>OY728132.1:1535963296-1537191153 GCA_963277665.1 Viscum album
AAGTTTATATATGATACATATAGTATTTATAATGTATTTATGCTTATTTAATTTTTTATATAACCATACCTCCACAACTTCCATTTTGTGAGAATACGATAACATCGTCTGTGGATGTGTGGACTACTGCCTCCTCAAAGAGATGTGATTCGTTCACGCTATACACAGAATGTATAAAAGATGGTTTTAATAAAAATATGTGACATATATAAAATAAATATTATATTTTAATTATAATATAGATACATATATCTATATATAATTTACTTTTAATTCTTTTAAATATGATAAATAAATGGAAGTAGCGTTCATGCGTACGTACGACATACCCTCTCCATGAATGATACATTTTATTTCTTATCTATAAATATTATGGATTATTATAAATACATATATAATAAATATATATGATAATTAAAACATGGTTTAAATTATATATGTAATGAAATCATGATCTATGTAATAGGAACAACAAATAACAAGTCAAAACAATCTCGAGAAATTAAGCAATTAATACTTGAAATAGTGAAAATAATGAAAGATTACTAACAAATGGGTAATAAGTTATTATAATAAGATATTATATGATATCATAAATATTAATATAATTATTTAATAAGTTAGTAACATTATTAAAACTATTATATAGGAGGTTAAAGTACATTCAACCAAAAGGAAACACAAAGTAAGGGATTCTTGTCTCACTTTTCTTTCTGTGAGGCATACACCATTTTCAGCACTTATTTATTTTGTGTGGTATATATAATAACCATGAATGTATTATATGATAATTATTATAAAATTTATGGGTATTTATATATCAATTATATGACCTCTATTTCATGGGGTTTATAGTTTTAAAGTTACCAAAACGACAACAAATTTTTGTCACAATTTTTTTTCTTTGAGACATTTGTTATGTTATACACCTATATTATTCTATGAGATGTATATACTTATACTTTTACATGTTATATCATTAATATACTAATTATAATGATATTATAACTTTCATTTAATTTTATTCCTTCACGGGACTTATGATTGAAATGTTTCAAAGTGGCATGAGACACTTTGAGATGTTTATGGATTACTTTCCTCAAGAATGATTTTAATGATCTTAATTTATTTCATAAATTAAAACAACCCTTATTCTTAATCTAATGGGTATATGTCATATTTATACCATCATTTTTCTTTCTTTGGAAGGATTATTATTATTTTGACTAAGGATAGTGTCTATATTAACTTCCTTGAATCATTTTTGTCGTCATTACCTTTTCCTTGAATTATCCACATTTCAGTGGTCATTGAACATTAAATTTCCCATAAATATCTATATAATTTATCATGGATATTATTATTAAAAAAAATGTATACCATTTTTACATATGGTGTGCACTTAATAGTTATTTGATTAACTGGGGAAATATCGATAAATCTGTATCTTTTAATCAATATAGATATTTGATAAGGCACATTGTTAAATCAATAATTCAATATATTATAAATTATTTGGAAAAGTATGACATGGGTGGGGCTCGGTTATAAATATCCCCTTGATGAATCAGTAGTCTCAGGGGATTATTCAGTTGACTAACCTTAGTGGGGTTTTCACCCCGAATGTTATAAACTACCTTGTGAAAGGTCTTAATGGTAAAGGTACCATGTACCTAGGAAACATGATGTCCAATAATTAAACATTGTATTAATTTTTATTCAATAATTATTATCCATGATATTTTCACTATGAAAAAAAATATGGATTCATCTCATTCCCAGTTTATTGATTAAATGGCATGTTTTTCAGTTATTTACATTGCCATATCCATTTATTTTAAATGGAATGTGTGTTTAATTATTTACCTTTTCCATATTGTTTATGCACCCTCTCTTAGTTTATTTTTTACATTTTATGTGTTTTAATTTATTTAACTTGACATATTTTTTAAGAACACCCTCTTAGTTTATTTTTTACATGGAATGTGTGTTCAGTTATTACCTTTCCATATTGATTATTCTCATTGATTCATTATTTATTCTGTTGTACTTAATCCTTACTGAACATTTGATATCACCCTTATTTTTTTTATTTCCATAGGAATCCAAGAATTGTACTAATAAATATATTCAAGGATATTCTAAGATGAAATAATGTTATCCTCAAATAAAAAAAATATGTTGTAATTAGTTTATTCATTTGTAATACATGACTCAGGTATGTATCTAGTTACTAATACTAATAAACTCTTTGGTCCTTCAGGATTTTATTCCTTAAAATCATGCTAATGTAATGGTAGTTGACACTGGATCCATGCTACTGGGGTCGGGGTGCTACAATTGGTATCATATAAAGTTTAGTAGAAACCTTGGGAACTAGATTTAGGAAAACATAGATTAGAGAACATAACCCTAAGGTAGAATTTGAAGATAAGTATATAAGAACATCCTAAAGTTTCGGTTAGATAGAGATTATGTGGTTTTACTAGAAATAAATAACTATATGGATACTACAAGTGGATGTGGTTCTGACATAGATATACCTAGGGTAACAACTCCAAAAAGGTGCATCGAGCCTGACTCAAGCGTAACCTAGCACATGATAATAAGCCTTATTGCGCACCTAGTTTGACACTCTCAGGGGATATTCTTAGGATAATTACCATTTTATTTATAGACCATTATGAAGGATTTGAATAGATAATTAAAATTAATTAAGTAGGTTATACCTTATACTAAGGAACAACTTATATTGAAATAAAATGGTTGAATTATTTACTGGAATCCTAGAATTAAATTGTAGAAGTATTTTTACCAATAGTATTTTAGTTATAAAAATCAAGGAACATCTAAGGATTATTTAAAATTTTATAAGAACATATGTCATTATTAACTTTAGGGTGATGGATACCATCACGGGATTATGAGATAATGGTTGACCATAAGTCCTAAGTCTTAAAAATATATTTAGGTTTTATGTGATTAAGGACATTTTGGAGAAATTTTTGGCAAGTATATGTTTTAGTGGAAAATTTATTTGAAGAATAATGCCTTTCATTTTATAGACATAATTTTAAAGGCATTGATAGACTTTAGGGTTTACATACAAATAAGAATATTAAACTTTGAAAAAAAAATCTGTTTTGAAAACTTTAGTGAAAAGGATATTTAATGATTAATTTCAAGGATTTCCATTATACTTTTCAAAACTTTATAGGAATTATATTAATATGGTTTTAGAAAAATGACTACTTGTATGAAGGGTAAAAACCCCTCAAATCTGACAAGGTGGTGGGGGCTTGAACCCATGGCCGAAGGACGATAAGGGTTTCACGCCTACCAATGGCCTATGTGATTTTCTATTTAATGTATCATTGCTTTTAGGTAATCAATTTGATGAATAAATATTAATAATAAACTAGTAGTATCACTTTTGAGGTTTATATATTAATGAATTAAACATATTAGTTTTGAAAAATAGTTAGAGAAAAATTTAAAGACTTGTTTTATAGATCTTACGATTCGTAAAAAAGTAAATTTTAGTGCTTCATAAGTAAATAAAATTTTATTTTAGGATATCCATTTCATGGAGTAAGGGATGAATTAGAATTTGATCAAAGCACAACCAAAAGATGAAATTGTTCATATGAAATTGAAATATATCAAGAAATTATATTTCCCTATATTATTATTCTATAAAATAATTCCTCAACATTACGAAAATTATATTTAAAAAAATGTTATCCTAATACCTTCATTTCTATTAAACCAATGTTCTATTAAATCATCATAGATTTATGAATTTGAGGCCCTCAACTTTCCATCAATCATTCACTTGTTTGTGACCGATAACCTCAATCAATCCCTATAAATATTTACACTTTTCCTCTAAGTCCATATTTTCACTTTCCAATAATGTTCTACTATATAGAAACCTATATATATGTTATTCTATGCAACCTTTATACTTATCATTATCTCTTATTAAGTAGATATTTTATTAACTCTTCTCACAATGTGGGATTTCAATAAATAAATTTTAAAATATTAAACTCTATATTTCTAAGATAGATTTTAAATTGTGATTATGCAATTTATTTAAGGTGTGGAGCATGTAACACCCTAAAAATTATAATAGTAACTTTTATTTGATAGGGTGTATAACACACAACATCAAACATAGAAAAGAATATAACCTATCAAGACTTTATGATATATTTAATATTTTAAAGAAATTTAACATATTATATATCTTGTTATTTTATTCAATACTGAGTTAGCTTGCATCACATGCAACAAAGAATTTATTTTATAGCTTGCATTGCACGTAAGACCAAGTTTTACCGAACAACAATATATTATTAAAATATTATTATTTAATATAATATGATATAACCTACCCATTAAATTAGTGATTATAAATAGGATTAACCAAATTATGAAAATATATGGTTTACACAAATATAAAATAAATTCATTGGTTACTAATTAATTATAAATGAATATTAAAATCAATTAAATATAAATGAAATGTTTTTATGATCACAAAAGTGTTTTATCATAATAAATTAAATTAATTACTAATATTGAATGATATTAATGAAATATATATTCTATATATTTAGTAAAATATTTTTTAAACTCATCCAATAGATTTAATAGGCATAAAATAAGAACAAAACCAATTTTACACATAAAAATCAATATTTTTCTTAAGGCAATTTTGTTGCCTTTTGATGGAAAACCATCTTTAAAACTAAATTTTGGAAATTTTATAAATTTTATTTTTCAAAATAAACTTCAAATTTTAAATAATAATGTTAAAATTATCTTAGGGTAAATATTTGTTATTTTTCTGTGAAGATTCATTTTTTGATGAATAGTGAAAAATACTGAATTTTAATTAAAAATTGACTTTTCTGATAAATAATTTATAAGGATAAATTATATTTTAATTTGGTTTTAAAGTTTAAATTATAAATAAATTATTCCAATATAGGTTATTAAAATCAACTTCACATTGAAATTTGATATAAAACATTTCAAACTTTGGAACCCTTTTTACTTTAAAAATTTACTTTGTCATCCCGTTTATGGTATTCAATTTAAATTAATTTCTATCACTTATATTATTGAAATTTGGAAAAATGAATTCCATATTTTGAATCAAAATAATTTATAATTTTTCTTAAGGTTAACTTAGTTTTTTACCAAAAATATTAGTAAAAGTAATTAAAATTATTTATAATAATTAAGGTAAAATTAATCTAAACAAGGGATTAAACCTCAAACTTAAAGGACAAAATGACCTAGAAACTTATAAAAAATCCATTTTATAGCCATATTTAGACCATATACTCCCTTGTCTCAAATTTAGTTCATTATTGGTGGAACATGATGTAATGGATACCTCTCAATAGTGTTTACCTTTTTATATTTACTAGAATGCCACTCCACTACTACAAAATGAGGCTATAGCAATGGTTTGTAACCATGGATATAGAACCTAAAACTATGGTATAAGTAATAGACACGGTTTAACAAACTGTGGCTCCTATTGGAGTGGATATAAGGAAAAACCTATAGCCACGGTTTGGAATCGTGGCAGTAGGTTTATCCATGCAAGCCTATAGCCACTATTTGAAACCGTGACAATAGCCTTCAAATTCCATTAAAAAAACACTTGGCTACAGTAGCTGCCTAATACCCAGTAGCCTATGCTACAACATATGCTGTTACTTCCTCATACCAAGAATCCCACACTACATCGCACACCCCATTGAATCCATTTTTGAAGAGAGGCATAATAGGGGGTATAACATTGTTAACCAGATCCAATAATAGAGTTTCAAAATAGTCCAGAGGTGAAAAAATGGTTTGATTCAAGTGTATTTTTGTGTTTTTTTGAGCATGGATTGTCTTGTCTATAAGGGAGGATATTTTATGTGGAAGTTTGGGTATGGGTACTTATCAGTTTGAAATACATCTTGTTTTTGGTTTCATTCTATTCCAAATGTTCTAGGATTTGTTCAATGTTTGAGATTTTGGTTGTCAATTTTTATATAGGAGGTTTTGGACATAAAAAGTGGTAACAAAGATTTGTTACAATGGTTTATAAAACAGAAAAAGGTAAGGTGATTATTTCAAGATTGATGTAGAGTTGAATTCTAATGTTGGCCTTATAGAAGACTTCATAAACATGTTCCAGCCTTTATGAATTTCAGATTCAGTGTGAGATGATTATTTTAGTAGAATGGAGTTGAAGAATGCAAGTTCCATATTGATGAGATTAAACTAGAATAGAGGTTAAGGAAGGTTGATTCGATGAGATTTATCTTGGATTACTTCCACATATGAAATTATGAAAGGTAGGGGGTGTTTATGGGAGAATTTTGAGAGTGAATTCTTTATTTAGGAAGATTATTCCAAGAAGTTCTATGAATCTCATGCCTAAAGGGAAGTTTTGGTTTTTACATAGAGTATCCTTAACCCATTTGAGTTATTTTTCTCTAGTATTTTTTAGGAGTGCAACACATTCCCATGTTACACCATCCCCCAACCCCCACATGAACCGCCCCCCATACACTAGCCCCCACCTACACCAGACCCCTCCCCAACCCCATCCCCCACCCCTTAACCCGCACTAGTCCCCCCCAACCCCCACCTGCACCAGCCCCCCCCAACCCCCCACCTACACCAGCTCACCAACCCCCCTACACCAATACCCCCTACACTACCCCCCTACACTAGCCCCCCCACCTACACCATCCCCCCCACATGCACCATCCCCCAACCCCCCACATGCCCCTCCCCCCACCTATACTAGCCTCTCCTCTAACCAACCCCCACCACCCTGCACTAGACCCCTTCACTACCCCCCCTTCACCAGCCTCCCCCAACCCCCCAACACCCCCACCTGCACCAACCCCCCAACACCCCCACCTACACTAACCCCCAACCCCCCTTACACTAGCCCCCCGACCACCCCCTGCACCAGGCCCCCACCCCCTACACCAGCCCCCCCTGCACTAGCCTCTCCTCCAACCAGCCCCCTTCCCCTTGCACCACCCTACTAGTTTTAGAGTAATCACAATTGGTATCAATTACTAACTGAATTATTAGTGTCAAGATAATATATTAATCAATTATAATTAGAATTTGAATATGTAAGATAAAACCTTGATGGAGAAGCAGCAACAAAAAGTATTGTCATGGTTTATTTATTTCAATCTAATATATGATATCATCTGATTTTTTTAAGATATAAAAAGTTTTAATTAATAAATAAATATCATAATTTATATCAATCCTATATTTTTAGATGGATCTAGGACATTCAAGGGGGTTTTATTTGAATATTCGAAAAAATGTTATCCCCAAAAACCATGGAAAGATAATCAGTTGAGAAATTAAGAAATCAATTTTACTAAATTTGTGTCTAGAGATTATTATTAAAGAATAAATCTGGAATAAATCACAATTTTTTTCATTCATGTTTTATTCATGAATAGTTTTTAAAAATTGTGGTTGAGATCATAGGGAGATTTCCTTGGTAAACTCACAATGTTTTGGATACTTGAAACTTATGGAAGTTTGTGAGTGAAGTGGATATAAATTTTCTTATTAAATTAAGATCTTGTTTCCAAAAATGAGTTTCAACTTAGTAGGCTTAGTGGTTTTTTTGATGAATCTTGGTAAAGTGGTAAGTTCACCCACTAAATCCTCAAGAATGTATCTATTATTGAAAGATGTTTTTGAGATTTAGAGATTAATCAAAACTAAAATAAAAAGGGTAAAAATGGTGAAAGGTATGAGTGAAGTTCAATCCTTATGTGATTGATATAATTGGATGATATTTAGAAGATTCAAATCATAATGGGAATTTAGTCTCTCTAAATCTAATGGAAGGACCATATCTATATAAGGGGATAATATATATTGGGAATACACATATGAATTTGTTAATAAATGATATATAGTTTAATGAAATAATACATAGTATCACCGATATCAAAGGATTAGAGATTATGTTATTTTACCTCAAGAAGATAAGGGTGTTATAATGTTGAATATAGTTCTCATTTTCCCTAAGGTAATGGTTTTCCAAAATATTCTACATTTTTTTACTTTGGGTACATGATATGCTTTAGATTTTATATCAAATGGGGGGAGAGTGCATCAGGAATCTACATGATTTAGAATAGAAAACATCATTAATACCCCGGGGTATGTGTTTGGTGTCATGATATATGAATGGTATTGGATTCATGATAGTGATACCAAAAAAATTCCAAAGGGGGATATTTTTAGAATATAATATGAGAATTGTTGATACTGTGTGTTGGATTTGTTTTCAACCATAACATGGTGAGTTTGAGTATGTTTTATTTATTATTCACCATTTTTATAGTTTATTGAAGTGTTATATTTTTAATTAGAGTAAAACATAGCATAAAGTATTGGTATATTTTCACTATGTAAATTCCATGATAAAGTTTCAGGACCAGGAAAACCTTGCTGCATTCATTATGGAGAAATTATAGAGTTTTTTAAAGCTAGTAGAAGTTATTCACAAAGTTTTTACAAAAAAATAGATGAAAATAAGGAATTCACATGAAAACCAGGTGAATAATAGTGTAATTGTGAAGTTTCACAAATGAATTGACATTAGTGAAATGGAAATTTCATGAAAAGGGGAACTCAATTATTTAAGCACACTATTGTTTACAATTCAAAGTGACCACATTGACCCTCCAAGTTTAAAACTTTCACTTGATAGAGTGATCATTTCTCCCAAAAAAATTAGGGAACTCACTTCTCCACATACAAGATGGAACCCAATACTTGTCTCACACTCTATTTCTTCTACCAAAAATAATAAATTGAATTTATGCCGGGGTTTTTGTATCTTTCAACTTCACTTTCATCTGCTATGGAATTCCAAAATCTTCCATCATTATGGTCTCCTAGAAATCCTTCTTTTATATAATTTATATTAATTGTCCTAAAATGTGTCTTGTGTTCCGTTTTCTAGCACTTTCTTAGAATGACACTTGTTTTTATATTTATTAATTTTATTTTTTCTATATTTAATGATCTTTACTCATTATTTTGAAAGGAAGATATCCCAAAATTCCAAGATCTGCTAGTTATTTTATTTTATTTTTAAAAAAAAATTCATGCAGGAATTTTGGTGTATGGTCTTCAAAGTGGATAGAGTAAACACAAAAAATGTTATGTTTTACCCTTTTCTTCATTAAATATATGGTATGATTTACTCACCACAACATCAATTATAATCTTGGGAAATCCTGCTCATGGTGGTACATAGTATTTCATGGCACAAAATCTATTTCTCTTCCAACAAAAAAGTATAAAAACTATATATTAATGAATAAACTTAATTAATATATAAAATAATCTAATTAATATAGGGTACTCCGTGTCTTTTCCATTTCCTCAAAAAAAAAACTTTCACATTGCAAATTCTGTCTTATGGACAGAACTCCTACATCTGCTTCTAAAGTGGTTACAACCTGAAGGTATATTCCCAAAAAAATCTAATTCGCCTATAAATGATAGTGATCCCACCAATAAACCAACCCTAAACCCACCCTTAGTATAATTACTAATCCATTCCCACAACGAAATTAATGCATTCCCATCACTAGTCATGCCTCAATGGTTATTTTATCTTTCTCCATTGAGAGATCATCTATCAAAAATCTCATTATTTCATTTTTTTGAGAGGGATATTCAATTTAATAAAATTAGAGGATAGATTTTGAGGAAAAACCATAGTTCATTCTATTTTTCACTCAATTCTAAACCCTTTAAACCATATTCCTCGATCACTTGAACATTGAACCTTCAACCGAGTGGGGAAATAAAATATAACCAATGAAGGTGCTTTAATAAGTTCAAATAAAACTAATTACTTTGGCACTAAGCCTTGAATTATTCCTTGTAATGTAGTTGATTTTATATATTTTAATTTCAAAGTGATGTTACTGAAGAAAGTGTTAAGTTTTCAAGGATGTTTGTTTGTATTTTATGAGAAGAAAACAAAAATGTTATTTAAGTTTTCGATTTTTATGACAATGCTCGGTTCATGTTTTCTCAAAATGAGGACACTTCCATCTCTAAAGTGAAGGAATTTTCATTTTCTACTATTGAGTTGGCTGAAATTTTCTACTAGTCCACATTGAAGGCTTCAGAAAATCATGTAAAACATGTGAAAATGTCATTTCAAAGAGCCAAAACCAATTTTCATAGCATATACACATCATATAATAATAAAAACAAGTTTTTAAAATACTCAATAAATTATGGAATTTAAATTAAAGGGTTAAGAATAGGGAACCTACCTCAACCTCAAGGAGTGCTTCTTTTGACGATGACAACTCGAATCTTCTTATTTTTTATGCTTGCATGCATATACACCTTCACATATATATAAAGACACCTATCCCATATGTACATATTTTTATGGACAAATATGTACAAGGGGGTCCTTAAATATATGTTTATACTTGAATATACCCTTTTACACTTACACATGTATGCAATTTTAATATCTATATATAAGTACACCTAGCCCCAATATATATATTCATACTACCATGAGTGAATATATATAAAGGGGAAACTTATATATGTATATTACTACCTATGAAAACGCATGTAATTCACCTTCAACAAGTGGCTCAAATCCACCTCAACAAGATCCAAAACGCACTAAAAAAATATAGGAAACCCAAAAATCTAGAAATCCATAGTAATTAAGTGAATGAAAACCTAGTAATTGAGAGAAATTATTATTAGAGTTAAAAAAATTATAAAACTCTCACATGAATAAAAAAACAAACAATAAATGAATTAAGAAATACCAACTGTGTTATTGAGAAACTGAATCACCAATAACGACCGAACACTTAATATGGTATGGAGAAAACTTTGATCCAACAGAAATCCAAACACCATAACCACTTTTTTATTACCCATGTATGTCACTGCAATAAAAATCAGAAGGGTAAGAATTAGAAAATGAAATAAATTATGTAAATAAAAATAAAAATGAAAGACTTCATAGGTAAAAAACTAGTTTTCATTCTTCAAAGAAAAGGTAAATCACATGCTTTAACTAGGTATCCATTTAATTTAACCACGAGACAAATTATTTTCAAGATTTTATCATCTATTCTTGTTTTATTTTGAGAGGGATGACGCTAGATTTTAGTTCCTTCCCAAGGAAAATTTTTCCTCCCACATCCTATAGAACATTTCCAAGTACTTCACTTTGACCATTCATTATTGTAACCATGTTCATAATTTCTTTATTTTAGGATAAATATTCTTTCTTCAAAATTTTGATCTCTAAAACCAAATCATCCATTAATACATAACCCTTACCCCTTTTCCAAGGGGATGGACTATAAGATTTACATGATTGTATATATACACCTTTATTTTCCCCCAATATGACTGGTATTACACCCTAAATATATTTCATTTATCATTCTATAACACCAAGCTATTCTTGAGGCATGTAATATAGGGTTATATCCTCCATTTACAGAAATTTATTCTTAATTTCTCCTTCCATGGAAGTACTATGTAATGAGAACGATGGATATTTTTTTCTCCATACAGATAACATATATTTATACTATATTCACATAGATTAATGAAATTTTATTATGGGTTTGATACGAAAAACTTATACTCACACCCAATATGTGTTCTTATAGTATGTTTGTAGATCCATTTACATAGGATCTAACTAAGGGTAAGCACAAAAATGGTAGTTTATAGAACATGGTATAAGGAGTTGGGATGGGAAATTTTTGAGTTTTTGAAATATGATCTTTGATAAGACATGGGGTTCATTCTTGGACATTCAATATGGAATACCCCACTATTATAAATTCCCATTTTTCTATTTAGTAACTATTTGGTTTTTATATCACTTGTATATATTTTTATTGTCTATTTAAACTTTTTTACTAATTTGTATATATATGTTTTTTGGATAGTTTTTCAATGGAGTTAGATTTCATATATTTTATTTATTATATCACTGACTAAGTATCTTTGGCTTATAGGTACCCTCAATAGTAATTTTTTTATGTTTCTATTTTAACCTAAATTTACAAATCTATTTAAAAAATTAAAACATGACCCCCCCTGCAACAACCTCACTCCATCCCCCCTGCACGAGCCTACCCTCCCACTAGCCCCCTCCCCCCCCACACCATCCCCCACCTACACCATCCCCCTAGCCCCCCACTTCCCCTAACCTACACTAGCCCCCTGCTGCCCCCCTACACCAGTCCCCAACCCCGAGCCCCCTACACCAGTCCCCCTACCCCCATCCCCACTGCACTAGCCCCCATCCCCCCTCAGGCATTGAGGTTTGAGAGGTCACATCACAATGTATTTTGATCACGCCCTTGGGAGTTGATTAGTTGGTAGGTAACCCATTTTTAGAAACTATCATATCACACCATGATGTACCTTGTTGCATTGTGAAGAACATGGTCACATCGCAATGTTTATGATCATGTAATGATTGGTGCTTGAAATATAATTTCGAGTGTTTTGATGATGTGACTTATTGGATGATTCAAATGCTACTCAAAATCAATCCTAAAAGTCCCTAAATCATATCATGGGTGATTAAAATAACTAAAAAACATTTATATATATACACAAGCACAAAAATCACCCAAAAACATATTTCAAATATAAAAAATAATAAAACTAACATATATGAAGAAAAAATATATTTTTGAAATAAATTAATCAAATGCATAACAATATTAAGAAAATGATGTAAAACAATCATGACTAACTATAAATCAAAGGCTTAAACATGTCATGTCGGAATAAAAATGTGCAAAGTATAATACATTGTGAAATTTAAAGTGAAATGTAGCGTGGAGTTTAATGACCACAATGAGAAACTTCTTTGAATGGTAATAACTAATGTTTGGATAATAATCAAAAGGATATTATGAAAGGTATTAAAAATTAGGTTGTTAATGAATCCAAGTCTGAAAATAAAGAATATGAATTAATAGAATGAAATATAGTTCAATAAACCTATATCTAGTGTAAAGGTTTATAAAATAGTGGGCCATAAAATATGTACCAAAAAATAAATAGACATTATTAATCTATTGTAGAAATATATTGTCTATATCTAGTGTAAAGGTTTCATGCATATATGAATTTGTTACTTTTTATGACTTATAAAGCTATTCTAAATATTAAAATTCGGAGAATTTTTTGAATGGTTATTTTAATGAAAAGACTAAATTTAGGTGATGTTGCACCATTATTAAATTCTCTAAATATCATAAATGCACCTACAATTAATATTGGATGAATTTAAAGATAATAGATATAAAAGGTGATTTTTACACAAGATTCGAAGATAAAACATATGTCATGGAGCTATCTAAGGAGGATACCCACTCAAAAATGGCTAGAGTATTTTAATACAGTTATTCCATGATGTGATTTCCCTGTCTTGGTGAGTTATAAGAGGAAGTTATAGAGTAGGTTTCACCTCAAACCAAGGCACCACAATCATAATAGGTTCATTACATATCTTCATGCAATTAAAATTATTTACATTAAGGATAAATGAAAATAAAAGGGCATGACATTTCTTGCGTTGCCTCAAATTTATGAGAATGAATCTATAGGGGATGACTTTTGTAAAGCTGAAGAGATAAAAAAATGAGGAAATAAAACATAAATAAATTTAATAAAATTGACCTAATTTGACTATAATCTAGCCAAATTGAATGAAACCCAATATACATAAACTTAATCGATTGAAGTTTCATAACACTGAACCTAGAAAAACAAAATCACAATGAACCAAATACAATAATATAAAATTTAATCATACCAAACTAAATAAAAATAGCTAAATATAAATAAACTCAACTAATTATAAAGTAACCAAATAAAATTGAACAAGATATAACTAATCCAAATCAAATAGAAACGACTCAACATAACCCAAATTGACCCAAAAAATGCATCCCAATCTATCTTGAATCAACTAAAATTGACCAAAATTTAAAAAAATGAAATGTTGGTGTATTCCATTGATGATAGTTTCTTGATCACATGACACATATGTGAAATTATAGACAACATAAATATATCAAGGAAGATCAAACGGTCTGTTAAAAAAGAGTGAAACAATATTGCTAACATTGATACATAAAATGATGCTAAATGCATAGGGATGTGGTATAATCTATAACTTTACAGTTCATAGACCATTTAACTTTGAATTGATGTTGGATAGACCACCATCCTTGATCAAGAACCAAAATAGTGTTACAGAGTTAAGCTTTAAATTCAAATCAATTGAGAAACCAAAGATGATGATATGCACATGTACTTTGCGATCCTTTCAGAAAAAATAATCCTTGTTCTATTTAGTTTGGCCGGTGTGGCCATGTCAGAGCGATGACGAGCTAAATCCTAAGAGGAGGGTCACAATGAGGTCGGGGTGGGGGGGGGGGGGGGGGTGGTGTCGGAGTTGCATCAGTAGGGAGGTGGGGAGGTGGTGTTGGCGGGGAGGTGGGATGGCAGTGCCAGAGCCGTGTCGGAAGGAAGATGTCAGAGCTGCGTCAGAGAAACATCGACGGGGAGGTTTTCTGGTTGTGTCAGAGCTGAAGGGGAAAGAAGAATCGTGAGGGGAGGAGGAGGTGGAGGAGGAATGGTGAGGGGGGATGAGTAATTGATATGAAGTAATTGTTAAGGTATAAGGTTGCAGGAGGGAGAGGGTTTGCGGGTGGGGAAGGAAAGTCTTGATAAAAAAAGATCTTCGAGGAACTGTTTCAATGCCCAACTATTTTTTTTGTATATATATCAACCTATAACCACAGATCATTTAAACCATGGATATATATCCATGGATATAGGTCTTTTTTTTATTAGTTCTCCCCCCACTATAAAAAGGAACTCACCCTCTCACTTCTTCACACCTTTCAAGACCTTTTTCTCATCTGAAACCTTCCCAAATAGCCTAAAAAATTCCCTCCCCTAATCCTAGAATCCCCAATTTGGGTTTAAAACCAACCATGTAGTTATTTTGGTATAAACCAAAATAATTTATTCTAATAAGAGGTAACCTTCTTCAACGATCACTTCTGTTTTATTTACCTAACCACCCATTCAATTATTTTTATATAATACTTATATAATAACCTCAGTATCTTAAATATACCGATATATTGTTATTATAAGATTTTTACCTTCAATTTCACACACATTAATCAAATGGGATACACAATCATCATTCATGTGTATGAGGGATTACTATCTCACAAACTAATGCCATTCATTCTTCTATTTACCACCTTTCAAGGTTGAAATAATGATGTATTTATAGTTTATATATGATATATATAGTATTTATATAGTATTTATTATTTTGGAACTTTTTATATCACCATAAATTCATGCCTTCTATTTTGTGATAATATGATAACATCATTTGTGGACGTGTGGAATACCGTCTCCTCAAAGCGATGTGATTCATTCACATTATACATAGAATGTATAAAGGATTGTTTTAGTAAAAATATGTGACATATAAGACATAAATATAATATTTTAATTATAATATACATACATACATAAATACATACATACATACATATATATATCATTTACTTTTCATTATTTTAAATATGAAAAAGAAATATAAGTAGCGTTCATGCATACATATGACCCACCGCCTCCATGAATAGTGAATTTCATTTACTATATAAAAATATTATGGATTATTATAAATAAATATCCATTGAATATATATGATAATTATATAATGATTTAAATTCTATATATGATTAAATCATGATCTATGTAATAGGAACAACAAATAACAAGTCAAAACATACTCGAGAAACTGGAAATTAACACATGAAATAGTGAAAACAATGAAAGATTACTAAAAAATGGGTAATAAGATATTATAATAAGATAACATATTATATATAAAATATTAATATGGTTCTATAATAAGTTATTAAAATTATTAAAACCATTATACAATAGGTTAAAGGATGTTCACCCAAAAGGAAACGCAAGGTAAGGGATTCTTATCTCACTTTTTTTTCTGTGAGTCATACGCTGTTTTCACCACTTATTTATTTTTTATGGTGTATATAATTACCATGAATGTATTATATGATAATTATAATTAAATTTATGTGTATTTACATATCAATTATATGATATATATTTCATGGGGTTTATGGTTTCAAAGTTACCGAAGCGGTAACAGGTTTTTGTCACAATTTTCCTTCTTTGAGATGTTTGTTATGTTATACACCTATATTCTTCTATGAGGTGTGTATAATTATCCTTTAACATGTTATATCAAAAATATTCTTATTATAATGATATTATAAGTTTCATTTAATGTTATTTATTCATGGTAATTACAATTCAAATGTTTCAAAGTTGTATGGGACACTTAAGAATGTTTACAGATTATTTTTCTCAAGAATGTTTTTAAAGATATTATTTTATTTCATAAATGAAAAAAATATTATTATTACTTCAATGGGTATATGTCATATTGATACCATCCTTTTTCTTTCTTTTAATGTTTTATGATTATTTTTACCAAGTATAGTATCAACATTCACTTCCTTGAATCACTTTTTCCATTATTAACTTCCCCTTGAATTATTCACCTTTTTAAGATCATCAAACATTAAAAAACCCCTAAATATTCATATAATTTATCATGGATATTATTATTACCTAAACCATAAACTATTTTTACATATGGTGTGTACTTGAAAATTATTTGATTAACTGGTAAAATATTGATAAATCTGTATCGTCTACTCAATACAGATATTTGATAAGGCACATTGTTAAATAAATTATTCAATATATGAGGAATTATTTGGATAGGAATGATATGGGTAAGTCCTAGTTATATATATCCCCTCAATGCATCAGTAGTCTTATGGTATGAGTCAACTATTTAACATGAGTGGGTGTCACAAACCAAGTTGGGTCATCATCTGAACCAGTGCATGACCCAGTTTGGGGCAAGGACCGAAGGTAATTCCCGATCCCTATGGGCTAGAACAAGTTCTCGGGTATCAAAAATAATGTTTGGGAATGATATACCTGAACATATAAATATAAAACAACCATTAATATAAAATAAAACAAAGCTGGAAGCCACAACCAAACAAGCCTTTAACCAAAAACTAAATTTGAGTTACATGATTAAATAAAAACCCAAGAACTAATACAAAGTATGGGGACCAAAAACCAACTAAAAAACCACCAACTAAAAATAGGACACCACCCTCAAACCATCTCCACCACACCACACCAATAGGGATAGCTAGCAACCTGGACCACCATCTCCAAAGGCTTTCCCCTCACCTGTATCAAACATTACCAAATCTACTTACACCCAAAGGTGTAAGTAGGGTGTGAGTTAACACCCAAAAATATGCCACCAAGAAAAGATTAAATGCATAAACATTAAGTGATGGACACACTTTCAAGTTTAATAAATGAAAGAAAATAAATGATTGAACAATTTTAAAGAAAATAGTTTTAATGAAAAAAACTTTAAAGGAGTGAAATTTTTAAATGGACACACCTTTTATTTTATAGTAAACCAAACTTCATACCATATGTCGATAGTGAGTGCAAAGCATTCAAATAGAACCAAATATGGGAGAGGCCCTATGGGACTAGCTAGTGAAGGGACCCTAGAACCTTGTGTCTCGGTGAAAGTGGTATTGGAACCCTGACCAACTGCATTCTCGTGCACGACCCACTAGGGAGAATCACATCCTAAGGCCTAGTGATTTCCAACTATATCACATGTTTAATAAATGTTCTCATTGTCAATCATGCCTAGTGAACCCAGGCCAAAGCCACTTTTGGATCAACAACACACTAGTCCTAGTCCGCCCTCCTAGCTACCCAAGCTTCCCATTTTTGTTCAAAAAAGTTCCAAGTTCTTATAACATGTCATATTCAAATAAATGTACAAAACAAGGAACTACATATACCCAATACCACCACTTGCACAAAAAAATCCATTTTTAAATAATACATACACCAAAACATCCTCTAAAAATGTTTTGAACCATTGATATAATTTAATAAACCATTTAAACATTTTATAAAACAATTACAAAAGGTGTCACATGACTTTAAACACAAAAACCCACTAAAATTCCTATTTTAAGGTCAAACACACACCATTAATGTACCAAAACAGAATTATCAGCTCTTACATCATTTAATAAACTAGTTTTATATATTATAATAAAATAATGATTGACACAAAATGGGTTTTACACCAAAACACACCCCGTTCATATAAATATACTACAAAAAAAACTAAAACGCATATAAAAATCATATGAAAACTAAATTCGCTCAACAAAAATAAAATCAAGAACACATTAAATTAATTAAGCAAGTGAAATAATTCTCCAAACAATGGTTATACACGGAACCACCTACCTCGGTGTAGAAATCCCTAATAATTCAGTGTAAAAATTCCACCACACACCAAACACACCATGGGAAAGCAAAAATGAATCCTAATTAAGGAAAACAAAGAAAAAATATCAAGATAGGACCCTAAACCAACAGAACCCTAGTGCGGAAAAAACAAAACTCCAATAGAAGAGGAAGGAATCTTACCTGGGGTGGTTTGCAACTACGATGGAGGGATATGGGGTTGCCGGAGGGAAGATGTGTGCTAGGGTGTCACTATAGGATGTGACTGAGAAAGGAGGGGAATTACAAGGTAGGACAACAAAAGGGTGTTCGGTGTGAGGGAGGTCAGGGCAGCATGAGGCGATCCACCAGGAGGGAGTGCGCTGACCGGGAAGGTGGGCACCAACCAAGGGAGAGGGGAAGCAGTGCGTATGGGGGGGGGGAGAAACCAAGGCATGACGCTTAGGGAGGCTAGGGTAGTGCGGTGCTAAGAGAGGAGGGGGAGGAAGAGAGGAAGAGGGAAAAAAATAAAAAATAGAAAAAATAGAAAAAAAAGGAAGAAAAAAAGAAAGAAAAGAAATGGAGGAAAAAAAGAAAATAAAAACCTAAAAAATATTGATATTAATAGTCTAATAAGAATAATAATAATTTAATAACAATATTAACAATAATAAAAATGTTAATAATTATAATAACTTAATAATTATACTTTCCATAATAATAATATTTCCATTATTATTATTATTAGAACTTATTTATTACTACTTCCATTTTAATAACCATCTTACTAATTAATTAATTTTCTTTTGGACCTAGGGTAGGCTTTATGATGACCTGGATGAAGCCACATGGTTTTGATAGTGCTCTTCTCGTGCAGGGGTCACTTTCAATCCCAACTATGTATTTATTACCAAAAACACCAAAAATTTAACCAGGCCCAGCCCACACCTCAAAAAAATAATACAAAACCAACTAAAATAATAAAATGAAACTGTTTCAAAAGTTAGGGTGTGACAATTCTCCCCACCGTGAAAACTTTCAACCCTCGAAAAGTCAATTCAAAGCCTGAACAGAGAATAAAAACGGATAATTCTACTAAACCCATGAATTCCACTCCCAAGACTCATGCTCATTATTCCCATGCTGCCAAAGGATATGGACCAACAGAATAGAATTCCCACGAAGCACCTTCTCTTGGGAATTCACTATCTTCACTGGCTGCTCAAACACTGATAAATTAGGATCTATATTTAACTCTTCCCAGTTCAATACATGATACAGATCTAGATTGTACTTCTTCAATTGGGAGACATGAAATACATCATGAATCGATGTCAACTAAGAAGGTAAATATAACCACTATTACACCTATCCAATCCTCTCAATGATCTTGAAAAACCTGAAATACCTCAACATAAACTTTCCTTACTTTCCTAATTAACGGTGACCCAAATGAGGTTCCACCTTCAAAAACACCTAATCACCCATGGAAAACTCAAGGTCTTGACGTCTCTAATTAGCATAAGATTTGTGGTGACTTTGAGCTATCAATAACCACTGCCTAATAAACTTGACTTTCTCAGACGTATCTTGCACAAGGTTCGGTCCCAAAAGTGAGGTATCACCTACCTTATCCCAACATAAAGGAGACCAACATGGCCGACCATAGAGCACCTCAAAAGGAGCCATTAAAATAGAGGATTTGTAAATGTTATTATAAGAAAAATCGACCAACCCCAAATGGATATCCCACGATTCTTCGAAATATAACACACATACATGAAGCATGTCCTCTAGAATATGATTTACACACTCTATCTAAACATCTATTTGGGGATGGGATGTTGTGCTCATTTTTATCTATAATCCCAATGAAATCTGAAGGACCTCCCAAAACTGAGAGGTAAAATGGGGGTCTCTGTCAGAAAAAATCACTGATGGAACACTATGAAGTTTGACCACCTACTAAATATACAATTGGCCCAGATCATCCACTTTAGCTATATCTCTAATCAGAATGAGGTGGTCTGATTTGGTCAAATGGTCAATGAATACCCACATAGAGTTCCTTTATCGAGGTGTATGAGGTAATCCAATAATAAAATCCATGGTGAACTCATCCCACATTTAGGTATTAATGGGGAATGGCTGAAGAAATCTAGAGGGCCTTTGATGCTTTACTTTTACCTACTAACATGTATAAATCCTCAATAAAAAATAAGTTATGTCCCGCCTCAAACCTGGCCACCAAAATTGCCGAAGAACATCATAATACATCTTGGTAGAGCCAGGATGGATGAACCACTGAGACTGATGGCTATCTTGCATCACCACCTTTCATAGAGACAACAGAACCAATGCATGACCCTTAAAGCACAGGACCCCTTGGGAGATGAAGACCAATCATAAAAGGTCTCCTCAACATGAAGAAACTACATAGACTAATAACAAATCTCATCACCAGGATTCTCTTGATGAATCAACTATAGAAGAGCAGGAGTCAAATGAGCACTCACCAAGAATGCACCTCCGCTTTTCTCCTTGGTCTCCAAGTGCATCTGGGCAAAGAGCCCCATCAAATTCCACTCATCACTGGACTTCCTCAAATCCTACACTTGCAATTTTCTACTCAAGGTGTCAGCCATCACATTACCCTTTCCCGGGGTATATACGATATCAAATTCAAACCCCTATAGATACTCAATCCAATGGCGCTGCCTCAAATTAAGATCCTTTTATGAGAAGATGTAGGCCAAGATTTTATGGTCAGAATAGACAATGAATTTATCCCAAAAAAGATAATGATGCCAAGTCTTCTGGGCATGAATCACTGGTGCTAAATATAAGTTGCGGGTTGGTTAATTCTTCTCATGTGGTCATATTTAGCAAGAACCATAAGATACTATATGATTATCTTGCATGAGAACACACCCGAGGCCCATACCTGAAGCATTGCAATAAACCACACAACCGTTTCCAGACTCTAGAAAGATCAATATAGGTGTAGTAGTCAACCACCGCTTCAATTACTCAAAGGATTCCTGACACTATGGGATCCACTCAAACTTCACCCCTTTTTAGGTGAGTGCAGTTATAGAAGAAGCTAGCCATGATAAATCCTGAACAAATCACATGTAATAACCTTCCAGGCCAAGAAAACTCATGTTCTCAAACATATTCCTCAACTGTTCCCACAAATTAACTACACTTATCTTCTCAGGATCCATTAAAACCCCTTGTTCTGAAATAAATGGCCTCGAAATTTCACTTCCCTAATCCAGAAGGTTCACTTTGAAAGCTTCTCATAAAGATGATGATCTCGCAGAGTGCCCAATATGATCCAAAAATTATGATCATGATCTTCCTTAGATCTGGATTAAACTAGGATGTCATCCATAAATACCACAAAAAAGGAGTAGAGATACTGTTGGAACACCCTATTCACAAGTGCCATAAAACCCACTGAAGTATTCATCAATCTGAAATGCATAACCAAATACTCAAAGTCACCGTACCTATTTCAAAAATACATCTTTAGGATGTCTTCTTCTCTTACCCTGACTTGGTGGTAACCCGAATGCAAGTCTATATTGGAAAATCACTTTTCCCCATTAAACTGATCAAACAAGTCATCAATTAGGTGTAAAGGGTATTTATTCTTGATGGTTACCTTATTCAACTTCCAGTAATCAATGCATAACTAGATAGATCTATCAGCCTTCTTGGAAAATAGAATAGGAGTGGATCAAGGAGAGACGCTTGGGAAAATGAAACTATTGGATTCTAAATTGTCCAACCGTATATTTAATTATCTCAATTCGGTGGGGTCCATATAATAAGAGGGAAGAGATATAGGCTATGTTCCTGGTTTCAATTCAATCAAGAACTCCACATATCGATCTGGGGGTAAGCCTTAAAAATCATTTGGAAATAACTTTGGGAAATCATCCACTACTCGAGGTAGTCCACCCTCAGGAGCACCACCATCATCCTCCAGTGCGAACAGAAATAATTGAAAGGCAAGACTTCCCAATTCTGGGAGTGGAGGTCCCATGTGACCCAGCTGAGGATACCATTCCCCAAGAAATACTTGAAGGCTGCCATCAGGTTTCATGAAACTCACACGTTTCCTATAGAAATTGATATGAGCTTGGAAGCGCACCAGCCAATCCATGCTGAGGACTATATCAAAATTGTACATATCTAAGACTAGAAAGTCCCACTCCATATTAACCCCTAACATAGAGAGAACATAAGACGAGCACCTGAGACATTGCTCCTTCTTTTTACCCAATGGTGTTACCAATTCCATTGAAAAAGACATCAGCTCGGTTGGAAAATTTAGTAGATTCACAATATGGGTAGAGATAAAAGATATATACACACCAATATCAAATAAAACAACTACTATAGAGGATGAAATCAGGATGGTACCTCAAACTGTCGAAGGTCCAATATCCAATCCTACTAGTGCCTGATCCATAGTATGCAGATGCCTGGTCCTTGCCTAAGAATGACTGCTCACCTGTGGCTCTACCCTGATATAGCTCTACCCAGAAGATGACACAGTCCTACCACCATGACCACCAAACCAATATACCACCATCCTAGTCAGCTCTGACTGAACTGGAACTCCCCCAGAATCCACAGATCTTTCCCCACTCTGATATGGGTGTTCCACCTTGCAAAAACATTGTAGATGTCCCATAATCCCACATCGGTGATAGGTATTATGAGGATATGTACATGAAGGTTGGGTGTTACCTGCTTGTACACACTGATGACACATAATAGACCCTGCACTAGAAGCCATAGATGAAGTCCACCTGGAAGGATGGCCTCAGCTGCCACCACCCTTCTTCCCTTTCTCATCACAATTCATTTTCTTCTTGGATGAATTGCCACTAACAAACACTGACATAGCCCCAAAAGAACCAGACCTTTTCTTACGGTCAATATACACCATAAAAGATTGATCCACTACCTTAGCATAGGTTTTTAACTTGAACATGAATACATGAGCTTAAATCTATGGTCGTAAACCCTTTTCAAACCTCTAATACTTCATCTGTTCATTGGAAACTATTTCAGGTGCATATCAGACTAGCTCGACAAAGCGGTTGGCATACTCCATCACTTAATGGTTCCCCTGAACAAGATCCATAAACTTATGAGATCTATAATACACAAATACTTCAGGATAGTACTAGTCATTTAAGATCATCTTGAAGTCTTTCTAGCTCATCTTTCATGCTTCCTAGCTTGGATCACTAAGTCCCACCACCTTTGGCTGAGACCCTCTAGCAAAAACGAAGCACACTTCACCCTGAAATCTTTAGGAGTGTCTAGAAACCCGAACATACACTCTATCTTCTTGAGCCATTACTATACTTCCTGAGGCTCCATGATACCTCAGAATGAAGGGGGTTTGTCCATGAGAAACTCTTGAGATTTATCCTTTTTAGGAATAGATTCATCTTCTCTAACTAGATCAGAAGCAGCAGCAGGAGATGCTCCCTATACTAGATCCTGAACATCCTGAACTATAGCTTCCACCAGCCTCTAATCAAGTAGTGAGGGATAAATATCTTTAGCTTCCTCTCATGGGTGAAAGGGAGCTCTCCGTGGGGGGGGGGGGATGTTGATATAAAAAAGCAACAATCACATAAGAACATCATTAATACATTAGATATGAAAAGTAAAATTTCAGACATAACTATAAACATCAATTAACCAAACATAAAGAAGAAACATAATGAAAAAACCACTTCACTCCCACCCAGTGTCCATGCACAGTCCGTAGCCAACATGTCCCACCTAAAGGAGAATCCAAACCAACATCCCAACATCCCATAGCGACTCGAGGTCTATCATGAGGGGTGCTTTATAGGAACCCTACTCGCAAATAGAACTCTGAGCCTCGAAAGTCCTAGCTCCTATCTAACCAGACTCATTCCAAATAAAATAACTCAAGGGAATAACCTCCTTTGATACCATTTTTTCACAAACCAAGTAAGGTCGTCACCTAGACTAGTGCCTGACCCAGTCTGTAGAAAGGTCTGAAGGGTGTTCCTGATCCCCACAAGCTAGAACAGGTGCCCGAGTATCAAAAATAAAGTTTGGGAATGATTTACCCGAACATATAAATATAAAAAAACCATCAATATAAAATAAACCAAATATGTAAGTCATAACCAATCAATCCTTTAACTAAAAACAATATTTGAGTTACATGCTTAAATAAAAATCCAAGAACTAATACAAATTATGGTGACCAAAGATCAACTCAAAAACTACCACCTGGAAAGAGGACACCACCCTCAAGCCATCTCCACAACACCACACCAAGAGGGATGACTAGAAACCCAAACCACCATCTATAAAGGCTTTCCCCTTACCTATATCAAACATTACCAAATCTACTTATACCCAAAGGTGTAAGTAGGGTGTGAGCTAACATCCAGCATGATGCCACTAATAAAAGATTCCATGAATAAACATTAAGTGATGAACACACTTGAAAGTTTAATCAATGAAAGGAAATAAATGATTGAAAATTTTTAAGGAAACTAGTTTTAATGAAAACAAATTTAAAGGAGTTAAAATTTTAAATGGAAACACCTTTGATTTTATAGTAACCAAAACATCACACTATATGTTGACAGTGATTGAAAATTAGTCAAAGGGAACCAAATATGGGAGAGGGCCTATGAGACATGCTAGTTAAGGGACCCTAGAACCTCGCGTCTCAGTGAAAGTGGTATAGGAACCACGACTAACTGCATTCTCATGCATGAGAAACTAGAGGGGAATAAAATTCCAAGGCCTAGTGGTATCCAAACATATCACATGTTTAATAAATATTGTCATATTCATTCCTGCTAAGTGAACCTGGGATGAAGCGACTTCCAGATCACCAACACACTAGTCCTAATATGCCCTCCTAGCTACCCGGGCTTCCCATTTGTGCTCAAACAAGTTCCAAGTTCATATCACATGTCATATTCAAATAAAAAGACCAAACAAGGCACTAAATATACCCAATACCACCACTTTCACACAAAAATTCTATTTTGAAATAATACGCACACCAAAACAGTCTCCAAACATGTTTTAGACCATTGATATAATTTAATAAACCATTTAAATTTTTTATAAAACATTTATAAAAGGTTTCACAAGACTTTTCACAAAAAACCCCACTCAAATTACTCTTTTAAGGTAAAAAACACACCATTATTATACCAAAATAGAATTCATATCCCTTACATCATTTAATAAACCAGTTTTATATATTATAATACACTAACAATTGACGCAAAATGGGTTTTACGCCAAAATGCACCGCGTTCATATAAATATGCTACTAAAAAAATCAAATGCATATAAAACTCTTATGAAAACTAATTTCACACAAAAAAAATTAAATAAATAACACATTAAATTAATTAATAGAGTGAAATAATTATCCAAATAATGGTTATACACAGAACCACCTACCTTGATGTAGAAATCCCCAAGAATTTTGTTTGAAACCTCCATCGCACACTAACCGTACCATGAGCAAGAAAAAAAGAATCCTAATTCAAGAAATCAAACAAAAAATATCAAAATCAGACCCTAAACCAAAGGAAACCTAGTGTAGTAAATCCAAAAACCCCAATGGAAGAGGAAGGAAGCTTACCCAGGGTGGTTTGCACCTATGGTGGAGGGAGAGAGGTTTTCTAGAGGGAAGCCACATGCTAGGGGGTCACCAGAGGATTCAAATGAGAAGGGAGGGGTCGCACAAGGTAGATTGTCATGATGGGTAGGACAAAACAAGGATGTTTGGTATGAGGGAGGTCAGGGCAGCGTGAGGTGGTCCGTTGGGAGGGAGTGCACCAGCTGGGAAAGTGGGAACCGACCAAGGGAGAGGGGAAACAACATGTACATGGGGGGGGGAGAAAATAGGGTGAACCACATAGGGAGGCTAGGGTAGTGCAATGCTAAGAGAGGAGGGGGAGGAAGAGAGGAATATGGAAAAAAATAAAAAAAAATAAAAAAAAGAAAGAAAAGAAAGAAAAAGAGGAAAGAAAGAAAGAAAATAAATGGAGAGGAAAAATAAAGAAAATAAAAACCTAAAAAATATTGATATTAATAGTTTAATAATAATAATAATAGTAATAATTAAATAAAAATAATAAAAATAATAAAAATGTTATTAATTATAATAACTTAATAATTATATTTGCAATAATAATAATATTCTTAAATAATATTTCCATTACTATTATTATTAGAACTTATTTATTTATGCTTCCATTTTAATAACTGTCTTACTAATTAATTAATTTTCTATTGGACCCCGGGCAGGATGTACGGTGACCTAGGAGAAGTTACATGGTTCCGATGAGGTTCTTCCCATGCATCGATCACTGTCAAGACCAACCATGCATTTATCACCAAAAATTTAATCGGGCTCGACTCGTACCTTGAAAAAATAATACAAAACTAGATAAAATAATAAAATAAAACTGTTTTAAAAGTTCGGGTGTGGAAATGGGTTTTTCATCCAGTATGTTATAAACCGCCTTTTAAAATGTCTTGACGGTAAAGGTACCATGTACTTAGGAAACATGGAATCCAATAATTAATCATTTCCTTCATTTTTATTCAGTTATTATTATCCATGATATTCTCACTATAAAAAATATATATATGCATATCATTCCTATTTTATTGATTAAATGGCATGATTTTCAATTATTTACCTTTCCATGTTGATTATGACTTATCTAGTTATTTTAAATGTCATGTGTATTCAGTTATTTACCTTACCATATTATTTATGAACTCCCTCTCAGTTTATTATTTACATGGAATGTGCTCTCATTTATTTACCATTATATATTTTTTACAAACTCCCTCTTAGTTTACTGTTTACATGGAATATGTGTTCAATTATTACCTTTCTATATTGATTATGATCATTGATTCATTATTTCTTCCACTATACTTAACCCATACCAAGAATTTGATATCACCCTTATTTTGTTTCTTTTCCCCGGAAATCCAAGAAGTGTACTAAGAAATATATGCAAGGATATAGTAATATGGAATAATGCTATCCTCAAATTAAAAAAATTATGTTGTAATCAATGTATTCATCTGCAAAACAAGACTCATGTATGTATCTATTTTACCAAGACTACTAAACTCTTAGGTCCTTCGAGATTTGATTCCTTCTAATCATGAAAATTTAATGGTAGTTGACATTGTCTCCGAGATACCTAGGTCAGGGCAGTACAACCCCGATGGTATAAATTAAATAAATTTAATGTAATGTAATATCCCTAGTGTATGTTACCTTAGACACATTCTTGTAGAGGAGAGTGTTGGACTAGGATGAATGGACCAAGTATGCCATCATGGAACTATGAGATGCCTTAGATCCATTAATCTAGTTGATTAGAGAGTGGGGTGAGTGTTCTTCCCCCAATAGCATGTGAGCATATGGGTGGGTAGACCCTGGGAAGACTAATGATAGGTCGGGTGAGTGGACAAACATAGGATTATTTGGGATGAAATATGGGCATTATCCCATATTCCTAAAGTGGTGCTGGTGGGGCTATAGTTATGATGTGAGATGTTATAGGAGGGATGCACTACCCTAGAGTCCTTATAAATGAATGCATAGGATATCACATGGGATTCTACCTTTGAAATATACTATATTTCTCATGATTACCTCGTAAGAATAAAATTTATTCCTGGTGTTATTGTATTGGCTATAATTACCTCCTAGGAATCAAATTTATGCTTGATACTATTATATTTCATAGGATTACATCCAAGGAATTGGCTTATGCTTTATGATTTAATATTGTATAGTATTACCTTCTAATAATCAAGTTTATGACTGGTACTTCTAGATTTCCTATGATTACCTTGTAGGAATTGACTTTGATCCTGATGCTACTGGATTTCCTAGGATTACCCCCTAGGAATCATCTTGATGCCTAATGCTATTAATTTTCCTAAGATTACTTTCTAGGAATCGAATTTGTGCTTGATGCTACTAGATTTCCTAGGATTACCTACTAGGAATCAACTTATTTCTGATAGTATTGGATTGACTAAAATTACCTCATAGGAATCAATGCTTTCGCCTATTATGATATAACCCTAGAGCCTGATACTATTTGTCCTGATTATACCATGTACTCAGAGATATTCCATCACTGGCTGAAGTAAGTATATTCTATCTCGAGTGTCACCTTAGAACCCTATGATTGATAGTGGTTATTTATTTACACTTCCACATTATATTTATTTATTCATATAAGAATATCACACGTGCATACACAACTTTATTGGTTATATTTGGAACCCTGTTGGTGGTTACCTACTAAGTTGTACTCACACCTAGCTTGGGTGTCCATGAAACTTGGTCACTTGAACAGAATTAATTGTTCGCATTTTCAAGTACGGTAGAGGCCCGTTGTTTCATGATCAACTAGGACAAATTGGATAAGATTTGGAGACCGGGATATGATGTGGCTTAGGGATGGTAGTAAATCCCCTTGTCTTTTATGATTTTATTTATCTTGAATTTTTTATTGTCCCAATGGGAGATCAATTGATGTATACTAGTATGACCATGTGTCCGCATGACTGTATTTTTACACATTATATTTGTTATAGAATTAATATGATTTATTAATTATGCATACTCTGATGATTATTATTATGGATGATACTTAGTTATTTTTTCAATATTGTTTCACTCTGATATGAGAGTATAGTCTCCACATGGTAACACCCTATACCCTCTATGCTAGCTTACAGACTTTGGCATATGGGGAGGCGTGTTTAAGGTAAAGTGGAAACCCCTAATCTGGTAACCTATTGAGTGGTCTAGGGTGGCGAGGTGTCATAGAAGATCTTACCTGAAAATCAATGATAAGAAGGATAAAAATATTTAATTTAAATAATTTAAAAATATAAATATTGAAGATTAGAATGCTAGCTTCGATGAAGATGAAAACATGAAAGGATTTGATGAGATTATTTCTTAGATATTAAGAAACTTTTAAATAGGAAAAGGTTATTATTAAGGTAAATTACATTTTAGATGATTCAAAAATGGTAAATCAATCACTTTTCTACCAATTACCCTTTTATAATTAGAAAGGATGATGAATATGGTAGATAATCCAAAAGTATTTTTCAAGAAATAAGATTCCTTAAAAAGAAATCAGATTCTATCAAAAAGGAAGAGGAATATGGAATCAAATTTCTTAAAAATAAACTTTCAATCTCTTGAAGAATATTTTTTTTTCACTATGAGGATAACATAAATGATGATGAGAGTTCAAATTAAATTTCTCACTATTTTTTGATGGCTTAAGAAGATAAAGAAAATATATCTTTATTGTATGGTACTCAAATTGATAAAGAGTTTGGTATTGAATAAGGTGAACATTAAAAATAATACACTATTATAATTGTGATAAATATGTGTTTTATGGGTATTGGAAGGAGAAGCTATGAGAATTCACATCTCAAGGAGAAACTTGATGAAGGAAAACAAATCAAGTTTGAGAAAGTTGAAATACTCATGGGAGTTGTGATGATAAATATTGACAATGTAGAGAGAATTAAAATTATTTATGATATGAATTATATTATCATACTTATAGATAAGGGTTTTTCAAGTTTAATATTAAAATCATTGAAGTCGATAAGAACATGATTAAATTCAACTTTAATTATGAAAAATTCATCAAAAATTTAGGGAAAGTTTGAAACTAATATAGAAGAAAATCAAGGCTATGAAAAAGTTTAATGACTATATAAAATAGTAAATACCAAGATCTCTTAGCATACAATGGATTTTATATATATAAGGGGATCCTATAGATGAAACATCTCAAAGGGAGATCAAGGTTATGGGTGAATATAGTAAAAAATAGATTATTATCCCAGATAAAAAGTTATAAGAGAAGTCAAACTTTTATCAGATATAGAGGGATAATATTTTTTGAAAAAATATCTATGTATATCCAAATTACTCAAGTAAGAGTCCAATAAAAGAGCTTAGTGAAATCCTTGCATTGAAGGTTTGTAAAAGAGGTTGGACAATGACCCATGCAAAAGCATAATTTTTATCAAAAGAGATTTTAGGATTATTGCTGGTGTTATGGAATATTTTTTTAATAAAGATTATTATTTCTTGTATAATATATCTCTACCTATAAAAGTAGATTACATGATCCAAGGGGGTGGAAACAACAAAAAAAGACAAAAAAGGGATCAATAAGTTAAGAAGAAAGTTGATATGGATTTTTTTAGAACTAAAATAATTTTGTTGAGGGTGTGATCAAGAAATTAATAATTCAAATGAGTTTCTAACAATTATACCAAAAAAATTAAATATTAATATAAATTCAGGTAATGTTTATATTAAGAATAAATCCAAACAATAATAACTTTTTTTTGAAGTTACAAACAAGTTATACAAAACTGATAAGCGATGGTTTATGGAAAATAATTACTCATCATATATGAAATGTGATATAAACAACCTGAAAAGGTTAAAAAGTATGAAGGAAAATATTTTACCTCTAGTAATGATAACTCATTCAAGATCAATGGTGTTAGAGTAGTAAATATTTTCCAAGAAAAACTAAATTCCAACAATGTTCTATTTGTTGATGGGTTGAAACAAAACTTGGTGAACATTTCACAACTTTGTGATGATGGAAATAATGCGATATTATCTAAGAATATTTTTAATATGAAAAGGTTAAAATATAGAGAAATAATTTAAAGAGGGAAGTGAATAAATGGTAATTTATTTTAGGCTGTAGAAGAAAAAACAGACTTCTAAATACTCTTAAAATCCTAAAACAATTTATGGAATTCAATTTTTGGTCATATTGGAAAAAAGTGAATGAGAAGGTTGATTAAGGAGGTGGTTGTGAGAAATATTCCCTGATGAATGAAATAACCACATTTTTCAAAACTTGTAAAAAGGGTAAGATATTGAGTAAAATCCATAAATGTCACGACCCGACCCAACGGGGCTCGAGCCGTAACTCCCCAAGCCCGCCTCCAAAAGGCCAGGGGCTAACGACCAACACCTAGTAGGCTATCACACACATGGGAGGAATTAGCCTAAGGTACCTGTACACACGCACCCACATACACCTCCATGAAACAGTGCAGAGATATATAAAACTGAAAAGAAAATGCATGCATACATTATCCCACAACCAGAGTACAACAGAAGTAAAAATGGAAAAACAGGTCCCACCAAAAGTAAACTACAATAGCGTGTCCAACCTGCTCTGAAGAAGGGGAACGCTTCCAAAAACACCGCCGGAAAGCTCCCTCGGCACCGCACCGGCAAACACCCCGGTTTGTCCCGCTCACTCAGCTCCGCCTGCTCTGGGTCCTCCTGGGACTCCGTCGAAAGGCCTGTGGTCTGCAGAAGACACAAACATGTGCGGGCAAAGCTCGTGCAAGGGTGAGTATAAACATACTCAGTAGGCACCCCAAAAACCCAAAACAAAAGAGAGCAACTGAAAGGCAACAGTCCCCTCATCCCAGCCAGAGGGAACCCATACGAGAGAGAAACTCCATCTCGTGACCATCCTCGGGTAAACACAACTAGTCAGCTCAGCTCAGGTGTATGCCCATACATACACCTTAAACAATCCAGATAAACCCAGATCACGCCACAAAGCCACAAGAGGTACCGACCTCATCGCCAACAACTATCCACAACCAGGAGAGTACACCACATGAACACTGTCATCCCAGATGACACTCATCCGAGAGATACATTCCATCGGGTTTCTCACAAACCTCTTAGACGCTCACCCGAGAGATCACGCTCGACAGATAGCATCACTGAGGAAACCTCCTTGAAGCAACAGAACCACCAAAATCCTCGGATAGGGGATCGCTCCTAGGGTCCGCTAGGGGATACCAGTACCCACTCCGGTATACGAAGCTCACAGATAGGGGATCACTCCCAGGGTCTGCTGGGGAATACCACGACCCGATCTGGCATACGTAGCTCTCACAGATAGGGGATCACACCTAGGATCCGCTGGGGGATACCACAACCCGATCTGACGCTCGATAGAAACACATCACTCAGATAGAGGATCATCGCCCATATAAAGCTAGTCACGACGATACCGGAACCCTATCCGGTATAACTCGCGATTTAGGGGATCGAACCGACGATGCCACAACCCTACCGAAACCACGCGCTAAGTAGGAGATCGTATAACCAACGATACCGCAACCCTACCAAAATCACACGCTAAGTAGGGGATCGTATAACCAATGATACCGCAACCCTACTGGAACCACGTGCTGAGTAGGGGATCGCATAACCAACGATACTGCAACCCTACTATACACCTCATGTTGAGCAGGGGATCGTATACCTGACGATGCCACAACCCTACTGAGCACGGCCCACCGCGTAGGGGATCATAATCCTGATGATGCCACAAACCCTACGGGGTTAACCAACTAGATAGGGGATCGCCGCCCGTGAATAAACGGTCACATCGATACCAAGAACCCGATCTAGGGAAAAATGCTAAAGGATCCCGCTCCGGGCCCACCGGAGGGATGCCACAACTCTAACAGTTTAAACATCCCATCGAGAGGATCACAAACATATACGAAGTTTGTGATGCCACACGAACCCTCGTGGAAACGAACCAAGGGAGTACCCTCAACCACTGTGGGTCCAAAATGTCGCTAACTCGAGCGACTCGCAACAACACCACACTAAGCACATCCAAGGCCAATACCGAGGCCACCATCGCGATCTACGCGGAAAAACACGCAGGATAGGCTGTTTACTCACCCGAAACGGAGCACCGGTGAAAAAGGCACTATTCACCATAGCTAGCTCGGGCAGGGCCCACACAACGATCCCGAAACTCATCGAGCGGATCATACCACAGTGATCCCCTCGGAAAAACAAGCGGAATCGACTACTCGCTCGTCCGAAACAGACACCTGGTGAAAAAGGTACTATTCACCGAAGCCAGCTCGGGCGGGGCCCACGCCTCGATTCCGAATCTCACCGAACAGATCGCACCATTGCGATCCTCTCGGAAAAACACACAGGATTGACTAATCATCCGCCAAAATCGAACTCCTGGTGCAAAAGCTGCGTTTCTCCGCAAACGCTAAAACCCGGCCTCGTGGGGCCCACACCCCGTTCTCAGACCCAACACCCGGAAACCATCTCAAAAAGTCTGACGTACCATCAGGGTCTCAACGCCACTGACGACACGTCATTCGAACGCTCCTGGTAGAAGTTACAACGGCCCGAAGTCGTAAAATAATAAAATAATATTATTTTATACGACGTTTCTAACTCCCGGGCCACGATCCCGAACCATAAAATTCTCAAAATGACTTCAAAAGGTCCGTCTCGACGCAAGGAACACGTCGCCACAAACGGCTCGCAAATCGGAGTTACAGTTTGCGAGTTACGGGGGTTTAAAGAACCTCTGGAACAATCTGGCCGGACCACCGCAGGGTCGCCGGAAACCACCGCGCCGCAGCCGGACTCCGCCGTGCCAGAGCTGGAAACCACCGCGCCGCCGCCGCGGAACTCGCCAGATTCCGCCATGGCAGCCGCGGGTCTCGCCGGAAAACTTCCGGGAGCCACCGGGAGCACCCCAGTGCTCCAAATTCAGATCCGAAAAAAGTTTTGGAAAGATCGGGACCCGAAATACACAACTCTTATGACAATTTGAAGAAAAACAACACATAAATGGGGTCCGGGATTTAAAAACTCAAACCGCATACCTATTGGCAGATCGTCGAAGCTTCGGGTGCAGAACGACGCCTGCAACGTGCTGGAGCTTGATCTGCTGACGATCGGCGCTGAAAACAGACTCCTGAAGCTTGAATCGGCGATGAATGGAGAGGGGAGGAGCTGGTTCCGTTTGCTGCGCGTTGGAGGTGAGTGGGGAGGAGATATGTTTTTTTTCTTTTTTATTTATTTAAAAACCTCCAGCAACGCAACGCCCCCGACCTCGCGCCCGACGCGGACAAAGTTAAGGCCGCCCCTAGGGTAAACACGACATTCTGAACGCAACGGTGGACTCATATTTTCCATCCGAGACTCTGTTCAGAAGTTATTCGAGCCGGCGCTCGCACACTAACTTCACGACTTATTTACGAAAACGCCCCTGATGGCGTTTCTCACCGCAGGCCCGCTCCCGCAAATTTTACACCTCACCTAAGGTAAACGGCACGTTCCAGACGCAATCGTGCCCTCAGATTCCTGTTCTGAGCTACCGTTTAGGAGATATCACACCCCTGCCACGTGCATAGTATAAAAATACTTAATATTTTTATAAAATTAATTTCGGTCACACCGGGCCTCAGAATCTCACGCCGTCTTCGCGCCTAGCTCTAAAATTATTTGTAAAAATAATCCAAAGTCTGACAGGGCCAAAAAGCCGAGTCTCTATAATAAAGGGGTTGAAACTCAAACTTTAAGTCCATTATAGTTAGTTTCACTTAGTGTTTATGGACCCATGAGAAAGAATTCAATAGCTAGATATTAGTATTTCATCACATTAATTGATTATTTTACTACAATGAATTGAATTATGTTTATTTATAATAAATCTCAATCCTTTATCATGTTAAAAAGTTTTAAGAGACTAGCTAAGAAGAAAATGTGTTTTTATTTGAAAAAATTGAGATCTGATAATTTTATTGAATATTCCAATAAATAATTATCTAGATATCATGTAAAACATGGAATAATTCATGAGTTTAGTGAAATATAAAATCTATAGAGTATTTGTGAGTATATTATTGATTAATATGAAAGGAAAAATCATCAAAAAATTTGATGAGAAAGACGAAGATGGAATATTTCTTGGTTACACACCAAATAAAAGTTTCTATCGATGCTATAATAAGAAAGATAAGAATATAGTTAACCATGATGATAATAAAATCATTGAAAATTATTATGATATTAAAAAATCAATCATGTATGATGATGATATTGATGAAATCATTACCAAACCTATCAGTTTCGGGTGTAGTGGAAGTGCCTAATTGGAACAATCAACTCAGATTTTAGTCTTAATTTATGAATAATCTGAGTTGTATATGATTAATGAGTCATAAAAAAGGATTTAAATCATATATTAATTTAAATTAATGATATAAATATAAGTGTAGGATCATCATAAGTAATTTATAATTAATTTATAAACATATATAGAATTACCTAATCTTGTAATTATTTCTTCATTGATGATCTGGTTGACTTGATCTTTTCATACCATCATTGAGATACATGATCCAAGTGAATAATCCCTCTATAATTGATCTAAAAATACACCAAAATATTTGAATGGCGATGTAAAATCATTAGGATCTAGCATGATTGATCCCTATCACTTACTCCATTCATGGTTGATCACAACAAAAATCTTTTATGAGGATAAAAAAATCCCAGTGTTCTCTCAATGGCTTGATAGAAGAGGAGGAGAGAGCATGTTATAGATATCTATAAATCTCTCTAGTTTTTGAGATATATTTTTTATATTTTTTGTACACAATGAATCAATATTAGAAAAGTGATATAATAATATTTTTATTATGGCATGATTAGGGTTAACTATTTACATATAGATTCCTCACCATTCACTTAATCCATAGTAAATCCCATGTGTAATAATAATAAAATTATTATTCACTTGAAATGAGAATCACCTAAGAATAAATCAATATCATTTAGATCATTTTCAATCAAATCATTAAACTCAGCCCGCTTATCCTTCTCAACATTTACCGAATCATGAATAATGAATTTTTATTTAAAAAATAAATATCACTGCATTATTCATTGATAAATACAGTGAATATTATATTCACCAAACATTGAAAATAAATATTTATAATTATTATTAAACTCATTTATTATTTCAAATAACTCATGATTAAATATTGGAAATCAACCAAACCTGAATAATTATTGAACCATAAACCTAGAATAATATTTATTCTAAATTGTTAAATTCAATAGTGAATTTAACTGATATCCTAGATACACTTAGTGTGTGACTATCTTGGCCTCTCTCTCATTGGAAATAATAAGAGATTCCTAAATTCCAAGGTTAGTGTCTCGAAAATTTCTAGGACACCCATAGAGAAATAAGATAATATAGCAATGATATACAACCTCATACGAATGACTACTTTGTAATATAATCCCTTTATCATGATATCTCTAAACCAAGCAGGTTTCATACTGGTGTCATCAACATATGTGCTCAATATATCCTTATTTGTATCTATATAAATGAATATGTCTATAGAATACCATGGACATGGATTTATCCAGGAAGTTCTATTCCCATCAAAGGGCATGATATATCAACTTTTTTAATGGATAGAAGGGATAAATACTTTCTTGCATTATCCTTTAATTCCATATCACTCATGATGTACCTAATTTATCCTCATTCACTAAGAGCATATTCCATCATAGTTTTTATTAATACATCAAAGTACATTAATTATGATATTCATTAATTATAATATTAAAGTCAAAGTATCAATACACACATCCATAGTTAGGAATATCCAATGACACATACAAATGTATATTTCCTACTAGAGGGTATAATTCTCATAATATACTCCTATGGAAATTACTAGTGGAACACACCATGAGAGGGTTCCTAAAAGTACTTTGAGTCTCTAACCCCTGATAAAATTTATCATATACGTTCCATCAAATGAAATCATATGGCTATAGAGCATTTATTCAATATTATTTTCATAGAACTTCCAAGTTCTCATCATAGCGGGAAACTACTATGAGCTTTTAGTGTGATATATATTTTTAGGGAATATCACATACTATGCCATGTAGTGGAAAATCCATGATGTTATAATAAAATTAATTAATATTCAAGATAATGAATACATTTAATCAAGTACTTAGAAGATATTTCTATGAAACCAAATCCAATAGACACCCACTTATACTAGATCCAACTATTAACAAACTTCAATCCACTAGCTTCTACATGATACTAATTACTCTATTGAGATAGATCCTTTATCAAGGGAACTACCACATTTTCCTCTATCAATAATCTAATCATTGCAACTTCACCACACTGAGAAAAATCCCTTAAGAGATGAAAATTCCAAAGTATATGCTTTTTCCTTTGATATGACCTTGGATCTTTGGAAAGATCCACTGATGGAGTGTTATAAAAGTAAATTATGATAGGGTGTTAACTACTAGGTACCAAATCAATCTCTTAGACAAATTTGTGAATCAAAACTACTTCCTTGGATGAATCATAATCCGAAATATAATTGAACTCCACTGTAGAATTGGTAGAAATTGGATACTTTAAACTCTACCAGCTTACAACTCCTCCATTGAGACTGAAGACATATCTTTACTATGAATTCATATCATTATAATCTATTTGAAATATAGAATTTGTATAACCCATGATGACTAGATCTTCATCTTCTCTATACACTAGGAATATATCCATAATTCTCCTTAGATACTTAAGAATAATATTAATAACTATCCAATTCCATTCACTTAGATCAACTTGATATCTTTCTACCATGCTCATAGCTTGAGAAACATAAATCCTTATACATAACATGGCATACATGATATATTTTATCACATAAGAATATAATATCTTACTCATTCTATCTATTTCTTTCTATTTTTGAGGACACATATTCTTAGAAAGTTATATACCATGTGACACCAGAACCAATCCCCTCTTGAATTTTTCCATATTGAATCTCTTCAGTATCTAGTCAATGTATGTACTTTGACTTATCCTAAGTAGCTTATTTGATCTAACATGCATGATTTTGATCCCTAGAATGTAGGATGCTTCACCTAAGTCCTTTATAGATAAGCACCTGCTTAACCATTCCTTAACCACTATTAACAATCCCTAAGGATTAATGTTGTATTTTTTATAAATAAGTATGGTCAAGGTTTATTGAAAAAAAGTTTGGTCAAGGTTGTTGAAAATAAGGACAGTCAAGGTTTTTGACAATAAGTATGGTCAAGGTTGATGACCAAGACGTGTGTTGACATATCAATGAAGCAATTTTTATTTGTTGAAAATAAAATTTTTGACAACACATATTGAATACAACCAAAGTATTGGAGTATTTATATGGATATTGGTTGATCCTAAATATGATGGCCAAGGTATGTTATTGGCATCAATATTTATATACATTCTTATTATAAGTGTTAACAAAGTGATGTTTGGTAAAGTGGAAGATGTATGGAGGCATGTAGAAGTGAAGTTCATGGAGTGTGTTGAAAAAGAGTTCAAGCTAGACAAAATAGGAAAGACCAAACTATAGTGGTGGTTGTAGTGGGTGTGTTGTGAAGGTAGTTATTATAACTATGTCGCAGTGCATCCAGATACATCACAGATTATACTAAATATCATAGAATGTTTTACAATTTATAATCATATACCATAGTGCATTTAGATATGCTCTAGAAGAGATGTTGTAGGGTAACTCAAATTTTTTTCCACACCGTAGTTACCTTGGCTATGCCACAATGATGGATGGAGGATATAAAATGAGGATAACTTTGGTTTCCAAGCCAATCTAGCTCAACCCTATACACATGGGATCAATCTTGACCATGAAGGGAAACCAACAAGATCAAGTATCCATTAAGATAATTGGGAGGTGGGAAATCATGCACATGGGAAGGAATTCACACATGGAAGCAACGGTCTACACCACATGGTTAGAACATAGGGGTAGTGGTCCAAATTGTAATGTGGTAGCATGGAGGAGGATGAGAGTGGACCCTGTTAGTCACAACTAGTGAGTCGAGGAAGTGGAGTTTCTTATATACTATAGGTTTTCTTGATCAATATCTGACGTGGGACTCTAAGTTCATAGGTTATGTTGTAGTAAGGTGGACCACGGCATAGAGTAGTTTTCAAAGGAGTTATAGTGCCACTGAAATTTTTGAGGCTTCCTCATCATAATAGAGATAACTATGACATAGTCCCATTAGAGAATAACAATTCCATGACATAGCTATGGATTACCCCATTGAAAGTCCAAATTCATTAAAAGAAAATAATTCATGGATCTCTAATCCTACAGGAGGCCACACTGTAATAGAAGTGGCTAAACCATTGTAGTGAATCCACATCAAAACTAGGTTGGTGTGACAAGTATTTAGATAAGATCATGCTTGAAATTGTGCGGGGTTAATGGAGGAGTTACTACATGCGAGTTTTTGTGTATTTGGTAAACTATAAGTGTTTACACTATAGTGTGAATGACCATGTCATAATGAGAATTGAGGAATCGAAGGTTGTACCATAGTGGGGATGACCACTCCATAGTGAAGGTTGAGATGGTGGGGCTACACCATAGTGAAGGTGAACATGATGTAGTATTTTCCAAAATATGTATTCTATTCCATATAAGTTAAGACCATGACAGATCTATGTAGTTTTAGTCACGAGGCAGTTTTGGTTAGAAGCTAAAAGAGGGTAAGTTATGGCTTGAATATCCATGTGATTAATTTAGATTTAATAGAACATTAAGATCCCATTAATTACATGGGAGACTTGGATTAATCCTATAAAAATTTTATCTAATACCAACCATTGTATTGAATGGATAAAGAGGAATTATCTATAAAAATTTCTGTAATAGTTTTAGAGAAAAATGATCTCAATAAAGATCTTATTGAAGATCTAAATTTCAAAGAGGAAGTGGAAGGTGTTATTCCATACGATTGTTTAGAATATTGAAGGTTTGGAAACCATTAAAGATCCTACCAAAGTTGAATAAAATTATTGCTTCATTGATAGAAAAGAAGAAGTTATTCCAGATATATTCTGGAGAAAGGAGCTATGTCAAGGTGTTTTCATTGAGGTGAAGAAGAATCCCAACATAACTACATAAAAACATATAACTTATTTTAATATAAATTCAAAGATACTATAGAAGGGAACCATATGTCTATAAACCATGAAGGTGATCATTTCCACCGATAGTGATCCAATGAAGTAATGTTCGAGGGAGTGAACCTTGGGAAGGAGTGAGCTATCCCTAAACTTTGTAATGTAATGAGCTTGGGTGAGTAGTGAACAAGCCTGAACCTTTTTAAGGGTAGTTATATATAGGATTAGTGAGCATTATAATGGATTTTGGTGCATGACACATCAATGTTGCATCCTCCTTGGGGTATCCCAGTGAGGGTGAACCAAGTAAATATAGATGTTTATATCTACTTTATTCCTACACACTAAAATAGATCAATAAATATAAATAATATCTAGTTAAATATATTAACCAAGTCACCCTCAAGTTTGATAGGTCAAGATCCTTGATGGAAATTGATACTTTAAAGGAGTAGGAGTTTTAATTTTTATTGATAGTACATACCTAGATTCACCCCCTATCAGGGTAATCTCATGATAAGACCCTTGTTTATTTCTAACAACCTCTTGTAAGGATGATATCTCCTTTACAATTAGTAATATGTCATAAACATATACCACTATGAAAATTACCATACCTCCAATAAACTGATTGTAAAAACATGGATCACATTTGTTATTAATGAAACCAAATTATTTATGGATTCATAAAACTGAATGTTCCATAACCTGGATGCACACTTTAATCCACAAATGAATCTATGTAAATTCTACACCTTTTTTGAATTTCATAGAGTCAAAAACCTTTCTGGTCATATCATATATATATCTTCCTAAAGGTTCTCGATAAGGAAAGCAGTTTCGACATCCATCTTTCAAATCTCATAGTCATATACAACTTCTATAGCAAGTATAATTCTGATGGATTTAAATATAGAAATTGAAGAAAAGGTTTCATCATGTCCATTTCCTTGAAATTATCTAAACCATTTAGCCACTATTAGTGATTTAGAGGTACTAACCTGTCCTTCTATATCCAAATTTCTATTAAATACCCATTTACACCTAACAAGATTTACATCAACTGGAAGATCAGTCAGAACTCAAACTTGGTTCTGATACATTGAATCCATCTCAAAATTCATTAATTCTTTCCATTTTATATATTTTGAGCTCTTTACATACTCATTGTAGGATAAAGGGTCATTATTTTTAACCAATAATGAGTCACCATATTTTTGAATAGAAACCCAATTTTTTTTATTCTCTAACCTCTCTGGTGATCCTACAAAAGTTTTTTATTTTAAGAACTACATTTCCACAATAATTCATAGAGTCTGTTCCCATACCAAATATTGTGTATCTTGAGAATTAACTTCCTGGAAATCAATATTTCACCCACTATCCTTCTCTAGTATGTGTTCCCTCTCAAGTAATATAGCTTTCCTAGTAACTATGACATTTTTATATGAGGGGAAATATGGGCAGTATCCCCTTATTTTCTTGAGGTAACCTAGAAATATACACTTTGTTCTCTACAGTGATAGTTTGTTGCTTAAGGTATCCTTAAAAAATATTTCACATCCCCATGTATGAATATATGATAAAAAAAGTTTCTTTCCACTTCATAACTCAAAGGGAATACTGTTTGGCACTTTATTTGGAACTCAGTTTAGTATGTATGCTACTTCATATAATGAATATCCATAAAAGGATAATGGAAGGATTGTGTGACTAATCATTGATCTTACCATGTACATTAAGTTTCGATTCCTCCTTTATCTAACACTATTCCACTATGGTGTATAAAGTAGAGTGAATTGAGATAAAATCCCATACTCCATTAGAAATTCAATAATCTATTAGTAAATATATTCACCACCTCGATTTGATCAAATTTTCTTTATCTTCTCACCAAGTTGATTCTAAACTTTATTCTTGTACTTTATGAACTTCTCAAAGGATTCATACTTATACCTTATCATGTATATATAACCATACTTAATCAAGTAGTTAGTAAAAGTAATAAAGTATGAGAATCCACCTTTATCTTCGACTTGAAAAGGTATGCACACATTAGTGTGAACCAATTCTAGAAGCTCTATAGACCTTTCACCTTGAACACTAAATGGTGGGTTTTTCATCTTTCCTTATAAACAAACATGACATATTTCATGTGGTTTAATCTCAAAAGAGTCTAAGTAACCATATTTATAGAGATTTATCAAACCCTTCTCATTTACATGACTAAGATGTTGATGCCACAACTAGGTGTGAAATGTGTTCTAGGGATTTGATTCGTTATCAGTTACCAATATTTGGTTTCCATAATTTAATGCATAAAGGATATTATTTAACCATGCTATACCATAACATATGCTATCTTTATAAAAGTAGTAATTGTTATTTCCAAAGTTAAAAATAAATCCATACATATCTAAATAATAAATAGAGATAATGTTCTTAGTAACACTAGGAACATAATAAAAGTTATTTAAAACCAAAATCATCCCTATTATAAATGTGAGATGGTAGTTTCCAATGGATAGATCATCTAGCCTCACCCTATTATTAGCCTGTAGATCCAATTCACCTCCTTAAACCTTCAAAAATCTACTTGGTTATTTTATTTGGATACAATTATGAGCACCAGAAATAGTATCTAATACCCAACTTATAGATATGGAAAGATTATACTCTATAAAAAATGGACCTAGATCTTCCCCTTGCTTCTTTGGATGGGTGAAGTTCCTCTTATAGTGACCTTGATTTCCACATGCAAAACACACTGTGTTTTTATCCTTTACTTTCCATTGAATCTTTCACTTAATAGAAGGATAGTGCTTTGGATCCTTAGACATGAAATGATTCTTAAATCCCTTTTCCTTATTCTTTATTTTTTTATTCAGTATAAGGAACCTGATTTTTTCACACCCCACATCTTTATCAACTTGGAGAATAAGTGTAAGAAGTTCCAAAAGATAATCCTCATTATTGATCATATTATAATTCATAAGGAAACTATAGAAGGTTTTAGGTATTGATGATAGAATAATATATGTGCATAATTCATTAGGGATATTAAACCCCAAGATATTTAAGAATTATATGTTTTCCAATCATCCTGACTATATGAGGACCAACTAGTGCCGAACCTCTATGCTTTCATACGAATAATGCATTGGAGATCTCATATCTCACTTTCATCACCTTCTCCTAATAGATATAAAAAAGATGAAATATGATGTTATATGAATCCATATCCTCATATTACTTTAAAATATCACTAGACACATAGGATAACATGAAAAATTGGTCATTCATTACACCATATACATTTTTTAGGTGGATAGATACTTTTTACTCACTATCCACTTTAGAAATCGAATCAGGAAGTAGGGTTTCTGGCACATATAATTTCTATTCATGATATAGTATAACATGTAAGCATATATACTATTTCTGAAAATTTGTTTTGGGAAGAAGATTATCCTTATCTAGTATGGATTGAATTGATATGGTTGAAGTTGTGTGGTTTTGAATTTCTATAAAAAATAAGAGTAGATTATTAATACTTCCTTGATTACCAAATAATATTAATAAATTTTAATTTCAACTTTTATTAATCTCCCACTATTTTTTTGAAACCTAATATCCCTCCCCATTAGTTTTGGAATATCCTTTTGTATAGGTATTGTAGTGTCAAGGACCCATATTCCCTTACTCATAACTCGAACTTGAGCCAAAAATGTTATTTGAAGGGTTTTAGGTAGGTGTAACTTTCCAAATTCATTAACTCATAGTTCCTTGATCTATTGAGTGAACTCCCAAATCTTAAAATCCTTGATAAATATTTCCTCAACCATTGCCTCTCAATTACACCAAGTCCTTCTGGGTTAATCAAATCTTGATGTGAACCAAGTTAATTTAACCCAAAACTTCAAGTTAAGAGTTCTCTAATAATTGAAAGCACCCCAAATTAAGTCGGCCAAGCACTTTAAACTATGTGTTCAAATCTAACTTAAATAATGGAAGACTATACTAACTTAATATTTTATTTGATGGGTTTTCATCCTTATGCGTAAAACCCCATTTTATCTTATCACATGACTTGTTAATATTAAGTGGATTTTACTTAAGTGGTTAACCATGCCTGATAAAATTTACACATAATCCAGTTTTATTTTATCCTATCTTGCACTCTTTTTAATTTATTTGTTAAGTGATCACATAACATATACAAGAATAAATAATCAACCATAAAACCTACATAACTAAAATGTAAGTGATATGATTATGAGATTCTATAATGGTTATTTTATCCAAGAAATGATAAAATAACCCTAAATACTAGGGATAAAAACCTTGAACCATATTTTGGTTCGTGTTATAGCATTACACCTCAGCTCCTATGAATTTCCTCGATTAGTTTCACTTCATCTCTGACACTCAGACCGCCTCCTATCACATGGGAGCTCCACCCTTCCATAATATTTTAGTTACACATAAGTGAGGAGATATAATAGCTTGGATAGGGGGTTTTACATAAAAGAAACAATAGGTATACATTCCCTTACATAAAAAGAAGTAGGGAATGAATTGCATGTAATCATTTTAATTTAAATGCAATAATAAATTAAAAGGAAACCAATCATATACACAGGCCTGGTATAATCACACAATCATCCACATAGAATTCAAAAAACATCATTTTAAATTTATCCATTAATTACTTCAATTAATTATTTAATTAAGAAAAAGTTACACAAATTAATCAAATTAATTCAATTCATCATAATACCATTTTAGAATCATTAAATTACATAATTCCTAATTTTAAAAAAATTAAAAAAATAATTTTATCTAAAATTAATAGATTACAGAAGTGTACTTGGAGGCAACGACATGTACTGAAGGTACTAGGGCATGTAGCATAAGATGGTGGGTTGGGGACTTTAAAATTTTTATCATAGGGATAAAAAAATTTCCATATCCAATGATTTGAGCCCCAACACAATATGAAGATCTCACATGAATTAAAAATAGCAGAATATTGAATGTGTACCTTATTTAAATTGAAGTGAGCTCATCCATCACTCATCACTGGTGACTGTTGCTCGAAGCATCCAAAGAATAATCCCTCTATATTGTTTTCACATGCTTCAAGAATCTATTCAATTTCCATTCATCAAAATCTGAGTTCTAGCATGGAGCTCCAAAAAATCCTTCAGTGTCATGTCGATCAACTCAATATCATGCCTTCATTCCGTAAAAGGTGAATTGGATCGATTACTTAGAGAGAGACACACTCTCTCTAGAAAGTGGAAGGAGAGAGAAAATCTCATTCCAAATGAATGATAAGTGCAGAGAATCAGCCTATCCTCATGTTTATATAGTGGGAGGTTCTAATACCCAAAAAAGGTTCCCCAACCCCCAGAAATAAAACTCACACTTAATAAGAAATAAATATTTTATGATGAACTAAACTGTATCATAAATATTATTTATATTTTATCACATAACTTTAATATATGTTAAATATATTATGTAATAAAACCGAGTCATTTAATTTGACTTATATTTTTTGCTGATATTAAACGAACATGGAATATTTAAATAATATTTGTTCATATAATAATTTTTCTCATATTTAATTAAACAATTGTAAATAATTTTAATAAATAAATTCAACCCCATTATTATTAACTTGAATAATACTAAATTTATTTATTTATCAGTGATCAATGAACCTGGAAAACTCTCAAACACCATGGTGGGTCCCACCATGTCCTATATACCTATTCACCAGAATATGGAGGATTCATGAATACACTATTTCATGTGACCCTTTAGGACCTTATCTTGATAGCATTGAATAGTATTCACATACCAAAAGTGGAGTTTATCAACCCATCAAGGCCCCTAAAGAGGTAAGGAATAATCATAGAAATGATAGCCAACCTATGAACAAGTACTGTGTAATATAACCTCTTTATCTTTAGATATTTAGTAAAGTAGGATGCACACTTGTGTCATCTTCCTTTCTTGATTTATTATTTGTTGATCTAACTGAACGAATTTACCTCTGATTACCTTGGACAAGGATTTATGAAGTCACTATCATCCTGATCAACTAGGTCTGAGATATATTACTTCCTTGACTTAGAAGCAATAAATTATATCTTGACCATTCAACCAATTTCACACCACCAATGACACACCCAACACAAGCTACCTCACCATGATTTTATTATCATGGTTTTTACTTGAATCAAATCACGTGATCAAATGGCACACATTGATAATGATATCAAGTTAGGAGACTAATACACATGTTCATAGATAGGAACATCCAATGACCCCCAAAACATGTGGTGTTACTATTTGCGGGTCTGTCCTCATAATCACAACTACTAGAGACAACCAAGTGAGAAATTCATGAGAAGAAGTCTTAGTGCTTATGAGAACCCATCACCTGATAGTTAACATCTATTGTGTCTAGTCAATATGATGTATCTAGACCATATGAAATTTATTTAAGATTAATTTCATAGTATCTTGTGGTTCTCATTATAACCTAATATATTCTATAAAATTTTGATAAGATAATTAATCTATGGAAATTTCCATTTAAATAGTAGATGTAGAAATGTATACACTATAATAGTAAGAGTAAATCATGAATATCTAACTATATACATGAAATTGTAATAAAAAAGTATTTTATACTTGGTTCTAGGGAACCCACTATTAAAACACTCCAAATTTTACTAGAGACAACTTTTAACCATCCTTGTTAGCTCTCATATGATTAAGATCATTATTCTGTTGAGTCACGACTTTAGTTTCTGGGTCTGCCACATATCTGTTGTTTGGCTATTCTACTATGTGTGACCTCATCTCCTTGAGTTAAACTTCTCAAGATATATTATCCCCGAGTATATCCCTTTTTCCCACTATCATAACTCAATATCTTGGCAAGTACTAGTAAAAGATTTATCATCATAATAAAAATTTTCCTACTAGGTTCTATTCCAAGAATTGGAACAAATCATTATGTTTAATAACTACTTATTAGCTTCCTCAGAAGCTGCAACATACTTGTTATTTATATGTATGACTACTACTATCTTATATGATCTTGTATCTCTCATTTTCTTAGCCCGAATATGATATTATATCACATATATATAAGGAACACTAGTTTGTGTCCCCTTAAAACTAGTATACCTTATTTTCCACATACTAGGTATATATCCTTTTTACTTGGTCTAGTAGTATTGGATAGTTTTGACTAGTTCCCTTGCAGTTCTTCTAGATATATATGATATTTTCCAACCATAAAGTATATATTGAAAATATCATATCTTGTACATAACATGGAATACATTATTGATCCATTTTTGAAGCATATGTAATTCAACTCATCATACCAATCTCTTCCTATGTCCCATACATGTATACTTGGAGATATTTATACCATGTGACATTTGTAACAATTATCTCTTGAATTTTTCCAACCTATATTCTTCAATTCATTGTAAATATATATATGATTGACTAGGTCTAAGAAACTACTAGATATACCTAAGTATATCTTGTTCCCTAGAACTTAGGTTTCTACATTAATTCAATATCTAAAGTATTAATTTCATCCTGGTCTTAAAATAATTATAATATAGATAGTTTTTTTTCAATATGTTACCAATAATATTTCACTTGGAAAACAATTATTTTCCCACTAAAATCTGGTAGACACATGGAAAAAATTCATTCCAAATGAATAATATAACATATTACTTCTTACTTTTAATATTGAACTTGATTTTAGTAATTTACAACCTTATTGTCATTCTATGATTTCACCACATCTCTCTGGGTGCATCGTATAGACACCTTCCATGATTAGTGGTCTTGGCATCCAATACTCAATAAAATGATCTTATAAATTAGCTATAACAAGTAAAATTATAATGTATTTAGGAATAATGACTTGGTATAACCAATAAAGCCTTATTGATACCATGATTGTACCATCCATGTATTGTCACATTTTAATACCCAATGTAGTATTCAAAATACTAAGTTCCTTATACTTTGATACATTGAATCCATTTTTTAATTTTAATTGATCTTATCATGTTTATCTAATTTCCAAATACATTTTACTTGTATGAATTATTATTCTCAATGAATAATATATCAATATCCACAATGAATATAAAAACATCACCATGGTTTTATCCTTCCTACATATTATGTGTATCTACAACATTCACTTTCACACCTCTTGTGGAACTCGTTCCTATTCCAACTACTTGTGCATATTTAGTATTGACTAAACCCAAGAGGATATTTCTCCCACTATCTCAAGTAGATATGTTCACCCTTTTATATAAATGTATTCTGTCACTTGACTATAAATTTTATATCATAGGGATTTCTGTAATATCCTTATAAAACTTTAGGATAATTACTTTAAATACACATTGTGTTTTTCTTGATTGAAGTTTGTTTATATCCTCAACAAACTCTTTGCATCTTAAACACGTGTTCATATAAAATAATGTAATTCCATCATACTATGACTCATACAATAACCATTTTTTATTATAATTGGCATATGGTTATGAGATAACACCATTATTTTCGAATCATGTCTCAAAATATTGGAAGTATCTGCAATGTATTTATATCATAACATTGATGATTATTTAACTTACATCATGAATATGATGTGTATAAGGAAATGTGTATTTAGAAATTTCTCCACACTAAATTTTATTGATCAATTTTAGTATGTAAGACATAACATCAATCCTAATTATTAGCATCATATCCCTGATATGAATAAGGTAATGTGCATTTTGGAATTACGCCACACTATATTATATTGATCGATGAATGCTTGGTCAAGATATTCTTCGATAGACCATCCCAAAAAACTCATATATTCTGACCATATATATATATATATATCATACTTCACTTTTACATTCCTTAATAATAATTAATGGAATATTATGAAGTATATTTACTACTATTTTACACTTTTTAATAGTTTACACTACCTAGTTGAACTAATTTCAAAATCTTTATTGCATACCTTTATTTATAAAGGTTTTTTTTCCAAAATAAATAAGTATATACATCAATAATAACTAATTTTTTTATCCCCACTGAGTCTAAATACCATATTGGGTATATCCTTGACATCCACTTTTAGTTTTACTTTAAAAAGAATTATCTTGAAAAAACTGGGTATATAAGTCTTAAATTTTATATTCATTAAGTATTTCCTATGATTCTTGTACCAATAAACTATTGGTTGAGTATAAAACACCACATACAACATTATTTCCTTAACTTGGAATCATATTTTCTTATGTCCAAAATACACATGAGATAATTTTTTTGGTAATACTCAATAAAATTTCAACTAAAATCATTAAACTTAGAAATTATAAGTTGTGTGTTTCTCACCATTGAATTAGAAACCACCCTTTATTAGCCTCTTGGAAAATCCACCTTCATTATATTAATGTTTATATACTTACTTGGTTACTATATTTTGAGACACATATGTGATAAACATATTGTATTTAATACCCAAGAAATAAAACTAAATCATTACCTATAAGTGATAAATATACCTGAAGAAGAAACAACTACTTGATTCTTCAATTTTGTTCATTTATTTTAAGATTCCATAGATTTATTTCATGATATACAAAGAAAATAACCTCCTATTAATACCTCATTTCTTTGAAGGATATTGTGAAGGTAACTTTTGTGTTTCTATTTCTATTGACCTTTTCGCCTTGTCTTTAAACTTTTTCAACATAATAACTAAATATTATAATTTATTTAAGTGCTTATTTACTTGAAAAAACTTACCAAAAAGGTAACAAAGCATTTTATCAATATTTTTAATTTTTTAATATTAAACGATATTGGAGTATATGGGTTAAAATTAATTAATAATGGGATATCTTGAAATATCATGATCCACCTTTCAGTTTTTACATGTATCAAGTGTAAACCATTATCTTATTAATATATTGCTTCAATTTATCCTCACAAGATTCTAGAAGATGAGACTACTTATAATACCATCCATTTCTTGATGTTATAACCACAACTAATATCGGATGTTGATGAAAACATTATGAAATAACTATAATATACCTCATATATGAGTATCATATAATCATTTTACACCCTTTATTACTGATTTGGATTAACAAGTATTAGGGACTCCATCACATTGAATTTCCTATGTCATAGTACTTTGTGCAAGCACCTTTACTACTTTAGAAATTCATGCTGGTGAGGACATTAACTTTATCCAATATTATCATAGTGTTTATTATGGGAATAATTTCTGATTTAAAAAAAATAAAATAAATTCTAATAGATTTTACTTTTATCTTGATTACCAATTTAGAAATTATAGATTAATTAAATCATAAAATGTCTCCCACTATTTTATCAAATTCTAGGAACCCTCTATACTAGAATCAGAATACTCTATCACTTGAATATTCTAGTGGAAAGGATACTTGAACCTCCCCTCACTATCTACAAGTTTTTTGTAATTCCCTGACCCTAGAAGCCCGAAGCCAGTGCATTATTTTAATATATTGGAATGATTACAAGGAATCAAGTCCTGAAGGACTGATCAGTTTAGCAGTCTTAGAAAATAGATTACATACATTAAAATTTATAACATAAAACACAACATAAATAATCCTTTGAGAACACCATTATTACCCTATATTAACCCTTTATATCAATCATAAAATACTTCTTGGCATCCTGGGAAAATAAAACATAAGAAAGGGATGAGCCCAGATGCCTAGTAAGGATAAACAATATAGCAGAAGCTATCATAAATAAGCACAAAATTTTAAGTCAAGGTATAAAACTAAAAAAAATCCTTTTAAACATAATAATCATCATAATATAGAAAGAATAACTAAAATAATTCCATTTAAAATTTCACATGGATATTTTACTATTCGAATAATCACATGAAATATCAATAAATAATCTCATAATGAGGGAATGCATAATACCAGACATCATAACCATTACATCAAGGCCTCGTGCCAAGACCATAAAAAAATATTCTCTCAAGGCATTGTTCCAAGAAACTAGTTTGTTTCATTAGACCTACAAATGAATTGCGGGGATATAGCGGGCCCCACCCATCACTTACTAAGTCCAATTCATTCTTTATATTAAAAGGTTGAAACATAACATAGATATTCGTATTAAAACTATCATACGAAATGTTAATACTTTAACCATAAACCATGAATGGTATAAAAATAGAAAATCCATAGTCAAACATATCACAAAACCTTAAATATAATATGGAATATTTTATCATAATAAATCAACCTCAAACAAGAATAAAATCCAATAAAGGATGTTGAAATAGATTAAAATAATTTAATAAATTCATTAAAACTCTTTGAGGGAAATATCCCTTTTTATTTTAAATCATTTCAAATCCATGAAATTTTTAAAATAAAAAATTCCTTTTAAAATAACCATGTAAATTTTTAAGGAAAGATTCAAAATGTTAAGGCAACATAACGGCGGAAAATATCCACTCACACCGTATAAGTTAAAAAAACATTCTATCCTTAATTTTTTGAAAAGGTTATAAAGTACCTCATTTGGAAAATGACGGAAAGATTCCTTTCAAAATATTTTGTAAAAAGTCAAACATGGGTAAAAATTACTTTAAATAATTTTCGATAATATTTTTAATTATATTTTAATAAACATGGACATGTATGATAAGGATGTACCAGTATATACATACGTATAAGCTATCTAGGATAATAAAGAGATTGTGAAAATAACCCTTAACTTATACTTTCCTTTAGTAGAGGGTGAGTTATACTCTTGTATAATGGTTAAAAAATATTATTAAATTATAACAGGACCATATCCATATTTATTATATCATATATGATTCATTTATTACTTTATATTACCCATTTATTAATAATTTCCAAGTTAAAGAAATGTTTTGGGTAATAATCGCTTTCTTTATCATGCGTGTTTCAAATTTATATTTTTGATCATATTACTTAGATCATAATTTACTTACTTAAAGAATGAAGAATATGATTTATATATCATATATATTCTATATATAAATATATATAATAGATAAATAAAATGTAACACACCGTTCATGGAGATGGTAGGCCGTAAGTACACACGAACGCTGTTTCCGTTTTCTTATTGTATTTAATGAAAGTAAGTGAATGACGCACACACACACACACAGATATATATATCATCCCATTAGAATTATTATTTCATATATTTCATACTTATTAATAATATTTATTCATATAATCATTCTTGGATGGTGAACGTGGAAGATGAGTCTCATCGTGTCGTGGAGACGGTAAGTCGTACGTACGCACGAGTGATGATATAATTTCCTTAATGGTTAAATATTATAAAATTCGATGGAATATAAATTTTTAAGAAACAATATCATGTTATATTTATTATTTAAATCCATTGTATTCATCATTATACCCATATAAATAAAGTGTATATGAAAAAAAAATTACACCACGGCGTGGAGACGGTAAGCCGTACGTACGCACACATGATGATATTATTTGTTGTGGGATGGGTAAAAGGAGGAATATGGTTATATAATAATTATAATAACATCTTAGAATGTGTAATGTACTATATTTATTATATTATTATGGAAACAATAGATAAAGAGGAAGTAGAAGAAGAAAAGATCTTTGAAAGAGTTGATAAAACAACTATCTCTTTTCAGGTGTCTCCTTTTGATTTTCACAAAAGGACTCCTTAGGATGGATTTATTCCCAAGGTGTAGCCTCTATAATGATATGAGGGATTTTGGGATAGAAAATGGCCAGGGTTTGGCTAAAACAAAAGGCTTTAGAGGTGTGAATTAAAGAGAATGGGAGGTGCCCTATTATAAGAGTGGCGAGGGGCACTTTTGGATTTTTTTTGAAATATTAATTTATTATAAAATTATTTTTGGTTTATAATAGCTCCAAATTAATTTATTTCAAGGATAAGATGATTATGTGTCAAAATAATCTCAAAAAATAGGTTTTATACATGTTTAGGTTATAAAAGTAACCTTATCTTTTAGATTTAACCCTTAGTTAAATAGTTTAGCTCCTACCATGTCTTCTTGTATTTTTATACTAAATGGTAAATATAATTACTATAAATTACCAAACAAACCTAAAATCGATCATTTATTAAATTTTAATCACTATAAAAGTTAGTTGGTTGAACCTTATATTTGTATTACTTTTATATCATTTTATAAAATCATATTTATTTTAAAATATCATTTATGTCAATTTTGTTACTATTCAATATTTACATTTTAAAAAATATAAAACCAACGTGATAACTTCAACCAATACTTCCAATGTATCACTAAAATTTCTGAGTTATATATAAAATTAGTTTATGTCATTAATTAATTCCAATTATATTTATTCTAATATTATTAATATCATTTATTTGATTCATCCTTTGATAAATAAATTTCTGTATCATCATGGTGTCACAATTAAATTTAATTATTTAATGTCTAAAAATTATAAAAAAAATATTATTATGTAGAAAAATTTATTAGATTTCTAATTAATATTTATAGTCAAATTTATCTTATGTATAACCCTATATTAAAAATGGTTTAGTTATTAAAATTTGAATATGATAATTTTAACTCTTCTTTAAATAAAATATAATAAATGCCCTAATTTAACATAAGTGGCTTAAAAGGGATCAAATTTTCAACCTAAGTGTGATTTTGGTATAAATATATTTATCTAATAAAATTAAGATACGTGTTAGGGTAATTTTATATTATTATAATATTATTTTACCTTTAATTACGCTATTTACTTTTAACCGTGGTAAATAAAATTCAAAAGTTACTATCAAAAAAAAATTATTTTGATCATATTAGACCACATTTTTCACCCTGATTACAACCATTTATGTCAGATTTTTGAAATTCAATTCACTGAAGTGATAAAATTACGTTTAGTTCTAATTTGTAAATGTGCCTAGAAGGTGGGTAAAAGAGACGTTCAAAGTTCAATAAAATTTTATATATCTAATTATATTATAAAATGACTCAAATGAATTACATTGGACTAATATATGTATTATGTATCTATTTTTACTTTAAAATAAATTTAAATTTAAATAATTATTTAAATAAAAAAAGTTGTTTTTAACGTCAATGCAATGTTTTTCACTATTCATCAAAGATTGAAACTTTTCAGAAAATTACAAAAAATTCACCCTATAATAATTTTGATATTCCAAATTCAAAAATGATTTCTATCTTACCTGATTAAAAACACAGAATTTGTATTAATTAATTTAAAATTAATTCCCATTGTCAAAACCAGAAAGCAGATTTTTGAGAAGTAAAAACTATCAAAAGATTGACATGTGTTTATGTCCAATTTAAATATACTTCCAATGACCAAAATTGGATTAAATGATAAAAAATAATCCAATTAAACTTTAAAGTAAATTAAAAAGATAATCTAACTATATAAATAAATTATATGAAGAAACAGTTTTGAATTAAAATGTAGTATTTTTCACTATTCATTAAAAAATGAAATTTATCATAAAAATAATTTTTTTAACAAAAGTAAATTTTTATGTCTTGATTATAAATAAAAAGATTATTTTCTTAAATAGAACTTATAAAAGTGTCAAATTTTGGATTTAAAAAGGGTTCTCCATTAAAAGGTGGTAAAACTGCATTTTTTGAAAAATACTTCTTTTATCTAAAAAATTGAATTTGATTTTATATTATGTCTAAGAAACACATAATATATATTTTATAAATATATGGAATATATAAAATTCAAAATTTGGTTAATACTATTCATAAATGCTTTTTGAACGACTAGTGTGGTAAGTCGTAGTGTACTCAAACTTAGTGTTGCGTGTAGTGCAAGCTATTGAATTATTTAAAAAGAAGTGTACCATGACAGCTTGAGGTGTTACATTCTACCCTACTTAAATAAATTGAATCCTCAAAATTTAAACTCTGGATTGAAAACTATGGTTTTGACATTTCAAAACATCCTTGTTAAAATCCCACATTGAAAAAAAGGATTAATGAAACCCCCACTTTAAAATAAATAAAGGGATGTATGGAGGTCACAAGAGACAAAACATACTTGGGTTCCACGTAGAAAACATGGACAAGAAAGAAAATTTAATCATAAAGTTCTGATGAAGAGTGATAGAAAATATTATCAGGATAAAGTTAACAACCAGAAAGCTATAAATTTGCGATGATCCAAAGGACCATTTGATTCATCGCAAAATAAAGTACTAGTAAAACATTTTTGGTTTTATGATTATTCCCCTAGAGTTGAATAATTTATTTACTTCATAGACTAAGAATATAATGAAACATACTTATTTAACAAGTATAATTTCATCCTTTAATCAATTTCCACCATAGACTCATCTTTTTCTCCAAACAATGAGTCTTCAAGATGAATTTTTCACACTTGAAGCACTATATTCATCTTTTAGATAATATCATAATTAAGTAACCAAAATTTTAGTACAAGATAAGACAATTTACAAAAATAATCTAAAAAATTCTACAGTAACACCCAAAAAGTTCATCATTGATCATTCATCAAATAACTAACCTTCCTAAAAAAATGTTCTAGACTAAGATTGAAACCCAAAATTTAGATGGATTTGACCACATAGTCTTCCAAGATAAATTTTAACATTTATCTATAAATAAAATAATCACTATTAATGTCTCATAACAAAAAGTAATTAACCTAATTACATATTATACAATATAGGTTAATCATTTCCATAAATAACCCAAATCGCTACAAGTCCACAACAGAATAATAAAATTCAACCATTACTCCTCAATTAAAATCCCATATTATTCTATTTTCCTAAATCATATAAAGTTCCCAAAATAGTGAACGTACTTAAAAATAATAGTTATCACTTAATTACCAAATCATTTCCAATGCCAAGGATATCCATTTGATAAAACATAAGTTCCAAAAATCAACTTATTCTTATTACATCAACTTTTTTAAGCAAAAATAAAAAGTCATACTAACTAGAGATTTCACATAGGCTAGTGGTAGGCAATGCACCCTTGTCACCCTTTGGTTGTGGGTTCAAGATCCAAGACCTTACCAGATGCGATGAGTTTTCAATTTTCCTATGAGTTTTCCTTTTTCTAAAACTATATAAATTTTATAACATTTCAAAAATGAGATAAAATATAAAAAAATAACCATAACATATCTTAATCTCTTTAATTTTGCATCCTAAAATGTAATATACCATAATTAACTCCAAATCATATAAACCCTAAAGGTTATTTATACCTTTATAATTATGTCCACATAAGAAAAGATAATCTCTTCCTTGAATAACACTTTCACATAATAAATATCATGGTTACATAAACTAAAAGAAAGTCGTCAAAATTAATCCCATCATAAAAAGACCTTTAATACTTTTAAAAATTTTATAATCCATTTATTTCTATATAGTTTCTTACTTGACCTAGTGGTTATCCTATATAATCGGGAATTGACTCGGGTAATGCCCAGGTCCCCTACATTTACAGCAAATGATTATAAATGGATTCTTAGGATTATTTTTATTTTCTTCTATTGTACTCTTCATTTTTCCTCATAAATACTTTTATTTATGTTCTTCTTTCCCACACATAAAGCATGTCTTTATTATTTTGAGACACTTTCCTAGGTTTCTCCTTCCACATTTCCCACATGATGTAAATTTAACTTTATTTTCTCCATGGTCTCCACCACTGGAGCTCTTGGCATGCTCCACCTTTCTCTTATTTGGTCTGTTCGGGAGTTAGTTAATGTATATGTTGTTAATCATATTTTTGGAAAACTGATTAGGAATAAAAATGATATCTTTCATGCCTATAAACATTCCATTTGGTTTCTCACCACTACCACCTTGTTTTGCTTTTCTATCATGTTTGATGTCAATATGACTTCTTTGGGATCCAACCATTGACTAAAACCAAAAAGCAGAGTGTGAGTAACAACAGTCGTAAAATCATTTATGGAATATCATGAAACCTTATTTTCAACCTTAAACACCTTAGGTTTCACCAAGGTTATTCATTCGCATCTTATATTAAAATACTTCATATTGGTTTGTAAAGAAAATGTGAATTATCCTAAGTATATTTGTCAGGAGTGTCAAACCAGGTGTGTAGTAAGGCCCATTGTCATGTACCAGGTTACCCCAAGTCAAGCTAAAAAAACCTTGTTGGAGTTTTCACCCCTAGGTACATATGTTCCATAACCATGTCCATTTTTAGTATCCAGACAGGGATTTATTTTATAGGAATACCCACATAATCTCTATTTTACCAAAATTATAGGATGCTATTCAATACTTATCCTCAAAGTCTATCTTAGGGTAATGTTCCCTAATCAAGGTTGTTTTCTAAATCTAGTTTCCAAGGTTTTTATTAAACTTCCTCTGATACCAACTGTAATGCCCTGACCCTAGAATCCTATATATAGTGAATTATTTTAATACATTGGCATGATTACAAGGAATTAAGTCCCAAAGGACCAATTAGTTTAGCAGTCTTGGAAATTAGATTACATACATGAACATTACATTAAAATTTCTAACATAAACACAAAATATATAATATTTTGAGAATTACTTTATTCGACTATATTAACCCTACATATAAATCATAAAACACTTCTTAGCATCCTGGAAAAATAAAACATAAGAAAGAGGTGAGCTCAGATGCTCAGTAAGGATAAACAATATAGTGGAAGCTATCATAAATAACCACAAACTTTTTAGGAGAGGTATAAAACTCAAACACAATCCTTTTAAACATAATATTAAGCATAATATGGCAAGAATAAACCAAATAATTTAATTTAAAATTTTACATTGATATTATACTAGTCAAATAACCACATACAATATCAATAACTAATATTATAATGAGGGAATGTATAATATCAGACATCATAACCACTACGTCATGGCCTCATGCAAAGACCATGCACAAATATTATATCAAGGCCTTGTTCCAAGACACTAGTTTGTCTCATGAGACATACTGATGCATCGATGGGCTATAGTGGGCCTTGCCCATCACTTACTAAGTTTAATGCATTCCTCATATGAAAAGGTTGAATCATAACATAAAAAATCATATTAAAAATAGCACACTAAATGTTAATACTTTAATCATAAACCATGAATGGTATAAAAATAGAAAATCCAAATTCAAACACATCACAAAACTTTCAATACAATATGGAATATTGTATCATAATAAATCAACCTCAAACAAGCATAAAATCCAACAAAAGATGTTGATATAGATGGAAATAATTTAATAAATTCATTAAAATTCTTTGAGGGAAATATCCCTTTTTTACTTTAAATCATTTAAAAGACGTGAAATTTTTAAAATAAAAAATTTAATTTGAAAATAACCTTGTAATATTGTAAAGGAAGCTTCAAAATGGTAAGGATACATAATGACAGAAAATAGCCTCTCGCACCGTATAAGTTAAAAAAACATTCTTTCCTTAATTTTTTGAAAAGGTTATAAAGTACCTCATTTTGGAAAATAACAGAAAGATTCCTTTCAAAATGTTTTGTAAAAAGTAAAAAATGGGTAAAAATGAGTTTAAATAATTTTTAATAATATTTTTAATTAAATTTTAATTAACATGGACATGGATGATAAGGATGTCCCAGTAGATAATTACATATAATCAATCTCGGATAATAAAGAGACTGTGAAAATAACCCTTACCTTATACTTTCCTTTAGTCGAGAGTGAGTTATCCTCCTATATAATGGTTAAAAAATATTATTAAATTATAAAAAGATCATATACATATTTATGATATCATATATGATTCATTTATGACTTTATATTACACGTTTATTAATAATTTCCAAGTTAAAGCAACGTTAAGGGTAATAATCACTTTCTTTATCATACATGTTTTGAATTTTTATTTTTTATTGTATTAATTAGATCATAATTTAATTACTTATAGAATTAAAAACATGATTTATATATCATATATATTATATATATAAATATATATAATATATAAATAAAACGGAACACACTGTTCATGGAGACGGTAGGCTGTACGTACACATGAATGTTGTTTCCATTTTTTTATCATATTGAATGGAAGTAGGTGAATAAAATATATGTATATATATATATATATCATCCCAAAAGAATTATTATATCATATATTTCATACTTATTAATAATATTTATTCTTATAATCATTCTTGGATGGTGAACATGGAAGATGAGTCTCATTGCGTCATGGAGGCGGTAAGCTGTACATACGCATGAGTGACAATATCATTTTATTAATGGTTAAAATGGTATGGAATTGGATGGAATATTAATTGTATAGAAAAAATATCATATTATATTCATTATTTAAATACACTGTATTCATAGTTATACCCATAGAAATAAAGTGTACATGAAAAACAATTTACACCACGATGTGGAGACGACAAAATGCAAGCACACACGCATGGTGATATTATTTTTTATAGGATGGGTAAAAGGAGAAATATGGTTGTATCATAATTATAATAACATATCAACATGTGGAAGGTACTGGATTTATTATTTTAGTATGTAAACAACAGAGAAAGAGGAAGTATAAGAATAAAAGATCTTCGAAAGAGGCGATAAAACAATTACCTCTTTTCGGGTGTCTCCTTTTGATTCGCAAAAAATGACTCCTTATGATAAATTTTTGCCCAAGGTGTAGCCTCTAAAATGATATGGGGGATGTTGATAGAGGAAATGGTTAGGGTTTGGCTGAATCAAAAGGCTTTATAGGTGTGAGTAAAAGAGAAATGGAGGTTCCCTTTTATAAGAGAGGTGAGGGGCACTTTAGAAAAAATCTTGAAATATTAATTTATTATAAAATTATTTTAGGTTTATAATAGATAAAAATTGACTTATTTAGAAAATAAGATTATTATGGGTCTAAATTATCTCAAAAAATAGGTTTTATAAATTTTAGGTCATAAAATTAACCTTATCTTTTTGATTTAACCATTAGTTAAATAGTTTAACTCTTACCGTGTTTTCTTCTATTTTTATAATACATGGTAAATATAATTACTATAAATTTCCAAACAAACGTAAAGTGGATCATTTATGAAATTTCTATCACTATAAAAGTTACTTGGACAAATCTTATATTTTAATTACTTTTATATCATTTAATAAAATAGTATTTATTTTAAAATATCATTTATGTCAATTTTATTACTATTCAATATTTTCATTTTTAAAAATATAAGACCAACTTGATAACTTCAACCAATAATTCCAATGTGTCACTAACATGTATTTATTATCTATAAAATTAGTTGATTTCATTAATTAATTCAAATTATATTTATTTTAATATTATTAATATCATTTATTTGATTCTTCCTTTAATAAATCAATTATTGTATCATCATGGTGTCACAATTAAATTTAATTATTTAAGGTCTGAAAATTATAAAAGAAATATTATTATATAGATAGATTTATTATATTTATAATGAATATTTATAGTCAAATTTATCTTATGTATAACCCTATATTAAAAATTGTTTAGTTATTAAAATTTGAATATTAAATTTTTAACTCTTCTTTAAATAAAATATAATAAATGTCCTAATCTAACACAAGTGGCTTAAAAAGGATCACATTTTCGACCTAAGGGTGATTTTTTTTAAATATAATTATCCAATAGAATTAGGACATGTGTTAGGATAATTTTATATTATTATAATATTATTTTTACCTTTAATTACCCTATTTACCTTTAATCGTGGTAAATAAAATTCAAAAGTTACTATTCAAAAAAATTATTTTGATCCTATTAGACCAAATTTTTCACCCCTATTACAACCATGTATGTTGGATTTTTAAAATTCAATTTATAGAAGTGGTAAAATTATGTTTAGTTCTAATTTGTAAATGTGCCTAGAAGGTGGGTAAAAGAGATGTTCAAAGTTCAATAAAATTTTATATATCTAATTCTATTATAAAATGACTCCAATGACTTAAATTGGACAAATATATGTATTATGTATCTATTTTAACTTTAAAATAAATTAAAATTAAAATAATTATTTAAATAAAAAAGTCGGGTTTTAACGTCAATGTAGTGTTTTTCACTATTCATCAAAAATTGAAACTTTTCAGAAAATTATCAAAATTTCACCTTAAGATAATTTTGATATTTAGAATTAAAAAATTATTTATATTTTCCCTAATTAAAAAAAATAGAAGTTTCATTAATTAATTTAAAATTAATTTCCGTTGGCAAAACCAGAAAGTAAGTTTTTGAGAAGTAAAAACTATCAAAAGATTGATATGTGTTTATGTCCAATTTAAATGTGAAATTACTTCCAATGAAAAACATTAGATTAAATGATACAAAAATAATCCAATTAGACTTTAAAATCTATTAAAAATATAATCTAACTATAAATAAATTATATGAAAAGGCAGTTTTGAATTAAAATGCATTATTTTTCACTATTCATTAAAAAAATAAAATTTATCATAAAAATACAAAAAATTAAAAAAAAGTAAAATTTTATTTCCCTATTCTAAAAAATAATATTATTTTTCCAAATAGAACTTATAAAAGTGTCAAATTTTTTATTTAAAAAGGGGTTTCCATTAAAAGACGGTAAAACTGTATTTTTTGAAAAATACTTCTTTTATTTGAAAAATCGAATTTGTTTTTATATTATGTCTAAGAAACACATAATATGGATGCTATAAATTTATGAAATATATAAAATTTAAAATGTGGTTAATAATATTCATAACTTATTTTTAAACGCCTAGTTTGTTAAGTCGTAGTGGGTTCAAAGTTGGTGTTGCGTGTAGCGTAAGCTATTGAATTATTTAAAAAGAAGTGTATTGTGGAATATTGGGGTGTTAAAAATTCTATACACCACTAATAATATAGTTCAAGGTAGGTGTTTGACTAATCAACTACATCGAATCCGGATTCCTTGATCTGTTTAGTGAAGTCCCATATTCTAAAACCATAAACTTCATTTTCTCAATATTTGTCTCTAAAGTTGCAAAAAGATATATTTGGCTATATATTTTATTAAAAAACCAGTTAATTCAACCCATAAATCTCATAATAACTCCTCAGTAGTAAGGGGAACCCTCAAATTTGGCCGATGAGCACCCCAAACACCCGGTTTTGTTCAAATTTGAATCATGGAAGGCGTTTTGTGACATAATATTTCTTTGAGGTTTTTTATATTTTTCTAGATGAATGTAATACATTTATATTAATCTTGTTCATTCTATGTTTTACCACTCACAAATGAACATTAATAGAAAAGAATCAATTACTTCTTTATTCATTTTTTCTTATTTATTATTTTATATGTTTTTCCGCTATCATGCAAATGTATAAAATAATGAACAAATGCACAAAGGAAAAAAACTACCCGACTGTTCTTGAGAATCTAAAACAGATCAATCCATTTAAACTCAATGGATCAATCATAACCTAGGGGTATCATACCTGATTAATTGCCTGACTCATGATGTATCTCATCCCTGTCAAGTGTATCCACTTCTCTTTTAGATTTCGCCTCATCTTAACAGATTCCACATCATAAATCATCTTCATCAAAGTACAAATGTACCCACTCATAGGAGAGGGGGACTAGGGGCATAATATACAATATATAAAATTGTACGCACGTGCCCTTATACATATTGACTGAAAAATTAAGATGTGTAGACCATTTTAATTATTTAAAATCATCACACACAATTATACATAATTAAATAAAACATTCATACATACACAAATTTGGTCAGTGCTTAAGACCAATAAATGGGTAAAGTAAAAGCGTGATAGAAAATTAAATTGAAATAATTTAGGTATGATAGATTTTAATAAATTAAATGAATTATATTAAATTTAAATATTTTTTTTGTCTTTTTTATTCGGTTCGCTATTAAATTAATTTTAATACCAAAAATTAAATTAATTAATTAATTCAATTTAACAACTAAATTAAATTAATTTTATCAGGTATTAAAATATTAGTTTTTAAACCCAAATTAAAATTTTAATTCAATTTAATTTATTTTAATTTAATTATAAAATTAAATTAATTAAATTAGTTTTGATTAACACGAGCCCCGAAACCCTACGTAGGCCCAATACATGTAATTTAGAACCTGTAAAAGCCTATTTCGTGTAGGTCTATTATGGGCCAGACAAGTCTACCCAGACCCATTCTAGGTCGAAAAAACCACCCTATATGCTTTTGTGGTGGATCAGATCCAACCAGATCAAGGTAGGGTGAGGTAGGAGATTAACTCACACAACAGGGGGTCCATACGCCAGTTGGAGTATCGGTTCGGTCAGAGGGGTAATGTAGTCTTGGCGGTAGAAATGACACAGGCAGCCGACAATGGTCATCTACAACAGATGTTTGTGGATGCGGGACAACACCATGGTGGGATCCCCGTGGGGATGGGCTAGGTGGCCATGGGGCACAAAAGTGGAATTGGAGGAGGCCATTCCAGGTGGATTCTAGACTAAATCTATTCATTCAGGACCCACATGTGGTTGGTTTTAGTCGGATATGTGAACTCACAGTGGTGGAAGGCGATGACTCGGTGGCCCACCGTAGAGGAGAAGAGCTAGCACCTCGGTGGACATGGAGGGTGGTGATGTGCATATGGCTAGGTATAAGTTAAAGAGGATAGTCCCTTGAATGGGGTGTAATGCCTGAGGATGGTTGGGGAGTGGGAGGTCTAGCCGGTGCTCGGGAAAAGGGGAGGAAGTGGTGTGACAGTGGCGGTCCGCACTACACCGGGGAGGAGACTCTAAGATGGAGGGATCACCGATCATCGACCAGGGAGGAGTGAGTGAATGTCAAGGATGAAAGGGGGTTTGTTCGATGTCGTCCAGATGGGATATAAGGTGCCACGCATGCCCAGAAGCTCCAAAGGGAGAAAGATGTCGTATCCACCATCATCCACCCTTTGGTCAATCCTTTTTTTGACAAATAAAACCCTTAATTTATTATTATTATTATTATTATTATAAAACCTTTCTTTACCCTATATTTAGGCTTTTGTTTATTTGTTAACCCGCTCACAATTCCACCTCCTCAATTGGTCTTGGATAGAAATTTTTTTTTCTAAAAAAATTTCTTCACACTCAATAAGTAGGATTTTAATAAATAATAAAAATTAATATTATAATAATTTAATAATAATAATTACTATTATTAGGAAACCACATAACCGATGGAATTAATCCACCCATCCAAAATAACTTCCAGAAAATGAAATCCAGAATTGGTATAAAAAAAAGAAACGGATAAAAATTAGCATATATTTTATTTTAATTTAAATACCGAAAACCACATAAACAATTCGTAATAAAAATTTATGATGGCCATAACTTGGTCATCTGAAATCGAATCGATGTATAGTAAGTTCCATTTGGACCGAATTAAAACCCTCCACTTAAGTTAATGCAATTTAAAAATTTTCTTGGCTCATAAAATTCACGTGATACCTATAATACCAATTGAAGGTACCGAGGTGCGTAGTGGAAGTTGATGGGTTAGAGATTTAAAATTTTTCATCATTGTAATGATAGAACTTGTCCTCTCTAATGATCTGAGCCCTGGTATGATCTTTGTAACTCATAGGAATTAAACAGAGCACAATAAATAAACTGAATGATCACTGCATTAAAATAGAATGCTCATCCATCGCTCATCACTAGTGACCATCATTCAATGGATCCAAAGAAAAATCCCTATAGATCATCCAAACATGATTCAAGAAACCGTGCAATCACTATTCATCGAAATTTGAGTGCTAGTACATAGCTCCGATGAATCCTTTGGCATCACATCGATCACCTCGATCTCATGCCTTCGATCCGTCGAAGGCTCTTTGAATCAATCACTTGGAGAGAGACACAATCTCTCTAGAAAGAAAGAGGATACAAGGTCTCTCATTCCAAATTAAGGAACAATGCATGGAATGAGCCTCTCCTCTTGCTTATATAATGGGAGGTGTTGATACCCAGAAAGGGTTCCTAGACCCCCAAAAATAAAACACCCGCTAAATAAGAAATAAATAATTATGACAAACTAAACTGTATCATAAATATTATTTATATTTTATCAGATACCTATAATATATATTAAATATATTACATTATAAAAGCGATTCATTTAACTCAACTCATAATTTACACTAATATTAAAAGAACCTGAAATACTAAAATAATATTCGCTTGTATAATATTTTTCCTTATATTTTCTTAAAAACTTATAAATACTTTTAAGAAATAAATTAAACCCAATTATTCTTAACCTAAATAATACTAAATTTATTTATTTATTGGTGATCAATAAACTTGGACAACTCTCATACCCTGTGGTGGGGCCCACCATGTCCTATATACTTATTCACCAGAATAGGGTAGATTCTTAAATATGCTATTGTGTTTGACCCTATAGGACCTTATCTCGATAACAGCAAATAGTATTCATAGACTAAGAGAGGAGTTTAACAACCCATAAGTTCCCCTAAAAAGAAAAGGAATAATCATAACAACGACAACAAATCTATGAACATGCACTATTTAATATAATATCTTTGTCTTTAGATATCTCATAAAGAAGGATGCACACTTGTGTCATTATCCTTTATTACTTTATTGTTTTTTGATCCAACTGGATGCATTTACCTATGACTATCTTGGCCAATGATTTATGAAGTTACTAACATACTGATCAAACAGACTCGAGATATATTACTTCCTTAACTCAGAAGCGATAAATTCTGTCTTGACCATTCAACCAATCTCATACCACCAATGACGAACCCAACATTAGCTACCTCTCTATAATTTAATTATCATGATTTTTTCCTCGAATCAAAGTATGTGATCAAATGATACACATTTATAATGATCTCAAGTTATGAGACCAATATACATGTCCATAGATAGAAACATCCAATAACACAAAAAACATGCAGTGTTCCTATTGGTGGGTCTATTATCATGATCTCAACTACAAGAGATAAAAAAGAAAAAACTTAATGAGATGAAGTCTCAATAATTGTGATCCCTCATCACCTGATAGTTAGACATCTACTATGTCCATTTAGTATGATGTATCTATACCATATGAAATTTATTTAAGATTAATGTTATAGTATCTTGAGGTTCTCATTATAACCTAGGATCTACTACAAAGAGATTATATGACAAAGAGATTATATTACATAGTATGTGTATGTATATTTGTTATCATTTCTATGAATACTCCTTATCACTTTAGGGGCCATTATTGGTTGCTATATTTCACTCTTAGTCTGTGAATATTATTCACTTATATTGAGATGAGGGACTAGAAGTTCCCACATAATAGTGCTTTCAAGATTATTTCATATTCTGATGAATATGTATAAAGGACATGGTGGGCCCCACCACAAGGTTTGAGATTTGTCCAAGATTTATCGATCACCGATAAATAAATAAATTCATTATTATTTGAGTATAGAATAATTGAATTGAATTTATTTACTAAAATTATTTACAAGTGTTTAAGTAAATACATTGAATAATATTGTATGATCGAATATTATATTTAATATTCAAGGTTCATTTAAATATTAGTGGGAATTATGAGCCGATTTAATGACTCGGGTTTATCACGTAATATATTTAATATATATTAAAAGTATATGATAAAATATAAATAATATAAATGACACAATTAGTTCATCATAATTATTTATACATTACTTATTTAAGTGCATGACATATATATGAGAGTCGGGAACCCTAACTTGGTATTTTTCACATCCACTATATAAGTAGAGTAGGAGCTCATTTTCTTGCATGCAAGGTAATAAAGTCATTACAATGGATTGATAAATCCTCTCTCTTCCCACTTCCTTGAGAGAGAAAGACATCGTCCAAGCAATCGATCCAATGACGTCTTCATGGATTGAAAGAACAAAGTCGAGGTGATCACCATGACATCATAAGAATAATCGGAGCTCAACGCTAGCACTTGGAATTTGAAGATCGGAGTTCACACAGTTTCTTAAAGCATGTGTGGTTGATCTATAGGGGTTCGACTTCAGATCCTTTAAGCAATGATCACTAAAGACAACATATAGTTGAACACGTTGAGAATCAAACAAGGTATACGTTTTTTTATTTATATTGTTCTTATTAAATTCATATGAGATCTGGGGCTTGGATCACCAAAGATAATGAAGTTACATTGCTCTGGTGATTAAAATTTTAAAATACCCAGTATAATGGATTCCGCTTCATGTCTCAGTACCTTAAATTGGTATCAGAGGGATCATGTGAATTTTCTAATCCAAATAAAAATTAATTTTCATAAAATTAATTAGCGATCTTTAAATTAGTCCCAACAAAATAGACTGCACAATGATCTGATTCCATATGACCAAGTTATAGCCTTATGAAATTTTTCGTATGGATTGAAATGCGGCTGTTATTGTTTAACATTAAAGAAAAATATATTTATATTTTTTTTGTGTTATGATTTTTAGGTTAATTCCAGTGAACATTTAATTTATAATCAATTTTTGACCAGAATCTGATGGTCGATACCACACCGGACCGTGGTGAGGGATTTCTTCCCTTGGAAGCTTTAAAAATAAAAAATGTCGACCACCATAGCCGAACCCACCAGGCATTGTGCCACTACCATGAGAGCCGCTCACCCGCGGCCACCGCCCACCATCAAAGGGATTCCTTCAAAGTAGGAAATTACTTTCACTACCATCTGGGGTTGTGATGGAGGACTCCCTCAATCGTCTGCACCATCACACCTTCACAGATGCTGCGCCGTCTGAGATCCAAACCCGAATGCTGTTGAGGAGACCTCCCATTGGCTTCTCATAGTTTTACACTTACCTCATCATCCCGATCAACATAATCAGGTCCCTTCCAGTGCATGTCACTGTCATTGTGATCGAACCCTTACATGCAAGGTAACCCTTTCCAATACCCAAATTGGATTCAAAAGAGTCTGGACTAACCCAAAATGGGCCAAATGGGGTTTTATATCTCAGAACCACCGTACATGGGTTCGTATCGACTTGGAATTGGTCTGGATATGATTTTTATACCCTGAGAAATATTTAATTAAATTATAAATTAATTTAATTTTAGTATTAAATTAAATTAATGAAATTAATTTATTGAATTAAAATAATATTAGTTTTATTATTTAGAATAATTAATTTAATTTTTGGAGTTAAAAATTAAATTAATTTTCAGACTGAAAAAAATAAATTATTTGAATTATTTAATTCATCTAATTTATATTTAAGCACTCAAATTTAAATTTAATGCAATTTAATTTTATCACGCAATTAATTTAAATACCAACTGGTCCTAAGAAATTGAACAAACCCATGTCTGTTGGATTAATTTAATTTAATTATATATTACTATGTGTGATGTTTGTAATAAATAGTTAATTTAAGATGGTCTGCACATTGTCATTTTTAATTCAAAACGTATATGGGCATGAGTGTCCAATTTATCAAATTGTATATTATGCTCCTGAGACCCCCTCACGTACGTGCAAGCATTCTTGTACATTTGATGATGATACTATAAGACACAGGCCCCACCAAGTTGATGTGACCTCCAGATGAGATGTGGACCACACCAAGACGAGGCACTGCATCAGAAGAGATGTTCACACACTAGACTAGGGGACAAGCTGCACCGGAAGTCAAGCTTCAACCCATGTATGATTACCCTAGGATTGGTTGATCCATTAAGTTTAAATGGATAAACCAATATTATATTTTCAAGATAATTTGTGTAATTATTTCCATTATTATTTGTTTATTATTTTATGCATGTGCATTTTTTTCTACGAAAACACATAGAATAATAAAAAAGAAAATGAATAAAGAAGTGATTAATTTTTTTATGTTAATGTTTATTTGTGAGTGTGCCAACATAGTATGAACAAATTAATAAAAATGGACTATATTTGTTGAAAAATATAAAACCCTCATAGAAATATTAATTCGTAAATACCTTCCATTATTTGAATTTGAACAAAACTGGGTGTATGGGGGCTCTTCAGGAAAAGTTGAGGGTACCTCTTACCACTAGGGAGTTCTTATGAGAGTGATGAGTTGACTTAACTGAAGTTTGTAGCAAATAATTAGACCAAGAAATCTTGGTGAAACTTTAGAGGCAATCATTGAATAAATCATATTTATGATTTTAGAAGCTGGGACTTCACTCAAATAGATCAAAGAGATAAAAGTAAATGTGGTTGGCTAGTCAAATGTCTACCTTGAACTCTTCAAGTAGAAGCACAACCAATGCTTATATACTATGGGAGGAATTTTAAGGATACTTTCCACTAGAATAATCCAGCGACTGAGTATCTCTATTCTAGTAAATAGGGTTTCTAGAGTTTGATAAAATAGTGGGTGATATTTAATGATTTAATTAATTAATTAACAACATCTAAATTGAAAATCAAGATAAAATTACTAATATAGTAGATTTATTTTTATAGAAAAAGGAAAGTTATACCAAAAGAAATACTATGATATTTAATGGGAAAATTAAATGTCCACATTGGAATGAGTTTCTAAAGTAGTACATGAGCTTACGCAAAATACTATGATATCAAAAATTCAAGGTGCAAGTGTCCCCAATACCTGTTAAGTCAAGCAAGGGTGTAAAAATTCTTATAGGAGACTTACATATGACATATATGATGGTTATTTCATAATGTTATCATCAATTTCTGATATTAGTTTTGGTCACTACATCAGGACATAGATGATATAACATGCAGTCTCATCTCTGAGAAGTTTTCATAGAGAAAGAGAAGCACAAATATGAATAGGTAATGATTACCCTTGATCTATGTAAATTGAAAGTCAGATTATAATGTTTCAATAAATCCTATTCTAATATCATTTTTACCCATTTTATTTAGTTTTTTTAATATTAAAAAACAATAAGTATGGAGTAAACGATTCATTACCTTTTAGGTAAAGTTATCTAAGCAATGAGAATAGTAAAGAAAGATTCAACCTTAGTTATTATGATAAAAAAAATTGAAAGACAATGCAAAAAGTACAATGGAAAGTAGTAATCCAAAGACACCTTTGTAATTTCCTTCATATAAAAGAGGTATTAATGGGAGGTTATTTGATTTTAATATCCTGAAATAATTTTATGGAAGTTTAAATGCAATGAAATGAATTAAATAAGCAAGTAATTTATTCTTATTTAGTGAATATTTATCATTATTTTTAATGTTTATATTGTACTTATTGGGTATTAAATACAATATTATTATCACATGTGTATCTAAATACATTAACCAATTAAGTAATCGAGACTTTACAAGAATTCTTGTGTGTTCACTAAGCAGTTGAGGAAGAGTGGTTCCTAATTTAGTGGTGAGAAGCACAAAAATTTAAATTCCCAAGTTTAATGATTCTAAATGAACTATTAAATCATTTATCTCATGTTTCCTTTAGACACAAGGAGTCATTATTCCAAGTTTCATAATTAATGTTGTTTATGGTGTTTAATACTCAAGTGATATTTCAGTAATTTTTGAATCATAGGAAATACTTCATGAATATAAAATGTAAGACTTATATACCCAGTTGTATCAAGATAATATTTTTTCAAGAAAAACTAATTATTTTTCAAGGAAATACCTAGTATGGTTTTAGAATCTTCATAGTTAAAGACCTTAGGTATTATCAACACACTTATGTACTTGGTTTTGGACAAATAAACCTTTAGAAATAAAGGTAATCCATAAAACTTTTGGAATCAGTTCAACTAGAGAGAGTGAAATATTCCATGGGTAATCTAGTGGTAAACATAATTAATTTTTTTTAAGTTTTATTAAGGAATATAAAGTTAAGTATGAAATATTCATGGAAATAAGATACATGTTTCTTTAGGCTAGTATGCCAAAGAATAGCTTGACCACGCACTCATCGATCAATATAATGTAGTATGGAGTAATTCCTAAACAAACATCACCTTATACAGATAAATAATTTTATGAAAATAATAAGTATTGATGATGAATATTACATGTTAACATTGATCAATAAAATTTAGTATAGGTCAATTCATAAACACACATTTTCTTAAACACATCAGAGTCATGATGTAAGTAGAAGGATCATCAATGTTAAAAATCATGCATTGAAAATAATTTTATTTTTGAAGATGTGAATCAAAAATAATGGTGTTATCCCATAACAATATGCCAAATATCATGAAAAATGGATATAATATGAGTTTTAGTATAATATAAATCCATTATCATAAAAACTTGTGTTTATATGCAAAGAGTTTGTTGAAGGTATAAACAAAGTTGCATCAAGAAAAAAACATAATGTGCATATAAATTAATCATCCTAAAGTTTCTTAGAATATTATAGAAATCCCTATAATATAATAGTAATAGTAAAGTGTTATAATATATTTCTATATTTCTATAAAAGGGTGCACATATCTATTTGAGATAGTGGGAGAAAGATTAACTTGGGCTGAGTCAATGCTAGAGACTCACAAATAGTTGGCATAGGAATGAGTTCCACTAGAGGTGTGAAAAATGAATGTTCTAGAGACATGTACTATGTAGGAAGGTTAAAACAATGGTAATGGTTTTATATACATAATGTTCGGTGATACATTATTCATTTATAATAATAAATCCTAGAATTAGTATATGGAAATTATCTAAGATTGAAAAGATCAATTAAAATTCAATAATGGATTCCATGTATCAATGTAAAAGACCTTATAATCTTGAATACTATAGTTGGTATTCAAGTGACACTATATATGGATGGTACAACTGTGGTACCAATAAAACTAAATTGTTTATACTAACTCTTTATTCCTAAATCCATTATAATTTTACTTGTCATAGCTAATTTCTATGTTAATTTTATTGTGCATTAGATGTCAAGACCAACTTTAATGGAAGATGTCTATATAACGCTACCAGAAAGGGATGGTGACATCATGGAATGCCAATAAGAGTTCAAGTTACTGAAATCCAGTTCAGTATTTAAGTAAGAAAAAGGATCATTGGATGTTCATTTGGAATGAATTTTTTCCATGTGTCTACCAGAGGTTAGTCAGAGTGCCATAGTTTTATGAGTAAAGTATGTTTGATAACATAAGGAAAACGACTATTAGTCTTGCAGTTAGTTAAGAACATAATGAAACTATCTTTCCATAGATTGACTTAAAGGAACAAACTAACTTTTAGAGAATGAGATTTACCAAGATAGATCCAATGGTTGCTTGGACCTAGTCAATTTTACACATACTAACAATGTATTAAAAATAAAAGTTGGAACAATTCGAGAGAGAATTGTTTCCAGTGTCACATGGCATAGATCTCTCCAAGAAGACATGTGTGGAAAATAGGAAGAGATTAATCATTTAATTTGAATTCCATTCTATTCTACTATATATCAATCACATATTCCATTCTATGTACAAGATTGTATATTTCCAAAATATACTTTATGGTAGGAAAATATCAGTTCTATTCAGGATAACTACATGGGATATAGTCAAACCTATTCAATTGTACTAGAGAAAGTAAAAAGGATATATATACCTGGTATGTGGAGAGGAAGGGATACTAGTTTTTAAGGGGAAAAAAATAGTCTTACTTGGATCAATGTGGTATAATATCACAGTCAAGATAAAGTGATAAGTGAGACAAGCTCATATAATCCATTTGTATCCATACCTATAAATATTGAGTGCGTTTCAACTTTAGTGGTAGCTAAAAAAATAATACATAATATGTAAAAATTTGTTCTAGTTCTTGAAATTTTACCTAGTGAGTAAAGTTTCATCATAATTATGATAATTCTACTTCTATTACTAGCCAAGATGTCATGTTTTTATAGTGGACAAAGAGATACTCAGGGATAACATCACTTGATAAGTTTTACTCAAGGAGGCGAGGTCACACATGGAAGAATGACCACACAATGAAGAAGTGGTAGACCCAGCAACAAAATCCATGACTTAGTATAAACATGATCTTAATAAAGCATGATCTAAAAAGGATAGTTATCAAGTTAGATCTAGTGAAAGTGGGAGTGTTGTAAAATTGGGTGTCCTAGACCGAACTTTATTAGTATTTTTTATTACCATACCATGTGTACAATGAGTTATGCATGATGTAAACTTACCAATATAGTGTTGAAATTTCTACGTATACTATTTTATTGTAATGTATATAGATTAGTTTTTGTATCAAAAGGTTATAGCAGATCCAAGGATATAATGTGAACCTATAGATACTATGACATTAATGTTAAATATATGTTCTATGGTATAGATACATCATACTGATTGGACAAAGTTGATGTATGAATATAAGGTGATGGGGGATCATAATCATTGCGACTTATTCTCATGAAGTTTTCACTTGGGGATCTCTAGTAGTGAGATCATGAGGATAAACCCACTAATATGAACACCACATGTTTAGGGTGTCATTGGTAGTTCCTATCTATGGACATGTGTATTAGTCTTCTGAATTGAGATCAATATCAACCTGTACCATTTTATCAAGTACTTTTTATGCAAGGTGAAAACTATGATAATGAATTCATGGTGAGGTAGTTTGTATTGGCCGCATCATTGGTGGTATGACATTGGTTGAATGATCAAGATAGAATTTTCCACTTCTAAGTTATGGAAGTGATATCTCTGTCCTAGTTGATTAGTATAGTAGTACCTTCATTAAATCCATGGCCATGGTAGTAGAATATAATTCCATCTAGTTAGATAAAAAATTAATAAATAAAGGAAAGGATGATGATACAAGTGTGTTTCCTGCTTTATGAGATATCATATAAAAAAGAGATTATATTACACAGTTCATGTACGCAGGTTGGTTGTCATTGCTATGATTACTCCTTATCTCTTTAGAGGATATAATGGTTTGTTAGATTCCAATATGGGTATATGAATACTATTCAATGATATTGAGATGAGTTCTTAGAGGGTCTCACACAATATCTCTTTCAAGATCTTACCCTATTATGGTGAATAGGTATAAAGGACATGGTATGCCCTACCACGGGGTCTGAGAGTTTTCCAAGATTTATCGACCACCGATAAATAAATAAATTCATTATTATTTGAGTATAAAATAAAATAATTTAATTTTTTAATAGAAGTATTTACAATTGTTTAAGTAAATACATGGAATAATATTATATGTACTAATATTATATTCAATATTCAATGTTCATTTAATATTAACGATAATTACGAGTCGAGTTAATGACTCAGGTTTATCACATAATATATTTAATATATATTAAAAGTGTTATGACATATCCCCTGAGGCCCATGTCATGACTACCACAAGCCTGAATCCCATAGGCTAGGGTATAGAGACTAGCACCGAGTAGGCATATCCCACAAAGGGGAGAAATTTTCCTAATAACCTACACACACACACACCTATCTCCAAGAAAAATTAATGAAACTAAAAACAATGAGTAAACCGATATGCATACCACTAATAAAACCACTAAGAGTAATATTACAAACTGAAAAGTAAACGGGCCATAATACAAGCCAAACTGAAATAGAAAAGTACAAGCTCCTAGATCTCGTCCACAAAAAACCCTACCTGAAGGGTAGGTACAATAACTTGTCTGAATGTCACTGAAGTGTACCACATCTGTCAGGTCACCCTAAAGCACCACCTATCTCTAGCCCACTAAGGACTCCGTCAAATCTATCAATCATCTACATAAGACATGGCATGTACGGGCGAAGCCCGTACAGGGGTGAGTAAAACAATACTCAGTAGGGACCCCAAACCACAAAGGTAAAACACAAGGCATACTACTAAAGAGGTACATGAAGTGTAGCCTCTAAGAAGTACAATAAATAGAGTCACTAGAGTTATCTCACACTAGGATACATATAATAAGAAATTCTAGGCATATCCAAATCAAACGATGCATATAGTTTTCATAGGAGACCTACTCCGTGTCTCCGTAGGAGACCTAATCCGCACCCTCGCAGGAGACCTAATCCATGCCCTCGTAGGAGGACTGATTTGCGTCTTCATAGGAGACCAACTCTGCATCTTCATAGGAGATCATCTCTTATTCTTCGTAGGAGACCAACTCCATGTCTTTGTAGGATACCAACTCCACATATTTATAGGATACCAACTCTGCATATTCTCAGAGGACCAAATCCACGTCTTTCCCATAGTTAGTCACATGATTCCATCCTTAGCACGCTTGTTCTAGGAGAACTTACTCCTCAATCCAATAGGTTATACACCAACCTCCTTGAAAACTCATGTAGATTATCTCAAAAGGACCACCTCATCGTGAGGGTCCCAATGCCGTAAATGGATTGTCAAGAAGACTTAAAATTTGATACTTATAGGAATTTAAGTAAAAAGGGGTTGGTTAGGTCCAATATCGGTCTGACCCAGTTGGACTGATCTGACCCAAATTAGGACTCACCAACCCTAATTGGTTGATCCATGTTCATATTTTGACAGAAATAATGGGAAGAAAACTCACATAGAAAATAAACCCCCTACATGGAAAGAGGATCAATCGGAGGAGGGAATTCATCGTTGATGGAGATCCATCCATGAATGCCCTTGATCTATCATTTTTTGGTGCTTGATCCAAGATCTGATCTCTAAATAATCATTACTGGTGATAGACCTTCCGTCTCTTTCCTTAGGGAAACTTCAAGGTTCTAGGGAAAATTCTTCAGTGTTATGAATTCTAACGCTGGTCCCTGCCTTTGATTAATGAAGGAAACACATTAATGAATTTTAGTGTTTTAAACATGTTTCATCATTGCCATGATGATGCATTGTAGTGTCATTGAGTCACCACATCACAGTTCTACTGAGTCAGTGCATAACATTGAAGAAATAAAATAAAACAACTTTGATATATATATATTATTTTTTTCTTAAAACATCTATAAATTAACTTTGGCATCTAACCCATGTCGGCCGATGTTAGGCCCTACCTAAGGTAAAATCACTATTCTAAGCTCAATGGTGCCCTCCAATTTCCAATATGGGCACCCGTTTAGAAGTTACCAAAACCACACACACACTATTTTTTAATAAACTTAAAAAATAGTTTGAACAATTATTTTGGGAACCTCGGGCCCTCAAAATCACATTCCATCTTAGCGCCTGGTCTTAAAATAACCCCATATAATTTTAAAAAAATTTAAATGGAAAATACGATACATTAAATTCTCCCCACCTTAGAGATTTATGTCCCCGTAAGCCAAAACAAGGAAAAAACAGACAAATAGGGATACTAAGAATGAATCTAAGCCTCCCACTCACAAGTGCTTTCCTAGAGATTCTCATGCTACCACCAAACACAAACTAGAAGGTTAGATCTACCATTAAGGGTCCTCCCATGTTGATCCTTGATCTCCACTAGGAACTTCACAAAATTCTCCCCATCATCAATGTCCAGCTCACCCCAGTTAATGACATGTGATGGGTTGTGTATGTATCTCCTCAGCTGGGATATGTGGAATATTTCATGAACCCACTCTAACTGTGGAGGTAGAGATAAGTGGTACGTCACCTTTCACACTCTACACAATATCATAAAATTTCCGATGAACCTCGGAGATAACTTTCCACCCCGGCCAAATCTCTATATCCCACGTCGAGGAGAGACCTAAAGGAACACATGGTCTCCCTCCACGAACTCCAAGGGTCTCTACCACCTATCAATATAGGACTTATGATGGATTTGTGTAGTCTTCATATTCTCTTGGATGACCTATACATTCTCTATAGTATCCTAAACCAACTTTGTGCCCATGAGTGCTGACTCAACAGGGCCAGTCCAGCAAAGTGGTGACCTGTAGGGTCGCTTGTACAAGTCCTCGAATGGTGCCATACCAATGGTGGAGTGGTATCTTTTTTTGTATGAAAACTCCACCAAAGGCAGGTGATCCTCCCAATTGTGTCCATAATTGAGGATACAAGCACATATCATGTTCTCTAGGACCTGAATAGTCTGCTCCATCTGGCCATTTGTCTGTGGGTGGAAAGCTGTGCTCAAGCGTAACTGATTCCCAAATGCCTCCTAAAATCCCTTCCACAATTGAGATATGAAACAAACATCATGATATGAGACTATCATCTATGGGAATTTATAGAGTCAAACAATCTCTTATATGTAGAGGCGTCCCAAGCTCTCTACTGAACTATGTTCCTGAATCGCTAGGAAGTGGGATGACCTGGTGAGTCAGTCAATGATCACCTAGTTGGTATCGTTACCCTAGACATACATGGTAGAACCGTCACAAAGTCCATCGATATTACATCCCACTTCCAGTCTGGCACCTCAAGGGGTTGAGTCAAACCTTCTAGAACCTAGTGCTCGGTCTTCACATGCTGACAAGTGAGACATCTAGAGACAAACACTGCCACTACCTTCTTCATCCCCAACCACCAAAATTGATGTCTAAGGTCCTTGTATATCTTTTCCACAACTGTATATACTTCCAAATGGGATTTATGGAACTCCATTGACACCTCCTCCCATAACTTTTCTGGTACAACTGTGCATCCTCTAAAAAGAATGACGTGCTCCCCACCTTTTGAATATCCATTAGGGGAATTACCTATAGACATCTGAGCACATGTAGTCTCTCAGTTGGTATCTATGGGTTTTGACTCCCTAAATCACTATAATATTGAGGGGTAACTACCATAAATTAGAGATAAGCTACTCGATCTCCATCCAAGAAGGATATCTATATTGAGGCCAAATTCTCTAAGGCCTCATTCAGTGGTTGTGAACTCGATCTCTTACTGAGAGCATCTGACGCCACATTCCCCTGACCAGGAGTATATACTATCTCAAAGTCATAGTACTGGAGTAACTCTATCCAATGCATCTATCACAAGTTTAAATCCTTCTGAGTGAAAATATACTAGAAACTTTTGAGGTCTGAGTAAACAATAAACTGCTCGCCCATAAGGTAGTGTTGCCATATATTTAATGCGAAGACTATTCCAACCAACTCCAGATCGTGGGTCATATAGTTCTACCCATGTGGTCTGAACTGATATAAACCGTAGTAAATCATTGCTTTCCCATGCATCAGGAAACAAACAAGCCTGGTCCCTGATGCATCACAGAACACCACATACTCGACACCCTCCTTTGGAAATATCAGGATGGGAGAACTCGTTAAATTTTTTTTGAGCTGCTAAAACATCTCATGGAACTTCTCCATCCATATGAAAGGTTTCCCCTATCATGTCAAGGATATCATGGATGCTGTTACTCTAGAAAAGTCAGTCAAAAACCTATGATAGTACCCAGCCAACCCAAGGAAACTCTACACCTCGGTAACGTTCTTGGGTGGATCTTAAGCAAGTACCACATCTATCTTTGTTGGATATACGACAACTCCATCCTCCAAAATGATGTGTCCTAGAAATTGTACCTCTCGTATCCAGAAATGACACTTCGAGAGATTCCTATAAAGCTGGTTCTCTCGGAGTAAGTCCAGGACCATCCTCAAGTGCATCATGTTCTCCTCCTCATATGTCGAGTACACCATGATATCATCAATAAATACCACCACTAACCAGTCTAGGTAAGAACATAAGATCATATCCATGAGTCCCATAAACACTTATAGGGTGTTCATCATGCCAAACGACATCACTAAGTACTCATAGTGTCTGTAGAAACATATGAAATCCATATTCAGAATGTCCTCATCCAACACTCAAAGCTGGTGATAGCCTGATCTGAGGTCTATCTTTGAAAAGCATCTCACTCTCTTTAGCTGGTCTAAGAGGTCATCAATCCTCGGTAGTGGATACTTATTCTTCACAGTCACCTAATTTAGGTACCAAAAGTATACACCTAACCTCAAGATCATGTCTGCCTTCTTGGAAAATAATATCGAGGCTTACCATAGTGAAACACTAGGTCTCAAGAACCCTTTACTCTACAAGTCCTCCAACTGTACCCTCAATTCATGAATCTCTATGGGATACATCCGATATTCTAGTGTAGATATCAGTGCCATATAGAGTTATAGGTTAATACAGAATTCAACCTCCCTATAAGGAGGTAGTCCTAGAACATCATCCAGAAAGATGTCCTCATACTCATCCACCACTATAGGAAACTGAGGACTCTTATCATCCCCTAAAACGAGGGTCATGATAGAAAACTAATGTGTGATCGAATGAACCATTATACAAGCGAGTCCATCATGTACTGCTTGTGTCTCCCTTTTGCCGAAAAAGAAAAACTTGGTCCCATCACCAGGGACACACCGTACTGTGCGCCTAAAACAATCGATATGAGCATGAACTATGGATAACCACCCCATACCTATAATGAATTCATAAGTTCTCGACGCTGCCAACAAGATATCCCAACCAAAACTCTCTCCCCCAAGAGTAAGGTAAAACTGTTAACATGATTGTGTGATCATGGAATCTCCTCCCATAGGAGTCTCTAAGCATAGGGATCGAGTCAAAAGTTCCACTGAAATCTCTATGTCCTAAAAAAGGGTTATGGTGAGAAAAGAGTGATTGGAACCCATGTATATCAAAGCTATAGATAGTGTGTAAAATAAACGTATCATACCTCTAATAATCCTAGAAGTATTAGGATCATAAGCCACTATCACTTGAAGCTATCCTAGCCCCTATATACTAGATCCCTAAGCTCATGGTGGACCACCTGGGGGTGGTGGTGGTAGTTACTTGAACCTCTTTCCACCTCCTTCCTCTTATCCCGCTACTCTATCAAGCCCACCTCCTAGAGGACCGCCATGTTCTTACCTCCACCGCTAACTTAGTAGTGCCTAAACTATCTCCTAGTTGGTTATACGGCTGGTTAGAAAATCTATAGCCATATGTCCATGACCACTGCATGCGTAGCACAAACCTTACTTCAGTTGAATTTCTCTACCCTAGAATCCCCACACCATTGATCCCATGTCCTGGGGTCATCCTCTAGACTATCTGGTCCTCTTGGACTCCTGTGTCAGCTATCAGCTACCTGATACCGAAAACTCAGCAACCCGACACCCGGTGGTAGCTCCCACTGTTGATGCCTGCTCCACAAGAAATTGCTCTACTAGTAGAGATTTCTACAACACCCTAGTATGCATATAAATTCTAAGGGATAACATTGACGCATTGATCTCCTAGCATAGTCCATGCTCAAAGGTACGAACCCTGGAGAGTGGGTCTCACACCATGTCTGTAGAGTAGCAATAAAGATCCATGAATCTCATTCAGTACTCTTCCACCGTCTGGCTGCCTTGCTACAGATGTAGGAGATTATGTATATACACAGAGTGTAAATTCACTAGAAATAACTCCTACCTGAAAATACACTCAAAGTCTATCTTGGATAGGTTCGCCTCATTGTGCGTCTGGATCGTCAAGCTCAACCATCTCCCTACTGATCCTTGTAAAAGACTCACATCTAGGACCACCATCTGGTCAAGAGGAATCCTCACTAGGTGGAAAACTCACTTAACCACCTCCAACCAATCCTCAGCTACCTGAGGATTAGTCTCACCTCAAAACCTGTGAGGTCACTGTCTCTGAAACTCATGAAACACAATGAACCTACGTGCATCCTCTATAGGTAACGCTGGTAGGAACTGCTGCTCTACAGGTAGTGGTATCACTGGTGCACCACCAGAAGGTATTATCTCAGGAAAAGGTCCTTGCGTCAATACCTCAACGCTTGAAGAACCATCATTGTGGTCACACCTCAGAATCCTGACTGCCTACCTGTGTGGAACTATCCTAAAACAGAACAATATGTACCATAATCAATCGAGTATACATGATGAGATGACTCTAAATCAAGAAGGAAATGATAACACACTCAATTACTATATGATGCATGAAAAATTAATTTCCCCAACAACTAGTGTTTTCATGCATCGAGTCAGAAAGTAGAATTCAAGGTCCTCATGTATGGATACGTCGGATGCTGCACCAACACTATATTCCCTAGCCTAAAAGATGAACTTGAAACACTTAACATTGTTTCCCCAAAACAAAAGTCAAATTGAACTCCTATGATACCAATCTGTCATGACCCATCCCTCAGGACTCATGCTGTGACTACCCCAAGCCTGCCTTTCACATGCTAGGGTTTGGAGACTAGCACCGAGTAGGAATATCCCCCAAATGGTAGGCATTTTCCTAAGAACCTTCACATATTAACCAGTCTCCAAGCAAAAGTACTGAAACTAAAAACAAGGAGTAAAAAAATGTGCATCCCACTAAGAAAACCACTAAGAGTAACAATACAAACTAAAAAGTAAACGTCCCAGAATACAAGCCTGACTGAAATTGAAAAGTACAATCTCATGGATCTCATCTACAGAAAACCCTACCTGAAGGGTAGGTACAACAAGATATCTGAATGTCACAGAATCATACCATGTTCGTCATGTCACCCTAAAGAACCACCTATCTCCGGCCCACCAAGGACTCCATCAAAGCTTTCGATCATCTACACAAGACACAACATGTGCAGGTGAAGCCTGTGAAGGGGTGAGTAAAAAAATACTCAGTAGGGACCCCAAATCACAAATGTAAAACAAAAGGAATACTACTAAAGAGGTACATGAATTGTATCCTATAATAAGTACAATCAATGGAGTCACTAGAGTTATCTCAAACTAGGATAAATATACTAAGAAAGTCCAAGAATATCTAAATCCATTGAGACATACAATTTTCAAATGAGACCTACTCCGCGTCTCTATAGAAGACCTACTTTATGCCCTTGTAGGAGACCTACTCCACACCCTCATAGGAGACCTACTTCGTGTCTTCGTAGGAGACCAACTCCGTGTCTTCATAGAAGACCAAATACACATCTTCTTAGGAGACCAACTCCACATCTTCATAGGAGACCAACTCCATGTCTTCGCAGAAGACAAACTCCACATCTTCATATGAGACTAACTCCACATCTTTTCCACAAATTGTCACAAGATTCCATACTTAGCATGCTTGTTCTAGGAGAACCTACTCCTCGATCCAATAGTTCGTACACTAACATCCATGAAAAATCACATAGATTATCTCAAAAAGACCTCCTCGTTGTGAGGGTCCCAATTTTAGAGACCCAAAGCTTGACGTACATAGACATTACATTACTTTTGAGGAATATCTAATACATAATAAAAATAGACACCAAAGGACTGTAATAGTTTAGTGTCTTTGGAAACTCGGAATATAATCTTCTAATCTTGGTGAAAGATCTTCAACATCTCCCATAAAGATCATCCTTTTTTTTCTTACCTAAAACCTTTTTTTATATCTTGGGGAAAAGAAAACATATAAAGGGTGAAATCAAATGCTCAGTAAGGGTAAGCATGGAGAAAATAAAACAAACCATATAAATTTGAACTTAAAAACATGAACATAATGTTTAAACATCAAAATCTTGAGCAAAGACATAAATCTTGGAAGCACGTAAGTCATGTATCATAATGGAACATAAATCTTGATAAAATAGCATGGTAATAAATCATGTAATTGTAAAAACCATTCAGCACTTGTTATGATTTCCATAGTAGCCAAGGCTTTTCTGCCAAGACCATCTTAGTGGACGAAGTCCCTTTATGAATCGAGTTCACTCCTCGTTCTAGTCCTATATCACTGAACCAGATTAACTTACCGTTCCAGCCATGTCTATCTCATGAGATATAAATCTTTACCCAATGAATTTGAGGGAGATATAGGTCCCACCAATCTCATAATGAAATCATTCTTACTTGTTCCACAACATAAACATAAATCATTCATCATAACCCAAAGAATAAAAATGGGTTTCATAAACATCATCCCATCATAACATAATCCATATAAAAAAAATGGATATCATTTCATCATAAGAAAATAGAAACCATGTAAATCATAGAGATATTATACTTGAAACATACACATATGAAATAATTTAATCTTATATGGAAAATGGTTTTGTTAAAACACTTTAAAAGAATTCTTGAGGAAAATATCCTTTCTTCTTAAGAATCATTTTCTTTTCACAAAATACCACGAAATTTTAAAAGAAATGGATTTTACTAAAAATAACCATTAAATATTGTAGAGTAAACTTCATGAAAATAAGGCGTTATGAAATCGTAAAAATCCGTTCATGCCGTATAAGTTAAAAAAAACATTCTTCTCATAATTTTGCCGGAAAAGTCAAAAAGTACCTTGTATGGTAATCAAAAGAAAGATTCATTACATACCATGTAGTGAAAGTCAAAAATGGGTAAAAATGAAATTAAACATACATGTAATAATATTAAAGACTTTATGAAAACATTTTTATGTACATGTATGAAAAATATAACCCCATCAAATACTTACGAATAAGCAATCTCGGATAAAAATGAGATTGTGAAATTATCCCTTACCTTATGTCCGATATGCTTCGTATGTTTCCGAACCTCCTGTATAATGATTTAAATAATGTCATTGACTTATTATAGAATCATATTCATTGTTATGATATCATATATGGTTCACTTATGACTTTATATTACCCGTTATTTTGTAAATTCCATGTTAAAGCACCGTTTTGGGTAAAATCGTTTCATTTATCGTACGAGTTTCGACTTTTTGTTCTTGATATTATTACTTATATCCCGATTTAAATAATTCCAGAATGTAAAAAATGATTTATATATAATATATATTCAGCATATAAATATATATGATATATCAATAAATGGAATGAAATAAACCGTTCATGGAGACGGTAGGCCGTACGTACGCATGAACGCTGTTTTTGTTTCCTTATTGAATTGAATGGAATTAAGTATATGACATAAATATATATATATAAATAAATACAGTATCATTATTATGTCATATATTTCATTATTACTTATTATATATACTCTATAATCATTCATGAATAGTTAATCATTGAGAATGGATCTCATCGCGTTGTGGAGACGGTAGTCTGTATGTACAAACGAGCGATGATATCATTCCCATGATCGTGGAATTGTATTGAAGTGTATGTATAATATTTCAGAATCAATATCAATTTACAATAATCATATATAGTTATTTATTTACACCATTATACCCATCCAAGTAAGGTGGTGGTCGAAAAAATATTACACCACGGCGTGGAGGCGGTATTCCGTACGTATTCACGCGCGGTGATTTCATTTTCCGTAGGATGGATAGAAGGTGAAATAGGGTTGTTTCATATTTATAATAACATACCAGTATATTAGTGATACTTATGTTATTAATTCATAATTAAACAACTAAATAAGAGGATGTAGAATAAGAAATACATTTGAAATAATCAGTAACAAATATTACCTCTTCTTCGACACGCCTCTTTGAAACCTCCTCTTAGGGCACTAAAATTTGTCTTTGAAGAAGACCAGGACCTCTATAATATTACTAGGGAAGTGTAGAATATAAATTGGTAGGGTTTGTCCGAGATTGAAGGCTCAAAGTGGTGTGAAGAGAAGAGGGAAGGGGTGCCCTTTTTATAAGGGAGGAGAGGGGCACCTTAGGAAAACTTAAACTATTATTTTATAATAAAGTCATATTCGATTTTTAAAAGCTCCAAATTGATTTATTTAAAAGATAAGGTGGGTATGGGTCGAAATACTCTCAAACAATAGATTTTAGATAGGTTTGAATCATTATATTAACCTTATCGTTTAGTTTTAACTCTTAGTTAATTAGATTGACATTTACCATGTCACTTTGTATTTTTATATTATATAGTTAATAAACATACAATATACATACAAGAGACCCCCAAGTGGTCCATTAATGATACAACTATCATGATATAAGTATATTGGCCTAACATTAGATTTTTAAGAATATAATAACAATTAATAATATAATATTTGTTTTAAAAACTATTTTATGTCAATTTTGACACTATTTGGTAATTAATTTTTTTTTAAATCATAACAGCATGATTAGTTCGAAAAAAGTTAATTAAATCAATAATAACATGTCATATTAACCTAGAAAATTAGTGGAATTCATAAAAAGTCTCAAATTACATTTATTTGGGTATTTATAACATCAATTATGTTAATATTTCATTAATAAGATAATTACTGCATCATCATTGTGTCATAAATAAATTAAATTATTTAATGTCTAAAAATTATAAATAAAATACCATTATATAGAAAATCTTTTTATATTTCTAATGAATATTTATAGTCTAATTTATCTTATGTATAAACCTATATTAAAAATGATTTAGTTATTAAACTTTGATTTTAACTATTTTAACCCTTCTTTAAATAAATTAATAATAAATGTCCTAATCTAATCCAAGTGGACCTAAATGGTCATATTTTATTCCTAAGGTTGTTTTTGTTTGAATTACACTTATCGAATAGAATTAGGACATGTCTTAGGGTAATAATAATATCATTTTTACCCTTAATTACCCTATTTACTTTTAACCGTGGTAAATAAAAGTAAAAAGTTACTATTCACAAAAAATTATTTTCATCTCATTGAACCACATTTTAGTCCTTGATATTAACTGTGTCTCTCGGATTTTTAAAATTTCACTCACAGAAGCGGCAAAATTAAGTTTTATATAAGTTTGCAAAAAGCTCCTAGGAGGTAGGTAAAATACGGTGAAAAGTTCAATAAAATTTTTATATATCAAAAATTATTATAAAATGAATCCAATGAATTACATTGAACTTATATAGGTATTATGTTTCAATTTTGATTTAAAATAAATTTAAATAAAATAAATAATTATTTAAATAAAAAGTCGGTTTTTAAATAGTAACCCAGTGTTTTCACTATTCATCAAAAATTGAAAGTTTTCAGAAAAATACAAAAAATTCACCCTAGGTTAATTTCGATATTCCAAATCCAAAAATGAAGTCCATTTTGAAAAATAAAATTTATAAAATTTCAAAAATTGGGTATTACTATTCATAACGGCTAGTTCATAAGAATATTATAATAGCATATCTTTGTTTAGTGAAACTCGGTATTGTGTACAACACATGCTATCATGGAAGGTCACGATTGCGTGTAAAGAAAGCCAAGTCAGGGATGCGTATAGTGCAAGCTCCTTTTGGTGTAGCGTACAACACAAGAAATCAATGAAATTAAAAAGAATATTTTTCATAAAATCTAGGGGTGTTACATTCTACCCCCCTTAAAATGAATTTCACCCTTGAAATTTGTCGGGGTTATAAATGGTTTACTACTTGATAGTTTCTTTAATAGAAACCCACATTGTAAAAAGGAATACCAAAACTTTACTTTAGAAACTAAAGTATGAAACGTAACGGTTACCCAAATTAACTAATCACTGGGTTTCTACATAGGAGAACATAGGTAAAAATATGGATATGGGAGAGAAATATAACCATCAACTTCTGATGAAGAGTGGTAGAGGAAATGGCTATGAAAAATCCAACAATCAAAAAGCCATAAATTTGTGATGATCTAAGGTACCATCCGATTCATCAGATATGAGAGCACTAGGACAACCTTTTATGTTTTCAAGATCATTTCCCTAAAGATGAAGAATTATTGAATTAAAAGAAATACTTACTTGATTTTGGTACAATCTCACCGTTGCTCATGCCTCGAACAATTTCCACTTCACCTCTTAAAGAAATGAAGTTGAATTTGTATTATCTAAAGTGTTAGCAGATTATGCGATAGAATGATAGGTCATTCCATCTATTTATATCTCAAAAAGTTTAGCACAATTTATTAAATATACAGAAGTCCATCTATGCTGAGATTAATCGTATATGGTTGCTAAAATAGACTTATATTTTAGCTATCATAGCACTTAATAAAATAAAACTAGTTTCTACTAACCAGGGACTTCCTGTAGGATAGTGGTAGGCGATAAAGGCCTGTCACACTTTGGTTGTGGGTTCGATTCCCGCATCCTTGTCCGACGTGATGGGTTGTCACCCATCCTACAGTTTGTCATTTTTCTAAAACTAAATTATAAAATTCCATTAATAATATCAAAAAAGTTTTAGCCTTAATCAATACTAACTTATGTCCAACATAATCCATTCCAATCTTTAGGCTTATCCAAAATACTTCTATCCAAACTCATAGTATAAAGAGAACAATTACAAAAAAGGTCATATAAAAAGCACGTGAATACCATCATTTATCCCTCATATATCAAAAGATATATCTTGTTAATCACATTCCAAACATGTGAATACCTTAATCTTGTATTCTCTTGAAAAATGAATACCCATTGAATCTTAGTGAAAACATGAATGCTGTCAAAAGTTAACTCTTTCCACATACCAAAATCCAAAAATTATATATACTCAAACCATGCTATAACTTTTTCCTTATATCAGTCATAAGCTCATGAATACTGTCAAACATTTCATTTTCTCCTTATCCCTTCATTATGCGCATATCATCTTCTTTCAAAAAATATCTCAATCACTTTCCATGGTTACCGATACCATAAAATTATTGAAAACCAAAATAGACCAATACATAAATATTCCAATATTCCAGGATACTATATACAAAATTATTTTGGAATCCCATTACATAAACACTTAATCATTCCACCACATCGTTGTCATATTCAACATCTCCAATAGTGATCACATGTGACTTCCCTTTGTCCTTTGCCTTAAGTGGTTTCTCATGTCGGTCATCATTAACCCTTGGATTAGGGAATTGATTAGCATAATGCCCCATTTCATTTCACTTGAAGCATTGAAGTGTTGGTGGTGCGTTCTCTGCAGTCTTTTCTTTATTCACATCATTAGCAACCCTTTTTCCATTACTTCGACACTTAGCTGCTCGATGACCTTATTTTTCACAATTAAAACATTTTCTAGTCCCTTTAAGACAATCTCCACCATGCTTCTTTCCACACTTTTAGCATAAAGAAACATTCATCTTCTTTTCACCATTGTTATGAGATTTCTCCTTGAACTCCATCTTTTGTTTCTTGTCCAAACCATGAGATGGATATGTAACACCAACTTCCATTTCTACCTTGATAGCACAACACACAATTTCATCATATCTACTAAAGTCTCTTATATCTAATTCCCTTCGAAGACTTGGTTTTAAGCCACTGAAAAATCGATCAACTTTACTTTCAGGTTGGATGATAAAGCCAGATGCATACCTTGAAAGCCTTGTAAAATTCGCTTCGTATATACCAACAGATTCATCATCCTTATTCTTAAGCTCAAGGAACTCCTTTTCCATATTTGTTCGAAGAATACGAGGGAATTACTTACTGAAAAACAAGTTCTTGAACTCGTCCCATTCCATGGATTCAATTTCATATTGGGCCCTTATATTCTTAATTAGATTCCACCATTGGTCTACTTCACCTTCTAAACGGTAAACAACTAGAATGACTTTATCATGTTCCGAACAGCGAATTATGGAAAATATCTTTTCAATGGTACTAATCGATTGTTCAGCAACAAGTGGATCAGAATACCCATTGAAAGAAGGTGGACGTTGCCTCATGAAGGACTCAATAGAATATTGTTCCCTTCTCTGATCATTTGGAAATCCAGAATGATTCATAGCTTGTGTAAGTATAGCAATAAGATTTTACACTCCATATCCCATCACATTTGGTTTTTTAGGAGGAAAATCATTGCATTATCCATTACATTGATCAACACGGTTCCTTCGGGTTCCAGCCATCGTCTAAAACCCAAAAAGAATTGTGTGAGAGGAAAAAATCATGCTAGGGAAAACAACAAAATAAAGGGGGAGTACCTTCAATGTATGAAAACTTAGGGTTAATTCTAATATTGTTACCATAATTCTATGACTATAACCTATACTTATACTTAACCTTAGGGACATTTCTAGACATACCTTATAAATATCCCTAGGGATCTCACTAAAGTTCTCGCATCCTAGTTTCCAAAGGTTGACTAAACCTTTCCTCTGATACCAACTGCAGAGACCCAAAGCTTGATGTACATGTACATTAAATTACTTTTTCGGAATATCTAATACATAATAAAAACATACACCAAAGGACCGTAATAGTTTAGTGTCTTTGGAAACTCAGAATATAATCTTCTAATCTTGGTGAAAGATCTTCAACATCTCCCATAAAGATCTTCCTTTTTTTCTTACCTAAAACCTTTATTTATATCCTGGGAAAAGAAAACATATAAAGGGTGAGCTCAAATTCTCAGTAAGGGCAAGCATGGAGAAAATAAAACAAACCATATACATTTGAACTTAAAAACATGAACATAATGTTTAAACATCAAAATCTTGAGCAAAGACATAAATCTTGGAAGTACGTAAGGCATGTATCATAATGGAACATCAATCTTGATAAAATAGCATGGTAATAAATCATGTAATTATGGAAACCATTCAGAACTTGTTATGATTTCCATAGTATCCAAGGCATTGCTTCCAAGACCATCTTAGTGGACAAAGTCCCTTTCTGAATCGAGTTCACTCCTCGTTCCAGTCCTGTATCACTGAACCAGATTAACTTACCGTTCCAACCATGTCTATCTCATAAGATATAAATCTTTACCCAATGCATTGGAGGGAGATATAGGTCCCACCCATCTCATAATGAAATCATTCTTACTTGTGCCACAACATAAACATAAATCATTCATCATAACCCAAAGAATAAAAATGGGTTTCATAAACATCATCCCATCATAACATAACCCATATAAAAAAATGGATATCATTTCATCATAAGAAAATAGAAACCATGTAAATCATAGAGATATTATACTTTAAACATACACATATGAAATAATGTCATCTTAGATGGAAAATGGTTTTGATAAAACACTTGAAAAGAATTCTTGAGGAAAATATCCTTTCTTCTTAAGAATCATTTTATTTTCACAAAATACCAATCAATTTTAAAATAAATGTATTTTACTGAAAATAACCATCAAATATTGTAGAGTAAACTTCATGAAAATAAGGCGTTATGAAACCGTAAAAATCTGTTCATTCCGTATAAGTTAAAAAAACATTCTTCTCGTACTTTTTCTGGAAAATTCAAAAAGTACCTCGTATGGTAATAAAAAGAAAGATTCCTTACATACCATGTAGTAAAAGTCAAAAATGGGTAAAAATGACATTAAACATACATGGAAGAATATTAAACACTTTATGAAAACATTTTTATGGACATGGATGAAAAATATAACCCTAGAAAATACTTACGAATAAGCAATCTCGGATAAAAATGAGATTGAGAAATTATCCCTTACCTTATGTCTGATATGCTTCGTATGTTTATGAACCTTCTGTATAATGATTTAAATAATGTCATTGACTTATTAAAGAATCATATTCATTGTTATGATATCATATATGGTTCACTTATGGCTTTATATTACCCGTTCTTTTGTAAATTCCATGTTAAAGCACCGTTTTGGGTAAACTCGTTTCATTTATCATACGAGTTTCGACTTTTTGTTCTTGATATTATTACTTATATCCTGATTTAAATAATTACAAAATGTAAAAAATGATTTATATATAATATATATTCAGAATATAAATATATATGATAGATCGATAAATGGAATGAAATACACCGTTCATGGAGACGGTAGACTGTACGTACGCATGAACGTTGTTTTCATTTCCTTATTGAATTGAATGGAATTAAGTAGATGACATACATATATATATATATATACATAAATACAGTATCATTATTATGTCATATATTTCATGATTACTTATTATATATACTCTATAATCATTCATGAATGGTTAATCATTGAGAATGAATCTCATCGCGTTGTGGAGATGGTAGTCCGTACGTACGCACGAGCGATGATATCATTCACATGATCATGTAATTGTATTTAAGTGTATGTATAATATTTCAGAATCAATATCACTTTACAATAATCATATATAGTTATTTATTTACACCATTATACCCATCCAAGTAAGGTGGTGGTCGAAAACAGATTACACCACGGCGTGGAGACGGTATTCTGTATGTACGCACGTGCAGTGATTTCATTTTCCGTAGGATGGATACAAGGTGAAATAGGGTTGTTTCATATTTATAATAACATACTAGTATATTAGTGATACTTATGTTATTACTTCATAATGAAACAACTAAAGAAGAGGAAGTAGAAGAAGAAATAAATTTGAAAGAATCGGTAACGGATATTACCTCTTCTTCGACACGCCTCTTTGAAACCTCCTCTTAGGGAACTAAAATTTGTCTTTGAAGAAGACCAGAACCTCTATAATATTACTAGGGAAGTGGAGAAGAGAAATTGTCAGGGGTTGTCCGATCTTGAAGGCTCAAAGTGGTGTGAAGAGAGGAGGGAAGGGGTGCCCTTTTTATAAGGGAGGAGAGGGGCACCTTAGGAAAACTTAAAATATTATTTTATAATAAAGTCATATTTGGGTTTTAATAGCTCCAAATTGATTTATTTTGAAGAAAAGGTGGGTATGGGTCTAAATACTCTCAAACAATATATTTTAGATAGGTTTGGGTCATTATATTAACCTTATCTTTTATTTTTAACTCTTAGTTAATTAGATTGACATTTACCATGTCACTTTGTATTTTTATATTATATAGTTAATAAACATACCATATACATCCAAGAGACCCCAAAGTGGTCCATTAATGATACAAATATCATGATATAAGTATATTGGCCGAACCTTAGAGTTTTAGGAATATAATAACAATTAATAATATAATATTTGTTTTAAAAACTATTTTATGTCAATTTTGACACTATTTGGTAATTGATTTTTGTGAAAATCATAAAAGCATGATTAGTTTGAAAAAAGTTAATTAAATAAATACTAACATGTCATATTAACCTATAAAATTAGTTTAATTCATAAAAAGTCTCAAATTACAATTATTTGGGTATTTATAACATCAATTATGTTAATATTGCAATAATAAGATAATTACTACATCATCATTGTGTCATAAATAAATTAAATTATTTAATGTCTAAAAATTATAAATAAAATACCATTATGTAGGAAATATTTTTATCTTTATAATTAATCTTTATAGTCTAATTTATCTTATGTATAACCCTATATTAAAAATGATTTAGTTATTAAACTTTGATTTTAACTATTTTAACCCTTCTTTAAATAAATTAATAATAAATGTCCTAATCTAATCCAAGTGGACCTAAATGGTCATCTTTTATTCCTAAGGTTGTTTTTGGTCTAATTAAACTTATAAAATAGAATTAGGACATGTTTTAGGGTAATAATAATATCATTTTTACCTTTAATTACCCTATTTACTTTTAACTGTGGTAAATAAAAGTACGAAGTTACTATTCACCAAAAATTATTTTCATCTCATTGAACCACATTTTAGTCATTGATATTAACCATGTCTCTCTAATTTTCTAAATTCCACTCACAGAAGCGAAAAAATTAAGTTTTATGTAAGTTTGCAAAAAGCTCCTAGGAGGTAGGTAAAAGACGGTGAAAAGTTCAATAAAATTTTTATATATCGAAAATTATTATAAAATGACTCCAATGAATTAAATTTAACTTATATAGGTATTATGTTTCAATTTTGACCTAAAATAAATTTAAATAAAATAAATAATTATTTAAATAACAAGTCGGTTTTTAAATAGTAACATAGTGTTTTCACTATTCATCAAAAATTGAAAGTTTTCAGAAAAATACCAAAAATTCACCCTAGGATAATTTCGATATTCCGAATCCAAAAATGAAGTCCATTTTGAAAAATAAAATTTATAAAATTTCAAAAATTGGGTATTACTATTCATAACGGCTAGTTCATAAGAATATTATAATAGCATATCTTTGTTTAGTGAAACTCGGTATTGCGTACAACACACGCTATCGTGGAAGGTCGCGATTGCGTGTAAAGTAAGACAAGTTAGGGATGCGTGTAGTGCAAGCTCCTTTTGGTGTAGCATACAACACAAGACATCAATGAAATTAAAAAGAATATTTTTCATAAAATCTTGGGGTGTTACACCAATGCTATAAACAACTCATTAAAAGGACTTACGGTTTGAGAGTTGGGGACATTTGAGTAAAAAGGGGCTGGTTGGGTCAGGGTCCGGTCTGACCTAGGGCCCGTCAACCAGACTCGCTAGGTCTGACCTGACCCGTCGGGTCCGAACTGACCCACTAGGCTCATACCACCCCAACTGGGCCCAAACCGCTACCAGTATGCTTGAGTGGGCTGGTTCGGTCCACCCAGTCATGATGGATGTTGTGTCCCACCCAATCAACATGACCATACTGCGTTTCATGTGGTCGGTCCGTATGACCAGCTCACTCCCGAGGCTCTGGCATGGGTCCTCCATCTGACATGGTTCAGGGGGCCATGTCCCTCCACCATCGCAGACTCCTACTGTGGCTTGCCGCCACTGCCCATGGTCGATGCCATTGTGGGCTCCCATCATTAGCTGTCGAGATGGAGGCCTCCTCTCCCTCCACCCAAAATCCCTTACTGTGGGGTTTCCACTAACTAAGCCCCATTGGACCACTGTTCGCCAGTGCCGCTGAACACCATGCCAATGGTCATCCGCCTGTCCTAGCCGTGCCGTAAGGCCAATGCCGCCTCCACTTCCAGCCGCCCTGACGACAGCCTCTTCTCACCACACTCTACCTGGAAAGTCCAGAGCCGCCTCACAACACCAGCATCCTAGATCTCTCTCTAGATAGTTTCCCCTAATAAAGAACGAGGAGAACTAAAATAGATGGAAGAGGTGAAGCACAAGAAAACCCAAATTGGATGGATCTGGGCCTTATTTGTGTCGGTCTCAATCCATCCACATTAGAATTGAATAACGACAGGTAAAAAAACATCAACTCAAAGCATGGATAATTCTAAAATCAAACCCTGCAATAGAACTCCCATCCCACAAGAATGATCAACCCATGGATCAACTTGTTCATGGGTTGATCCACATTTGTTATTTGAATGAAAGAAAAGGAAGAAAAATCACATAGAAAATAAACCCCCTACCTATAAAGAGGATCAATCGAAGGATGGAATTCTTAGTTGATGGCGATCCATCCATGAACGTCCTTGATTCATCATTCGATAGTGCTTGATAGGAGCTCTGATCTCCAAATCATCATCGCTGGTGAGAGATCTTCCTTCTCTTTTTCTCAGGGAAACTTTAGGGCTTGAGGGAAAATTCTCCAGTGTTATGAATTCTAACAGTGGTCCCTGCCTCTGATTAATAGAGGAAACATGTTAATGTGTTTGAGTGTTCTAAATCCGTTTCATCATTTTCACAACACTGCATTACAACGTCACTAATTTGCTGCATCATAGTGATACTGAGTCACTGTGTAATGTTTAAGAAATAAAATAAAATAACCTTTTTAATTATATTTTAGTTTTCTATTAAAACGTCCATAAATTAACTTTTTCAGCCAACCCTTACCAGTCGATATTAGGCCCTGGCTAAGGTAAACTCGTTGTTCTGAGCTCAACGGTGCCCTCATATTTTTTATATGGGAACATTTTTATAATTTAGTAAAACCACACACATGCTCTATTTTTAATAAACTCAAAAAATTATTCAAACATTTATTTCGGTCACCCAGGCCTCGGAATCACGTGTCGTCTTAGTGTCTGATCTCAAAATAACCCCATATAATTTTCAAAAAAATTACATGGAAAATCCAATACATTAAAAAAAGTATGTGATAAAATATAAATAATATAAATGATGAATTTATTTCATCATAATTATTTATACATTACTTATTTAAGTGGATGAAATATATATAGGGATCGGGAACCCTAAGTGGGTGTTTTTCATATCCACTATATAAGTAGATGAGGAGATAATTTTCTTGTGTGAAAGTTAAGAACTCATTCCAATGGATTTAGAGCTCCTCTCTCTTCCTACTTCCTTGGGAGAGAAAGTTACTATCCAAGAAAATTATCCAAGGACATCTTAATGGATTCAAGGAACAGAGTCGAGGTGATCATCACGACGTTAAAGGAATCATCAGAGATCTGCACCAACACTCAAAAATTCAACAATTGACATTCACATAGTTTCTTGAAGAATGTGTGAAAAATCTTGAGGGGTTTGGCTTTATATCCTTCAAGCAATGATCACCATTGACAAGCTGCAATTTAATGCGCCATGAATCAAATAAGGAATACATATGTTTATTTATTTTGTACTTATTAAATTCACACAAGAACCTTGGATCTATAATGGGGCTCAGATCCTCAGAGAAGACAAAGTTACATCACTCCAGTGATGGAAATTTTAAAATACCCAGCCCACCACATTTCACTGCATGCCCCGACACCTTCACCTATGTCATATAACAGATACAAAATAAACTTAGACCCCTGTTCTCTCCATCATGAATACATGAGGACTATATTCCATGTATGCATGTTACATGGTGTGTGGTTCTTCAAATAGTATTCCATCCTATCCAGATTTACATTCTTATCTATTTTTATCATATCAATAATATTATTTTATTGGACTAGTCTGATGTCGACATGGGATACAATTGAGATACACGAGTACTCAATGTGTAGTTTGGGTCACATGTCATGTATTATTATTTTATCTGGACAGTACCTTTGGAATCTCTAGATTAAATTTTAGGATGTATATTAATTTTAAGTTAACTTGTTTATTAGTTTTTTTATAGATAATGAAGAAATGGAAGAGAAAATAAATTCAGATTCTAATAATGAATGGATCTCAAGTATAAGAAATCACAAACATTTAACATTAAATCAATTATTAATAAATAATTATAAATTAACCATGTGACCACTATGATACCACTTGTAGGTTTTAGTCACAACAGAAGTTCCTGTTTAGCATGTCCAACTCAACTTTTAGTCTTAATTTATTAATGATACAATCTGTACATGGTGAATAAGTCATGACCAATGGATTTAAATCATATATTACTTGATATGAATGCTGGAACTAGAAGATTAGGATCATCACATGCAATTTATAACCTAATCTAGAATTACCTGAACTTGTAATTATTTATTTTTCAAAGATCTAATTGACTTGATATCCTTTTACCATCATTATGCTATAGGATCCAAGTGAATAATCTCTCTAGAAGTGATTCACACATGCACCACAATCTACGAGCATCATCATATAATTACCTAGTGATAGAATGATCAATCCTAGTAACTATTTTCATTCATGGATGGTCACAATAGAATTATTCTATGAGGATAAAGAACTATTTTTGTTCTGTCGATAGATTGAGAGAGTAGGAGGATAAAGAATGTTCTAAATATCTAGAACTATCACTAGTGTTTTAGAGATATTATCTCTATCCATTGTACACAATGAATCACTATTAGTAATGTTATATAATTATATATTTATTATAGAAATTTTATAGTTAACTATTTGCACATAAATCCCTTAACATTAACTTAATCCTTAGTGAAACCCATGTCCAATAATAATACAATTATTGCCCACTTGACTTGTGAATCACCTAAGAATAAATGAATATCATTTATATCATTTTCAATCAAACCATTAATCTTAATCTTCTTATCCTCCATGACATTTACAAAACCTTGAATAATGACTATTTATTTAACAAATAAATACATCTACATTATTATTTGATAAATATAATGAATACTATATTAACCAAAACTTGAAAATAAATATTTATCATTATTATTTAACTCATTTATTATTTATAACAACTCATGAATAAATATTAGTGATCAACCAAACCAAAATAATTATTAAACCAAAAAATTGGAATAAAATTTTTTCTAACTTTTTAAATTCAACATCTAATTTAACCTAGATTCTAGTTACACTTAGTGAATGACCCTCTAAGACTCTCTCTAAGTGGAAATATGAAGATATTTCTAAAGTATAAGGTTAGTATCTAATAACATGCCAATATTCCCATATATAAATACATTAATTTAATAATGATATATAACCCCCTACAAATTCTCACTGTATAATATAATCCCTTTATCATGATATATCTTAATCCATCCGGTTGTATGCTGGTGTCATCAACCTATGTGCTCAATGTCTCTTTATTTTAATTTCTATAAATGAATATGCCTAAAGAACACCATGTCCATTGATTTATCTCGGAAGTTCCATTCCCATTAAAGGGCATGGGATATCAACTTTAATTAATGGACATAAGGGATAAATCCTTTCTCACATTATTCATTAATTCCATATCACTTATGACATACCCAACATATCCTACTTTACTGAAAGAATATGTCATTATAGTTTTTTTGAATACATCAAAGTACATGACTTATAATATTCATTAATGATAATATTAAAGCTTAAGGATCAATACACACATCCGCGGATTATAACATCCAATGACACATACAAATATATATTTCCTACTAACAGGGATAATTCTCATAATATCCCACTCTATAAATCACCAAGTTCACACACCATAAGAATATACCTCAAAGTAATATAAGTAAACACACCTAATATCTTGTATTATTTGTATCCCATAACATGATTTCATCCATCTAAAGAATATTTATTCAAGAATATTCTCATGGAACTTATAGGTTCTTATCATATAAGGGAACTACTATAAACTTTTAGTGAAACATATATTTTTAGGAAATTATAATATAATATGTATTTTAGAGGAATATTCATGATGTGATAATAAAATTTATTAATATTCAAGATAATGAATACATGTAATCAAATACTTATATGTTCATTCTAGGGAACAAAATCCAACATAACCTACTATAAAAAATGACTATAATAGAGAATTACATATTTATTATGAATTTTTTTCATATTCAAGTGATATTGGTGAGATTTTGAAGACCACTAAGAAAATTTTAGAATGATAAAACATGCTGATTCTGGAAACATCATTAGAAATCAAAGTGAAGGGATGCAAAACAGAAGAAAAATAAAAGAAGCTAGTCATATGAGTCTTATTTCAATGGATGAACCAAAAACCATTGAAAAATATTTAGAAAATAAGGAATATATTGAATCTATGTAGGAATAACTAAATTATATAGAAAATAACAAGACATTGGATTTTATACCCATACCCAAAGTGAATAAAATCATTGGGAAAAAAATGTGTTTTCAGAAATATACTAAATAAAAAAGGTGTGGTTGAAAAAATAAATCCAGATTGGTTTGCAAGGTTTATTCCCAAATTTAATGAATATAATTTTATGAAACATTTCACCTTGTACCCATACTTGATACTATCAAGATATTTCTTTCCATTGCAACACAAAAAAAACTATAAAATACATCAAATGGATGCAAACCATTTTTTATTGAATGGTGAGATGAATGTAGAGGCATACATCAAGGAACCTTTGGGTTTTATTCTTGATTAATATGTAAGAAAGGTATTAAAATTTATAAAGGCCCTATATGGGTTTAAAAAAGCCCCAAGATATTGTTATTTAAAGATTGATGAGTATTTGAAGGGAATCAATTTCAAAAAAGGAAAATCAAAAAACAACTTGTATGTGAGGAAGAGAAACACTAAACCACTCATCATTATTATATATATTGATGATATAATCTTTTATAATGATTAAGAAACATTTTTTTAAGAGTTTTCTACACAAATAAAGAATATATTTGAGATTTCCTTAATTGGTGAGATGATTTTTTTTCTTGGGTTTACAAATTACTCAAGAAGCTAGTAAGTTTTTTTATCTATTAATAAAAGTATTCAAAGGAGTTTATAAAAATATTTATCATGTAATAACTAATATGTGCGTCCAAATTAATTTTATTAATCAAAAAATTGAGTGAATATGATAAATATAGTCTATAAATGGGAAATATTTTAGGAAATTGATTGGTAGTCACTTGTATTTGACTGGATCAAGGTCTGATATTGTGTTTTATATCACACTCTATGCTAGTTATTAATATAATCATAAGGAGTCACCCTTCATGTCTGAAAATGTATCCACAGGTACGTTAATTACACATCAAATTATGGATTTTTATATGAGAATAAAAGAGAGTTGGAATTGAAAGGATTTACAGATGTCGATTGGGCTGGTCATGTTGATGTCTATAATCCCACATTAAGAGGAGACTTCTTCATTGGTGTAAGATGCATGGAATGGAATAAAAATAATTAATCCTTAATTAATTTAAGATCCACCAAGGATAATAATTTCACTAAATCACAAACAACTAGAAAAATGATATGGATAAAGACTCAACTTGAAGATATTTATGTTTTTATTGAGTATCCAATGATTATTGGTTGTGAAAATTGAATAATGATAAATTTATCCAAGAATACTATGAAAAATTAAAGATATAATTACGTATATATAAAATACCATTTTAAGGGAGAAGGTGGTTAAAGGCACATTGAAATCATAATTTGTTACTTCTAAGGAGACTGTTTATTATATCCTCACAAAAGATCTCCCAACCAATACTTATAAGAAGATGAGACAATATATGAGTGTGAAACCCATTACCAAATGTCATTGAGGAATGGATCTAATATTTCATACACTTTTAATCATATTTTCTTTGATAGAAAGTGGGATATATTAGATGTAGGAGAATAAACTGATTATGTATGAAGATTTTTAATTTATTTATTCAGATGAATACAAGAAACATCTTGAGAAAATTTCTTGAAGTTTTCTTCCTTGAAAATTGGTATCATATACTATTTTTTTGGAATTATTTGATTTCCAAGTTAATATCTCTTATTTTATACATTTATCTAGATCATATAGACTTAGTGATGATTTATTCATGACTTATCGATTTTAAATGAGTGATACCACTCCTAATTAGATAAACTTTGTATTTATTTTCAATAAGGGGGAGATGAGAAATACATTTCATTTTAGTTCATGATTATATACTAGTATTGAGGGAGAATATATGATAATAGATTTAAACTAAAATCTTGAGTAGTATTGACAATAAATCAAAATTAGAAGTTTTTTCGTACCATAGATGATGATGATGTTGTATTTATTTTCAATACATGTAACGAGGTCCAAATTATTTGGAAATTTGTTTTATAAAGTCTAAAGTGGATTAATATTGATTTAAATGAAATTGGAGTATGAATGGATCCACTTGTAATGAGAAAAAATAAGGTTTGTCAAAGGAGATCACCACCACAGGTGTTTCAGGATGCATTATTCCATGGTGGTCTAGACCATTCCTAATATGAGGCAGTTGTAGGTGTTTTGTAGCTTAAGGTGAAATAAATAAATACTTGTATGAAATGGATTGATGAGTTATGGTGTGTTATAATCTATTTTGAAGGATTTAAATGAGGAAAAGTTTTTATGAAGCACATGGTCTTTTTGTAAAGAGAGATGTGCAAGAGGGTGTGGTTGGGTCAATTAAAGAAAAATGGGGAGTCAAAGTTGACACACTAAAGCCCATGCCATGGTGAATTAAATAAATTACTATATGAAATAGGTTTCCCTAAATGGACATTACATAATCTATTTTGGTGATCGAATCCAAATATTAAAATGGGATGATGGAGATAGACCATTATTTGGAGGCAATAATTTTTTACCGAGTTTCTTTGAGTTAAAGTGGAAACAGAAAACCAAGAAAGGATAGTTCCATTTTGGAAGGAATTTTTCCTAGATAACCATTATGTCGTGTTTAATACTACACTATTCCGTGGTTGGTTGACACATAATTACACTCAGAGTTTGAAACAACCAAATAACATGGGAATGTGGAGTGGTTATGACATGAATATTGAAGTAGGATATTGGCATAGACACTAAAATGGATGTTTTGAATGAGACTATGATGTGGTGAGTTTTAAATGAAAATTTTGAATCTTATACATACTGTGCTGAGTTATGTTATAAAAAATGAATAATTTAGTTGGATTTAAAATTTAGTTGAAGTGATTTTAATTTTATAAAGGAAGAGTGACTTGATTGGACATATTCGACAACACAAAAATATATGGGACACCTAAACTTATCCCATAAATTGTAAAAATGAGACTTGATCCTAGATATTGGTTCAATTGGATGATTTTTTGAGGATTTTATTTTAAAAGACTACCATGGTGTGATTTCTATGTAATGAGTAATAAAAAAAGATACAACCTAATGAGATTACTTTAAAATATGGAAAAAGTTCAAATCCATGAATCCCTTTAAATACTTTATATTTTATTGGTTATATTTATTCAAGAATATTTTGTTTGTTCACTCATTTTATCAAGTTGGTGCTAGAAAGAAATGGATTTTTTCAGTATTATTGAGTGTTCAAGTTCATTCCCTTTCCAGTGGTTGTTCTTGATAATAATAGATTAGATATGTGTGTGTTTGATAACAAACAACCTACATCAGGGATGTAGTCACCTTCATTGGGGATAAACCTCAATAAATATTTTTACACATCACTTAATTATTTCACCTTGTGTGCTAAAGAGATTATTTCCTAACTGAAGTGATGTTAGGTCCGATAGGGTAATGGTAGATGGTCTAAAGGGTGGTGAATAGACCATATTAAAAATTTAAACAAATAAATAGATTAGTTAAAATAATTATCAAAGTTAATTATTGAGGTTAATTAATAGTAGAAAAAGTAAAGAATGCAGGAATGATTTTTATAGTAGTTCGTTCCAAAGTGGGCCTACTCTACTCTTATAGCTCTATACTCAGCGAGAGATACATGTGCAATAAAAATGATTTTTATGGGGAGAATCATAACCCAATTATATAATCCTTCTCTAGAGGAGGGATAATCATGACACTAACTTTTGTATGGGGAGTTATAACCCTTATAACTTGACATTAGAAACTGGGAGTCACAACCCAAAAAGTCCTAACTTTAGATACAAGGAGTTACAAACCTTAGATCATGACTTTAGAATCTGGGAGTCACAACTCGAAGAAAATAATAACAAATAATTCTTTTCTATTTAAAAGCATAAAAAATAGAGTGTGTGTGAGAGATTTGAAAAGTGTTATAGACTCAGAACCAGAAAAGAGAAGATAAACAATGAAAAAACTAGTACTCATTCTTAAAATTTGGATCAACACATCTCATCAAGGATATTGTAGTCAAAGAAGAAGTAATCCAGCACTTGAGAGAACATGTAGACAATGAAACAGAATGTCAGAGCATGTTACAAAATCACAGTAGGTTCAAAGTTCACAACACTCTTCTTTTTAAAAAACATAGTATCAAATATGTTAGCTAGTGTACTTTTTGTATTTCTATTGTTCTTATATCACATGTAAGAAAGAATGATATATATATATATATAGAAAAAATATTTAGTAGTTTTAGCAGCTCTTCTTCCTTCGGATATTCAAAATAGATTGATTCAAGAGCTATCATAAATATCTCCATAAAAACCATATCATCATTGCATCTTTATTCCTGTAGAATAAATCTCTAATAAAAGTATTCAAAATAATTTGACTAAGTCTTCCAATAAAATATCCATAATAATAATGGAATTGAATGATTTAAAATCCCAATTTAAATTCATTTAAAATTAGTCAATACGGTTCCTGAAAACTACCAGCACAAGCTAAATGTAAATTCAAACATTTGAAAATAAATAAATCTGAAACCACTGACTTAATTGGAAAAATATGTTGAATAATTTATTAAATTTTCTCTCTAAATATATCACTAAAAACATTTAAATCTCTTTGATAAAAATCCTTACATTTAATGATAATTTATCTAGCAGGAAAATCTTTGAAAATAATCCATATATATGCAGAAAATCAATTTTCAGTAAAAACACACGGAATAAATATTAACTTCAGGAGTGAACAGTAATGTAACGTAGAGTATGAACTGTAACGTAGGGTTGATAAACCATACTTTAACTATTCATGAATAGTAATGTAATTTAGGGAATGAACCATACTTTGTGGAAATGAATAGTAACATAGGATTAATGAACCATACTTTTTACTATTCATGAATAGTAACATAGCGTAGGGATGATGAAGAATAATGTAACATAGGGATGATGAATAGTAATGTAGCATAGGGATGATGAAAAGTAACTTAGCATATGGATGATGAAAAATAATTTAGCTTATAGTATGAATTGTAACGTAGGGTTACTGAACCATACTTTTCACTATTGCAAAAGTAGGGTTATTGAACCCTACTTTGTGAAAAACTAGACAACATACTTTAACAAACTTCAACGAATTTTAAGGACTCTAAATAGAATATTAAGACTTTGTTAAAAAATATTTATTTGTAGAAAAATTTATTAGATTTCCAACGAATCATGAATAAAATAAATCAAACTTCTAATTCTCTAAATATCGTAAAAAAACAAAAGAAATATCATTTTGGAAAAAATGCAGTTCTAAAAAATCAAAGAAAAAATTCAGACAATTTAATCACCATTCAAAAGACCCTTTTAGACTTTGATGTAAACTAATTAAATCAATATAAACATGTTTTATTTCCATAAAATCATTTTTAATGGGAATATGATAACTTTATAAGTTTAAGTAAAATCAATACTAAAATATTTTAAAATTACAGGATGTAAAGTTTCTAAAACTGTTGTAGCAACTTCATTGAATTTTTAGAGTATAAGATAAGAATTTTTAGACTTCCTCATAAAATAATTAAATCTAGATAAATCTATTACCTTTCCAATGTGATAATAATAAACCAAATATAAACAATTAATTTATGATATCAACAAAATAAATAAAGTTTTTTAAAATAAAATTACATGTAATCAAACAAAATCATAAAGAGTTAAAAAAAATATAAAATCATATGTAATAAAACTAAAGAAGACATGAGCATACACAAAAATTCTCACCGTATTTAAGCATATTTAATCAAAAAAAATATAACATGCACATACAAAAAAAATATCCCCTCTTTTTTTTATTACAAAAACAAAACATTCTAACCATCACTTTAAAAAATATTTAAAATAAAATTTATTTCTCACTAAAAAAAGGTTTTAAAACAATTAAAACCAAATTATTTCTCCCACTTTTTGTAAATAAAAAAAATTAAAACACACTCCCCCTAAAAAAATGAATTAATAAAAAGTTAAAATTCCTACATATAAAGATCAAATTTAATTTTTTTCAAACTGATCATATTCTAAAGGCTTTGTAAAAATATATGCTAGCTGATTTTTAGAAGGTATAAATTTTAAAACAATATCACCCTTGTTCACATGATCTCTAATAAAATGAAATCTAAGATTAATATTCTTTGTTCTATAATGATGTAATGGGTTTTTAGAAATAGAAATTATAGACATATTATCACAATAAATTAGCAATTTATCAAGATAAACACAAAAATCACATATGGTTTGCTTAATACATAAACTTTGATAACAACTACTAGCATTAGAGATATACTCAGATTCTGCAGTAGATAAAGCAATAGATAATTTCTTCTTAGATGACCAGTAAATTAAAATTTTTCCCAGAAAAGACACATACCTGATGCGTTTTTTCTATTAATTCTACATACTCTAAAATCAGATTCAGAATAAGATATTAAATCAATACAATTATATTTTGGATAAAATAAACAAGAATAAATTGTTCCTTTAACATATCTAATTATTCTTTTGAAAACTTTAATATGACTTTCTTTAGTATCTTCTTGAAATATATCACATAAAAAACACTAAAAATGGTGTCGGGTCTAGATGTAGTTAAATATAGAAAGCTACCTATCATGCCTCTATAAACTTTAAAATAAATATATTTACTAGAAGCATCAATATCTAATTTACAATTATCACCCATAAGATTTTTATAGATTTAATATAATCAAGACCAAATATTTTAACTAACTCTTTAGCATACTAAGATTGATTAAGGAAAATTCCATGTTTTCTTTAAAAAAATTGAAGTCCAAGAAAGAATATTAATTATCCCATTAAACTGATGTCAAATTCAGAAGACATCAAAGAAGAAAATTTATTACATAGAATTTCACTAGATGATCCAAAAACTATATCATCAACATAAATCTGAACAACTAAAATATAATCATAAGTTCTTTTAATAAAAAGACTTTGATCAACATCGTCTTTCTTGAAATCATTATTTAACAAAAACTAAGAAAGCCTTTCATTCCAAGTACAAGGTGATTGTTTGAGACCACAAAAAGATTTAGATAATTTAAAAACATGGTTAGGAAATTTGTTACTTTCAAAACCATGAGGTTGATAAACATAAAATTATTCAGTTATAAAACTATTTATGAAAGCACTTTTTACATCCATTATATATAATTTAAAACCTTAGAAATAAGAAAAATCCAATAAAATTTTAATTGCCTCTAACTTGGAAACAAGTGAAAAATAATATTCAAATTCTATACCTTCTTATTGAGAGTATCCTTGAGAAACAAGCCTGGATTTATTTTTGAAAATCTGTCTAAAATCATCCAGCTTTTTTCTAAATATTCACTGAGTTCCAATTACCTACTTATCCTCAGTCAATTTTACTAAAGTCCAAACATTATTTCTAACAAACTAATTTAATTCATCTTGTATAAAAACAATCCATTTTTCATCTTTCAAAGTAAATTTAACATTAAAAGGAACAAAATTAGAAATAAAAGTAGAATTGGCACAAAAATTTAAAATAGAATTTCTAGTTTTAACACCAGAATCGACATTTCCAATTACATTTTCAACAGGATGATCTTTGAGAATATTCCATGATTTTGGTTCAGGTTGATAAGGAGTATGCTTCACATCAATTGATTCATTATTATCATGATTAATTTCTTCACTGAAATTAAATTCTCTAAACTCTTCATCAATAACATTAGAATACAAATTTAATTTAACATTATTTTCATCAAACATAACATGAACATATTCTTCAATAACCAGAGTTTTTTTTATAAACTCTATATGATTTATTATTATTATAATAACTAAGAAAAATACCTTCATCACTCTTAGAATCAAATTTATCTAAATTATACTTTGAATTTAAAATAAAAACTTTAAAACTAAGTAACAAACTTTAGGTTTTTTATTTTTAAATAATTCATAAGGATTTTTATTTAACAAAGGTATAATAAGAATTATATTTGAAATATAACATTTATAAAAAACAGTCTCAGATTAAAAATATATAGGCAAAATATATTCACTTAACATAGTTTGATCCATTTCAATAAGAGTTCTATTTTTCTTTACAACAACACTATTTTGTTGTGGTGTTCTAGGAGCAGAAAGATTATGATAATAGCCATTCATTTCACAAAATTTTTCAAAATCTAAATTATAAAATTCACCTCCTTTATCAATAAAAATAGAAATAATCATACAACCCTTTTCATTTTGAACTAATTAAAAAAAAAGTAGTAAATCTAGATAAAGTATCATTTTTATGAGCAAGAAAGTATACCTAAGTATATATACTATAATTATCAACAATAAATGAGGTATATTTATTTCTAACAAGGCTAGAAATTTGAGTGGGAACAAATAAATCAATATGTACTAACTGTAAAGGTCTATTAGTAATTATCTGATTGATAGGTCTAAAAGAAATTCAGTGTTGATTCCCTTTCATGCAATCATCACAAACATGAAGTTGTTCTTTCTTCAAAGAAGGGAGATGTAACACATTCTCAGGTTTTGGAAGCTTATGAAACATTATGAAATTAACATTAACTACACATTTATTCCAAAGTATGTTTTCATGCTATATATCATTCAAACACTTTACATGTTGAACAACTAGTTCAGAAAAGTCAATAGTATAAATAATATCTTTTTGGTTAGCATAAAATAATAAAGAATAATATTTAAAAACTAAAAATTTATCATTTTAAAATTTAACTTCTATTACATTATCACATAATTGTGATATAATAATTAAATTATATTTTAAACCTTCAACATATAAAACTTTAGAAATAAAAGTAGAATTTCAAATACCAACTTTACCAAAACATTTTACTTTGCCTTTAGAATTTTCTACAAAAGTAACAATGCATCCATCAAATATGTTATAAGTGGTAAGATTTTATGGTTATCCAATCATATGGATAGAGAATCCAATATCCATGTACCTTATATCATTCTTGAGACATCCAAGAATTTTTTCCTAAAAAAATTAATTACTTGACAATTTTGGTACCCAAGCTACTTTAGGTCCAATAGGATTAGTTATACAATTTTCAGGTACCCAAAAAGAATTTAAACATGTATTTTAAGGTACTATAGATAATAAGGATTTATAAATATTAATTTTTAAATACCAAGGATTGTTTAAATCCATGAGAACATTCATTTTCATAATGACCTTTCATTCCACATTTAAAACAAGTAACAATAGAAGTAAAACCATCATTACTTTTAATAAAATGAGTTTTATACATTTGGGGTAATCTTATATCATATCCAAAAACATCTTTATTTTTATCATTTTTTTGAATATATCATCTCATGATATTTTTCACGACCTTGAATAAAAGAAGATAAACTTTTTTTAAGACATTCAACTTACTTTTTCAAATTTTTATTCAAATCTTGAGAAGATTTCAAATTTTCATAAACTTTTGAATGAGAAGTAGAATAACTGTTACTTAGTTTTTCATTCTTATACTAAAGTATTTTATTTTTAGAAACAATTTTTCTCATTGTTTTCTTTAATCTCATTATATAAATCTGTATCTTTGAAAATATCTTTTCAAAATATTTCAATTTATTTATTTAATTAAAAAACATAGGGGTTTTCAAAATCACATTCAAAATTAGAATATTTAGAATAAAAACAATAATTACTCACCTTATATAGTGATGTCATGAAGCATAAGTTAGCACTTTCTTTTTCATTTCTAGATTGTTCACTGGAATTAGATTCTTCTGTACGACTCCAACTAGTGGTCAATACCCTTTTTTATTTATTTTTGTGTTTTTATTTATTATTTAGTTTAGAAAATTAGGTTTGATATGTCCTTTCTTCCCAAACTCATAACAAGTTACATCTAAAGCATTATAATTCATATCACCTTTCTTATCTCCCTTATATTTTTCTTTTTGAGGGTTTCTTCTAAATTGATTCTTGAATCCTTTATTTTTCATTATTTTGTAAACTCTATTCACAATATGAGCCATATATTCTTTTTTAAAATACTATAGATTAGAATCAGAAGAGTCAGTATAAAAAAATCACATATTTAAAAGCTACACCTTTTATTTTTATTGTCTCCTAGGAAGTTATGTTGTTTAGTTCCAATTCATACTGAAGGAGTGATCGAATTAATTCATCAAGTGTCTACTCTTTGAAATTCTTGTTTTCATAAATGGAAACCTTATTTGCATTCCATTTTTTTGGTAATGCTCGTAGGACTCTTTCAAAAAGTACTGGGTTTTCCATAGATTCTCTAAGTGAATTCATTCTATTCATAATGATTGTGAATTTGTGGAACATTTGGTTTACTGTTTCATATTCACCCATCTTGAAGTCTTGGTACTCATCACGAAACATTTCAAGCTTGGTTCAGATTAGTTTGTCAGAGCCAAGGTGAGTGACTTGTAGAATATTTCATATTTCATGAGCTATCTTACAAGAAGACACATGACTAAAACACTTATGTTAATATCACAATATGAAATATTAAAAACTTCATAATTTAAAACACATCTAGTATCATTAATTCTGGTAATAGTATCAGGGTCATTTTCAGGCAGTGTGTACTATTTTGACATGATAGACCAATGCTCAATGCTCAACTGTTTGAGGTAAACCTATATTTGAGATCTCCAATATCCATAATCATTGTTATCAAAGTGTGGTGAATTTTGAGGAATACAAGCATCATTCAGGTTCAATCCTGCCATCTTATAAGATCTTTTCCTTAGACTGTGAGGTCTAGGAAAGTGTTAGCACAGATAAAATCAAAGTATACTCTAGAGAGGGATTTGATAATTCCCAAAGGAACAATCTCTTGATATATATTGAAGGGTATTAAAAAGAGAATAATAGAGATAATCAGTTTTAAAAAGTATTTCCCTATGATACCAATTATTATGTCAGATAGGGTATTGGTAGATGGTTTAGAGGGGGATGAATAGACCAGATTAAAAATTTAAACAAATAAATTGATTAATTAAAATAATTATCAAAGTTAATTATTAAGATTAATTAATAGCAGAAAAAGTAAATAATGCAAGGATGTTTTTTATAGTAGTTTTGTCTAAAGTGGGACTAATCTACTCTTATACCTCTCTACTCGGTGAGAGATACTTGTAAACTAAAAATGATTATTATGGAGGAATCATAACCCAATTATAGAATCCTTTTCTAGTGGAGGGATAACCATGACATTGAAGTTTTTATGGGGAGCCACAACCCTTATAACCTGAATTTAGTCCCTAGGAGTCACAACCCAAACAGTCATGAATTTAGATACAGGGATTCACAACCCTTAGATCATGAATTTAGAACACAGGAGTCACAAACAGAATAAAATAATAACAAATAATTATTTTTTGTTTGAAATCATAAATAGAAAAATAGGGTGCATGTGAAAGATGGGAAAAAGTGTTACAAACTCTGAACTAGACAAGAGAAGATAAATAATGAAAACACTAGTATTGGTTCTTCAGATTTGTACTAGCACATCTCGTCAAGGAAATTTTAGTTGAAGAAAAAGTAATAAAACACTTGAGAGAATGTGTATATGATGAAATAGAATGTTAGAGGATATTGAAAAAGCAAAATAGGTTCAAAGTTCACAACACTTTTCTTTTTGAAAAACAGAGTATCAAATATATTTTTCCGTGTCCTTTTTATATTTATATTATTCTTATATCAGATGAAATAAAGAATGATATATATATATAGAAAAAATATTTAGCAATTGCAGTAGCTATTATTCCTTTATATATTTTAAAATAAATTGAGTCAAAAGCTATCATAAATATCTCCATAAAAATCATGGCATCTTTGTCTCTTTATTCATATAGAATAAATATCTAATAAAATAATTCAAAATAATTTGAATGAGACTTCCAATAAAATCCACATAATAATAATATCATTGAATTATTTAAATTTATAATTTAAATTCATTTAAACTTAGTTAATATGGTTTCTAAAAACTAGAAGCATAAGCCAAATGTAAATTCAAACATTTGAAAATAAATAAACTTGAAACCACTGACTTAATTGAAAAAAGACATTGAAATAATTTATTAATTTTTCTCTCTAAATATAGTAACAAAAACATTAAAATATCTTTGATAAAAATTATTAGATTTAACAAGAATTTAACCAGTAGAAAAACCTTTGAAAATATTCCATATATACGCAGAAAATCAATTTTCAGCAAAAACGCACGAAATGAATAGTAACTTTAGGAATGAAAAGTAATATAACGTAGGGTATGAATAGTAATGTAGGGTTGATGAACCATAATCTTTACTATTTATGAATAGTAATGTAATGCAGGTAATGAACCATACTTTGCGGAAATGTACAATAATTTAGGGTTGATGAACCATACTTTTCACTATTCATGAAGAGTACGTATCGTAGGGATGATGAATAATAATGTAGTGCAGGGATGATGAACAGTAACATAACACTGGGATGATTAATAGTAACATATCATAGGAATGATGAATAGAAACATAGCGTATGGTATGAACCGTAACATAGGGTTTCTGAAACATACTTTTCACTATTACGAAAGTAGGGTTGTCGAACCATACTTTGTGAAAAACTGGACAACATAATTTAACAAAACTCAATGAATTTTTAAGTGATCTAAATACCAGATTCAGAATTTGGTAAAAAATAATTATTCATATAAAAACTTATTTTCTTTACAACTAATCAACAATCAAATAAATATGACATTTAATGTTCTAAACATCATAAAAAAACAGAAAAAAAACCACTCTGGAAAACTATAGTTCTAAAAAATCAAAGTAGAACTTTAGAAAATTTAATCACTATTCAAAAAAAACTTCAATGTAAACTAATGAAATCAGGATAATTTTTTTGTATTACCATAAAATAAAGTTTATTGTGAATATGATAACTATAGAAATTTCAATAAAATAAATACAAAAAATATTTTAAAACTATAGGCTATAATGTTTCTAAAACTGTAGCATCATCTTCATTGAATTTTTAGAGTACAAGAAAATAATTTTTAGACTTCTTCATAATCTAATGTTATATAGATAAATATATTACTTTTACAACATGATAATAATCAAAAAAATATAAACAATTTAGTTTAATATATAATTAAAATACAGAAAGGTTTTTAAAATAAAGTTATATGTAATCAAACAAAATCATAAAGAGTTAAAAAAAAATTAAAATCATATGTAATCAAAATAAAGAAAATGTGAACATATACAAATAGTCTCCCCATATTTAAACTTATGTAATCAAATAAAATATAACATGCACATGAACAAACCAGTGAGAGCACATGTGATTGTATAAGAAAAAGTTACCAACACAGATTCACCCCCACTCTCACTATTAATAAATAATTCAAATGATCTTAAAAATGAGAGATTTTAAAACTCATTCCTGAGGTTTTTGTTGGATTTATTTTCAACAACATCATTTTAGATTTATTAATTAATATTTTAATTGTTTATGATGTTTTTGATGAGTTTGGAGATGATAAAAGAAGTTTGAAAGAAAATAAATACCCTGAGAAGAATATCAAATTTTTTTTAAGGATTGAAAAGTATCGATACACACAACTATTAATATTAAATATTTGAAAATTGAGTGATATAAGTTACTTAAAAAATCATATGTATATGAAAAAAGTCATCTGTATGAAAATACTTAGAAATTTAGCCTTGGAAAAGTGGGGTGTAAGAATAATGAAGTTATATGTATGAGAAGAAGATGATAATGTTAGAATATAAATGTTATACATATAAAAAAAGTATGGATATAAATGAATTTAAGTCATACACATGGTATATTTTTCATACATGGTGATGTGTAAGACATTAAAAGTCATACATTTGATGTAAAATTATATGATCCATTTTGAGTCATACACATAAAGATAAAAATTAATTATTGCATACACACAAGTGAAAAGTCATGTGTATAGAATAAAAACCAAGAAAATTCATATTTATGAAATTAAAATGTCTCAAAATAATATATATGGAATTTAAAACACCCAAACCCATATGTAAGGAATTAAACAATTAGAAAAACACATAGTATAAGACAAATCACATGATTTTGTAAAAACATACACTTGTCTTAGAGTCAAATGGAATATTGATTCAACTACTTATTATAAGTGTGGCTATGTCCTAAAAGAATATAAAAATCTTATACATGAGAGTTTAGGATATCATTGGATGTTGGGAAACAAAATCACTTGCATGTTTTAAAAGGATATTAAAATGTTCAAATAAGGATATTCAAACCTTGTTTCATATAATTTACATAATGGAAAATAATTATAAAATATTATAAGGATAAAGTTAGTATACTCTTAGAGGAATCAAGGGATATTCAATATAAAATAAAGAATAATACTAATCAAATTGATATAATACATCTTGATGTCAATGTTTTAGGTCTTCCTGGTCATCAAATCATTTTTTTTCTTTCTAAATTTGAGATGAATCTCATGCTAATCCAAAATATTTAATTGTAAATTTTTTAAATGATTAAACATACTCTTAAGTTTTTACTTGATGATAAGAATGAATTTATGTGATTTTTAGGGTTTTAATCACACCAAGAATGTATCTCTAACATTGAGGGGAAATCTTTTAACAAATTTCAAGTAATTTTTTGTTTGATTTTATATTTTGAAAAATTAGTGAGTGAAATAGATAAATATAAAGATTATTATTAGGGGTGGGGGTGGATAGTAGTAGGGAGAGATAGGGAGGTAGAGGGAGGGAGGGAGGGGGAGGGGAAGAGTATGATTGAAAGAGAGGAAGGGAGAGAGGGGGAGGTTACATGTGCTGGTAAAATTTAATATCCAATTTTTACTTAGATACATAGATAAATAGATTGATAGATAGGAAGGGAGGGAGGGAAGGAGGGGGAATGGAAGGTTATATGTGTTAATGGAATTTAACACCACTACTACAAACACGGCCTTTATCAGTGCTAAAAATGGCCTTTATTAGCGCTAGAAAAAGCGCTGATAAAGCCAGCGTAGATAAAGGGGGGGTCCCCTTTATCAGTGCTTCCTTTATCAGTGCTTTCGTTTTAGCGCTGATAAAGGACCATTTTATCAGCGCTTTTAAAAAAGCACTGATAAAAGTTAAAAAAAATTAAAAAAATTAAAAAAATTTAAAAAAAATTTAAAAAAAAATTAAAAAATACTGCGAATCGGGGGGGGGGGGCTTTTATAGCGGTTGAGCCCCCCCCCCCCTTTACAGCGCTTTTCTACCCTTATACATCACCCCACACACCCCATCCACCCTTTAACAGCGCTTGCTGCTATATTCCCCCATGCGTGCGTGCCCCTGCCTCCACCAGGATTTGAACTCGAGACCTCCCCCCTGCGCGCCTAAGCCTTTACCACTACTCTATTTTGATTTGTCTTCCAATTCATGATATCTATATATATATATAGTTATATTTATTCGTATACTAATATATATTTATATTAATATATATATATAGTTATATTATAATATATGTATATATAGTTATATTATAATATATATATATATATATAGTTATATTAATATATATATATATATAGTAATATTAATATATATATAGTGATATTAATATATATCTATATATATATATTTATATTTAGTTATATTTATTCGTATAGTAATATATATTTATATTAATATATATATATAGTTATATTAACATATATATAGTTATATGAATATATATATATAGTTATATTAATATATATATAATTATATTAATATATATATAGTTATATTAATATATATATAGTTATATTAATATATATATAGTTATATTAATATATATATAGTGATATTAATATATATATTTATAGTAATACTAATATATATATATGTAGTTATATTAATATATATATAGTTATTAGATTAATATATATATATATATAGTTAGATTAATATATATATATATAGTTAGATTAATATATATATATATTTAGATTAATATATAGGTATATAAATATTCATATATTGGTATTTTAAATAAAATGGATCTTAGTTATTATTTAGATAAAGCTAATATATTTTATATGTAAATATGTTTAATTATTTATTTAAAAAAATTAATTTTTAGGTGCGAATATATAAAAAATATGTACATATAGTTATATATTTGATTATAAATAGCAGTGCATTATAAAAAAGAATGAAATGTCAAAGACATAATATCAATATGAATGTAATACCTTGGAATAAATTCAGTCCCCGCCAAAAAAAGCCAATAATACCCCCTTAAATGAGTTTGAAAATCCACAAAATGTTAAAAAATCTGGGTACCCCGACAAAAAACTCAGTTTTAGAGGCCTTCTGGGCCTCTTTTGGCCTCGAAAAACGCTTGACCGGGGTTTTTCCAGGTCACACCGACGTAGAGCTCGTCGCAGACTTCGATTTGATATGTGGTAGAGCTCAAACGGACACCCGGATCAAAAGTTATGGCCGTTTGAAGTTTGAGTTGCGTTTTCAACATATTTTGGTTTTTTTTAATTTTTTTAATTTTTTTAGTCCTCAAATTGTTATTAAATGAATATTACTCCATAATGATTATCAAATTATTAATTAAAAATATTTTTTTAATTGTTTAAGAAGCCATTTTCACTAAATATCTTATATATTAAGTATAATAAGTGTAAATGTACATTTATACTTATCTAAAATATATTTAAAAATTATATATTATATTTATATAACAATATAACTATATTTATATATTTATATATTAATATATTAATACATTTTTAATTTTTTTTGAAGCCGACCCTTTATCAATGCTACTAAACAAGCGCTGATAAAGGGGGGGCGCTGCGAAAAACTATTTTTGTGGTAGTGCACCCAATCCTTTGATATATATATATATAGATAAACAGATAAATAGATAGATAAATGATGAGAAACTAATTTTTCTAACTTTTTTTATTGGAATTAATTGTTTATTAACCAATATTTTTATTAATATTTTGGAATTAATCATATATTTTTTAGTTTTAGAATTCTTTATGGATAAATTTTAAATTATTTAATTTGGAATTTTTTTTATTTTTTAATTATAAAATTAATTATGGAATAATCATACACTTTAAATTAGATTTTCAATGATTTTTAAGTGTTATGGATGAATAAAAGGAAAATTTAAAGCACAAAATAGGATTAATCCAATCTCAGGTGCATTGTAGAAGAATGAATCAGCCTTGTGTATAAAAAACATCACATTCTAGTTGCTTCATATGAATACATCAAGATAACATCGATTTATGAAAGAATCATTCAATCAATCCAAGATCTATACCATAATATATTAGAAAAGCCACATGCTATATAAGGATTAGTGTGGGAATGTTCTATCTATAATTCCTCCATGATATTTCTAACATCATATTAAACCCATTCCATTAGCATTGAATGAGATTAAATGTCCAAATATGAAGCTCATGTATGATTAAAAAAAATGACATAGGCTAAATGAGATTAACATGACTAGGGGATATTTATATGTTATATTAATTCCACATCTCCTACCAGCCATGTTAGATTAAATCAAGAAATATGGATTTAAAGACCCGAAATTTTCCATATATATATTTTTTAAAATTATTTGGGATTATTACAAGTTTGAGAAATTTGATGGCACATGATTCTGAGGCTCGGAGATCCCAAAACCGAATTTTAAACTTTTTTTAAGATATATTCTGTAAATGTGCGAGCGACGTTTTCTATATTTTTAACCGGTGATCAGATTAAAAATAAAAGGGTAACGTTGAATTCACAGTGTCGGGATTCACTTAGGTAGAGTTAACTTCGACCAGAAAGGGTCAGACGAAAAATTTAATTTTTGGACTTTACAAAAAATAATAAAATAACTCCATGAATTATTTTATTGTCTTCTCACCATTGAGCAGTGGATGGCAAGACCACAGTGTAAATTTAGGCTTGAATGGGATTCATAATGACATGACCCTTGGGTTGAGTGACCACGCTGTTCATTGAATTAATGGAACATTAATTACGGTTCATTAATGAACTGCATTAATGAAATGCAACGTGGGTGGTTCCCTCTCTTATTTTTAAATAAAGCATGGGAATGGGTTTTGGTCACTAACTAGAGGAACCTATGAAGAAGTTATGAAAATGTCTTCCACTAATGTAGAATGGAGCTTCGACAACCGTTGGAGGATTCAAACCGGACAACGATGGGAGAAGATGAACACCTTTGAATACAGGTTCATCTCCCTCATCTGCAACATCTTCCAACAAGTTTGAGGTAGGGGTTTTGTTAAAGGGTTTTATGTTTCATCTCATTTTTATGATGTTGAACTCTTCCCATGTTATGATTCTAATTAGGAGGATGCGGGCCGAACTGAACAAGGATTGGACCCTCTGCCGATGTCGGTATTGATTGTGTTCTTCGTGGGTGACCGAACAATATGGAAACAAGATGAAGCAGGGGCCACACAGTGATGGAGATGTCCCGGAAGGCCCGTAGGCATAGTCAAAAAGAAAATAGGACCATTAGGTCTTCACCAGTGGCCCACGGAAGCACCTCCGGCATGGCGGCGACAACTGATGGCGGTGGTAACCGGCAGCGTTGGCTGGCTCTCGCTGACCGCGAGGAGGTGGCAGCACCCAAAGGCGCCCCAAAAGATGAATGGGGCATCTGACCATCGTTGATTGCATTGAAGCTAGGTGGCACACCACAACAGCGCGCTGTGGAGGAGGTGTTTCAGCTTCGAGCCGCGGTGGTGGGCGAAGGGCGGACCCACGCCCGCGGGTCCCACAAATGACCAATCCACGTGAACCATCCAGGTGGAGTGGTTCCAACTGGTGCCATTTATTGGAGATCCGAATGGAAAACTTGTCCATTCAGGAGGGGAGTGGACCCCCGTGCCTAGCTGGGGGGCTGTGCCCAGCCAGCGGGCCGGGTTGGTCCAGCGACCCAGCAGGCCACACCCAGCCAGGTTGGCCGGGCTAGTCCTGCAGCCTAGCGGGCCGAGCCCGTGGCTAGTGGGATGAGCCCACGACCCAGCGGGCTGAGGCCATAGCCCATCCCCTTCAGTGTGGGCCTATCCAAACCGGGTCAGACCGGACCCAGATCCACTTATGACCCAGTTTCGATTAAAGGCTATATCTCATAAACCGGACGTCTGTTTGACTAACCGTCTATGGTTCCAGAACCCTTAGGATGAGGTGGTACTTTTGAGATACTCCACTTGGGGTTTGGAGAAAGTTGGAATACAGCCGGGTTAGATCAGACTCCAATCTAATTGGGCCCTCAACACTAAAATACCTATAACTTGCAGACCGGGTGTCTGATTTACATGTCGTCTGTTGTGTTGAAACCCTTATGATATTGAAGTTTTTCAGGTTACTTATTTGTGGGACATAATAGTGGTTAAGGTATGACTGATGGATTAAGGAGAAGATTCTCCTGGAATCAAGCGTGCTAAGTGCGGGAATCCAGTGGCTGGCTGTGACGTGAAGAATGAATAATGATATTATGCGGGTCAGTACCTATCGACCCTGTGTTGATTAGTAGTAGCGTGACCCAACAAGGAACAACCTTAGAGCGGCTCATCTTGGATTAGTGACTTACGACCCTATGTGGATTGACAACTTAAAACCATGTGTGGATCAAAAACTTACGACCCTGTGTGGATCGGTGACTTGCGAACCTGTGTGGATCGGTGACTTACAACATTGTGTGGATCGGTGACTTCTGACCTTGTGTGGATCAATGACTTATGAACCTATGTGGATCGACGACTTACGACCCTATGTGGATCAGTAGTTGTGCATCCTGATGAGGACCATTCTTAGAGCGGCCCGTCGAGGATCAGTGACTTACGACCCTATGTGGATCGATGACTTATGACCCTATGTGGATCGGTGACTTACGAACCTATGTGAATCGGTGACAGAGTGACTTATTCATGGTTCTTTAGTGGAATTTATCAATGAAATAAGATGATTTAACTTTATGACTAATCATCATTATTCATATTCTTTAAGTTATATACCTAGTTTGAGCTATGTCTTTTACCTTTGCTTCGTGATTGAGATCATGCTTTGTGGTATTTCCTTTGTGGAATTCTGAGAGAACTTCGGGGGTCTCGGCGTCCCTAATGAGTATTTTTATACTCACCCCTACATGGTATTTTCCCACACCATGTTGTGTTTTGTGCAAAAGACTGACATCTTTGACCGAGGTTTGGGATCTAGGATTAGATGGGGCATAGAGGTGACCAGTTGAAGAAGAGAGATGCAATGAAGATATATACCTAACCTTCAGGTAGGATCCTTGGCGGATGAACTCAAGAGTTGTTTTTATTTTCCTCTATATTTTTATTTTAGTTGGGTTTGTATTCTGGCCCATTCTGCTTTAGTTCACACTTTTACTTTCATCAGTTATAGTACATAGTTTGTTCTTGTTGTAAAACTAGTCTGTGTGTTTGCAGTTTTAAAGGCAATGCCTTCCCATTTTAGGGATATGACTTTCTGATGCTAGTAACAAACCCCTGGCCTATGGAAGGTAGGATTGGGGTAGTCACAGTAGGGTCCCCGGGGGACGGGTCGTGACAAAGTGGTATCAAAGGGAAGTTAGTTCTACTAGAATAACTAAGAGTGTATGTTTTCAATGGAGTAATAGTATTAAGTGTATTGAGTTCAGGTTTCAGTTTGGGGAGTCCAGTGTTGGTGCAATGATCGACGTATCCATACACCAGGACCCTAAATTCTGATTTTCGAATCAGTACACGAGAACATTGTTTTCATGTGTTTTGATTTTTTTTTCATTTTGATCTCTTTTGAGTTAGCACACTAGGTATAAACTTATTGACTGTGGAACATCTGTTTCTTTATATGATTCCACCACATATCCAACCAAACAAGATTCTAGAGAGATTTTACAATGATGTCTCACCGATTGATGAGGCTTTGGTGCAGGTCCCTCTTACAGTGATGGTACCATCGGGTGGTGTACCAGCAACACCACTACCCATAGGGAAGTAGTTACCACCAGTACCACTAGCAGACGGTTCATTCCAACTTAGCATACTACATGAGTTCCATTGACAGAGGACTCCAATATGTCGAGGTGAGATGGATCCACAGGCGGCTGAGGACTGGATGGAGGTTGTGGCTAGATTTTTCTGCCTAGTTGGGACACCAGTAGACTAGATGGTGATCCTAGATGCTAGTATCTTCCAGGGTACAGTAGGGAGATGGTGGATACTGACACTCCAGATGCACAATGAGGTGACCCTCACCTGGTTGGACTTAGAGAGCCTCTTCAGGGTGGAGCTCGATCCAGTGACTCTACACTCTATGTATATTTAGAAGCTCCTACACTTACAGCAGGGTAACCTGACAATAGACCAGTACTCGACGAGATTCACTGACCTCTCCCACTACTCCACCGACATGGTATGAGACCCTTTCTTCAGGTACTGGACCTTTGAGTAGGGTCTTTGATAGGATATTAGAGCGTCAATGATATCAATCAACATACAGACGTGGGATGGAGTGCTAGAGCGAGCACTTATGGTGCAGATCTTCCTAACTGAGCAGAAACCGACAACAAGAGTGACCACCAGACGACACGTGGTCGAGTCATCTGCAGAAAATGATAAGTGGGACCAAGAGGGCCAAACCTTTTAGTGGGTGACCCCAGGATGTATGGTTGGAAGTGTGGAGATCATAGGATAGAGGAGGCCAGCAGAAGAGCAGACTATTCTACACGTGCGGCGGTAATGGTCACATGGCTCGCGAATTTTTGACCCTCCATACCGATGATCAAAAAATGGTTGAGGGACCGATGAGGCAGATGCAAAGATTCTAGCAGGGAGGTCCGTAGGGAGGTGGATGTGGTAGAGGAGCATGCCGTGCAGTAGGCGGTGGGCGACAGTTTGAGGTTCTATCACCACCACCTCCAGGTAGTCCACCCCGACCTTAGGGAGTAGGTGGACAAGGAAAAGCACAGCTTTAGGAAGCTTAGGCCTATGACTATGGCACTCTAGAGATAATTTTAGGTATGATCTGTGTCTACTCCAACCTAGATGTAGTTCTCTTAGACACAGGTGTCAGTCACTCTTTTATTTCCATGACTCTCGTTCGAATCTCAGAGATTTTGGTTGAGCAATTGGATCGATCCTTACGATTATAGACTTCTACGAGAGAGGATTCGACGATTAAGCACTGGTGTTGGCAATGTGAGATTACTTCAGGAGGTGAGAGCTTCAACTAGTATCTCCTAGTAGCAGTATCAAGGCCTTAAGATATCATCTTAGGTATGGAATGACTATCCACATTCCATGATCAGATCGACTGTTTTAGGCATAAAGTGTTGTGTGACCATGAGGATGGGACCAAGTTTTCCTTCACCGGTGAGAAGGGAACCTTTGAAGATCAGTATGGACTTTCTCAGAGGAGGGTGCAACCGATCACTCATCAGTTGGATAGCCTCACCCTTGGTGTAGTGGATGAGGGGAGTCCGAGATATCCTGTTTTGGTGGACCAGTATGCTGATGTCTTTCCTGATGATGTTCCGGGACTACCTCCTCATAGAGAGGTAGAATTATACATCGACCTATACCACGAGACGACACCAATATCTAAACCAGAATATCGGATGGCTCCCGTAGAGCTTCGTGTGTTGAGGGTATAACTGGAGGACTTTTAGGGGAAGGGGTTCATAAGGCCCAGTGTTTCTCCATGGACAACTCTGATTTTGTTCACCAAGAAGGCTGATGAGAGCTTGAGGCTTTGGGTGGACTATTAGTACCTGAATTAGGTGACCATGAAGAACAAGTATCCACTCCCGAGTACTGATGATCTCTTTGATTAGATGAAGGTATCACATTGGTTTTCGAAGATATACCTCAGATTAGGCTATCATCAGCTTAGGGTACGGGATGAGGATGTACCAAAGATGGTCTTCAGATGCCAGTATGAACACGATGAGTTCTTGGTGATTACTTTCGACATGAACAACACCCCAGAAGTGTTCATGGGACTCATGAATAGAATCTTCTAGACTTATCTCGATTGATTCATGGTGGTATTCATTGACGACATCTTGGTGTACTCAGCATCAGAGGAGGAGCACGCCACTCATCTGAAGATAGTTCTGGATACACTCTGAGAGCACCAACTTTATGGTAAGATCTCGAAGTTTCAGTTTTGGATATGGGAGGCCCACTTTATGGGGAATTTTATCTTGGAGGTTGGAATTGTGGTGGATCCGGAAAAGATAGAGGAGGATCTTTCTTAGGAGCCACACAAAAGTTTGAACGAGGTGAGGAGTTTATTGGGATTGGTTGGGTACTACCAGAGATTAGTGCCTTACTTTTCCAGTGTAGAAGAACCCTTTTCAAATTTTAAAAAAAAGGGACAACATTTCTGGTGGAAAGAGAGATTCCAACAGAGTTTTCAGGAGCTTAGGAAGAGATTGATGAGTGCCCCCATCTTGAGGATATCAAAAGAGGGAATTGGGTATGTAGTCTACTAAAACACATTAGGGAATAGACTGGGATGTGTCCTGATGCAAGAGAAGGTAGTGATCGCCTACGACACATAGAATCTGAGACATAATGAGCTGAACTATGCTACCCATGACCTGGATTTACCAGTAGTAGTCTTTGTGTTGAAGATGTAGTGGCACTACTTGATGGGAGAATGGTTTACTATCTACTCTGATCATAAGAGTCTCAGATATATCTTCTCACATAAGGACATGAACCTGAGATAGCGATGATGGCTAGAGTTCCTCCAGGATTATGAATTTGAGATAGTCTACACTCATGGGAAGGGTAACGTAGTGGAAGACACACTCAGTAGGAGGTCTGAGTTACAGTTGCTAAGTGAGGCGACAGAGCAGTTAGCTAAGTTTCAGTTATCCTTTGTGGATAGTGATAGAGCACCATACCTCTAGTACATGAATTTCACTCCACTAGTCCTTCAGTGAGTACGGGAGGCACAATTTGGGGACATTGACTGTGAGGACCGATGTTCTCAGATATCCTCAGGATGGGATCCTGAAGAATTTTTTGAAGGTGGGGAGCACGTCATAATTTTCAGAGGACACACCATGGTACCAGTGATACTACAAGATGAGGTGTTGAGGGAGTTCCACACACCCCCTTTGGTTGTACATCATAGTATTTCAAAGATTTACCAGGACCTCCAATGTTAGTACTAGTGGCCAGGGATAAAGAAAGAAGTGGAAAAGTTCGTTTCACGATGCCTCACTTGTTAGCAAGTGAAGGCCGAGCACCAGGTTCTAGTAGGCTTGACTCAGCCACTTGAGGTGCCAGAGTAGAAGTGGGATGGCATCTCCATGGAATTCTTGACAGGGATACCACATACATCCAGGGGCCACGATTCCATCTGGGTGATCATTAATCAACTCACCAAGTCGTCCCACTTCCTACCCATCCGAGAGAAGGGATCAATAGAGGGATTGTGATGCCTCTACATACAGGATATTGTATGGTTCCACAGGGTAACATCTATTATCATATCAGATCATGATGCTTGTTTTACATCCCAGTTGTGGAATGAATTACATGAGGCATTCAGGACTCAACTACGCTTGAGAACCGCCTTTCATCCTCAGACAGATGGTCAGACGGAGCAGACCATACAGATTCTTGAGGACATACTTTGTGCTTGTATCCTTGATTTTGGACGTAGTTGGGAGGACCATCTTCCACTGGTGGAGTTTTCATACAACAATAGTTATCACTCCACCATCATCATGATTCCATTTGAGGCCTTGTTTGGGTGACCATGAAGATCACCTCTATACTGGACAGATTCAGGGGAGTCATCAGTTATGGGTCCAGAGTTGGTACAGGCTATCACGGAGAAGTTTCATATCATCCAGCAGTGGATGAAGACTGCATAGAGATGGCATAAGTCTTATGCCTAAAGTAGACGGAGACCCTTGGAGTTAGAGAGGGAGGCCATGTCTTCCTATGGGTCTCACCCCGACAAGGATTATAGAGATTTGGCTGAGGTAGAAAGCTATCTATGTGGTTCATCGGACCTTTATAGATCCTCAACAGAGTAGGCGAGGTGGTATAATACCTAGATCTTCTCCCACAGATGCACCAGATGCATAATGTTTTCCATGTCTCACAGTTAAGGAGGTACGTGCATGATCCATCACACGCTATTGACTGGGGTGAGTTGGACATTGACAATGGGGTGACGTTCACAAAGTTCCTGGTAGAAATAGAGGATCAACAGGAGCGGATCCTTCATGGGTAGTCGATTCATCTGGTGTGAGTTCGATGGCAACACTGGAACCTCTAGGAGAGCACATAGGAATGGGAGGCTCAGATACGTGCTCAGTACCACCATTTGTTTCGCTATTTTTTTTGTGGATTTAGGGGATGTAAATCCTTAATGTGGGGAGGATGTAAAGACCCATAATTTTTCATATATTTTTTTAAAATTATTTGGGATTATTAAAAGTCTGTGAAATTTGATGGTGCATGATTCTGAGGCCCAGAACAGAATTTTGAACTTTTTTTAAGGTACGTTCAATAAATGTGTGAGCAACATTTTCTATCTTTTGAACCGGTGTTTATATTAAAAATACGAGGGCATCATTGAATTCACAGCACTGGGATTCACTTAGGTGAAGCTTAACTTTGACCAGCAAGGGTCAGATGAAAATGTTAATTTTTGGACTTTATAAAAAATAATAAAATAACTCCATGAGTTATTTTATTCTCTTCTCACTGTTGAGCAGAAGATGGTGGGACCGTGGTGTAATTTCAGTCTTGAATTGGAGACATTTAATGACATGAACCTTGGGTTGCGTAACCATAATGTTCATTGAATTAATGGAACACTAATTATAGTTTACTAATGAACCACATTAAAGAAATGAAATGTGGGTGGTTCCCTCTCTTCTTTTTAAACAAATATTGGGCATGGGTTTTGGTCACTCATGAGTGGAACCTCTCATGAAGTGCCGACAACATCTTCCACCAACATAGAACAGAGCTTCAACGACTGTTGGAGGATTCAAACTGGAAAATGATGGGTGATGGAACTGTATTTATATATGATATATATTATATTTATATTTTCTATATCCTTCTTTAATTTTTATTTATAACATACCTTTATGCTTTCTATAATGTGTAAATACGATAATTTCATTTGAGGAAGTGCAGACTACCACCCCCTCAAAGTGATATGACTCGTTCATGACATAAATGGAACGTATAAAGGATGGTTTTATTAAACCTGAGAAATAAATGACATAAATATAATATTGGTATTATTATATACATTTATATCAATTAGTTTTTATTTCTTTAATATGAAAAATAAATGCAAGTAGTGTTCATGCATACGTACGGTCTACCGTCTCCATGAACAGTGCATTTCATTTATTATCTCCAAATATTATGGACTATTATAAATACATATACTGAATATATATGATATTTAAATCATTAATATAATTCTGGAGATTATGGACTTATGACCACATGGACAATTTATATCAAAACTAGTTCATTTTTGACTTGAGTACCGAATATCGACAAAATGACTGATATGAACCTAAATATTTATGTAATTTTTATAACATGATAATAAGTAATATAAAATGAATAATAAACTTGAAAAAGGTTTGGAATAAAGTAAAAATTAACCTAAGTTTATTATTTAGGAATATAAAGAACGAACGAGACAAGTTGGACTCAAGGTAAGGAACTTCATCTCAATCTCCTTTTATTGAGGCATATTTTGATTTATATATGACCTTATTTTATATGTTGTATAATAGACCCCTTTGAATTTTAATTTAATTCAAATGGAATATTTTTTTATATAAAGCATTTTACTAAATGACAAAAATGATTGTTTTTAACGTATATAGCGATAATGACTTATTCACCACCATAACCATTATTTGATATTTGGCTTCCTCTATAAGCCATAATGTCTTTTAAAATGAAAATAAATCCTTTATTCCTTTATTTGGGTATATTAGTATTGAAAATGGGTTCTTAAATAAAAAAGGTGTTTTTATATGGAAATGTTTTTCATATGATATTAAAAGAAGCTTTCAAAAAGGGGGTTTTTTATGAACATATTTTATTCATAAAATGGTACATGAGGATTATATGAGATGGGTGAGCCTGATATAGATTATATGAAGGGTTGATCCCCATTATAGCTCACAGGTGAACCCAATATACCTTAAATGAGAGGTTTATCCCCATTATAGCTCACGGGTGAGCCCGAAAGAACTTATACTAAGGGTTGATCCCCATTATAGCTCACAGGTGAGCCCGATATAGCTTATATGTTGAGTGATCCCCATTATAGATTGCCAATTTTAAGTCAACAATATAGTTATTCCAATTGGAATATGTTTTAATGGGTTTTATTTATATGATTATCTAAGTCACCTAACATATTTTTAATTTCTTGTTATTTATTTTAGTGTTTTTCATTGAGAAAAAAGTGTGAGTATTATTCATGTGAAAATGATTTGGTTAATCTGATTAAAGAACATTGAGTGGGTTATCAGGTTTTAACTAGACTAATAGTTTTTCTTTATTTTTATGTCCCTTACTAAGATTTTTTTCTCATCCCAAGTTTTAAATGTTTTCACATGATTTAAGGGAGAGTAGAGTAAAGGATGGAATCAAGGAAAAGTTATGACGATTAAACATGAAAATAAACCAGGTTTATTTTTAAAATTTTTATTGTTATGAAAGAAATAGATACTGTTGGAAGTGTCCACTTTATATTTCCATGTTTTTGTTATGTAATATTTATGGCTTAATTCTACAAATATATAAACCAGAAAAGATCCTCAAAGTTAATTCTTGACTTAACTGAAGATTATGTAACGTTTAAGGATGGGGCCTTGTAGTTGGTATCAAAGGTTGGTTTAGATAACTTTAGAGGATATGATGGTGTTAATTTCTTTATTTTATATGATTTTTTATGGTTATATTGAAATCATGTATCATTTTAATATTAACTTTTTTTCTTCATCTAATCCATGTCTGTTTAGAATGGTTTTCCATAGAGGAAATAGTAAAGTTGTAATGGGAAGAAATTGAGAGTAAAACAACCTTTCAACTACAGAAGAATATATCAGTAGTATAAAATTTTATGAGGCAACATCGTCCATCATTCAATGGATCATCTGACCCAGTAGTAGTTGAAGGATTGATCAATACCTTGGAGATGATATTTGAAGTCATGGGATGTTCAAAATGTAAAAAGGTAAATCTTTCCATCTATCATTTTAAAGGTAAAATTGATCGATGGTGGTCATTAGTTAAGAATACTAGAGAGAAAAGTGATATTGATTCCATGGTATGAGAATAATTTAAGGATATTTTCCTTGATAAATATTTCCCTAAGGCTATTCAACTTAGGATAGAGAAACAATTCTTGGAATTAAAGAAAAAATATAATGATTCATTTGATGCATATGAAGAAAACTTCAAAATATTGTCCATGTATGTTCTGAATTTTATTCGAGAAATTGATAGTAAAATTAATAGATTTTACTCAGGATTGAAACTGTAGATACAAAGATATTTAGCCTCCAGAGAATTTAAAATTTATTAAAAATTAGTTTTATTGTGCTGAGAAAGTTGAAATGGAGTTTGTTGACACTTATGTTCCATGAGATGATAAGAGTAAGAAAAGTTCAAGGTACTAAGAAATAGAGAAAAACCAACTAATAATTCTATAGGTAAGCCCAAAACTTGTTCCAAGTGTGGTAAAATATATTTTTGTAAATTTATGTTAGGATCTGGAAAGTGTTATCGATGTGGTAAGTTTGGTCACAAGGTTCATGACTGCAAAGAAAAGGGTCCTGAATAGTCCAATAATGAGATAACAGATGGCCAGTCTACTATAAGATTCTTTAGTTTCAATTAGTTTTTACATTATGAAAATAAGTTTCCAAAGTTAATTACCCAGTGAGAAAATTAGTATGATTAGAAACAAAAGGTTTGGAAAAATCTTTTTCTGCTACTACAGTTGATGTTGAGACATCTGGTGAAGTGATGGAAGCTCTTGAGAGACCTGTATTTTTCAAAGGATAACCATAATTTCAAGGTTTTAGATACACCTTATAACATTTTATGTGATGTGATAATATGTTGTTAAGGACCTTTCTAGGAGATGTTTTATGGGGTTATGTTTATTTATGGATTTTTTAATGTGGAAGTATGCCTTTAATTTGGACCTCAGTTTTAAAATATTGGTATCCTTTATGTTTTGTGTGATCTTTTATACTTAAGGTTATTATTAGGGATGTACATCATATTCTAATAATATTATGAGGATTAAATTGTGCTTATAGAATAGAAATACATAAATTAATTATGTTTCCTTATGTTCTTAGTCAAGATCATAAATAAATTACTCAACCTTATAAAAAGGACCTTAAAATATTTTTTTCCATTTAATTTTCCTACTAGGAAATAAAATACCATTTAACCCATCACAATTTTATGGTTTTCTGGTTGTTAACTTTCTCCTGATCATGTTTTCTATCACTCTCCATCAGAACTTGATGGTTAGTTTTTTCTTCCATATCCATGTTTTACTACATGAAATCCTAGTATTTTTTATCTCATGTGATCTTTTTTACTTCTCTTTAATTATTCTAAAGTGATATTTTTATTGACTCTTTTTCTGATGTGGGATTTTCAATGAAGTTCTCGATCCCAATTTTAAAATTACGAGGATGAAATTTCCAAAAGGGGGAAATTATGTAATGACCTAGGTATTAAAATAATAATAAATTTTCATATCTATTTATATTTAGGAATAATATATTAATTTTATGTTAAAGAGGTCACTTTTTATAATATTTTACTCGACACGCAACAACGGGTTTCTCCAAAATCTTATGTTGCACACAACATTTAGTTATAAAAAAAAATAAAAAAATAAAAAAATAAAAATTTTAAATGGTAGTTAATGCCTAAATTTTGTATGGAGGGAATGAATAATATCAATTTAATTATAAAAATATGTTTTACACATTCATTGGTTACCAAATTTATTATAAATTGAAATAAAAACCAATTGAATATAAAAGATGTGTTTTTATGAAAACCTATTTAAAAGAGAATAATCGTGTTTATAAAATCATATCACCATTTTAATGAAAAATATATATTATATATTCAGTATAATGTTTTAAATTCATATAATATTTTTTCTATATATGATATATGAAAAAATTCAATTTTTCAGATAAAAGAAGTATTTTAAAAAAAACACTTTTACCACATTTTGAAGAAAAAACCTTTTTAAATATAGTTTTTGCCACTTTTATATGTTTTATTTGACAAAATAAACTTCTTATATAAAATTGGGACATCAAAATATAATTTGGTTAAATTTTTGGTAATTTTCTAATAAAGTTTATTTTTTAATGAATAGTAAAAAATACTGCATTTTAATTCAAAACTGCCTTTTCATATAATTTATTTATATAGTTAGATTGTTATTTTAATTTGTTTTAAAGTTTAATTGGATTAAGTTTTTATAATTTAATCCAATTTTTTTTTATTTTAAGTAATTTACCATTGAAATTGAACATAAACATATGTCAATCTTTTGGTAGTTATTACTTCTTAAAAACCCTCTTTCTGGTTTTGATAATGAAAATTAATTTTAAAGAAATTTCTTCCAATTATGTGTTTTTAATTTAGAAAAATGGATTCTATATTTGGAATTATAATGTCAAAAGTTTGTAAATAGTTTCCTTTTTTTTGGACCTTATGATTAGTAACTTCAGTAATTATTTTTATTTACCATGGTTAAAGGGTAAATTTGGTAAATAAGGGTAAAAAATAATATTATAATAATATTAAACTACCCTAACACATGTCCTAATCCTATTAGATGAGATGTTTATGACCATTTAAATCATTGGGTCTATTTTGGGACCCCATGGAGCCACTTGGGTGTGATAATGACTTGTTATAAGAATTAATTTAAAGTAAAGAGAAATATAACATAAACAAGTATCTTTTACTGAATTTTTTTTAATATAGGGTTATATAATTGATATATTTAAATATAAATATTAATTAGAAATATAAAAATATTTCCTTCATCATGGTATTTTATTTATAATTTTTAGACATTAAATAAATAATTTTATTTATAACACAATGATAATGCAATGATTACCTTATTAATGAAAGATTCAAATAAATGATATTATAAATATTAAAATAAATATAATTTATATATTTTGATTACATAAACTAATTTTATAGATGATTATGACATATTATATTTGACTTAATTCCTTTTGTTTTAAGTAATCAAGTTTTTATGACTTTAACAAAAATCAATTACTAAATAGTGTCCAAATTGACATAAATGAGTTTTTAAAAAGAATACTATTTTTTTAAATGATATAATAGTACTAAAAATATAATATTCAGCCAAAAGGCTTAAATAGTGTAACAAATGTCATTAATAATCCAATTTTGGTTCTCTTTCCATTTTATAGTAACTATAGTAATGACATATTGTAAAAATAGAAGAATACATGGTAAGAGTTAATGTTTTTAACTAAGGGTTAAAGCTAAATTATAAGGTTAATTTTATGAAATAAACTTGTCTCAAAATTATATTATGATGGGTATTCAAACAAAAATCATCTTATATTCTAATTAAATGAGTTTTGGACTATTTTTAATGGGAAATTAATTTACAATAAAATAATATTTCAAGACCTTCCTAAAGTGCCCCTCCCCCCTCTTATAAAAGGACATCCCCTCTACCCACATAATCACAACTATTAAGCACCTTTGATCATCCAAATTCTGATCAAATAATCTCCCAATATCCTTAAATTCCTCCTAAAGGCCTTACCTTGGGAAAAAGACAATTCAAGAAATCCTTCTGGCTCAAATCAATAGAAGTTACCCGATTTAGAGGTAACGTCTTCTCTCAAGTTCCTTTGCATTATTTTACTTCTCCACTCCCTATGATAGTATTATTCTTTGATTACATAACAAAAATATTATTCTTAATACACTTGGATTTTTTTATGATTATTATTTGAACTTCACTTTCACACACCTCCATCTAATGGATATGAACATACTGAATCTGTATACGACGAACTATTACCTCACGAAATGATGATTGTTCAATTTTCTCCTACCATCTCTCATGGGGGACATTATGATGGAACTATATTTATATATTATATATATAATATTTATATTGTCTATATTATTATATAAAATTTTATTTACAATATACCTTTATTCTTTCCATAATTTTTAAATATGATAATTTTATTTGAGGAAGTACCGATTACCGCCCCCTTAAAGCGATATGACTCGTTCATGCCATAAATAGAACATATAAAGGATTTTTTTCTTAATCCTATGAGACATAAATGACCTAAATATAATAATGATATTATTATATAAATTTATATCATTTAGTTTTCATTCCTTTAATATGACATAGAAATGAAAGTAGCGTTCATGCGTACGTATGACCTACCGTCTCCATAAACGGCGCATTTCATTTCTTATATCCAAATATTATGAAATATTATAAATACATATACTAGATATATATGATATTTAAATTATTAATATCATTCAGAAGATAATGGAATTATGACCACATAGACAATTTACATCAAAACAAGTTTATTTTCGACTCGAGTACCGAATATCGACAAAACTACCGATATGAACTTAAATTGTCACAACCCGCCTTCACCAAGATGAGGGAAGGGACAAAAAATTGCCAAACCCTTCATTCCTCAAGTTTAAGGAGAGATAATGACCCCCTGAGACCTTCCTTCAATAGTCCCCAGAGTGGCGACTAGCACCAAGGGTATAGAATCACACGTAAAATGGAAGGAATTACCCTTTTTTATTTAATAGGATCGGGAGATAAGATAGTAAATACCAACAACACCAAAATTGGAAGTAAAAGTAAAGCCAAAACAATTCCCATATTCATGTTCCAATAATAAGTGTTATAAAAAATATAGAAAACTCCAAAGTAAAGTACCAAAAGAAAAGAAAACCAACGATGTCAATGGTCCCATCGTCCAAGATAATAGAGTTTGGTATGGTCCTCGAAGTCCTCTTGGAAACCTGAAAGCAGTTTTATATACATAGGGTGAGCATATAGGCATACTCAGTAGGGAAAACCAAAAGCTCTTGTGCATAAGTGGGGAGGCATTCTAATGCCTTGTGAGAAAAATAAGATAACCAAAGCACCTAGAAAGGAAACTATCCACCCAACCTAACCAAGGAACACTCCCTAAATAACACAAGTTAAGTAAAGTAATAGTAATATTACATCAATATTTGGGTACCCCAAACCACTTTACCACTGGTTATTGAAGACATCATACATGTCAGACCTCTCCTGCCATTCTCACCGGAGTCCCACTATTATACCCCGCTTGCACACACCTGGGTTACCACAAACACACATCCCACCCTAAAACACATGGACCACAACAACCACATGTAACCATGCCCATAGACACTTGGGCCCAAACAACTACTTCTACGCCTAAAGACACCTGGGCCTCATCCCGAAGACACTTGGGAAACAAACTGCTTACACACACCTAGGCCAACCACCACAACGTACCTTGCCCAAATAATTTTGGGCTAAAATGGACCTTAGGCCATCACAACCTTACCAAAGAGTCTTGGGATACTCGGGTAAGGGAGAAAAAAGGAGCTAATAACCATCCACTCATAGGAGTGTTGGAAAAAACACTCTCCCCCATGAAATGGGGGTGTTCGACATGAAGTTATCAACTTGGGTGGGGCATGGATTAGAAACATAAGAACTAAATTATACATATAGGTAAACAAGAAATCATCCCAACCTAAGGGTTATAAAACCATCCCAGACACAAACACCCTTGTTACTATTCATTCATAAAAATCACAATGGCCACAACCAAGTCACAACTCATTTTCTAAAAATACCCTTTTGAGCCCATTATTTTTATCACATTACAGTGGTTCCATTTAAATAATTCTTCACTACTGGGAAACTAACAGACATAACCATAAGCCAAGGAAGGAAAAACAACCAAGCACCAAAATAATCATTCACACCGGGTTATCTTGTAAAGTCACTACAATAAAAGGGATCCATGAGATCCCTCTAAGTAATAGAACCAAACCAATCCCCAACATAAGGCCACACACGGCCTCAGATCCACAAACAAACAACTTTACCACAAAAGGGTATCCCATCTCCATCTACTTCACCTCACAAGCATCAATCAGAACCACCATAAACATTATCCAAACAGAGCAAGGGATTTTTCAGATTTAACCACATCGTTCATTAAGTTACTTCTTTCTGTTTGGTTAACCGGGGTGATCACACAAGGATTATTGTTCATTGGGCATCCATTTAATCAACCTAGTTTATGTGATTAACCATTTTTCATGTTACAACCATTCAATCATCATAGAAGATAGGGGTTCATTAGTGCGCAAGGAAAGACCACCAACGACCATGATTTTTAGTAGACATATGCCCATACAATTTACAACATATAAGCAAGGGTAAAGGAGTAAAACAACATCATCAAATAGACCCCTTCATTCCTGTAAAGTCTATTTATCATCTTTGTTAAGGTTTGGTTTCATCCATCCCCCAAAGGAAACATTATCATACCCACCCCACATGATACATGCTAAAGAGATACAAAGGAATAACCCTACTTGGATTATCAACGATCAAAGTTTTTCTCCTCGTTCCAATAAATGGGATGCATGACTTATAGGGTAGGAACTCCGGGGACTCCAAGAGTGAACAGGAAAGACTCAAGCATAGTCGCACCACTAGCCTCGGGAAGGGGGGGGGGACTCCAAATGCACCAAGGAAAGGAAAGAGACTAGCCAAGAAGAAGTAAGAAGGAATTACCGTGTGATAAAAAGGCGAGATCTTGGAGTGATGGGATATGAATTTTGAACGGCTTTAAAGGCAGATCGTGGTTTCACCACGCGGTGGGATGGTTACACATGATTCAATTAATTTTTATTTAATAATTGTCATAGGAGGGGTGGCTATAATAGTTGTGCGTTAAATGATTGCATTTAAAGAGAAGAAAACAAGTTTGCTGAGGGTCTATCCACTCATAAAGGATTTAAAACATTGTTTATGGCACTAAAAACAGCCTTGAACCACTTTAAAAAGGTTAAAAGACATAAAAGTGGCATTATGAGAAAAACTGGGGAAGGAAACCTCGACACCCCTCTATGGCCGATTGGTGAGACTGATCGGTAAAACTGATCGGTGGAGCTGATCGGGTGAAGCCGATCAGGTGAAGCTAATCAGGTGAATCTGATCCCATGAAGCTGATCAGTGAAACTGATCGGGTGAATTTGATCCGTGAAACTGATCGGGTGAAGCTGATCCATGAAACTGATCGGGTGAAGCTGATCCGTGAAACTGATTGGGTGAAAATGATTGGAGAAACTGATCAGTGAAACTGATTGGGTGAAACTGATTGGGTGAAACTAATCAATGAAACTGATCGGGTGAAACTGATTGAGTGAAACCGATTAGTGAAACTGATTGGTGAAACCGACTGGTGAAACCGATGGATGAAACTAATCGGTGAAACAAATTTGTGAAACCGATGGGTGAAACCGATTAGTGAAACTGATGGGTGAAACCGATGGGTGAAATCGATGGGTGAAACCGATGGGTTAAATCGATCGGTGAAACTGATGGGTTAAACCGATCGGTGAAATAGATGGGTGAAACTGATGGGTGAAATCGAAGGGCGAAACCGATGGGTGAAACCAATGGGTGAAACCAATGGGTGAAACCGATCAGTGAAACTGGTGGAGATGATCCGTGAAGCTGATCATGTGAAGATGATTAGTGAAGCTGATCAGTGAAGCTAATCTATGAAGCTGATCTGTGAAGATGATTAGTGAAGCTGATCAGTGAATCTGATCAGTGAAGCTGATCAATAAAGATGATCTGTGAAGCTCATCAGTGAAGCTGATCTGGGAAGCTGATCAATGAAGCTGATCTGTGGAGCTGATTTGTGAAGTTGATCAGTGAAAATGATCTGTGAGATTGATTAGTGGCACTGACATGTGACACCACGATGACACGTTTCCACTGACACCCACATCCCCCTGACTCACTGATGGTTTCCAGGACACCCCAACACATAGAATTTGGAAAAGTATTGGACCAGGAGGGTTCATTCCATTACATCAGATACCTCACAAATTATTCCCATCCTAGAGAATACAAGTGTAACCCGAACAACCACTCCAGAAGATACATCTCGGGGAAAAACCACCCAAAACAGCCATATAAATCTCAAGGATCACATTGTCCCAACACACAGATCATTGAGTTCTTTCCTCCATGTCAAGACACTATCTTCTTTGGGCGGTACTAACTCACCCACATGGGTTTAATCGCATATGAACTCATTCATCTTGATTAGGAATTGGGTTCTACCTTCCCCACATATCAGGACTTTTCATAAACATTCACAAGGTAATGAAACAAGTCATCTCAAAAACCAACAAGGTCAGCATTACATCATAGTAGGTCACAAAACCATGAACATCAAGGAAGGCTCAGAACAACAACTCAAAACAGATTTGGGTACTGGGCATGAATTGGAACTTCTCACTCCTAAGTACTCTCCTTGAGGCCACCGTGCCTCCACAACACACGAACCAAAGGGATGGTTCATCCATGAAGCACTTTCTCCTTTCAATCCTCAATCCTCACTGGTCGCTCCACGAATGTAGATTCATCCACTATATCTAACTCTCCCTAGTCAATGACATGGGAATCATTGTGTAGATATCGAGGAATATGGGAGATGTGGAAAATGTTGTGGATCCTTTCCAACTGATGTGGAAACACCAGCTGATATTCCACCTCACCGACTCACCCCAACATTTCAAAAGGCATGATGAACCTAGAAGAGATCTTACTCCCCTTTCCAAACCTTCACTTCCCACGTCGAGGGGAATTCTTCAAGAACACATGGTCTCCAACCTCTAACTCCAAAGACCTCATCTTACTATTGGAATATGACTTCTGCTGGTCCTAGGCTACCTTCATCCTCTCACACACAAGCTAAACCTTTTCTGTTGTACTTTGCACTACCTCTAGGCCAAGAACACCTACCTCCCCAACCTTAGTCCAACACACGGGCGGATGACACGACCTACCGTACAAGGATTAAAATAGTGTCATGCCAATAGTAGAGTGATAACTATTATTCTAGGAAAACTCTATTAATGGAAAATGCCATTCCCATGATCCCTTAAATTCCAAAACATAATCCCGTAGCATATCCTCCCATGTATGGATGGTCTGCTCTATCTTCCCATCTATCTGGGGGTGGAAAGCAGTGATAAGGCGTAGCTGGGTGCCAAAAGCATACTGCAATCCCCTCCAGACTTGTGAGGTAAACTATGCATCTCTATTCAAGACTATGGACCTCAAAAATCCATGCAACTGCACCACCTCATCCACGTATCTCTGTGCTAAGTCATCCACTGCACTCGAGTCCTTGATCGCCAGAAAGTGAGCTGATTTCTTCAGCCGGTATACCACTACCTAGATAGCATCACATCCTCCTTGAACCCTAGGTAGTCCTATGATGGAATCCATCTATATGTCCTCCCACTTCCACTAGGGGACATCTAAATGCTGTAACAAACCTCCTGGGATGCTGTGTTCAGCCTTCACCTGTTGACACACCAGAAACCTTGCCACAAACTCCTCCACTGCCTGTTTCACCCCGGGCCACCAAAACTGTTCTCTCAGGACTCAGTACATCTTATAAAATCCTAGTCATACCGCTATGAGTGAGTTATGGAACTCATGGAGAACTCCCTCATGCATCGTCTCCGGGACAAACAACTTCCCTTGGAAAATCATCTGATTCTGACCACCCTTTTGGAGCATTGCCTTGGTCAACCCGGTCGCGCATCACTTCAATCTCTAAGTCTCTCTACTAAGATTTCTCCACCTTCTACAACAGAGAAGACTACACTGTCATTTGAAACAGACAACCTCTACCACCATCCACCCTTGCATCTAGGTTTACAACAACCAACTCCTTTATTGCCTTCCAAGCATCCACATATTCTTTAACAGCTTCCCTCTATGACTTCCTACTCAAAGAATCAACCAAAACATTCCCCTTACCTTCAGTGTAAGAGATCTTGAAGTTGTAGTCTGGAAGAAACTCCACCCAACTTTGTTGTCGCAAGTTCAGGTCCCACTGGGTAAATATATACCTCAAACTCTTATGATCTTTGAAGACCAAAAAGTGCTCCCCGATAAGGTGATGCCGCCACAAATTAAACACGAACACTACTACTACAAGCTCTAGGTCATGGGTGGAATATTTACGCTCATGAGGATATAACTGCCTAGACCCATAAGAGATCACTCCCCGCTGTTGCATCATCACACACCCCAGGTCAAGTCCAGAATCATCACAAAACACCTCATACAACACCCCTTCCTTTGGAAACCTAAGAACTAGAACACTAACCAACCTTTCCTTTAGATAGTTGAAAGCTACCCGACACTTCTCACTCCACATGAAGGCTTGGTCCTTTTTGGTCAAAGCTATCAAAGGATATGCAACTCAAGAGAATTCAGGTACGAATCTCTGATAATATCCTTCCAGACCTAGAAAACTACGAACCTCTATCACATTCATGGGTGATTTTTAAGAAAAAACTACTTCAACATTTGACGGATCAACCACTACCCCTTACTAAGACACCACATGTCCAAGGAAATGAACTTCTCGTGTCATGAACTTTTACTTGGACAATTTCCCATAGAGATGTTGATGTAAAAGGATCTCCAAGAACATATTGAGGTTCTTAGTATGTTTCTCCTCTGATATTGAGTAGATCAAAATGTCATCGATGAACACAATGACGAACTAGTTCAGAAACTCACGGAAAATAGAGTTCATGAGCCTCATGAACACATCAGGTGCGTTCATAACAATGAACGACATGAATACAAATTCAAAGTGCCCATACCTGCACCTGAAATCAGTCTTCGAGATATCACTATCCTTCGCCCTTAACTGGTGATACCCAAATCACAGATCGATCTTAGAGAACTAAACTACTCCCCTCAGCTGGTCAGAGAGATCATCTATCCTCGATAGAGGGTAACAGTTCTTGAACGTTACCTGATTTAGTATTCGGTAGTCTATGTATAGCCTGAGACCACCATATAACTTCTTTGAGAACAAGTTCGGAGCACCCCAGGACAACACGTTGGGTCGTAAAAAACCCTTATTCATTAGGTCATCAATCTAAATCCGTAACTCCCACAACTCAAAAGGCGCCATCTAATATGGAGACATTGAAATCTGACGGACACTGGGATGTAAGTCTATCCCGAACTCAACGTCACTTCAAGGGGGTGGAGTCACAAACTACTCAAGAAAAACGTCTAGGAACTCTATAAAAACTCTCAGAACATCCATCATCTCATCATCCACTGATTCTATTAAAATCTCAGCCAACTTAGAAAAAAAAGGTTCCACAAAAAGTCTCCCCACCTGACAAATTTGTTCACCAACAAAATCCACATGCTAGCCATCCTCATTGGAGAACAAGACTCTTCTTCAAAATAAATGAATAACAACATGCACCAAAAATAACTAGTCGATGCCTAGGATGACATCATATGGCTACATTTATAGTATAAGGAGATCCCCACTAGACTAATGTGGCCCCAACATCATCCTACATCCTCGAAAAACATCAAACAGGCTGGTATGACCTCCGGAGTACTCAACACCAGGGGCATGAAGAGTCTCTCTACGTTTAGGCCCAAGACATGGGCTAGGCCGTGTGAAAAAAAGGAGTGAGAGGCTCCTGAATCAAACAAGGCACATGCAATAGTTCTAAACAAGATGATCATACCTTGAATGACCTTTGGACCTACTAGAACTGCTACCTTTGCAGTGTGCAACTGCCCATGCCCAGCTCCTCTGCCCCTCAGCTATCGGCCGCCTCCCCGACCACGCCCTGGTCGAGGTCCTTGAGGAGAACCTTGGGGTAATCATCCTCCTGCAACGTCTTCTCTCAGTGGAGTAGGAGATCGCTGACCCTGCTACTGATACTGAAAGATCTTGGCTGGAAACTAATGCTGCTGATGTAGGCGCTGAACTTTCCCACACCCACTATACTGTACTCAGTTTGGGCATTAATTCCGAAGGTTCCCACGGCTGCCACAGATGAAGCACCTTGGTCCTGGGCCTACAAAAAAGGGGCGAGGACCAGGAGATCGAAACTTGAACTGTTGGGGCCTGCTCCCCACTGGAAGAAACCTAGAAGGCCCTGATGCTAGAGGTTTGCTGCTGATGACTTTCCCCTTTGATGAGCCCAACTAGCTCCCCTCTCATGGAACACCTACCAACATGTGCACCATTTCCACCACTTCAACCTTATTATGGACCTCCAAGTATATTGGTAGGGTGAAGGGAGTAACATCATACCAAAGATAAGGTCAGAGTGCCTCCTCTAAATGTCTCACCCGAGACTCCTCATCCGGAAAAGTTCTGAAGAAAAACGAAGGAGATCCTTGAACTTTATTCCCAACTCCCTCACTGACATACTCACCTACTGAAGGGAGAGTAGCTCCTACCTCTTCTCATCATTCATCAAAGAAGAAATGAATTACACCCATAATTTCTTCTCGAATTCATCCCACAAAACCTCACTCTCCATTCTCTCTTAGAGGTATAGCGTCCACCACTGACGCATTGTTCCTCTCATTTGACTAACTTCTAATGAAACCCAGTACTCAGTCGGAGCCCAGATCAAGCTAAAAGCTATCACCAGCTCCTTGATCCAGCTCTCTGTATCCATGTCTGAGACACTACCCTCATACTTTCTGAGGGTCTAACTCTAAAAGACACGAAGCATCCTCTTCCACTGGTTATTCTCCTCCTCTCGATCAGTGCTCCACTGATCTGCCAGATCAGTATCCTAGGCCTCAATCTCTTGCACTACCTGTGGTCACTATCTGGGATCCATAGCTGGAAGGTAAACAAGGAAAGCCTAAGCCAAAGTAGTGTAGAATATTTTTTTTAAAATTTTCTTAAACTTGTTATTTATTTAAATTCCCAAAACACCCAGAACACACAAGAACACAAGTCATTATGATGCATGCACCTTTCCTAGGGTCTCTACCCTGCAATCAGTGTAGCCTCACTTGGTCGTTCGGTAGGTCTCGAGTCCTTGCATCGGATCATGGGAGGACCTAAAATCTCATGTCCTAGCCAGTATTCCCTAGCCTATTTCACACACCAAGATTTCCTAACACTGTTTCCCCACCATCCCATGTAATCCTCACTATGCCTAACCCTAATCTCTATCCAATCTCTCAACATCCATCTGATACCATTCTGTCACGAACCACCTTCACTAAGATGAGGGAAGGGATAATAGATTTCCAAACCCTTCCTTCCTCAAGTTGAAGGAGAGATAATAACCCCAGAGACCCTCCTTCAATAGGCCCTGAAGTGACAACTAGCACCAAGGGTATATAATCATACGTAAAATGGAAGGAATTACCCTTTTTTATTTAGTAGTATTGAGAGATAAGATTGTAAATCTCAAAAACACCAAAAGTGGAAGTAAAAGTAAATCCAAAATAACTCCTATATGCATGTTCCAATAATAATTGCTACAAAAAATATAAAAAACTCCAAAGGGAAGTACTAAAAGGAAATAAAACCAATGACGTCAACGGTCCTGTCATTTGATCTAATAGAGTTCAGAACGGTCCTTGAAGTCCTCATGGAAACTTGAAATTAGTTTTATATATATAGGGTGAGCATACAGGTATACTCAGTAAGGAAAACCAAAATATCTCATGCACAAGTGGGGAGGCATTCTAAAGTCCTATGAGAAAAAGGAGATAACCAAAGAACCTAGCAAGTAAAGTATCCTCCCAACCTCAAAAAGGCACACTCCTAAAATAACGCAAGTCAAGTAAAGTAATAGTAATAGCACATCGATATTTGGGTACCCCACACGACTTTCCCACTGGTTATTGAAGACATCCTATGCATCAGACCTCTCCTGCCATTCTCACTGCAGTCCCACTGCCAAACCCTACCCACACACACCTGAGCTACCACAACCACACATCCCACCAAAAAACACCTAAGCCACAATAACCACACATAACTATGCCCACAGACACCTGGGCCCAAACAACTACTGCTACACCCAAAGCAACATGTACCTCATCCCGAAGACACTTGGGAAATAACCTGCCCACACACACCTGGCCTAACCACCACAACGTACCCTACCCAAATAATATTGGGCAAAAATAGACCTTAATCCATCATAGCCTGCCTGAAGAGTCTTGAGATACTCGGGTAAGGGAGCATAAAAGGAGCTAATAACCAACCACTCATAGGAGTGTTAGGAAAAACACCCCCCCATGAAATGGGGGTGTTCGACATGAAGTGATCAACCTGGGAGGGGTGTGAATTAGAAACATAAGAAATAAATTATACATATAGGTAAAAAATCACTCATCCCAACCTAGGGGTTCCAAAACTAGCCCAGACACAAACACACTCATTACTATTCATTCCTAAAAATCACAACAACCACAACCAAGTCACAACTCATTCCTAGAAAAAAAAATATCCTTTTGAGCCCATTATTGTTATCACATTCTAGTGGTTCCATTTAAATAATTATTCACTACTGAACAACTAACATGCATAGCCACAATCCAAGGAAGGAAAAACAACTAAGCACCAAAATAAGCATTCACACTCGATTCTCTTATAAAGTCACAAAAACAAAAAGGATCCATGAGATCTTTAAAAGTAATAGAACCAAACCAAGCCCCAACATATGGCCCCACACGGCCTCAGATCCACAAACCAACTACTTCACCACAATAGGGGATCCCATCCCTATCCACATCACCTCACAAGCATCAAGCAGAACCACTATACACATCATCAGAATAGAGAAAGGGATTTTTCATATTTAACCACACCATTCATTAAGTTCCTTCTTTCCGTTTGGTTAACCGGGGTGATCACACAAGGATTATTGTTCATTGGGAATATATTTAATAAACCAAGTTTATGTGATTAACCATTTTTTATATTACATCCATTCAATCATCACAGAAGATAGGGGTTCATTAGTGCTCAATGAAAGAACACCAACGACCATGATTTTCAATGGACATAAGCCCATATAATTCGCAACATATAAGAAAGGGTAAAGGAGTAAAACAACATCATCAAACACACCCTTAATTCCTTAAAAGTATTTTTATAATTCTTTTTAAGCTTTGGTTTTATCCATACCCGAAGGAAACATTATCATACCCCCCCCCCCCCACATGATACATAGTAAGGATATAAAAAGGAAGAACCCTACTTGGATTATCAATGATAAAAAAATTTCTCCCTGTGCCAATAACATGGATGCATGACTTACCGGGGAGGAACTCTAGGGACTCCAAGAGTGATCAAGAAAGGATCCAGCACATGTGCACCACTAGCCTCCGGAAGGGGGGACTCCAAACGCACCAAGGAAAGGAAAGAGACCAGCCAAGAAGAAGAAAGAAGGAATTCTTGTGCGATAAAAAGGAGAGATCCTGGAGTTACAGGATATGAATTTTGAATGACTTTAAAGGTGGATTGTGGTTTCACCACGTGGTTGGACGGTTACACATGATGGAATTGATTTTTATTTAATAATCCTCATCGGAGGGGTGTCCATAATAGATGTGCATTAAAGGATTTAATTTAAAGAGAGGAAAACAGGTCTGTGAAGGGTCTCCCCACTCCTAGAGGATTTAAAAAAAAATTATGGTGCTAAAAACGTCCTTGAACCACTTTAAAAAGGTTAAAAGACATAAAAGTGGCATTATGGGAAAAACTGGGGAAGGAAACCCTAACAACCCTCTATGGCCGATTGGTGAGACTAATCGGTGAAACCGATCGGTGGAGCTGATCAGGTGAAGCTGATCCTGTGGAGATGATTAGTGAAACTGATCAAGTGAAGCTGATCCCGTGAAGATGATCAATGAAACTAATCGAGTGAAGCTGATCAGTGAAACTAATTGAGTGAAACTGATCGGGTGAAACTGATTGGGTGAAATTGATCCATGAAACTGATAGGGTGAAACTGATTGGGTTAAACTGATTAGTGAAACCGATGGGTGGAACTGATTACTGAAATTGATGGGTGAAACTGATCCATAAAACCAATGGGTGAAACTGATCCATGAAACCGATGGGTAAAATCGATTGGTGAAACCGATGGGTGAAACCTATTGGTGAAATGGATCTGTGAAATGGATGGGTGAAACCAATCAGTTAAACAAATAGTTGAAACTGATAGGTGATACCAATGGGTGAAGCCGAGGGTTAAAAACGATGGGTGAAACCGATGGGTAAAACCGATCAGTGAAGCTGATGGGTGAAACTGATGGGTGAAACCGATCGGTGAAACCAATGGGTGAAACCGATGGGTGAAACTGATGGGTGGAACTGATCGGTGAAATCGATGGGTGAAACTAATGGGTGAAACTGATGGGTGAAACTGATGGGTGAAACTGATGGTGAAACTGATCATTGAGACCGATCGATGAAACCAGTGGAGATGATCCTTGAAGTTGATCATGTAAAGCTGATCCATAAATCTGATCTATGAAGCTGATCTGTAAATATGATCAGTGAAGCTGATCAATGAAGTTGATCTATGAAGCTGATTTGTGGATCTGATCTGTAGAGTTGATCTGTGAAGCTGGTCAGTGAAGTTTATATGTGAGACCGATGGGTGGAACTGATCAGTGAGACCGATTAGTGGCACTGACAGGTGAAACCACAGTGACACATTACCACTGACACCAACATTATCCTGACTCACCGATGGTTTCTAGGACACCCCAACACATAGAATTTGGAAAAGTAATGGACTAGGAGTGTCTGATCCATTACATAAATAATTATGAAATTTTTATAACATGATAATAAGTAATATAAAATGAATATTAAACTTGAAAAATGTTTTTAATCAAGTATAAATTAACCTAAGTTTATTATTCAGGAATATAAATAACGAACGAGACAAGTTGGACTCAAGGTAAGGGACTTAATCTCAATATTGTTTCATTGAGGAATATTTTTATTTATATAAGACCTTCTTTTATAGGTTTTATAATAAACCCCTTTGAGTTTTAATTTAATTTAAAGGGAATATTTTTTCTACGAAGAGTTTTACTAAACGCCAAAAAGAAATGTTTTTAATGTATACAACGACAACGACTTCTCCTCTACCTTAACTGTTATTTGATATTTGGATTCCTTTATAAGCCTTAATATCTTTTAAAATGAAAACAAATACCTTATTCCTTTATTTAGGTATCTTGGTATTGAAAATGGCTTCTTAATTGAAAATGATATTTTTATAGGGATTTTTTTTTCATATGGGATTAAAAGAATATTTCAAAAAGGGGTTTTGTTATGAATACGTTTTATTAATAAAATGTTACATGAGAATTATATGAGACTGGTGATCCTGATATAGCTTATACAAATGGTTGTTCCCCATTATAGCTCACGAGTGAGCCCAATATATCTTATAATAAGGATTGATCCCCATTATAGATCACGGGTGAGCCCGACATGGCTTATACGAAGGGTTGAGCCCCATTATAGCTCACAGGTGAGCCTGATATAGCTTATACGAAGGTTGATTCCCATTATAGATCTCCAATTTGGAAGTCAACCATATAGTTATTCCAATTGGAAGATGTTTGAAAGGGTTTTATTTATATGATGATCTAAGTCAACTAAAGGAGTTTTAATTTATTAATATTTTTTTAGTGTTTTTCATTGAGCAAAAATTATGAGTGTTATTCATGTGAAAATGTTTTGTTTCATATGTTCAAATAACATTGAATGGTTTATCAGGTTTTAACTATACTAATGGTTTTTCTTTATTTTTATGTACCTTATTGATATTTTGTGTTCATCCTAATTTTTAAATGTTTTCATAGTATTTAAGGGAGAATAGAGTCAAGGATGGAATCTAGGAAAAGTTATGATGATTAAACATGAAAAGAAACCATGTTTCTTTTTAAAACTTTGTTGTTATGGAAGAAATAGATACTATTGGAAGTGTCCACTTTATATTTATATGTTTTTGTTAAATAATATTTATGGCCTAATTCTCTAAAGATCTAAACCAGAAAATATCCTCAATGTGAATTCTTAACTTAACTCAAGATTATGTAACATTTAAGGCTAGGGACTTATAATAAATGCTCAAAATCACATCAAATTTTACTAAAGGACAAACAAAAATATTTTCATAATGATTATTTCTATAAAATCTAACATGAAATTCCTAAATATAGATTAGAGGATAAGTGTGCCCTAATTATCATGATTAACTTCATATACTGTGATTTCATAAAATTTACCTTTATCATTTATCTTTATAGGTTGTTATGGATTATTATCCTCATTAGACCTTGGATTAGGAAATTCATTCACATAATTCCAAAAGTCCTTACAGCTGAAGCACTTTGGTGTGGGGGGTATAATCTGTGGGGATTTCCCTCTTTTCTCATCATTATTTAACTTCTTACTATCACTACAACATTCAAACACTTGATGACCTGCCTTTCCATTCTGAAAACATTTTTTACTCACCTTAAGACAATTTTCTCCATGTTTACTTACACACTTCAAGAATAAAAAAATGTTCATCTTCTTCTCTCCATGGTTTTTAGAGTTTAATTTGAATTCCATATTTCTTTTCTTATCAAGACAATGATATTGATGGGTAACTCTAATATCTATTTCCACATTAATAACACATCAAATTATTTATTCATTTTTATTGAATTCACTTATGGATAACACTATTCAATGGTTTTTTTAATCCACTTAAGAATTAATAAACCTTACTTTTAGGTTAGACGACAATACCATAATCATACGTAGTAAGTCTTGTAAAATTTACCTCATAAGTACCAATAGATTCATCTTCCTTCTATTTTATCTAAATAAATTCCTTCTCCATTTTTATATAAAGAACATTAGGAAAGTACTTATTAAAAAATAATCTCTTAAACTCACCACACTCCATGAATTAAATTCTGTATTATTGCCTCATATTCTTGATAAGATTCCACCATCGATTCAATTCACCTTAGAAGTGATAAATGACCAAAATTATTTTTTCACTCTCTAAACACTGGAGAAGGGAAAATATATTTTCAATGGTACTGATGAATTACTCTAAAACTATTGGATCATTAGTAACACTTAAATAAGGTGGATGTTTTCCCATGAATAACTTAATATATCATTGTTCCCTAATTTTTTTATTTGTAAGTTTAGCATGATTTATATCCTGAGAAAGTTATGTGAGCATAACAATAAGATTTTTCATTTTATCTCCCATAACATTTGGTTTCTAAGTAGTAAAATAATTGAATTGTCTATTTCATTCAGATTTAACATAGTTCCTTTGGGCTTTATCCATTAATTAGAACAAAAAACCATAGTGTAAGAAACAATAATCATAACGGGAAACCACATAATCATGAAAAATAATTTATAGTATGTCTAAATCGTAACACCTTATTTTAAATCTATGAAACCTTAGGCCCAACCTAGGTCATTCATGGTCATTATTAAAATAATTCATGATGGTTCATAAAGAGTTTGTAAATATACAAATCACATCTCATGGGAGTGTCAAAATGGGTGTGTAGTAAGTCCTATTTTCATGTACTAGGCATTTCTTGAGTCTAGCCTGATGCGCCTTTTTTAGAGTTGTTACCCCTAGGTATATCTATTTCAAAACCACATATAATTTCAGTATCTAGATATGGATGTAATTTCTTAGAAACTAATTGCTCTATACTTCACCAATATTCTAGGATATTTTCCAACACTTATAATTATCATTAGAATAATCCTTATACACATCCCTAGGTATCTTACTAAAGTTTTCTCATACTAGTTTTGAAATCTAACTATACCTTTCTTTGATAACAACTATAAAGGCCTAAAATCCTCATACATAAATATTACATCTTTATAGATGAAGATTCATTACATAAAATAATGATACATACCAGAATCATTAAGTTATGATGACTTTGAAAACTTAGAAACATAAACAAGTGGTTTATAGGTGAACAACATTTTCTCACACTAATTTCTTCATATCCAAAACCCTTCTTAGTCTTATCATAGATAAAAAATTTCTTCAAATATGGGGAAGAAAACATTATAAAGGGTGAGATCAGATTCATATTAAGGTTAAACAAGGGATATATCAATGATCATATAATAATAACATGAGAATAAGTGTATAATAACACGAGATTACCATTTTAAAACTATACCCCACATATCATAGACCATAAACTTGGGTCCTGGAATAAATATTGGCACTTCATAAGACATTAATCATAAAGGAATCAAAGTACATAATCCATGAGAGCATAATATTGTCATAAGATAGAGTTATCGAATACACATAAGCATAGAAAACCTTATGCTAAGGCAACTCACCAAGACATTCATAACATGTTAGGATTGGGATAACAACCCATGTACTGCTTTGGGCATGGGATAACCAATCATGTACCCTCTTCTGGAATTGTGATCACCTACAATATACCATCTTTTGGGATTGGTATATCCTCATGTATACCATTTGATCTCATATAACATTAATCATTACCCAATGCATTGGAGGGAGATATAGGTTCACCCCATCACATAATCCATACATTTGTGTGCCACATAATCATAAAAAATTCATCATATTATACCCCATGAAAATAAATGAGTTTCATAAACATTTCATTATATCATAAAATGTGGAAAAGTAATGAGTTTCATAAACATTTCATCATCATAATAATAAACCGTTATAAGAAATAATAATAATAGTATCCTTGAATCATATACCCAGTAAAGCATAAGTACCATTAAAGGATGTCATCTTAGATGAAAAATGATTTTGAATGATGAATTAGAACATTTATAGTGGAAAATAACCTTTAAAATTTGAAAATCACTCTTTAAAAAATAAGTTTTTTTTTCAAAATCCTTTCCTTAGAAAATAACCTTGGAAACTTATAAAGTAACCTTGAAAGATCATTTAAAAAATTTCTTGAGGAAAATATCTTTCCCACTTTGAAAATTAATTTTTTAAAACTAAAAATTCACAAAAAAATTTCCAAATTATTTTCCTTGAAAATAACCTTGAAAAATTATAAATAAAGATATAAATCATTGATTGGTCATGATGGTGGAAAATTTATTTCATGTCAGACATGTTTAAAAACAAAGACTCCTTTCACATTTTTGGTAAAATGAAAAAAGAACCAAATTTGGAAAATGAAGAGAAGATGAATTTTAAAATATTTTTTAATAATTAAAACATGGGTAAAAATTTATTTAAAAAATAATTGGATAATAATAATAAATTTCTTTAAAACATTTTTAGAAAACATGGACATGAAAGAAAAATAATTTTTGATCGAAGATAGAAATAAATTCGATTTTTTTTAAAAAAATATTTTGAACACCTGAGTACTTAAATAAATGAAAATTAAAGAAAAAAATGTATTCTAAAGAAGTAAAAAAAAGATTAATAAATTTCATTAGTTTCTTGAGAGGTAGTTCATAATATTTCATAATCATAAACTTAATCATAAACAATCCTGATAAACAATCAGATTGGAACATAAAAACTTTATTACTTTGGTATCTTTTGAATAGTAATCCACATAAATAATAAAATTAAATTAAACTTTAAATATCATGAAAATAGTTATATTTATGGTATAAAATTTCAAATGTGAATTATATACACAACATAAAAGAAAAGTGTGGTGAATGTGGATCATGTCGCTTAGAAACAAAAGAGACTAGAAATCCCTTACCTTAAGTCTCAAATTAATTCATACACATTAAAAAAACATATATAATAAATATAGGTTTATTATAAATTTATTATATGACCATAATTATATATATCATACCAGATATTATTTTTATGACATTTTATTACCATTTTATTAACAATTTCTTATTAAAAACACATTTTGGGTAATAACTGCTTTGTTTTTTAGGTATGTTATGATTTAGTATTTTTTATTATTTTACTTTGATCATGATTAAATAATATACATAATTACAACCATTATATAAATATAATATATATTTAATATATATATATTTATAGTAATCCATAAAATCTAGAGATAAAAAATGAAATACACCGTTAATGGAGATGGTAGGCCGTACGTACACATGAATGCTATTTCTATTTTCTCAACGGTCAGAAGGACTATAAGATAAATAATATATCATAATAAAATAGTAATTATTATTTCATATATATCACACATATTTATTAAATTTATCATCATTAAATTCCATGTAAATCATAAGTGAAAAACGAATCACATTGCCTCAGGAGGCAATAGTCCATCATACGCACGAGCAGCACTATCATATTCCCATAGAATAAAAAGTAAGAAGGTAAATTTGATATTATAATTAAAGAAGTATAATAATATCAGAAATATAATATATAAAAATTAAATCCATCATTATATCCATATGTGATAGGTGGTGATGGAAAATTAATAACATTAGTTCGTGAGGTGGTAGTTCTCCGTACACACCATTGACCACTTCATTTACCATTTGATAGAAGAGGAGATATATGTATTTAATTCGATTAAAATAATAAAATCTTATTATATGTTAGATATTGGTGTTATTATATTATCATATTTGAATAATATTTGAAGGAGGTGGAAGAAGAAATAAAACAAAAACACAAGTTTAATAACCTTACCTATTCTTCAGAGAGACTCTTTAGGTTTATACAAAAAGGATTATTATGAGGGATTCCTAATCAAACAAAGTATTAAAGGATGTGGGAAGGTAATTAAGGAAGATATTTGGTTAGGGATTGTAGCACCCTCAATTTTAGGTACTTGAACCTTTATTTATGTATTTGAAGTATATAAAGTGTTTGGGTTAAGTTTTGGGAGATTTAGAGAAGATTTGTAATATTTTTGAAGATTTTACATAGGTGTAAAGTTTGAGAATGATTAGTAGAAAATGTAAAACACATCCAAGAAACTGTGAAACTAAAATAGCGGGCATTGGGTAGGTGAAAGATTAGTTGCATGGTTTGGAAAAAATGTGTGGATACCTTGTAGAAAATGTACAATGTTAAAAAATGGGAAATATCATAGTTGGTGGACAATTTGTCTAACCATGTGAGCCAACCAGGTGAGGTTTAGTTTGAGGTAGTGTCTTGTGCATTGTTAGCACATGGTTTTCCTAAATGTGTTCCCTAACCATGCATCTTGAATAATTAGATCAAAAAATCATAGATCTAATCTAATTTACCTCCTAAGCCACTCATTTTTTTCCCTAAACAGACCATAACATGATATCATTTCTTTTCTAAGGATAGAGACACCATTCCTTTCAATTCAGGAGCGATTCTTAGGCGAATCAAAGTTTGTTGGAGGCCCTAATTCATCAGTAAGTTCCATTTTTTTATTGTTTTCCTTAGATCTATTCTTATTCCATCTCCTGGAATCATGGATATAGTCATTTGGGGATATATACATGATTTATTTTGTAATTATTGATGGTATATGATTGTTTTTATTGAATATAACATGATCTAAAAACGTTTTTAGGAGTTTCAAGCTGGGTTTTTTAAGTTGTTGTGTCGTTCTTCATTTTCACCTAAGTTTTAGAGATTGGTGGATTCTATATAGACTCCTATTGATTATAAATTGAGGAATTTATTTCAAATTGATTTAATTTCTTTGAACTTTTGTGAAAATCATGGTGTGATTTTATAGAAATTCTCATTTGAATAATGGTTTTGGAAATCATGGGAATTGGATAAATTTTTTGGAAAAATGTTATTTATCATTTTAAAATAGTGATTTTAAAATTACGGGTTGTTAATGAAATTAAATTATTTATTGAAATAATTTTATTTAAATGGGTTGACATGATTTGGGAATATAATTTGTGCATGAGTTGAATGGGATGTATAATGTTTGTGAAGTACCACCATCAAAGGGACAGAGTATAGACGTGAAGTTTCACCATAAATTGTAACACCAAGATTGTGTGTGTGTTGTGGTTGTTTTTTTAAATGGAAATGTATATTCCAAATCTTAAATTAGGAAATGGATTAAAGGCGTATTGATTTATTCTTTGAAAATTTTTTTAAAGGATTGTTTGATTTATTTTCTTGGAAAAATATTTTGGTTGGATATAAACTACTTTAAATTGATTTTAAACTATTTCATAAAATATTATAACAAGTTTTATCCTAGTGTCATGAGTTGGGAATTCATTAGTTAAATCCTATAGCGTTTTATACTCACCCCTTTCTTGGGCACTATGTTGCATTTTCATATGTTACATATTGAGACCTAGGTAAAGGAAAGGTATCCCAGTTCTTTAGTGGTTCTTATTGATTCCTTGGGATGGATTTGTGGATTTAGAGATTTGAGATGTTTGGGAGCTTCTTTATGGTGTCTTTTACGTCTTGTTTTTTTTCAACTTTTTACTCTTTTGGTTATGGAACTTGGTTTCCTCTTTTTAATCTGTTATGGTTTTGGTTTTATTTGGCATTGGTTAAGTTTTATTTTGTACTCATGCATTATGTAGTGTCTTTGTTTTATTTCTATCTCTTAGTTTAGATGTTTATCATTAAAGGGAAAATAATCCCAAAAATATTTTATAAATCCCTTGGAATTTATTTCTAGCCTTTAGTTTCTTGGGGATGTCACCTAACTGTAGTAACACCCACCACATATTCCCAAGTCAATGAGTGAGGGGTGGGATATTAAAATTGGTATTTGTTTTTTTAGTCTTGAATTTGGAAAAAAATTGTTGTTTATTACTAGAGTTGGGTTGTTAGAAATAATTAGGATTGTCAGAACTTGACATGTAGAGCATAAAAAGGCATATTTAACCTATATATGTTGAACTTCAAGTTACTAGGGAGTTAAAGTAAATGAGTTTTTGGTGACATATCTAAGAGTTGTAACCTCATCACCATGGGTTTAACTGATGAGAAGATCTTGAAATTCATTGATATAAATGTCATACCACTAGGATTAAATAATTCATTATGATTAATGATTAATTATATAGTGAAAATTTTATTATTCTTTAAAATAGTTAAAAATGGTTTTATTTTCAAAAAGCATGATTGAATTTTCAAAAGTGGCATGAAAGAGGAAATTGTTGAATTTTGAAAATCCTTGATGTGATATGTGTGATTTGGTAAATTTTAAATTTATAAGACTTTAGTTGCTATAGAGTGAGACTAAATAGATTTTTATTTTGGTTATAGAAAATGGCACCAGGTTGATGTTGTAGGAACCAACTAGAAGTGGCTGAGGAGAATGTGGTTACACCTGAGCCATAGGTGAATTAAAAGTTTTTTTAGAGTATTATATAGGATTATTAGTTCATGGATAGATGGAACATGAGGTATGAACCAAGGAAAGTGGATCATTCAGTTCAATTCCAAAAAACAGAATCCACCCATATTTTGGGGTGATTTAGAACTGGAAAAAGAAGAAGTGCAGTTGAATAGGATGAATCAAATATTTGACTTCCTTGGAACACCAGCTTAGCTGAAGGTGAAATTAGAAATATACATGTAGGAAGATATTTCAGACCAGTGGTGGAATTTAATAGTTCATGCTAAATCAGAATAAGTCATGACATGATAGGATTTTGAATAATTGTTTAACAAAAAATTATATCCTCATAATTTTTGAATCGAAAGAAAAATATACTTCTTAATTTTAAAGAATGATAACCTCATAGAGACATAGCATAAAGTTAAATTGATTAATTTAGTCTGCTTTCCACTAGAATTTTCTAGAAGTGAATCCTTAAGGAATGATTTTTTGGATTAGGATTGAGGTTATTGATTTTATCAAAGATTTTCGTGCTTTGTATATCGTATTATACAGAGATGTTCAATAAATAAATGGTGGTAGAAATGGATATATCTAGAGATAAGGGTGGAGGAAGCATGTTAATAACTATAGAAAATAGTGGGAAATCTAATGCCAGGAATAAGAAGAATAGGGACCCCTATTTCCAAGGTTGTACTATAAATCAAAATCAGATTATGGTATAAGTAAATATTCCTCCTAACCAAAGGGTATAAACGATTGTTTTTAATGTGGTTCTCTACATCACATGAAGTGAGATTGTATGAAACCACCTATAGAATGTCATAATTGTAACCATATGGGACATTTTCAGGAATATTGTTATAGTGCTCCAAGTTCATGTGCTAGAGACACATCTCATGCTTTTTAGGAATCATATGATTCGATGAGAAGAGTGAAACAGAATTGATTTATTCAGCAAAACCAAGAAATCCATGGTGATTCTAGGAAAACCATGAATCCTCAACCAATGCAATTTCAACATGGTAATAAAGAGAAAAGTGTTTCAAGTAATAAATTGTATGAAACTGGGAAAAAGATTATGGATGATCAATATGGGCCTTCGACGGTGAGAGGTATGATTATTTTGAATTCTACACTTATGCAAGATTTTTTTGATATGGGTGCATCCCATTAATTTATTGCTTCTCATGTTTTTTATCTTCTAGGTTAACATGTTGAGATAATGCCTCCTATTTTGAAACATTAAACTCCCATTGGACAAATAGAATGTAAAAACTTTACGCGTAAATAATTTTCTATAACTATCGATGGGGATGAATTTGTTTGGGACTTCTCAGTGCTTGAGATGGATGTATATGACTTAATAATGGGCATGGATTGGTTGAAAATGTTCAAAAGTCACATCAACTATTATACCTGAAGGGTTATTTTTACAAATATATATGGTGTTGAGCATCTATTTAGAGGATATTGAAATTTGAAAGCAAGTGGACCAAGATTTTTGGCTCCAGGATTGGGAGATATCTCATAATAGTTGGTTGCTTTAACCTTGGCATCGTTGGATGAGATCAATAATAGAAGTTTTTCAAAAAACAATTATTAGTTTCCTGATGATTTTCTTGATAATTTCTCAAGGTTTATACTTAAAATAGAATTGAAATTTATGATTGATATCTTACAAGGGACCAGTATAATATCAATTCTGTCTTATTAGATGGCACCAAAAGAATTAATGGAATTGAAATTCTAGTAGAAAGGGTTGGAAAGAAAAAGATTCATTTGGCCTAATATGTCTCCATAGGTAGCAGCGATCCTTTTTTTTGAAAAAGGAAGATAGAATTTTAGTATTTTTGTGGATTATTGTAATCTTAATAAAGTTATGATAAAGAATAAATATCCTATTCCATGCATTGATGATCTATTTGATTAATTGATGGGATATCAATGGTTCTCTAAAATTGAATTGCATTCAAGATATTAACAACTGTGGGTTCAAAAAGAGGATATTATGAAGAAATATTTGAGGAGTAGATATGTTCGCTAAAAGTATGTGGTTATTCATTTTTATCTTACAAATTCACCAACTATCTTTATGTAATTTATGAATTTGATATTTCAAAGGTATCTAGATTCTTTTTTAGTGGTGTTTTTTGGATGATATAATGGTGTATTCTAGGACAAAGGTTCAGCATGAGAAACACTTGGTGATAGTTTGGGTATCTTTTGAGATCATCATCTATATGAAAAAATTAAAATTTTGATTTTTGGATATAAGAGGTACATTTCCTCATCCATGTTATCTCTGAGAAAGGTGTTTTTATAGATCCAAAAAATATAGAGGATGTGATCTATTGGAAATATCCAAATAATAACTTTGAGATATGCAGTTTCCTTAGCATAGCCGGTTATTACTAATGTTTTTTTCATGAATTTTCATGACTAGATTCAATAATGATAGCTTTGACAAGGAAAAACGTTCCATTAAAATCGAACAATGAATGTCATAAATATTATTAATAGCTTAAAATTCATCTTAAATCAGTACTGATCTTGATATTTCTAAAATCAAGAAAAGGTTATGAGGTGTATTGTGATGCTTTGGGATCTAGGTTGGGGTTTTTTCTCATGTAGAGAGATCATTTTGTTGCTTATGGATCATGGTAGTTTTAGTTTCATGAGAATAACTACCCAAAACTTTATTTATAATTTTTTATTATAGTCTATGCTTTGAATAATTGACTTCATTACCTATTTGGTGAGAAATTTATGGTGTTTAAAGACCATAAAATATTGAAACATATTTCCTCACATAGGTATTTGAATTTGAGACAAAGAATATGGATGGAGAATCTTCAAATGTTTGACTTTGAATTATTGTATACATCGGATAAAGGGAACTCTATGGAAGATCCATTAAATAGGAAGTCATATTGTCAGTTGAAAAAAGAAGCTTTAGATCAATTGAAGCTAATGTTGGTGATAGTCAACATGTACCAGGATTGTGAAGGCTGAGGTAGTGTCATGGTTTTATTTTTGATTTATTTTGTTTCTAATTTGGTTAATAAGATTAAAGAGGCATATACATATAATTCTAAATGTGTTTCTATGAGGTAAAAACTCAATGGTGGGGAGACTATTGAGATATGAAATCTTTATAGAAGATCAATATTGTGGTTTTGATATCAGATAATCATACCTTTGGATTTTTAGGAACACCTTATTCATGCTTACCACTATTCAATATGATATATTCATCATGGAATACAAATGATGTATAAGGAACCGAGAGAGTAATTTTGGTAGGATAGCTTGAAAAGTAAAGTGGTTGAGAACCAGTCTATGGGTTAAGGTAGAGAACCAGTGGCCAACAATTATCTTGTAGTATTTAAAAATTCCTATGTGAAAATGGGAGTAGATAGCTATGAATTTTGTAACAAGTATACCAAGGATGGTTCAGAAACACGATTCTATATGGGTGATAGTGGACCATCTCACAAAGTTATCCCATTTAATCTATATTCATGAATCTAATACGGTGGAGAACTTTTCAAAAATATATATCCAAGAAGTGGTAAAAGGCATGGCGTACTAGTTTAGATAGTACCAAAATGAGATCCAAGATTTAAATATCATTTTTGGAAATACTTATAAAAATACATTGGGAATCATCTAACTATGAGCATGACTTATCATCCTTAAATTGATGGACAATCTAAAAGGATGTTACAAATGTTGGAACGAATGCTTAGGTCTTATGTAATGGATTTTGGTGGCTCATGGGAGAAGAACATACTATTAGTAGAGTACTCATATAACTACGTTTATCAGGATGTGATACATTTGGATCCTTTTGAAACATTATATGGGAATCCTTGTCGTTCTCCACTTTGTTTGGTGGAAACATGTGATACTTCACTGGTAGGGCCAAGCATTGTAAAAGAGACAATGTAGAAAATTCAATCAATCAGAAAGAGGATGGAGAAGACTCATAGTCATCAAAAAATCATATGTGAATTATCATTTATGATCATTAACATTTTAGGTGAGTGATCCTGTGTTCTTTAGAACCTTTCCAAGGCTTGGGAATCATTATTTTGGGAAGTAGGTCAAGTTACTTCCTTGATACATATGCCCTTTTGACATACATGAACGACTTAGTGAGGTGGAATATCATTTGGATTTATCACCAAGGTTTAGTTCAGTTCCTAATATGTTTCATGTATCTTAATTAAAGAAGCATCAAACTGTTCCCAACCATATGATTCGATGATATCATGTCAACCTAGAGTCAGATGCTATGTTGGTACATTTTCTAGTATAGATTATGGATAGGTAAGAGAAATTATTGCATGGAAAAATAATTGATCTAGTGCAGGTTTTATGGAAACTTGGTTAGATTTAGGAAGAAACATAAGATCTTGATAAGAAAATAATGGAGAAATGAACCTAACTATTTTAGGATAATGGTGGGTTTCTACTTTTTGGTGATGGAAAGGCCAATGTTGGGGAGAATTTGGCACCCCTAATTTCAGGTAATTAAACCTTTATTTATTTATTTTAAGAATATAAAGTGATTGGGTTAAGTTTTAAGTGGTTTGGTGGATCTTTGTCATGTTTTTTTGGTTTTTATGGTGGTGTATGGTTTGATCACAATTCTTAGAAACCATGCTACACCTCTAAGAAACCCTATAACTAAAATAGCGGGCATTGGGTAGATGCATGATTAGGATCAAAATTTGGAAAAACTATCAAGATACCTAGGAGAAACCATTCAATGTTGGATAGTGGCAATTAGCATGGTTAGAGCATAGTTTTTCTAACTATGTGAGCCAACTGTGCAAGGTGTGGTTTGAGGTAGTTTCTCTTTCATGGTTAGAAAACAATTTTCCTAATAGTGTTCCCTAACCACACACTAAGAAAAATTAGATTATAAAATCATGGATTTAATTCTATTTACCTCATAAGCCACTTGTTTTTACCCTAAACATACCATAACATAATTTTATTTCCTTTTCTATGATGTAGATACTGTTCATTTTGATCTAGGATTGATTATTAGGTGAATCAAAGTGAGTTAGATACCTATATTCATTGGCAAGTGCTTGTTTTTCATAGTTTTCTTTAGATATATTCTTCTTGAATCTCTTATAATCATGGATCTAGTCTGTTGGGGATAGATCCATGTTGTTTGATGTCAATATTGATTGGATATGGTTGTTTTTATTGAAGGTAATTATATATAAGGTTGTTTTTAGGAATTTCAAGTTGGGTTTCTAAAGTTGTTGTGACTTTATTTTTTTCCAAAGTTTGAGAGGAAGATGGATTCTCTCTTGAATCCTCTCGATTAGAACATGAAGGCTTGATTTCAAATTGATTTAATTGAATTTAATTTTTTTTAAATCATGGATTGATTTAATGTAAATTCTTATTTGAATTATGGTTTTGGAAATCATGGGAACTAGATGAATGTTTTGGAAAACCGTTGTTTATAATTTTAAAATGGTGATTTTAAAACTATGGTTTGTTGGTGCAAGTAAAGTATTTTTTGAAATTATTTTATTGAAAAGGGTTGGAATGATTTAGGAATAAAAGTTGTGAATGAGTTGAATGGAATACATAATGGTCGTGAAGTATCACTATCAAAGGGAAGAAGTATGGACATGAAGTTCCACCATCAATGGTAACACCAAGCTTGTGTGTGTGTGTGATGTGGTTGTGCATGGACATGGAAATGTATTTGTGAAATCATAAATGAATAAATGTGTTAAAGGCTTGTTGATTTATTATTTGATTTTTTTTTAAAGTCTTGTTTGATTTCTTTCCTTGGAAAACTATTTTGGTTGGATATAAACTACTTTAAATTAATTTTAAATAGTTTTATAAAATGTGCTAAAAAGTTTCATCCTAGTGGCATGAGTAGGGAAGTCATTGGGGAAATCCCATTGAGATTTATACTCACCCCCTGCTTAGAAAATATGATGTATTTACATATATTATATATTGAGACACAGGTAAAAGAAAGGCATATTAGTTTTTTAGTGGTTCTTATTGACTCCTTAGGATAGGAACCTATGTATTTGGATCTTGGAGATATTTGGGAGTTCTTTAATGGTGTCTTTGGTGTCTTTGGGTTTTTCATGTTTTGAATCTTTGGGTTATGTCAATTGGTTTATACTTTGTACTCTATTATGGTTGTGGTTTTATTTGGCTTTGGTTAAGTTGTATTTTTTACTCATTTATCATGAAATTTCTTTGTTTGGTTTATGTATCTTCGTTTGGATGTTAATCATTAAAGGGAAAATCATCTCCCTAATTGTTTATAAAGACCTTAGAATTTATTTCCATCCTTTGGTGTCTTGAGAATGTCACCTAAGGCTAGTAACACCCACTGCATCTTCCTAATCCAATGGATGAGGGTAGAGATGTTACATATTATTTTAACTAAAGGGTTTTGGAAGTGTGAAGAGGAGAGGAGTGGGGATGGCCTTTTATAAGTGGAGAGGACACACATATAATTTTTGAAAATAATAAAGTTTACCAATGTTTTTTACATCCCACAAGGCTCTAAAATGGGTCATTCTAGAACCTTAGAGGTTATAAGGTCCAAATATAGATAGAAAATGGGTGTTAGACAGATTTATTAGTCGTTTTACCCCTTATCTATTTAGTTTAACCCCCAATAAACCCATTTTAACTTTAACCATGATAATTAATTTTTTTTACAATTTTTACAATTAATTTAAACCAATAATTAAGTTATAATTATTATATAATGTTATTTATGTTAATTTTAAATATAGAATCCATTTTTTTAAATTCCATTCATAGAAGTGTTAGAACTTAATTTGATATCAAACCTGCAGACATGATAAAAAAGTGGTTTTCTAAGGAGAAAATTTTCAAAAGTTTAAAATGTTTTTTTAGTAAGATTAAATATGAAATTTATTAAATTGAATAAAATTGTATTAAATATAATATAATTGAGATAATTTTACTTTAAAAACCATTTTAAAAATAAATTTAACCTTATAAATTCTGTAAACAAAAAGGTATTTTCAATAAAATCTAGTATTTTAACTATTCGTTGAAAATTAATATTTTCAGAATAACCCCAAAAATTTACCCTAAGATAATTTTAATACTTTAATTCCAAAAATCAATTTAATTTTTTCAAATAAATTTTCTAAAATTAAGAAAAAATAATTTTATAATTTTTTCACAAAAATCAATAATAATCATTTTTTTGAGAAAAATGTATTTTCAAAGCATATAAAGACTTTACCAAAAATTTAGTACTTTTTTATTAATATTTTTTATTTTAATATAACCATTATAATTAATTTTCAAAATTTGGTTATTCATATTCATACTTATAAGTTTGATATCTTGGTTATAACAACTATGTTTAAATAATAATATTAATAGTATATTGTGGTTTTATAAAACTCGGTGTTACTGTAACACATGCTATTAATGAAATTATTTTTTTTGAAAAAAATATTTCATAAAAACTTAGGGTGTTACAGTTTTATGTTTTTGAGATGAAGTTACATCACCTTATATATTTTCTTAGGGTTTTTTCATAAGATAAGTGAAATTGGATATTGAATCAGTGATGAGTGTTATGGATTTTTCATGTCTTAGATCCAAGTGCATGTTGGGAGTGGACCACACCCTGTTGCTTATAGTTTTAGTAAGTGGATGATGCTTGATGATATTTTAATCATTATTACCATTTAAATTATTTTTTTATAATTAATTATGGATTGATATAATTAATTTTTATAATTAATTATATGTTTTTATAATTAATTATTTGATGTGTTGGCATTATTTTAGGCCTTATGTGGGTTAGAAATGGACAATTAGGCTTGGATGAGACAAGGAGAGAGTTTTTGAGCTATGATTTAAAAGAAATAAATTGGATGAGGTAGGTTGTCCTTTTAGAATACCCCTTTAGTATATGAATTATATTTATATATCATGTGATGTGTGATCGATTAACCTTTTATATTAAATAAATTTTTTAATCAAAATAAAATTTATATAGATGAATGTAAGTTCCAAGGTCCATGATGGAACCTTAATATTTTTCTCTATAAATCGTCTTCTAATGACCGTGGCCTTAATTAAAAATATATGACTTGAGATATACAAACCATAGACACTATATTAGATCCTTGATCATTGATACCTGAATATTGATTATGAGAATGGGATATGAGATTGATGGGACCAAGGGGGTATAAATTAAATAAAAAAATGTGACATATTAGACCTTGTGAGAGATGACCCTTAGTTCCATTGAGAATTGTGGAGTGATGAATTGGAATGATCGAATCTAGTAGGCCGTGATAGAACCTTGAGATTCCTTAATTCCATTGGGCTAGTTGAGATGAGCATGGGGTAAGTGTTCCTACCCCTCTAGAATGTGAGTATCCAGGTGGTAGACCTTGGGTACATTCAGGATATGTTGGGTGAGTTGACTGAATATGATGGTTTGGGAAATGAGATGGTAATTATTCAATATTCCTAGAGTGGTTATAGTGGGGCTTGTACCATGAGTCTAATGAGGACAAAATATCATTATGATAAAGGTTAGGGATGATACACCCTTCATGTGATGGGATTGGCTCAATATATGAGATGGAGATAAGAGATCCCATATAAGGTGTCTATGTTATGGTGAAACCTAGGGTACCTTAGAAGGTGCCCCCATTTGATGTAACCTTTGAGAGGTTTGGTGTGGGAATGAGTAGTAATTATTTAGGTGTCGCCTAAGAACCTAAATTGATGATGTGATCTTGATATGGATGTAATGATAGGGATAAGTCATGCACTTGAGTGGCCGACCTTGGTTATATGAGATGGGTTAGCAGATGGAAAATCCATGTTGTTATTATTATGATGATGATGATGATGATGATGATGATGAGATGTTACAGGGTGTATTTGGTCCCCTGATTATTATTATGAGACATTACTAAGAGGATGATGACTCCCTTGATTATATGTCATCACTAGGAGGATGTTGGCCCTCGATGATTGCTATTTGATACTTTGTTGGATACTGACCCTTACTATTTATGAGATATAACTGAGAGGAAAATATCCCTAGTGATTTTTGTGTGATTATTTTAGGTGGATGTTATCCCCTTAATTTATAAGATAATTTCAGGTAGATACTAGCCCTTGTGTTTATGAGATACTTCTAGGTGGATGTTTCCCTCCTTTTTTATGAGACATCACTTAAAAGATACTAGCTCCCAGTGATTGTTATATGATATTTCTAGGTGGATTTTGGCCCCTTATCTTTAATTAATACTTATTGTTGGGTTATTTCCCACAAGTTTTAGAGACATTACTAAGAATATGCTAACCCTAGTGATTTTCATGTGATATTTCTAGGTGGATGCTAGCCCCTGCTATTTATTGATATTTCTAGGTAGAAGCTGGCCCTCAACCATATTCCTCAAGATGATCTATGTGATCCATATTTCAATTAAGTGATTGATTAAATTAATGAGATTCCAAGGTAGGACATGTATCCCCTCGATGATATGTACAAGCTCAGAGACACTAAAGAACTATCCAAAGTAGTTATAGTCAATCTTGGGTGTCACGTTAAAACCCAGGGATCGATGATGATTATTTATTTATGGTCCATATTTATTTTTTATTATTATAATCATATAATGAAATAACCTCATTATTCTTTGAGGTATATACCTTCTGTTTTTTAGTCAATTCTCAGTTTAATTGCTTAAATATGGCCTAACGTGAATGTTTGTTGGGGCCATAGAGGGATTGAGAGTGTCTGAGGCTCATTCGAAGCTTGTAACCAAGTTTTGGTGTGTTTTTATCCTGGATTACGGTTAGTGAAAACCATACAGGGTAGGCCACATAGTTTTACTAAACCGTACGAGGTTGGATATTGGGTGTTTACAGGCTGCACAATTTGCATAAACCGTGTGAGAGGAGCTGCACAACCAGACAGTAAGTATAAAGTTTCATTGGATTTTGATAAATGATTTAAGAATGGTTTGCACATGGTTAATAAATCATGTGAGGTAACCATGCACTATGCCCCAAGACTACAAGAATTCGTGCACAGATTCTTCATAGTTTGAAAACCCATGCAGATAAACTGTGTGATCCCTGTTGTGTAGGTAATTTTATAGTTTTTAATTAAATTAAAAATTTCATTAAAACCTAAATTGAGGTTTCAACCCCCACTCACAACAGCTCAACCATGCAAGCTCGTCCATTAATACTAAAGTAATTTTTCAGATCTCTTCTTAATCTGAGCTCTGATTCGAGTTCCATCTATATCATCAGATCTGTATTAGTAAGGCATTAATTCCTTTTGAGCCATTCTCCATTCTTCTAGGAATCAGTTGCACTATTTGGATTTAGTCTTATATACCCTAATTTATTTTTATTCACATATTATTCATATTTATTTCAAACTGGGATAAATCAGAGCATGATACTTGATGATCTATCTAGCATGGACCTAATTTAGGTGTTCTCGAGCCATTCTCTAAAAGTTAAGTTGTTCATATATGCCGTCATGTCGCACACCCATTTTTAGGGCATCATTTTAATTTGATATTGAACCCTATTATTACCTGACATGTTATAGTTAATTAAATAGTATTTTTAATGCATGTTATAGGTTTTATACCTTGATTAAGAACCACCCCATGGATGAGTTGCCTCGAATGGACCCTTTTATGGATTTATGCCTTAGAAGCCCCTTGAGGTGTGCCTTTATCCATTTCATGGGTTGTTAAAAATGGAATTTTCTATAGTTGGAATTGAAATGTTATTAGATTGAAATTAAATTGGTTAAAGGATATGATATGGTTGAATTTTACCTTGAACCATGTATTCCATTGCTTGTTTAGGCATGCTTGTCTTGAATTGCCTTGCCCGTGTGAGTAAAGTAGAGGCTATGACTTTAATTGATGAAATTGGATTGAATTTCTCTAATTATTGATTTTCCTATGTGAGTTATATTATAACTAATCCATGTGATAGATTGATAGGATTTTTAGCCTTTTTATATTAAAAATTTCCATATGATTATTTGAATGGCCCTTTAATTACTAGCCCTTGTGAGAAATGTTGAGACCGTTCTATGTAATGGATTGATTAAGCATGGGAATATCATTACCACAATGTACCCACATGAGTTAAATGATATTAAATATATATATTAGTTTTTATGCATGTGTTTCTTGTTATATAAATTAATCCCACAAGAGTAAATGAAAGGCCAAGCCCTTGAGGTTGGTCCTTTCTTGATTACCCCTCTTGAGGTGATTTATATTTAAGGCCTTTGGATTTGACCTTGGCATGTGAAATGAATTGTTTTAATGAAATTTAATTGGTTAAATGATAAATATACTTAGGTGACACATGGATTAAAATTATAATTTCATGAACAAAATCATGTGGCTATTAACCTTTACACCTTGAGTGATACACGTATTCACCTTAGAATTCCATGGATGAAATCAATGGTTAATATGATATTTTCATGAGTGATAAATGGATCCAAATGAGAGATTCCATGGATGGGTTCATTGATAATCGACTTATATTCCGAGTGATACTTGGAATCCAATGGATTTACAAGGATGAACTAAAAGGGAATTATTTATATGTCATGGGTGATACTTGGGGTTTCCTTAGAGGACCACCAAGGATAAAATCGTATGACATAGACTTTATACCACATCTAGAAGGATAAATGGGTTCATGAGAGGTTCTATATGGTTAGGATCATAGGGTGTTGGTTTATTATACCTAGATTGATACATGAATTCCAACTTAGGAATGTCAAGGATGGACTTAGGTTTCATATGAATAAATGAATAAAATGGAATGGATTATGATGCATTTCCAAGCCAAAGAACAATCTTGGAGTTGATATTTACTTGTATTGTTTAGATTTCTTTATAAGGCATCTATTATGCTTCCATATAAATGAGGGATTCCAGACTTGATCCAGATCTCGATACTTATAAATTTCAATGTTAAATGGATGTAAATGAGAACTAGTTCATGTAGGATTTGTACTTTTGAGTTCTTCCTTACTGCGTTTTTCATTGCACACTAACTACTATATATGTTCACTAACTAATTGGAATAGACCTTAGGTGGTTTTCTACTGGTATTTTATCTCACACCCGATTTGGGTCATCTTTTGGACCCAAAAAGATTATATGCTTGCAGGTAATGATAAGGGTAAAAACCATTCTATGGGCACTTGATTAGCTGCTTAGGATCAAGAGAGCATGAGACCAAGCTGATTCTTGTGATGACTTTGGGTTTCTTTTGGATTTTTTTACTTTTGGGACATGTATTTTATATTAATTTAGTGTACCTATTGTTGATGTTTTATTAGATACATATGACATGTAGCATCATTCTATATATGGGACATATTCTACTGTTGTCATTTATTTGTCTTCTGCTATTTTCTTTTATTGTATTGTATTAATACTTCTGCTACTTGTATGATATTTCCACTATTTTACACTCTTATAATGAGGGAGCAGTCTCCGCACTGACTCAACTAGGCCCTCACTGCTAGTCAGTAGCCTTTGGCATTTGGAGAGATGCACTTGAGGCCATGTGTCTAACGAGGCTCGGAGCACTATTGAGTAGCATTCGAGTCCGGGATGTTGAAAAGTGGTATTAGAGGTAGTATTTTATAGTTTTATTTAATATTTAGAAATAATTAAAAGAGATAGAAATGAAATGGAATTTGGTAATGAGTTGTGCCTAGGCATAGCTAACCCATGTATAGGGAAAAGACAAATTGCCTTGAATTGAATTATTTTTTTCTGGATTTTGATCTATAATAATTTATTTGATTCCACCATTGGGTGATGCACTTGACTTAAGCTATTATTATTGATATGATTATGAGTTATATTGTGTTTAATCCTGATGAGATGAGGGTATTCCATCTCATGCATTATATAATCACTTGTCAAAAATCACATACCATGCATTTTTACCATGAACTTTAGAGAACATTACTTATTTCATTCTATTGTGATAGATGATGTGATAGATATGTTTTCTATTGTGATAGGTATATTGGGATATTTTATAGTATTGATTTGATGGATGATAAGATTTGGTCCCTGAGGTGTATGGGACCTCTTGGATCAGAATTTAGCAGATCATGGTCCAACCTTAAAGTGAAATGTCCTATGATGTGCCATACATGGATTTTAATCTTAGATTCTTGGGGATTATGGCCCCCCCACATATTTGAATTTGGTGTACCATTGTTTTAATATTCTGATAGAAATGTGATAAACATGAGATTAGTATTAATTCTATGAATGTGAATGTGAGATTAGTTAGAAATGAAATAAATGTGGAAATAAGTGAAATTGAAATGAGTTGTGATAGAGAACTTGACCAGACCCAGCCTTAGTAGTGGGATATTGGTAGTGTCTCTCACTTGTTGATGCCTAGACCTGACCCATGGGAAAGGAAAAGGGGTGAGTTATCATAGAGGAAGGTTTTCATCTATACTGTTTGATATCTCTGCTTTTGAGATGTAAACCTTGATAAAAATACTTCACTACGGTGTGTTTTTGTAATGGTAGAGTCATGCCACCATGAAGACCTCGAGCCATATGCCAGGAGTGTAGTGATGATCACACCTCGTAGGTGGTAGGCCTTGGGATACCAGTGGATCCTCCAATCATTGTAGCTGCAACACTAAGAGTTGTACATACATAGGTGCTGAGGCATAATTCTATGATGGGATCCTATGTTTCATGCAGACCATTTAGGGAGCATCATGACCTACCCTGACTATGGTAAAGTTGATGCATGAGTTAAAAAAACAATTCACCCCCATTTTCAAGGTATGGAAGACTATAATATATAGAGTCATAGCTAGAGTCCATGATATCTATCTTCAAGCACTTAGAGACACCTCCTGAGAAGAGGTTAAATCTTCCTATGTACATGCTATGTGATTTCTCTAAGAGATGGTGGGATGTTATCACTCAGACTGACCATCATCAGGAGATGAATTTGATGGAGTTTCATATGAACTGATATGATTATTTATATCATGAGACTTTGAGGGATGATAGAGCCTTGGAGTTCTTACATCTAGAGTAGGGAGCGATATCAGTTATGGAATAATCAGCCCATTTTACTGATCTCCAGTGTTTCACACCTATTCTGATGGGTGATGAATTATAGAAATCTATGAAATTTGAGGATGGTCTCAGGTATGATATCCAATCACAGGTAAATGTATTTCAGATGGCTACTATATCTAGAATATTAAATCAGTAATTGATCACAAAGCATAACCTGAGGAAATTTGGAGGTGCGATCCAGGGCAGTTCAGCACCCAGGACTGGTACTACATCGAATGGTAGTAGGAAGCATCATCTAGATCTTCCACATGGTGATATTAGCAGTAAGAACAAATCTTTAGGTAGCCAATTGAGGTGCTACCAGTGCAGTAGGTTGGGACATATGAGACCACAGTGTATGAAGGACCCAGTTGAGTGTTGATCTTGTGGAAATATGGGCTATTAATAGCGTTTTTGAAAAATGTTTCCACCAAAAGATAGTGAGAGAGGATTTGCACCAATTTCACATTCAAGAGTAGGGTCAACAACTTCTCATCAGTCAGGAGATGGGGTACAATAATCTGATTAGGTTGTGGTGTTGGTCGTGTCCATGGTAGCCAAACCCCAGGTTCACAGTGACAACAAGATGGATCAACTCAGGGTAGCCAAGTAGTGTCATAGGGTTGTGGTATAACCCAGGAATATGCAGTGCAACAGACCCATCAAAAGTAGGATCTCAGACCTTCTACTATTATATATACGATTTTAATAGCCTTCATTTTGGCTACTTCACTTTTTAATATAGGGTATTCATATAGTTTTATATCTGTATATATGGTAGAAACCATTAGTGTTGTTATATAGTCTTCCAATGGTGTTATAACATTAGAGACTTTGTTAGGGATCATAATGGAAGGTGTGCGTCAGTGTAGAGAGTCCCACCTTGAGGTTGGTGGGTGTCAGTTCATATGGGACCTCTATATCCTCAAGATGAAAGGATTTGATATCATTCTTAGGATAAGCATGTTGGTTCCCTTTTAAGCCTTTATTGATTTCTATCACCGCAGGGTGAGTTTCACATCACCAAAGGGAAGATAGTTTCTTTACAAAGGTGAATGGGATGTATAGGAAAGAAGATCTGGAACTGAGCATCATGGGTTGGGTGGGATGACGACCCATATTTCTAGTTTATATTTGGATGATCAGGGAATGTGTTAGATTGATTTACCTCTAGTGGATGATTATTTTAGGGACATCTTCCCCAAATACCTTCCAGTATTACCTTGGGTGAGAGAGGTAGAGTTCTCTATCAAGCTAGTTATAGGAGTTGAACCAGTATCCATTCATCCTTACAATATAGATACTATTGAGATGAAAGATCTCAAGAGGAAGAGGATTTAGAGGAAAAGGATTTCATCCGACCCATTACTTCTCTATGGGGTTCGCTGGTCCTTTTTTGAAAAGGGAAGAAAATACTCTTAGGTTATGCATGAATTACTGGAAATTGAACCAGCTGACAGTTAAGAACTGGCATCCCTTACCATGTGTAGATGATATCTTCAAACATATCCAAGGATCTGGGGTTTTCTCAAAGATTTATTTGAGATATGGTTACCATCAGGTGCTTGTTAAACCATCAGACATACCTCACATAGTCTTTTTTGGAGAAGGAATGGTCTATATGCGTATTTTTATGTCGTTCGGTCTTACAAACTTACCAACAATATTCATGAAACTTATGAACCTTGTGTTCCATCCTTATCCTGACTCTTTGGATGTGATTTTTATGGATGATATCTTGGTGTATTCTCACAATCGACATGAACATACCAAAAATCTTGACATTGTTTTGAATAAACTAATAGATCATCAGTTATATGCTAAGATCAAAAAGTTCCACTTTTAGTGGGATAAAATTCACTTCCTAGGTTACTTCGTCTCATAGGTAAGAGTATTAGTGGACCCAAAGAAGGTGAGAGCTATAGTTTCCTAGGAGAATCCCAATAATGTCTTTGAGGTGTAGAGTTTCATAGGGATGTATGGATACTATAGACATTTCATATAGGACTTCTCAGGCTTATTAGTGATATTGACAGTCTTGACTAAGATGGGTGTGAATTATGTATGGACAAATTACTATGAGAAAACCTTTTAGGAGTTGTAAGGGAGATTGAATTTAGCTTCAATACTGATTTATCCAGATCCAGGAAGAAGTTACATTGTGTACTATGATGCATCAGGTATCAGGCTAGGAGTAGTTCTTATGAAGGGGGATAGATCCATGGTGTACAAGTCTTAGCTGTTGAGACCACATGAGATAAATTACCCAATGAAAGATCATGAGTTAGCTACAGTTGTTCACGTATTGCGTTGTTGAAGACATTACTTGATAAGAGAGCATTTTGTGGTGTACACGGAACACAAAATCCTCATGTATATATTTACACAGTAAGATCTGAATTTGAGGAAGTGAAGGTGGGTCAAATACCTTCAGTATTTTGACTTCGAGCTTGCCTACATGACTAGAAAAGGAAATGTAGTGTTCGATGAACTGAGCAGCAGGACTCAGATACAAGTAGTAGAATAGGCCAGTAGAGAGTGACAACTTATGGCATTATTTTCTAACATGCACTTGGAGGTGAAAAAAAATCAGGGGCAGACCTTTCTATCATCTTTTATTATTACCTCTACCATATTAGAAAGAGTTATAATGAGGAAAATATCGTATTCAAAAGTCATGGTTCTATGGGAGAGTGTGGTAGGTGAGGAACCTCCTCCTGGTTAGACTATAGGCAAGGATGAAGTTCTGTGATTAAATGGTCACATATGGGTTTTAGAAGACATATGGGAGGAGATGATACAGGAATTTCATGCCTCTGTATGCGTAGTTCATCCAGGTGTCTCAAGATGTATAAAAATTTAAATCATCAGTATTGTTGGTCGAGTATGAAAAGATATGTAGTTGGTTTGGTCATGAGGTGTTCCACTTATCAACAGGTGAAGTCATAACACTGGCGACTAGCCATACTTTTATATAAACTACCCATTCCTGAGTGGAAATGGAATGATGTTGCAATGGATTTCATGAAGGTTTTACTAAGGTCGCCTCGAGGTAACAATGCCGTATGATTTGTTTTCGATAAGATCACAAAGGTTTCACATTTCTTACCAATCAAAGAAACCTTCAGCATTGATGAGCTTGGGAGGTTGTACATCCGTGAGATTGTATGACTATATGGGTCCCCACATACTATCATTTCAGATAGGGATACCCAGTTTACTTCTCAATTATGGAGAGGGATACGAAGGGCTTTGGGTACACAAGCACTTTTGAACACAACTTATCACCCTAGACAGATAAGCATTCAAAGTTCATGATTCTGGTGATTGAGGGCATGCTGCGAGCATCAATCCTGAATTTTAGGGGTTCTTTGGAGAGGCATATACCCCTAGTTGAGTTCGACTACAATAATAGCTTTCAGGCTACTATACATATGAATCCATATGTGGTTTTGTATGGTATTCCATGCCGATAACCCCTATGTTGGCTGGAGGTAGGAGAGGAAGCTATATTGGGACCACGTCTTGTACAAGAGACCACAGAGCAGGTGCAATTGATTCAAAAGTGAATGGCTACTACGCAGTCTCGTAAGAAATCATACATCGATCACCACATATGAACTTTAGATTTTGGGGTTAGGGATCGGGTTTTCCTACATATTTTACCAAAGTTGGGACATAATGGGATCAATAGTCAAGGTAATATTACACCAAGATATTTCAGGCTATTCGAGATTCTAGAGAGGGTTAATCCGGTAGCCTATCGGTTGCAGTTAACATAGAGGTACCGAGCTATGCATGATGTCTTCCATGTTTTTCAATTGTAAAGTTACTATTCATACCCATCTCATGCTTTTCAGTTCGAGTAGGTTGAGTTATAGGTATATGCATACTTTGAGGATCATCCTATATTTATTGTGGATCGTATCATGAAGGTTCTCTAAGGTTGGTCCGTTTCTTTAGTACGGGTGCTATGAAATCATGATCGAGTGTAGGACAAGACTTGGGAGAGGAAGGCCAATATACAAGCACAATGGCCAAATTTATTCTGAGATATTTCTTCACCACCCTTGGAAGGGTAATTCAGGGACAAATTTCTTTAAGGGGGGAAGTTTGTAAGAACCTGATTCTTCTTTGAGGTATGTATATTGTGTTTTTTTGTCAATTATTAGTTTAATTTCTTAAATATAGCCTAATGTTGATGCCAATTGGGGTCATAGAGGTACCAGGGGTGTCTAGGGATCATTTGAATCCCATAACTAAGTTTTGGGGTGTTTTTAGTTTGGCACATGGTTAGTGAAAACCATGCGGGGAAGGCCACACAGTTTGACTAAACTGTGCGAGGCTGCACAATGGGGGATTACAGGCTGCACAATTTGTGTAAACCATGTGAGAGGAGCTACAAGACCATGCAACAAGTCTACAGTTTTCAAAATATTTTGATAGAGGGTTGAAGCATAGTTTTCACATGGTTCATAAACTATGTAGGGTAACCATGTGCTATACCCTAGGCCTACAGAAAGCTATGCACAGTTTTCACACAGTTTGACAAACCGTGCAGATAAATTATGTGAGCCCTGCTGTGTAGGAAATTTTATAATTTTTAATTAAATTAAAAATCCTATTATAACCTAAATTGAGGTTTCTCCCCCCCACATAGAAACTCAACCATGAAATATTTTTCATTGGGCATAAATTAGTTTTTCGTATCTCTTCTTCATCTGAGATCTGATTTGAGTGCTGCCTATCTCATCAAATCCATATCAGTAAGGCCTTAATTACTTTTTATAGGTTCTCCATTCTTATAGGAATTAGTTTTACTATTTGGATTTAGTCTCATATAACCTAATTTCCCATTCTTCATCTGTTCTTCAGATTTCTTCCAAATCAGGATGAATCAGAGCCAGCTACTAGAGGAGATATCTAGCACAAAACTAAGGTAGGTGGTCTCATGACTTTTGCTAAAAGTCAAGATGTTCATATATTCCACTGTGTCACATGCCCATTTTTATGGAATCACCTTAATTTGAAATTAAACCTATTATTACCCAACATGTTATAGGCAATTGAATAGGCTTGTTAATGCTTGTTATAGGTTGTATACCATGAATAAAGACCACCCTATGGGAAAGTTTCCTTGAATGGACCCTTTTACGGCTTTATGACTTGGATACCCCTTGAGGTGTGTCTTTATCTCTTTTATGGGTTGTTAAAAATAGAATTTGTTATATATAGAATTGAAAAGTTGTTATATTTTAATTGAATTGGTTAAAGGGTATGGGATGGTTGGATTTTCCCGTGAACCATGTATTACATTGCTTGTTTAAGCATGCTTGTCTTGAATTACCTTGACCATGTGAGTAAAGTAGAGGCTATGAATTGAATTGATGTAAATGGATTGAATTTCTCAAATTTTTTATTTTTTCATGTGATTTATATTATAAATAATACATGTGATATCTTTATAGTCTTGTTAGGATTGTTATATTAAAAATGGATATGTGAGTATTTGAATGACCCTTAAATTATAAGCCCTTGTGATAAATGTTGATACCATGCTATGTAATGGATTGATTAAGTATGGGAAGATCATCACCATAATGTGAACACATAAGTTAAATAATGTTAAATACATGTATTAGTTATTATGCATGTGATTCTTGTTATATGAATTAATCCCATGCGAGTAAATTAAAGGCTAATCCCTTAAGGTTGGTCCTTGTTGATTATCCATTTTGAGGTGAGTTATATTGAATGCCTTTGGTTTTGACCTTGGAATGTTAAATGAATTGTTTCAATGAAATTGAATTGGTTAAATGATAAATATAATTTGGTGATACATGGATTCAAATTATAATTTCATGGACATAATAAATGGTTAATATGATATTGTCAACAGTGATACATGGATCCAAATGATAGATGCCATGGACGGACTCATTAAGACTTGACTTATATGCCGAGTGATACTTAGAATCTAATGGATTTATAAGGATATACTCAAAGGGAATTATTTATATGTCATGGGTGATACTTGGGCTTTACTTAGAGGACTTCCAAGGATAGGCTCAAATGACATGGACTTTATACCACATATAGAGCGATACATGGGTTCATGAGGGGTTCTCTATGTATGGGCTCGTGGATGGACTCATAGGGTGTTGGTTAAAAATTAGTAATTTCAAGGATAGACTCAGGTTTTATATGAATAAATGAATAAAATGGAATGGATTATGATGAATTTCCAAGCCAAATCACAAGCTTTAAGTTAGTCTTTACTTGTATTGTTTGGATGGCCTTCTGAGGCATCTATTGTGCTTCCAACTACATGGGGGATTTTTGGCTCGTGACAGATCTCAAAACTTATAAATTTCAATTTAATTAGAATGTTAAATTGATATAAATGAGAGATAGTTCATGTAGCATGTTTAATTTTGAGTTATTCCTTGCTTACTTGTTTTCTTATTTCACACCACCTGCTATATATATTCAATGAATAATTGGAATAGACCTTGGGTGGTTTTCTATTATGATTTTATCTCACACAATGTTTGGGTCACCTTTTGTACCCAAATAGATTATATGATTGTGGGTAATGATAAGGGAAAGAGACCTCCTAAGGGTTCTTGATCAGCTTCTTAAGAGCAAGAGCATGGGACTAATCTGAGGGTTACAATGCTTTTGGGTTTCTTTTGGTATTTTTTTTAATTTTGGGACATGTATTTTATATGACTGTAGTTTACCTATTTTGGATTTTTTATTAGAGACATATGATATGTAGCAACATTAAGTATATGATACATATTCTACTGTTTTCATTTATCAGTCTTACACTATTTTTATCTATTGTATTGTGTTACTTCTTACATTACGTGTATGATATTTCCATTGTGTTACAATATGATAATGAGGGCATAGTCTCCCCACTGACTCACCTAGGCCCTCACTACTTGTCAGAAGCCTCTGGAATTTGGGGAGATATGCTTGAGGCACGTGGCTGACTGATTTTGGAGAACAGTTAAGTGGAATCTAGGTTTGGGATGTTATATATAACATGTTCATACAATATATTTATTTCCTATGTTAGGGACCCAATTTGTGGTGCCCTACTGAGTTATTCTTACACCCTTCTTGATCATCCAAAACCTTGGGTACTCAAGTAAAATTTAATAATCATAGGTTTAGGTAGGGAAAAGGCCAGGTGCGACATGACCATGCAGGATAACTTATACTAAATTGTAGACTAGGTTGAGATGAGTCTTGGGGATGGTGGAAGATCCACAATGTATTTTATTTCTTTTACTTTGTATTTTTTATTGAACCAATGGGAAATTAGTTTTTTTATGATAATATGACCATGTATTTGTATGAATATATTATTTTACACCTATATTTGATATAACATGTATATTTTATTCTTCCATGGAATTCTATTTTTGTGATAGATTATTTTGGGTTTTTAGCTATGTTTTAATTTGATATTAGGGTATAGTCTTCCCATGGTAACACCCTAAAGAATAACTACAGGTTTAAAGACTCTGACATATGTGGAGGTGTACCTGAGGTTAAGTAGTGACCACTAGTTTGAGAACCATTCGAGTGGTATGGGGTGGTGGAGAGTTACAATCACACTGAAACATGAGAGGATTTTCTATAAGGGGTCATAATGGGGGATGGATAACACCACAGTGGGTGGGATATATCATAAAGAGTGGTTAATAGGTAGTAATATTAGGATTATTTGAGTGGTTGGTTTTTCTATGACCTTATTGTGTTTCTCTATGGTGAGCATGTGTGATATTTTGTTTTAGATTCACGAGAAACCTTGATGTAATGTAAGTATTTGAATCATGGTGAAGGTTACATAAGTATAACCTTTTATCTAGCATAAGAATAATTTTAGGTTATGTAAGATAAAAAATCTTATATATGTGGTGGGTTGCACTATAATACATTTGGGCTATGTCATGAAGCTTGGATAGCAGGGGAGCGGTATGTTGTGAAGGAATAGGACTACACCATTAATCCTTGATTGAATAGAGGGTGTTGTGACATGATGAAGAGTATTAAGGCACACCATGATCCAAGTAGGGGAGGTTTGGTCTTTGGTTATGATGGGAGTAGGGTGTTGAGACATAGCCAATAGGGACATGTTGCAATGCTTGTTTTACGAAGTTTTATTTAAATTAATTAAATTAAATGGGTTTTTATTAAAATATTATTAGAATATGTTTTCCCCTTTTTCACAGAAGTTGCACCCATATCCCCCTACCTCTTATTTTTATCTTCTAAAGTAGATATCTACCTTTTTTGTTCATGGATTTGAGTACCATTCATCTTAGGTGGAAGTTAGAGGAAATTATATAACTCCTCTTCAATCTATTCTCCATTTATTCTACTTTTTTAGTCTGTTATATCATTCATGCTCAAATTTAGTTTTTTTCTAGATTTTGGGGAAACCTATGATTATATCTAATTAGTCTATTGGTATTTAATGAGAGGGATTCTAGTGGATCTTGGTAGAATTTCCCTAAACATTTTCACTATGGTTTATAATTTTTTCTATTTTTCATGTGACATACAGTCAATCTGCTTATTGGTGATCTATATTAAGTAAAAAACTTATTTTTTATTCATTCACCCATATGAGTGGAATAAATGTCTAGGGGCTACAATGAACCCTAAATTATTAATATTTGATTCTTCAATCACTAATGTACATGGTATTGACCTAAAGTGTGAGATGTATAATATATGAAACCTAGAGGGGAATGAATGTGATATAATAAAATAGAGTGGAAATTGGGATTAGTTCCCTTAGTACCCTTAGAGTAAGTAGGTGTGCTGGATTGAAAATGGTTGTCTTAGGGGCAATCCTTATAGAAAATTGAGTTACCTTATAGAAATTATAGATAGTTGTTTATTGTATGGGTTGAGTGTTCCTCCCTCATCAGTAGTAGTATATGGGTGAGTATATATAGAATTTGGGCTTGGGTATAGGTTGGTGATGAGAGGATGGACCTAGTGGGACCTTGGAAGTGTGATGAATGATAATACATTATTTATGTTAATTTCCTAGAATGTGTTGTCTATTTTTTTTAGATTATTATGTGAGCGTGGTTTTATAAAGGGATGCTATGAACATTGAGCAATGAGATTTTACCCTAGTGTTTGGAAATGAACTAAGGGAATATATGAGTGGTTTTTTTACTATGATTCATCTTAGGGAACCATGTTGGCACTACAGAATAATTTTTAAACCTAATGGAATAGTTAAATTAGGCTAACATAGTATCATCCTTTGATGGTGGAATATGAAAAAAGTTTCTGTTTTTGAGAGGATAACCTAGGAAATTTATATCAAATTTGGGGAAGTTACAATCCTTGTCCCCACATGATATATATTAATTCATTAATCTATTACACTTTTATGTGTTTAATTTAATAAATGATTTTATATTAGGTGAATACTTTGGTTGAAACTATAAATGGTTATGGATTGTTTAACGGGTTGGTAATTCATGCCAACTATGGTTGTTAGATGTATTATAAATGTGGGTTGGGTGATTCGACAATCAAAGATACCTGAGATATGAGAGAACATGTTATGTGTGAGATTTGTGTACCATTTCAACCATCAAGGGGATTTTGTCATAGGTTGGGAGATCATTCCAACCAAGGGTATGTAGATATGGGATAAGTTGGGAACCAAGAAGATTATTTCCAAATAGCTATTTGGGATGGTCATTAATGCCATGTATATACATGTTACTATAGAATGGTATGCATGATGAGTTGGGAACCATGAAAACTATCATCGGTGGATGGTATAAAGGGTGATCACTATTCTAAACCTTAGTATTTATGATATGAGATAGTATTAAGGGTGAGTTCTGTTCTGATGGTTGATATTGATTATATGAGATGATATCATGGGAAATCACTATTCCAACCCTTAAAATTGGTGATTTGATATGGTGTTATGGGTGGGTTCCATTCAGACCCTTGATATGGTATTATGGGCGAGCACTATTCTGATTCTTGAGTTGTTATTATGGGTGGGTACCATTTTGACCCTTAGTATTGATTTGTGACATATTCAAACTCAAAATGGACACTAGTTGATGCATGCATGTCTATTATTGGGTGTCACTACAAAACTCAAGGATTAACAATGGTTTATTTTATTATGTTTAATTTTATATATTATGTCACATGGTTCATGCATTATATACACTGGATATGTTAGGGAACCTGCTGATGGTGAGCTACTGAGTTGTAATCACACCTTGATTGGGATGCCTTGACACTTTGGTACCCAAACACATATAATTACAATAGTAATAGGTAGGTTAGATGCATTAATTTGGATAGTTTAGTTAGATATATTGGGAAGTGTTTTTAGATGGGACTGGGTTAAGACTCCAGACTAGGTGGCAGTTATTTTTAGTATTGTTTAGTTTGGTTTGAGATATATATTATCTTCCCATGGGAGATCTTTCTAGTGTTTGCTTGAATCGTGAAATATTTTGTTGGATCATTATTTTATAGATTGTAGTTTATTATTTAATTTTGACAATATATTTTCCAAATGACATATTTTATCTTATTTATATTGTGATGATTGATTGCATATTGATTTTTCTATGTTTTATGGATATCTACACCAAAGGGTATCATCTCCCCAAAGTTTAATCATAAATCCTTATTGATAGTTATAAACTTGTGGCATAAATGAAGGAACACATAATGTCATGTGGTGCTCTAGTCCAGTTACTATTGAGTGAGCTGAGTTAGGAAGTTACAATTATGAGATGCATACGAGTCATTCTACCAATCACATAGTTTAATAAGAATAGATCAGACCATTCACATTATATATAAGGTTAATCATGGTCAAGAAAGACCAATATTTCCTTCATGTAATTCCTGACATCAGATTAAGTCCATTCCCTTAACATTGTATGAGATTAAATTCCCACATATAAAGTTCACGTATGATTATAATAATCGTGACATGGGCTGTATGAGATTAAATTAGTCAAAAGAAGAAACTATGCCATATTAATTTAGTGCCCCTTATCAATCATGTTAGATTAAATCAAGACTTATGAAGTTAATATTAGATTAAAATCAACCAATTTAAGAATAAACACACAACCAATTAGCACATAAGATTAACTCCTATGCCCTGCACCTATATAAAATAGTAGAATATGATCGAGAGATATTTACAAGGGATTATAAAGATCTATTTTTCATGAATTTTATAACCCATATAAATATGGAATGGTACAAACACTATAATAATAATGTGTGGGTTATCTAAAGAATTTAAAAGGATCAAGGGACTCATTTCAACCCATTGATGAGATCCATACACACATTTTAATCATAAAATATGTAGGAGATTGAGATAATATCCCAAGTATAAAACATATTAATATTTCAAGAAAATAGTTATAAATCTGATCAATATGTCAAGAATACATGTATTTGGAATCAAATGGTTTTTGAGATCCATTGAAGGGGTAAAAGAATAAGATACTCAAAGCCACGAAACCTCATGGACAAAGAAATCTAACTACATGGAATGATGTTGAACCTATATATAGTGTGATACTATGATTCATTAGAGAATAAATTATATTCTATGAAGAATAAGGCTACTTAAGCATAACATACATCAATATTTCATCATTTTAGATTAATATTCAATACATTTTACAATAATAAACTCCTGAGTACCATAAAGGATTTGGGAATTTAGAGAATAGATACATAATCATATTATTTCATGAAATATATTCAACATATACAAAAAATTTAGTACACTTATTAAATATAACATACTTAAAATATTTCTTCATAACCTGGGGAAAGGAAACATGATAAAGGGTAATCTCAAATTCCCAACAAGGGTAAACATAAGAGATATCAATCAATGATCACGAGTGAGTAAAAGATAAACACAAGGGTATGATAACATGTTTGTAAATTATAATAATCATACCCAATCATTCATAGATCATTAATTATAAATCAACGAATGATGATTTTTCATAATAAAAGTTATAGTCCATAAGTGTGAGAATCATCAATAACCAATCATGATCCAGAAGAACATATCATAATCATAAGACATAAGTTTTTGGTATACACATAATAATATAAAATCATTTCCTTAGTGAAGGATAACTTCCAAGATTATCATAGTGGATTGGGTTCACTCCTTATTCCATCATTTATTTAGTCAAGGTTCACTCCCAAGACCATATTATTGGACATAGTCCCTTACTGAATTAGGTTCACTCCCCATTTTAGTCATTATTATCTCATGTGATATATATATTTATCCAATTCATTCGGGGGCTATATAATTTCATTACCACCCTTCACATAATGAAAACCATACATATATATATTCCAAAAATAATAAAAAATTTATCGTAATATTATATTATAACCCATAGAAATGAAAAAAAGATTCATAAACATTTCATTATTTCATTATAGTATAACCCATGAACAAAAAACAGGTTTCATAAAGGTTTCATTATAATATAATTAACCAGTGGGAAGGTTAAGAGTTTCTTAGAATCATCCTTTAATCATCATTACCATAATCTATCCAGATAAAGAAAGTGTATGGTATCATAATATCATATCCTCAGTGAATCATAACAATCCTTAAGTATATTGACATAGATGAAAAATAACTTTAAAATAACATTTGAATCTTTCATTGAAAATATGAGAATAATATTCTTTTTTTATAAAATTTTAATTTAAAATTCCCAAAAAATTAAGAAAATGATTTTACTAGAAAATAAAAATGGAAAATTTTAAAGTAATATTCAAATAAATGTTTAGTTATTATAGAGGTAAAATCCATTCATACCATATACATTAATAGATAATAGTTTTTAACACTATTATAAAAAGCAATAAATGACTTATTTAGAGAAAATTTCTTTAAAAATATTCCTTTTAATTTTTTTAAATATAGTAAAATTTTATAAAAAGGACCATTTTAAAAAAAATCAATTATAGGTAAAAACTTCTATAAAACAATTTTGAAGAGTATGGACATGGAAGAAAAAGTTAATCGACCAAAGAGAAAACAAGGTATGATTTTATTTAAAAACATTTTTTTTCAATAATTTTAAGTCTCAAAGAGAGAAAAATGGTACTAATAATTGGAAATTCTAGGAATAATAAAAATATAATAAAATATATGGGGTTTAAATTATAATATCCATATACTTTCCCTTAATGGAAATTTTGTATACGCAATCATGAACAGAAATGGGATTGTAACATAAATCCTTACATAAAGTCCCATTTTTCTTTGTATGCTTTCAAATATCATGTATAATAAATATAGGTTTATTATAAATACATTTAAAACCATTATTCATAAATAAATTACTATTTACCATTCTGTTTATAATTTCCAATTATCATTTTATTAACAATTATTCCTTAAAATGGACATTTAGGTGAAAATTCGTCCGTTTTCCATGCATGTTTTGGTTTGATGGTTTTGGTACTTGAAATTTGATCATGGTTTAATAATATATAGAATATTAATAATTATATAAATATAATTTTTATTCATTATATACAGTTTTATAATCATTAATATAAAATGGTGATGAAAAATGAATTACATCACTTTGTGGAGATGGTAGTTCGTGCGTACGCATAGGTGATATTTTCACTTTTCGATGGATGGAATAAAATAAATATAAATAATAATTCACATTTAAATAATAATTATTATATCATAAATATAATATATATCCTCATTACCATCCATATAAAATTTAAATGAAAAACAAATCATATATCTTTGTGGAGGTGGTAGTCCAGACGTACGTAAGAGCAACGTTATCATTTTTCAAATGATATAAATATAAGAAGGTGGATAATATATTATAATACAAGAAGAAAAATTATTTATTAAATATCATAAATAATCATTAAATACATTTTAATAACCAACATTGAATGATGGTGATGAAAAATTAAATACATCACTTCACGAGGCAGTAGTCTGTGCATACGCACGAACGATGATTTTGTTTCCCATTCGATGGAGAAGGAAATGAATAAATGTTTAAAAATTTATATAATAAAATATAATTATATGGTATATAATGATATTATTATATCATTATGGTTAGTACATAATTTAAGGATTCATAAGAATATATAAAATGAAAACACTCGGTTAAAAGTTATACCTCTTCTTTGGACAACCTCATTTTGGCTTACACCATGAGCTTTACAAGGATGATATTTTGATAAAAAAGACATATAAATCATGTTTAGGGATGTTAGGGTAGGTATTTTATAATATATAAGGCTCATTAAGTGTGAGTAAGAGAGGATAGGTGGTATCCTTTTATAAGGGAGGGAGAGGGCACACTTGGAATGTTTCAAAATATTAACATATATTATTGTCTTACTCAAGAACAATGGCTCCAAAATTATTAATATTAGAATATGAGATTATATATGGTAAAAATATAACCATAAAATAGTATTTATACAATATTTTAGGATATTTTAACCCTGTTATTTTAGTTTTAACCCTTTTAACCTATTTTAACTCTTACCATGGTAAGTGACTTTTTTACCAAAGCTGTTATTCATAATGAAAAAACTAATTTTTACCTATTTAAAAATATTAATTATTTTGATTCAAAATATGGGATAAATTTTATAGGATTAAATTTTTATATTGGAAGAAATTCATTTTAAAATAAGTGTGAAAAACACAACAAAACCGTTTTTAGAAAAATTCATTTTTAAGCATCAAACTGAGTTTACCTTTATTCATTACATTATAAAAACTATTAGATGAATGTTAAAATATTTTATTGAATATATTATATAAAAATTTAATTAAAAACATTCATTAATAGAGATTAATTTATTTTTTTAAGATAATACACATTATGCGTATATAAACATTTTTTTAGAAAAAAATATCTTTTTTTACCTTAAAATGTTATTATTTTAATTTCTAAACAAATAAAAACTAATGAATTCAAATGAAAAAATAAAATTTAATATATTATTTATAATTATTCATATCTTACATTACAATGACTAGGTGATAACCATCACATTAAATAATAATATATTAATAGTATATCACAATTTGTTTAAACTCAAGATTGTGTGTAAAGAAAACTATCAAAGAAATTAAACTTATTTAAAGAGGAATATATCAAAAAATATAGGTATGTTACTTTTTAACACCTATATAAGAATTTATAAATTTAAATTCCATCACTCCAATACAAAAAATAGAGGATACTTCTGTCTCATCACATCTTTAGGTTCCCACATACCTTCCTCAAATTTATGATTTTGCCAAAAAAAATTGACCAGGTGAGTGGTATTGTTTCGTAGTAATTTATCTATTTGAAATAGAATCTCAATTGGTTTTTTCTAATAAGATAGATCATGCTATAATGGTATTCCCTCTAAGTTTAGTACATGTGAAGGATCATGTATCAACTTTATGAGAAGAGATACATGGAACACATTATGAACTTGTGTGAGATTTGGTGGAAGTGCCAAGAGATAATAAAACATCCTAGTATAATCAATAATTTTGAAGGGTATGATATATCAAGGTGTTATATTTACCTTATTTACAAATCTCATAACCTTATTTGAAGTAGATATTCTTAATATTACTTTATCACTAACTTCAAACTCTAAATCTCACTGATGATTATCATTATAACTTTTCTGTCAACATTGAGATGACCTGATGTGTTCTTGAATGAATTTTACTTTTTTTAAAATTTCATTATCTAGCTCAGGTCCCAATAGAATTATTTCTCTAACTTCATCCTATACTGTTGAATTTTTACACTTCATACCATATAGATCTTCATACGGAGCCATCTGAATTCTCGAGTGAAAGATATTTTTGTATGAAAATTATACCAAATGAAGGTTTTGATCTCAAACACATTTGAAATATATAGAATAGTATCTCAAAATATCCTCTAGGTTTTTAATTTTACTCTTAGACTAACTATCTGTATCTGAATGATATGAAATGATAAAGTTCAACTCCGTATTCAAATCTTGTTGAAGACTTATCAAGAACTTCTAGGTAAACCTCAGATCCCAATCAAATAAAATAAAATGTGGCAATCCATGAAACCTTATCACATCCTTAATTTATATCCTGGTAAAGAGAGAAATATTCTCTAATAGAAATGAAATGATATTATTTCATAAGGCCTATGACTAAAACACAAATATTATTATCCCCTTTAAATGTTTTGGGGAGTCCAATAATGAAATACATGGTAATATTTTCCCTTTTCCATTCTATTATGGGTAATGGTTGTAACATAACATTAGAATTATATATCCTATAATTTACTTGTTGACATATTATAAATCAAGATACATACTCTAAAATGTCCTTTTATTTTTTATCCCACCAGAAATACTCTTTCATATCTCTATACATTTTCATACTTTTAGGATGAATAGAGAATGATGAACTACGAGCTTCATCCAATAACTCCGTATTTAAGTATAATATTTATAGAACATATATTTACTTCATAAACCTTATAATTCTATAAAAATCATGGTTGAACTCAAGAAAATTTCTCATATTCTTCTTCAATCCCACGTCCTCCTTCTGCACCTATTTAATCCTCACATGGATGGATGGTTGAATATTAATACGATAAAGATATGATATGTCCACTTTCCTTGTAAAGAACCAAAAATTCCATATATTTTTTAAAATTATTTGGGATTATTATGAGTCTGAAAAAATTTATGGCACTCAATTCCGAGGCCTGGTGTCCCCGGAACAGATTTTTGAAAAAAATTTAAGGTACGTTCAGTAAATGTGCCGACACCATTTTCTATCTTTTGAACCGGTGCTCATAATTGAAATCTGAGGACTCCATTGAATCTTCAGTGCCAAGATTATCTTAAGAGAGGCTTCACCTCAACCGTAGTAGGTCTAAAGAAAAAGATAGTTTTTAGACATCTTTTAAAGAATAATAAAATAACATAAAAATTGTTATTTTATTTTTCTCCAATGGTTGAGCGGTGGTGGTGGGTCGGTTGAGTTGTCAATCCATTTAATGCCTTGACCCTTTTTTTTGTAACCACTTTGTTGAGATATGGGAGGTGAATCAATTAACTTATTAATGAACCTCACTAAAGCTACATTGTGTTAAAATATCATCCATAGTCTATTTAAATAGAACTCAGGTTGATGTTTTTGACACAAATTCATCAAGAGAGGAACCTCTGGTGAAGTACTAAGACAAATTACACTGGTGTAGTATGGAAGATTGGGCAGCAATGATTTAGGATTGATGAACGCCAGTGACTCCATCCAACGAGGAATCCTATCCTGCCACAACTGCGACACCTCCAACTATTCTCGAGGTAGGGGGTTTGACTTGATTTAATTATAAGTGGTTGATGATGAATTTATTGTTTCCCATTTGTTATGATGCTAAATCGGAGGGTGTGGGCCAAAAAAACAAGGCCCAGAACCTCTACTGCTTTGTTCTTGTCGCGTTCTTCATGGGAAATTTTTTCAACTCAGCAGAACCTTGAAAATGGGAGGCACGAAGTGACGGCGGCATCCCAGGAGGCCTGTAGGCGTGAGTGGAAGAGAAAATGGACTATTAGAGCTCACCCAGTGTCCTATGGAGGTTCCGCCAGTGCGGCACCAGTGCAGTGGCACCGAATACTGGCACTGATGGCGATGGTGGCGGCCGACGCTCCGCAGCCGCAGAAGAGGGTGGTGCTGCGACAGACCCGAAGGGGGCGGTTGACTCCCGATCGATCACTTTGGTGGAAGGTGGAACGCCGTCGCGTGCCGTGGTGAGGAGGACATAGATTTGAAGCTACAGAGAAGGGGACCCACATCCTGCGGGTCTCGCTGGTAGCCAAGGTGGTGCCACATGGCACTGTCGTTACAAATAGTCGAACAACTCTTTAGCCGTTCGGGTGGAGGACCGCGTGACCGTCACGTAGGTCGCGCCCAGCGAGCCGAGCCTGCCGCGGCCCAACCAGTTTGGGTCGGGCCAGTCTATGGCCCAGCTAGTTTGGGCTGGTCTGGGTTAGACCTGGACCAGGTTGGGTTGACTCAGGCCGGGTCGATCCGACTGGGTCGGTCCAGGTCAGACCGGACCTAGACCCATTTCGGTCCCAGATACGCTTAAAGGGCCATATCTCACAAACCAGATGTCCATTTTATGAACTGTCTATGGAACTGGAATCCTTGGAATGATATCGTTCTTTTGAGATGCTCAACCTGAGTTTTTAAGAAAATTAGAGTATGACCAGGTTGGATCGTTCTCGAATCCAACTGGTCTCTCGGCACTAAAATGCCTATAACTCTCAAATAGAGTGTCCGATTGACATGCCGTCTGTTTCATTGGAACCATTATGACATGACATATCATTGGGTTAATTTTTCATGGGACTTAATGGATGTTGAGGCATGAACAATATCTTGAGGAGAAGATACTATATAACTCAAACACACTGGGAGCAGAAAATCCTGTGGGTGGCTATCATTTTAATAGCGATCCTGTGTGGATCAACACCTAGTGATCCTGTGTGGATTAGCACCTAGCTATCCTGTGTGAGTTAGTACTTATCCTATGTGGGTCAAATCCAATGTGGGTTAGCGCTCAGCGATCCTGTATGGGTCATCACATACCGATCCTATGTGGGTCAGCGCTCAGCGATCCTGTGTGGGTCAGCAGGTGTTAGTACCTATTGATCCTGAGTGGGTCAGATCTTATGTGGGTTAGGGGGGGTTAGTACCTGTCGATCCTATGTGGGTCAGCAACAATACCTCTTAATAGAATAATATGATCTAGCCTTACGACTAATCATATGTACTTCTGTACTTAAGTTATACCTGGTTTGAGCTAAGTCTTTTCTTTGTGCTTTGTGATTGAGATCATGATTTGTGATTTTCATTTGTAGAATTATAAGATACCTTCAGGGGTCTCGAGTTCCCTACTTGGTATTTTTATACTCACACCTGCACGGGCTTTGCCCGCACCTTATTGTTTCTTGTGCAGACGACGAGTTGCTTTTACCGAGACTCAAGGAGCTAGGACCTGACAGTGGTCAGCAGTGACGTTTGACATGGAGATCTGTGGAAACGAGATTTACCTACCCTTCAGGTAGGATCCTCGGTGGATGATCTCAGGAGCTATTTTCTATTTTCTTTTGTATTGTATCTTTCAGTTGGGCTTGTATTCCAGCCCCTTTACTTTCAGTACAAACTTTTACTACTGCAGTTTTACTTCATGGTTTCATCTTGTTGTGTTCTTGGACTATGTGTTTGTACAGGTTTAAAGACAAGGCCTTCTTATTTTAGGGATACTCCTTTCCGGTGCTAGTCGCCAACCCATGGCCTATAGAAGGTGGGCTTGGGGTAGTCACGGCATGGGCCCCGGGGGACGGGTTGTGAGAAATTGGCATCAAAGGAGTCCGTTTTACTGAAGAACTAAGACTCTGGTATTTCGAATGGAGCAATAGTGTTAGGTGTTTTGAGTGTGGTTTTCAGTTCAGGGAGTCCTGTGTTGGTGCGATGGTTGATGTATCCATACACCCTGACCCTGAATTCTGATTTCCAACTCGGTGCATGAAAACACTGATTTCATTTATTTTGGAAGTGTTTTACTTTTGATCTCTTTTGAGTCAGCTCACCAGGTATAACTTATTGAGCATGATGCACCTATTTCGTTTAGGATGTCGCCGCATATACAAACAACTAGGATTCTAGAGAGAGTACACAATGATCTCCCACTGAGTGATGAGGCTTTGGTATAGGGCCCTCTTACTATGTTGGAACCTTCGGGTGGTGTACCAAAAATACCACCACTTGGAGGGCAGAAATTCCCACTAGCCCCACTAGCAGACCATGCACACTGACTGAGCACATTGTACGAGTTCCAGTGGTAGAGGCCTTCAAGGTTTCAAGTTGAGATAGATCCTTAGGTAGCTGAGGACTAGCTGGAGGCTGTAGCATGAGTTTTTCTCTTGGTTGAGACACCAGAAGAGCATATCATGATCCTAGCTGCTAGAATATTACATGGAACAGCAGGGAGATGGTGGATTCTGTTGCTCCAGATGCATGAGGAGGTGACACTCTCCTATTTGGACTTTGAGACCCTCTTTAGGGTAGAGTTTTTACCAGCGACTTTATGCTCAGTGCATATTCAGGAGCTGCTACACTTACAGCAGGGCAACCATTTAGTGGCCCAGTACTTGGCGGGATTCACTAACCTCTCACGCTACTCCACCAACATGGTACGAGACCCATTATTTAGGGTCTGAATCTTTGAGTAGGGTCTCCAGCAGGATATCAGAGCGTCGATTATATCACTAAATATCCTGGCGTATCCTGGAGTGCTCGATCGAGCATTATTGGTGGAGAGATTCTTAGCTGAGTAGGCATCGATGGTGAGAGCCACCACCAGACGACAGGTAGTTGAGTCATCTATAGTAGGTAGTAAGAAGATGATGCATAGGTCCAAGAGAGCCATACCTTCCGGTGGACAACCTTAAGATATAGGGTTGGAGGTGAAGAGCTCACGAGGTGGAGTAGGCTAGTAAAGGAGCAGACTGTGCTTCACGTGCGAGGGGCATGGCCACATGGCTCACGACTTCCTGACCTATCATATTGAAGATTATCATAAGACTGAGGTACTTTTGAGGTATCTATTGAGGTTTGATAAAGGAGGTACATAGGGTAGCAGATATGATATAGGATTAGGTCATGCAGTAGGTGGTGGATGATGGTTTGAGGTTCTACCACCACCACCCTTAAGTGGTCCACCCCAACCACAAGGAGTAGGTGGACACGGGTGAGCTCAACTTCAGGCAACAGAAGCATATAACCATGGTGATTTAGAGATGATTAGAGGTATGATATGTGTCTACTCCACCCTAGAATTAGTACTTATAAACACAGGTTCCAGTCACTCTTTCATTTCCATGACACTAATTCGGAGCTCAGAGATTCTGATGGAGCCATTGGCTTAATCCTTACGTTTAGATCCTCCTATGAAAGAATATTCGATTGTTAGAAACTGGTGCAGATAGTGTGAGCTCACTATAGGAGGAGATATCTTCATCTGGGATCTCCTAGTAGTATCATCGAGGCCTTATGATTTCATCTTGGGTATGGACTGGATATCCATAGTCCATGATTAGATTGACTATTTTAGGTATAAAGTGTGGTGTGTCTGCAAGGATGGGATCAGGTTTACCTTCACCGGCGATAAGAGAACCTTTGCATCACATGATGGACTTACTTAGAATAGGGTGCAGCTGATCACACATCAATTGACTAGACTTACCCTCAGAGTAGTTGATGTGAGGTGTCTGAGTTATCCTATAGTGGTGGACCGCTATGTTGATGTCTTTCCTGATGATGTATAGGGACTACCTCTTTACAAAGAGGTAGACTTCTACATTGACCTAATCCCTGGGATGACACCGATATCTATGCCAGCATATCGAATGGCCCCCGTGGAGCTTCATGAGTTGAGACTATAGTTGGAGGATTTTCAAGTGAAGGGGTTCATAAGGCCCAGTGTTTCTCCATGTGCATCCCTGATGTTTTTACCAAGAAGGAAAATGGGAGTCTGAGGCTTTGTGTGGAATATCAGTTCCTGGACCAGGTGACTATGAAGAAAAATTATCCACTCCTGATGATTGATTATATCTTCGACAATTTGAAGGGATCGCGATGATTTTCAAAGATAGACCTCAGATCAGGCTATCACCAGCTTAGGGTACGGGATAAGTATGTGCCAAAGACAACCTTCAGATGTCAGTATGGACATTAGGAGTTCTAGGTGATTCCCTTAAATGTGACCAACACTCTGGAAGTGTTCATGGGTCCCATGAAGAGGATATTATAGCCTTACCTAGATCGCTTCGTGGTGGTCTTCATTGATGACATCTTGGTATACTCGGTGTTGGAGGAGGAGTACTCCATGAACCTACAGATAGTTATGGATACACTATAAGAGAACCAACTTTATAGAAAGCTCTCAAAGTGCCAGTTCTGGATATAGGAAGTTCACAACCTGGGGAACATTATCTCAGAGAATGGAGTTTTAGTGGATCTGAAAAAGATAGAGGAAATTCTTTCTTGGGATCCACCCAGGAGTGGGACTGAGGTGCAAAGCTTCCTAGGATTGGCTGGGTACTATAGGAGATTAGTACCCTAATTTTTCAGAGTTTCGGCACCCTTTTAATCTTTGAAAAATAAGGGAAAACCCTTTATGTGTATGGAGAGATTCTAGTAGATTTTTTAGGAGCTGAGGTAGAGGCTGACGAGTGCCCCCATCTTGAGGATACCAGAAGAGTGCATTGGGTATGTAGTCCACTGTGATGCATCAGTGACTGGACTAGGTTGTGTCCTGATATAGGAGTGAGCGGTGGTCGCCAATAACTCATGGCTATTGAGAAATCATGAGAAGAACTATGCTACCCATGAACTGGAGTTAGTATTAGTGGTCTTTGTGCTGAAGTTGTGGCAACACTACTTGATGGGTGAACGGTTTACTATTTACTCTGATCACAAGATTAGGTGGTATATCTTCTCACGGAAGGACTTGAACCTGAGATAGAGATGATGGATGGAGTTCCTCTCATAATATGACTTTGATCTAGTCTACAAACCTAGGAAGGGGAACATAGTAACAGACACACTCAGCAAGAGGTCTGATCTACAGTTGTTGAGTGAGGTGATAGAGCAACTAGCCATGTTGCAGTTATCCTTCATAGATAGTGATGGAGCAGATTACCTCTAGTCTATGATAGTTACTCCCCCACTCCTTCAGCGAGTCAGGGAGGTATAGCTTGGGGATGTAGACTGCAAGGCCCGATGTTCTCAGATATCCTCAGGACAAGCTCTTGATGGATTTTTTGAAGGTGGGGAGCACATCGTTCTCTTTAGAGGACACACAATGGCACTAGTGATGTTACAGGAGGAGGTGTTGAGAGAGTTCCATACATCCCCATTGGTAGTACATCCTGGTGTGGAGAAGATGTACCAGGGCCTCCGATGTTAGTACTAGTGGCCACAGTTGAAGAAATAAGTGGCATAGTTCATATTGTGATGCCTTACTTGTTAGCAAGTGAATGCCAAGCATCATGTACCAGTAATCTTAGCTCATCCACTTGAGTTACCAAAGTGGAAGTGGGATGGTATATCCATGGATATCATGATGGGGCTACCATGTACATCCAGGGGTTGTGATTCTATCTAGGTGATTGTTGACCGACTCACCATGTTGGATCACTTCCTACCCATCTGAGAGAAAGTATCAGTAGAGAGATTGAGATGCCTCTACGTAGAAAAGATTGTACGACTCCATGGGGTTCCATCGACGATCGTCTCAGATTGAAACACTCGTTTTACATATCGCATTTGGAAGGGATTATAGGAGGCATTCGGGACTGAGCTACGCTTGAGCACCACCTTTAATCCTCAGAAATAATTTCATACGGAGTGGACCATACAGACACACGAGGAAATGATTCATGCTTGTTTACTTGATTTTGGATGCAGTTGGGAGGACCACCTGCTACTTGTGGAGTTTTCATAAAACAACAATTATCACTCCACCATCATCATGGATCTGTTTGAGGCCTTGTATGAGCAACCTTTCAGATCACCTTTATGCTGGACAGACACAGGGGAGTTAACACTTTTGGGTTCAGAGTTGGTACAGGCTACAATGGAGAAGGTGCAGATCATCCAGGAGCGGATGAAGACTACACATAGTAGGTAGAAGTCTTATGCTAACAGGAGAGGGAGACCCTTGGAGTTTGAGGAGGAAGATAACATCTTCCTATAGGTCTCACCCTGATGAGGATTACAAAGGTTTGGTCATGGATTCAAGCTATCTTTGAGGTTCATCGAACCTTTCCAGATCCTCTGCAGAGTAGGCGAGGTGGCATACCATCTAGCTATTCCCCAAAAGATGCACCAGGTGCATAATGTTTTTCCATGTGTCATAGATGATGAGGTATGTGCATGATCCATCGCACATTATCGACTAGGGTGAGATGAACATCAAAGATGGGGCGACATTTTTGGAGTTCCTGGTGGGGATAGAGGATTGAAAAGAGTGGGTCCTTCATGGGTGGCCTATTACTCTGGGCGGGTTTGTTGGCAGCACGAGAATCTTCAAAAGAGCACATGGGAGCGGGAGGCTCAGATACATGCTCAGTTCCCCAATTTGTTCCCCTAGTTTTTTTGTAGCTTTCAAGGAAGAAAAGCCTTAAGGTGGGGTGAATGTAAAGACTTAGAAATTCCATATAATTTTTTTAAATTATTTGGGATTTTATGAGTCTTATAAAATTGAGGGCACTCAATTTCAAGGCCCATTATGCCCAAAATGGATATTTGAACTTTTTTTAAGGTATGTATAGTAAACACATAGGTGGAGTTTTCTATATTTTGAACTGATGCTCGGAATTGAAATCTAAGGACTCCATTGAATCCACAGTGCCGAGATTTTCTTAAGGTAGGCTTCACCTCAATCGTAGTAGGTCGGAAGAAAAAGAGAGTTTTTCAGACTTTTTTTAAAGAATAATAAAATAACATAAAAAATTGATATTTTATTTTTCTCCAATGTTTGAGTGGCGGTGGCGGGACTGTTGAGTTGTCAATCCATTTAATGGATTGACCCTTTGTTTTCATAACCACTCCGTTGAGATATGAGAGGTGCATTAATTCACTTATTAATGAACCTCATTAAAACTACATTGTTTTAAACTCTCATCCTCTGTCTATTTAAATGGAACTCATGTTGGGGTTTTTGACATGTCTTCATCAAGCAAGGAACCTCTGGCAAAGTACTACAAAAACTTCCATCGGTGGAGGATGGAAGCTTGGGCAGCAACGATCCAGGATCAACGAATGCCAGCAACTCCATCCAATGAGGACTCTTCTCCCCCCACAACCGTGAAACCTCCAATGATTCTTGAGGTAGGGGGTTTGAATTGATTTAATTCTAAGTGGTTGATGATGAATTTATTGATGCCCATTTGTTATGATGCTAAGACAGAGGGTACAAGCCAAACTGACAAGGCCCGGACCCTCGGCCGCTTCGTTATTGTCGTGTTGTTCAGGGGAAAAAATTTTAAATCAAAAGAAACTTGAAACTGAGAAGCATGCTATGATGACTACATCCCGGGAGGCCTGTAGGTGCGAGCAGAAGGGAAAAAGGACCACCAGAGCTCACTCGGTGGCTCGCAGAGGTTCTGCCGGTGCAGCGACACCAACGACCGATGCCAGCGGTGATGGCGGTGACCGACGCTCACCGACGGCGGAAGAGGGAGGTGCCGCTTGGTTCCATGGTAGACCCAAAAGGGGCGGCCAACTCCTGTTCGGCTGCTTTGGTGGAAGGCGACATGCCATTGCGCACCTCGATGAGGAGGCCACGACTTCAATGCTGCAAAGAAGGGGACACACGCCCTGTGGGTCCTGCTGCTAGCCGAGTCGGCGTCACGTGGTGCCACCGTTACAAAGAGATGAACGAATCTTTAGCCATTCGGAAGGAGGAATGCATGACCCTCGTGTGGGTCGTGCCTAGCTGGCAGACCAGGGTAGTCTACTTCCCAGCGGGCCAAGCTCACAGCGGCCCTGGCCAGTTGGCTTGGGCCGGGCCGGCGTGTGCCTAGTAGGCTGAGCCCGCCGTGACCCAGCCCAGCTGGCTCAGGCCGGGCCAGTCTGCGGGCCAGCAGGCTGAGCCTACCGCAGCCCATCCAGTTTGAGTTGGTCCGGTCTATAGTCCATCTAGTTTGGACCGGGCTTGGTCAGAATAGACTTGGACCCATTCTGCCCTAGATACGCTTAAAGGGCCATATCTCAAAAACTAGAAGTCCATTTGACAAACCGTCTACGATGCTAGAATTCTTGGAACGAGACAGTTATTTTGAAATACTCCACCTGAGTTTTGGATAATGTTGGAGTATGGCCCGGTCGGATCCTATCCGAATCCAACCGGGCCCTCATCACTTAAATGCCTATAACTCTCAGACCGGGCGTCCAATTGATGCACTATCTATTGCGTTGAAACCCTTATGACATGACATATCATTGGGTTACATATTCGCGGGACTTAGTGGAAGTTGAGGAATGAACGATATCTTGAGGTGCAGATATTACGGAACTCAAGCACACTGGGTGCAGAGAATCTTGTGGCTGACTGTCATTTGAATAGTGATCCTATATGGATCAGCACCAAGCGATCTTGTGTGGATCAGCACCTAGAGATCCTGTGTGGGTCAGCACCAATCGTGTGTGGGTCTGATCCTATGTGGGTTAGCACTCATGGATTCTGTGTGGGTCAACAAATACCGATCCTGTGTGGGTAAGATCTTGTGTGGATCAGTGGGGGTTAGTACCTATCAATCTTGGGTGTGTCAGATCCTATGTGGGTTAGTGGGGGTTAGTACCTATCAATCTTGTGTGGGTCCAGTAAGAATACCTCTTAGTAGAATAAGATGATCTAGCCTTACGACTAATCATATTTACTTTTGTACTTAAGTTATACCAGGTTTGAGATGAGTCTTTGATTTGGGTTTTTTGATTGAGATCGTGATTTGTGGTTTTCATTTGTGGAATTCTGAGAGACCTTCAGGGGTCTCAGGTTCCCTACTGGGTATTTTTATACTCACCCCTGTATGGGCTTCACCCGCACCTTGTTGTGTCTTGTGCAGACAACGAGTATCCTTGATTGAGACTCAAGGATCTAGGACCTAATGGTGGTCGACGATGATGGTTTATGTGGAGAGCTATGGAGACGAGCTATACCTACCCTTCAGGTAGGATTCTCGATGGATGATCTCAGGATTTGTTTTCTGTTTTCTATTGTATTGTATCTTTCAGTTGAGCTTGTAGTCTGGCTCCATTACTTTCAGTACACACTTTTACTACTGCAGTTTTACTTCGTGGTTGAATCTTGTTGTGTTCTTTGAATGTGTGTTTTTACAGGTTTAAAAGAAATGCCTTCCCATTTTAGGGATACGCCTTTCCAGTGCTAGTCGCCAACCCCTGGCCTATGGAAGGCGGGCTTAGGGAAGTCACGGCATGGACCCCAGGGGATGGGTCATGATATTCATCATGATTTCTAGATCTATATTTTGAAAATCCATAAATATTTGATTTCTTTTAATCATCATAATGGAAAAAATATCATGGTCTTTACAACTCAGAATATCATCTAGCTAGTTCGCCTTCCTAGGGTGGTAGTGTATTTATCTATCATAATCTTTAACTGATTACAACTATATACCTGGGAAAATATTCAACTATTTCTATGTGAATATATACTTCAAGATTTTATGATTATTATATATATTATATCTTTCATTATAAATATAATTCCTCTATATTTTCAATGAAAAAATTACTACTACAAACTCGAGATCATAATTTTTTCTCATGAATTTTCAATTAGCATGAGGTATAAGATATCACCATGTAATTTTGTATAAGGAAACATCCTAGTCTATTATATAATGTATCACTATTTATCACAAACCATTGTATACTTAAGGGTAGATTATGTATAGGTGTTCTTACCAATCTTATTTTTAGATCTTTGAAATTTTCTTCACATCCATCTATCTAAATGAACTTGGCTACCTTTTAAGTCAAATTGGTTATTATATTTGATAGTTGTGAGAAATAACTCATAAATCATTTGCAGTATCCATCTAACTTAATAAAACTATGGATATTGGTTAATATGGTTGGTTTTGTAAATTGATAAATTACTTTATTCTTTAAAGTATTCACTGATATACCCTCACTTGAGATTATATGACCCAAAAATAACACTTTTTGTAACCATAATTCACACTTTCTGAATGTGTAGTAAAACTTATATTTCCTAAAAGTATTTACTAAAATATTTAAAATATATTAATTCTATCCCTTTATCTTAGAATATATAATAATATCATATATAATGATTTCCAAAAACTGATTGGGGTAATATCTAATGACTCTATTCATTAGATCCTTAAATATAACGTGGGAATTGGTAAGTATAAATGGAATCACTATAAATTCATAATGACCATACCTAGTATGGAAGGTTTTATTGGGAATATACTCATAGTTAAACCTCAATTATTAATATCCATAATTAAGTTCAATCTTGGAAAATTATTGATCTCCACTTAATTGATCAAAAAATTCATTGATATAGGGTACAAGATACTTATTCTTGATAGTGATTTTGTTAAGTTCTCGATAATCAATGAAAAAAAGCATTGACTAATATTTATTCTCAACAAAAATAATATAAGAACCCTAGGATGACACACCAGAGTTTATGAATCCCTTATCAATATTCTCCTAGAGATTATAATTCAATTCCTACAATTCAATTGGGGTCATTCTATATGGAGTCATTGAAATAGGTGCTGCACCAGGTATGATTTATATTGAAAATTTAACCTCATAATTTAGGGGAAGACAAGGAAAGACTTTAGGAAATACATCATCTTAATCTCACAAAATAGGTATATATTTTATGTTGAGTTTCTAAAAAACCATTTGGGATAAATAACCATCATGAATAAGTAGTAAAACCCATAAATCCAAAGTAAATTCTATTAGAAGTTAATATTAATACTCAAAGTGAATATTGGTTGTAGGTTGATTTAGAATATAAAATGTGACCTAAATTCATTGAAAATTGATATGGGATATATATAGATACATCTAATCCATTTCCAAAATCACATTTAATTCAACAAGATGAAGAATAAAAATATTTAAAGGAATCACATTCCCATAAACATCTATCAAAGAGAAGCTATCAAATTCAAAAGTGATCATCATACCATTATTATTATTTACTAGTAAATCAATATATAAACATTGAGGATATGATTGAATAACCCTATATAATTTTTATGATATAAATTAATTCATATGAATAAGGTCAAATAAGATACTTCAATATTTGAGTATGCTTATAACCACCTTAACTTCATCATTCTATCTTTATTCCCTTACTAAAACCAAAATGATTAGTGTTATAATCAAAAATTATAGTGACAAATTATATAATCTTGAAAAATAATTCATTGGATGTATAAATCATGATTTTTTTTTTCAATATATGACACCTTAGATTTAACCTAGGCCATTAATTTTCATCATCTATTAAAATCCTTCATAATGGTTCACAAAGAAAATGTGAATTAACCTAAGAATATACCCTAAGAGTGTCTATCCAGATGAACAGTCTTAGGTCCACTCATCTTGCACCAATGATTATTGAGCTAATACCTAATCTTCCCCTTTTATATTTTTACCCCTAGCTGCATTTATTCCACAATTGCATCCACTTTCTAGTTACCAGACAAAGATTTATTTTCTAAGAAAACTATACAATATATACTTTACCAAATATTTATGATGTTATCATTTATATAAAATTATACTTAGGTTTTTCAATAAAGTTCTCTAATACCAATCTCTAAAAATAATTAAACCCTTATTTGATACCAAATTAGGTGAACCATGACTAATATACATAAATATCACATTATTTAAGATACATATTCAATAGATTTTATAATAATACACACCCAAGGACAATAAAGGTTTAGTTTCTTTATAGACTATATACATAATCATATTATTTCATGAAAAATATTCAACATCTCCCATGAATTTCTTCTTATATAGTACATTTACTAGACACACCTTACTTAAAACCATGCTTCATAACCCAGGGAAAGAAAACAAGATAAAGGGTGATTTTAGATTATCAGTAATGATAAACATAAGAGATATCAATCAATGATCATAAGTGACCATAATATAAGAATAAGGGTTTGAGAACATGACCATAACTTATAATAATCATACACAATCAATAAAATATAATTAATCATAAATCATGGCATAAAGATTTTTAAAAAAAATCATAAGTCATAAGTGTTCAGAATAATCAATAATCAATCATGATATATGAGAACATATTATAAAAATAATAAATTAGTTTTTGGAATACGAATAAGCATATAAAATCATTTTCTTAGTCAAGGATCACTTCCAAGACTATCATAGTGGACTTGGTTCACACCCATTCTATCATTTCCTATAATCAAGGTTCACTCAGAATACTATCTTATTGGATAGAGTCCCTTAATTAATTGTGTTTGCTCCCCATTCATGTCCTTATTATCTCATGAGATATCTATATTTACTAAATGCATTGGAAGACTATATAATTATGGTCTTACTCATCACATAATAAAAACTATATATATATATATATATGTGCCACATGAATATAAAAAATCATTATATCATATTATTATAAATCGTGGAATATAAATGGGTTTCATAAAAATTTCATCATTTAATCATAGAATAACTTATGAAAAAGAAATGGGTTTCATAAATTTCTCTTCATAACTTAATTAACCTATTGTATAGAAATAAGTTTCATATAATCATCCTTAAATCATCATCAATTTAATATATCTATAGAAATAAAGTCTGTGGTATCATAATATCATATCCCCAGTGAAGTATAATAATCCTTAAAGTATTTTCACATAGATGAAAAATACCTTTAAAAGAACATTTGAACCTTTCATTGAAAACATGGGAAAACATCCCCTTCTTTTAATAAAATTTTAACTAAAAATTCCCAGAATACTGATACAATTATTATTTTTTAAAATAAACATAGAAACTTGTAAAGGAATATTGAAATAAATTAATAGTGATGATGACAGGAAAATCCATTCATACCATATATGTTAAAAGAGATCATTCTTTTCAAACTTTTATAAAAAGTCAAAAATGACCTGTTCAGAAAACATTTCTTTAAAAAGTGCCCTTTTAAATTTTTTAAATAAAATAAAAGTTAATTCAAATTATCTTTTTAAAACATTTCAATTATAGTTTAAAACTTCAATAAAACAATTTTTAAGAGTATGGACATGGAAGAAAAATTTCATCAACCCAAAAAAATAAGGCTGACTTTTCATTAAAAACATTTTTTTCAATCATTTTATGTACCAAATTGAGAGAAATGGTAAAAATACTTGAAAATTATAGGAATAAATAGAGTAAAATAAAATAAATTTGGTTTTAATTATAATAAACATATAATTTCCTTCAATGGAAATTTAGTATATACAATCTCGAAAAGAAATGAGATTGTAACATAAAACCTTACCTCAAGTCCCATATTGCTTTGTACATGTTAAAATTTCTTGTATAAAAGATATATATGTAGTATAAATTCATTTTATAACTATATTAATACATGAAAAACTATTTATAATTCACTTTATAATTTAAAATTATCCTCTATTAAAAAATTTTCCCTAAAATAGACATTCGGGTTAAAATTAGTGTGTTTTCCATGCATGTTTCAGTTCAATAGATCTATTACTTTCACCTTGGTCATGGTTTCATTATCTATAAAATTTTAATCATGAAATAAGTATCATATTTATTCATCATATATAATTTTATAACCATTCATATAATGTGGTGATGAAAAATGAAATACATCAATTTGGGGAGATGATAGTCCGTACACACACAAGAGCGATGTTTTCACTTTTTGATGGATGAAATTAAAGAAAGTTAAATAATAATTATCCTCTATAGCATAATTATTATACCATAAATATCATATATATTCATTAAATCTATCCTTATTACAATACATGTAAAATATAAATGAAAAAATAATCACATCACTTTGTGGAAGTGGCGGTCTAGATGTACACATGAGTGACATTATCATTTTAACAGATGAAAAGGTTAGAAGTTAGATAAGATATTTTAATTATATAAGCATAATTATATCATAAATATAATATATAATCATAAAATACATTATAATAACAAACCATTAATGGTGGTCACTAAAAACAAAATACATCACTTTGTGAGGTGGTAGTCTTCACGTATGCACAAATGATTCTTTCATTTCCCATTTGATAGAGAAGTAAATATATAAAGGTTGATCCATAAACATAATAACATATAATTATATATTAGAAAAATATTTTATTATATAATCATGGTTATAATATAATTTAAGGAGGTATAATAATATATAAAATGAAAACACTAGGTTAAGAGATATACTTATTCTTTGTACAACATCCTTTGGCTTACATCTTAATCCTTATAAGGATGGTATTTTGAACAAACCATGACCTAAAATTCATAGTGAAGGATGTTAGAAAGGTATTAGGGTAGTTTTTATATGATATATAAGGCTCATGAAGTTTTAGTAATAGATTAGAGGTGGTATCCTTTTATAAGGGAGGGAGAGGACACACTTTAAATTTCTCAAAAGATTAAAATATATTAATGTCTTACTGAAGGAAAATGGATTTAAAATGACTTATCATAGAATATGATATGAGATAGGGTAAAAATATGACCATAAAATAGGATTTATAAATTTTTTTGGTAACACCCAAAAATTATAAAAGAATAACATTTTATTCAATAATGTATGCGACATACAACATTTAGTTTATCTTTCATTACATAAAACAATGAGTTTTACCGAATGACAATATATTATTAGTATTATTATTTAATATGATAATTATCACATAGAAATTGTAATAGTGGGTAAGTGTAAGATTATAAAACTTATATCAATATATATTTTACACATGTTTATTAATTATTTATTGATTAGAAATAAAATAATAATCATTTGAAATAAAAAGAAATGGTTTCTAAAAAATGTATATTTTTCTAAAAAAATGGTTTAATCATGCTCGACGCACATAATTTAAAATATTTTTTTTTCATTTTAAAAAATTTATATTATAAAATAAAATTTATTTTTGAAATAGGGTTACCAAATTTATCTTTGGGTTAATATTTTCATTTTTCTGAGAAGTTTCATTTTTTGATGAATAGTGAAAAATATTGAATTTTAATTAATTAATTTATAAGGTAAAATTATATTTTGAATTGGTTTTAAAGTAAAATTATTTAAATTTTATATCAATTAATCCAATTTAGTCCACTGAAATCGTTTTCATATTTAATGTTGATATAAAATGTTATAAACTTTTAAACATTTTCACTTTAAAAACCTGCTTTCTTATTGTGTCAGTGGGATTAATTTTAAATTAAATTCTTCCAGTTATATGATTTGAATTTATAAAAATATATTCTATATTTGGAATAAGAATAATTTATATTAGTTAATAAGGTAAACTTAAATTTTAACCACAAATATTAGTGAAAATAATTAAAATTAATCACCATGATTAAGGTAAAAATGAGTTTATCGGGGGATTAAACTTATTCGACAATGGGTAAAATGACCTACCAAATTGTCCAAAATCTGTTTTACTGAAATATTTTAACACTTATCACCTTAAGATATATGTTTATGAGTTAGTGGGATAAAATTCCATGAAAGTGACCTATATAATAAGTTATGTAAAGAAAAAGATAAAAAAAGAACCTTCCTTACCTTTAATATGTATAAAGCTTTGGGATAGGAAAAAACTTCATATGTTTTATTATAAATATAATTTTTAAAGGTATATTAGTTAATGATATTTTATTTTATTTTTTTAGATATTAAATAATTACTTTAAATGCTTAAGAAACGCCAATGCATGAATTATTTAGTTTATAATTAAATAAAATAAATGATACTAAAAATATTAAAAGTGAAGTAAATTGAATGAATTATTATGTTTCATTAATTTATTATATTATTATATCATTTTAAATATGTGTGAAAATATTAATCCTTAATTATATTATTTTCTTGATATTTTTAAATTAAAATTAAATGAATAATGTCAAAATTTACATTAATGTTATTTTATAATAAATGATATTTTATTAAATGATTTAAAATTACTAAAAATAATATATTTTTACTGTTTATTTTTAAATTTTAATAAATATAATATATATTCCATTCATGGAAAAATTCTTATTTTATAATGACTATATTGGCCGCTAAATAGTAATGTAAGAACCTAAATTTTCTTAGAGATGCTTGGGAGTACAGCTTGAGGGTGAGCTGTTATAAGGTGGAGAGATTATAAGATCCTGTATTTTTTAGGTATAGATCCTTATAATTGTTTTTGGTAGACCATATGAATTTAATTCGTGGATTTAATTAATTCATCCTTAAAAATTTACAACCCATGTAAGTGGTTTTCACCACATGTAGACATGTCACGAAAGTAGATTATACCCCCTATAACTATCTTTCACCACATGTCAACATGTCACAAAATTAGATTACACCAAATGTAATATTACACCATGTATAATATTACACCATGTGTAATTATATTACACCACGTGTAATTATATTACACCACGTGTAATTATATTACACCACGTGTAATTATATTACACCACGTGTAATTATATTACACCACGTGTAATTATATTACACCACGTGTAATATTTAGTTAATATTTTTAATGATTTGATGGGATTTCCTTGGGGAAAAGGGGGAATCAGTTAAAAATCATTACATGACGTGAAATGAGGATTCACTACATGTAATTATCAAAAGTATATTTTTTTTAAAACACCTCTCCAGCACCTTGTAACCCTATAAACCCCATTTTCTTGGTTGCAGAAGCTTTGCACACCACCATTTTCGACCCAAAATATGCTACAAACCTCTTCCTTTGATCGAAACTCCCACACACACCACAATCTTTGACTGAAGACCCTCTATCAACCCACCTCATTGATTTGAGTCTTATTCCATTGATCAATGGGAGTCTTCTTTGATCCAGAAGTGATCTCACATTAGATCTTGGATATCCTGACCTAGATTTTTAAGGCATGCCTTTCAGTTATTAATCTGCTTCTAGATCCATTACTAAAGAATTATCTAGTTCTTGTTGAGAGGAATACATAATCCAATTTCTATCACCTACATTTGGTTTTTTCACCGCTTCCTCCACTTTCAAGGATTCATATCTAAATCATATTCTTCGTCATGTTCGTGATTGATTACATTCAAATTGGGGATTTCCATTGGTGAGTGTTCATCACTATTCTTGAGGTAGGTGGTATAAAATTAAAATCCAATAGTATTTATTATAAATAATTATATGTAATTGTATAATTTCTACTATATTTTTAGAAATTGAATTCTTTATTAAATTAATTAATTTAATGATTTAATTAATTAAGGGGAATGTGAAATTGGGATATTGGGATTTTAGATCATCAATAATTAATTGGTAAATTAATTATTAGATTATGAAATTTTGATTTGGATAATTAATTATTGAATTAAATACAGAGATATAGATATTATTTAAATTGAATAATTAGTGTATAGATTAATTATTATTTTATTGAATTTGTTGAAAATATATAATTAATTATAGAATTAATTATCGTAGATTGTTATGATTATTAAATTGATAGAGATAGAATAACTAATTTATGAATTAATTGGGGATATAGAATTGATTAATATATAAAAATTAATTGAAGAATTATTTGGGGTTATTCATTTGATTAAGTTGGAATAATTAATTGATGAATTAATTATGTGTGTTTTTGTGATTATGGGTTTGAATTAATTAATCGACAAATTAATTAATGTTAGAAATGAGATTATTTAATTGTTTAGTTAAATAAAGGGATCAATTAATTTATGAGTTAATTAATGAATTAATTAACGTGAGTAATGATATGATTTAATTTTTGAATTAAATAAATGGATTAATTAATTGTTAATTAATTAATTTAATGTGACATGGATAACTAATTAGCGAATTAGTTAAAGGGACTGAACGATATTAATTAATTGTGAATTAATTAATGGGATTGATGTGAAAAATCAATTGGTGAATTAATTGGAGGGTCTGTATGTGTTAATTAATTGTAGGATTAATTAGTGGAAAATGTGTTAGATTAATTAATTGGTGAACTAATTAATGGGGATTATTTTGTTAATACAATTGAATGAGTTAGATTAATTAATTGGTGAATTAATTAATGTGGATTATTGTGATGATGAAATTGAGTGAATTGGTTTAATTAATTAGTGAATCAATTAATGTGGATCTTTGGGATAATTAGTTGTTGACTGAGATGATTAATTGTAGAATTAATTATGTGTTGTTTTTTTGTTGATTAATTATAGAATTAATCATGTGATGTTGATTTTTAGATTTGAGATGATTAATTGTAGAATTAATCATGTAATATTGAGTTGTTAATTTATGATAATTAATTATATGATATTGGGTTACTGATTTGAGATAATTAATTTTAGAATTAATTATATGATATTTAGATATATGATTAAAGATAATTAATTGTATAATTAATTATGAGTTATTAAGATTGTGAATGAAATAATTAATTATAGAATTAATTATGGAATTTTGAGTTTGTGGATATTGATTAATTAATTGATGAATTAATTAACGGGATTGACATGTTTAATTAATCATGGAAATTAATTAAAAGGATTTATGTGATAAAATAATTGTTGAATTTTTGATGAAATTTATGTGTTTATTTAATTGTTTAATTGACTAATATAATTAAAGTAATTAATTAATTATTAAATTAATTAATGTATTTGATGTGATTAGTTAATTGGTGAATTAACTAGAGGAGTTGATGTGATTAGTTAATTATTGAATAAACTAGAGTAATTAATTTGATTAGTTAATTGATGAATTAACTATAGAAATTGATGTGATTAATTAATGGTTGAATTAATTAATGTTATTGTTGTGATTTGTTAATTGTTGAGTTAACTGATGGAATTGTTATGTTTAAATAATTATTTAATTAGTAACAGAATTGGTGTGGATAATTAATTTTTGAATAAATTATGTGATTAAATTAATGACAACATGGTCATCCAAATTTTGTGATTAAATTAATGGTAACATGTTCATTCATTTGTGAATATAGTATGGTAACATGGTCATCCAAATTGTGTGATTAAATGAATGGAAACATGTTCATTCATTTTTGAATTAAAGGATGGTAACATAGTCATCCAAATGGTGTGATTAAATGAATGGTATTGTGTTCATTCATTTTTGAATTAAATGATGGTAACATGGTCATCCAAATTGTGTGATTTAGTGGATGGTAACATGGTCATTCATTTGTAAAATATGATTGGTAACATGGACATTCAGACACATGGTATCCCTCAGGGATAGTTCAGACTCAAGTATGGGCTGAAGAAGGTATTGATGTTCAGGTGTATATGAGAACCCTGGGTTTTATGTGATTAAATAGATAATATTTAATAATGTGATAAACTATTTATTTATGCATTATACTTATTCTTATTATAACTGTATACACTTGTTATTGACTGTATTTTGTTTTAGACACCATTGGTGTTGGCCTACTGAGTTGTACTCACACCCTATTTAGGCTTCCTGATCGATACTTGAATAGACTTTGTGTTTTCTAGATAGGTTACGGAAAAAGGCCATATTCTAGATAACTGGTTTGGGATGGATCATGGATGAGGGAACTAGATTTGGTTTGAGACCCTCTTGGGAGTTTTTAGTGTCTTTACTTTTGGGTTTTCATTTGACACTTGGCGTGTACATAGCATAGTATATATTTTGTTTAGTTTTGATCATGTATTTCTAGTTTGGTCAACTTGTGATATTTCTTTTGTCTATGATTATATATATGCTTCCACTATTGTTTAGTTATTTATGCTGGTGTATTACTTTGATAGAATAAAAAAAGAGGGTATAACCTCCCCATGATTGATATTAGACCCTCACTGATAGTCAGAAGTATTTGGCGTATGGGGAGGCATGATTGAGGTCATGTGACGAACTAGTTTGGGATGATTTTTCATGGCTCCCAGTTCGGGATGTTATAAGTAAAAAACATGTTAGCACGGTTAAGTTACAAACAATATTTTTGCGCATTAAATGCATTTGTATTAAAATTAACACACATTAAGTTTTTATTTTAAAAATTTTATTTCATATTTAGAATAATTGGATCCAAATTACCTAATAATTATAACTTTAATTTAGTGTTGAAGGATAAATTCCCTAGGTTAGGAAACTAGTTACTGTAGTGAAAAACCAAAATGTTAAAAGTAAGAAAACTTGGATGTTAAGGAAAAAAATGACAAAAATGTTTTTCTTTTTGTGTGGTGGAGGTGTTTATTGACCACATGAACCCACATCCATTATTATTCAATTTTAGAGGCACATGAGTTAAGGTAAACCTCCCAATAGTGAATACTTTCTAGTATTTACAAGAATGCCACTCTTCCCCAACTATAAAAGGGAACTCACTCTCCCTCCTTATTTACACTTTCAAACCTATTTGGTTAGGCCAATACTTACCAAAATAAAATCCTAAAATTACCTAACCTCATCCAATAAACCTTATTTTGGGCATAAATCCAACCTAGGAAGGCTTTAGTGTGAACTTAATGAGGATACTCGAAGAATAGGTAATATTATTGAATAAACACCTTTATTTTACTTCTTTCTAAAATTATTTCATTTTTTTACTAAACCATGATGATATAAAAAATCATTATCTTACATATTATTTTATTTTTTATAATAATTTCATGACCTAAAACCATTTCCATTTCGATCAAATGGGTTAAGAAATCATTGTTTGTGTGTACAACGAACTACCATCTCACGAACCGATGTCGTTTTTTTTTCATTTCCACCTATCAAAGTTGGGTATGATGATGGATATAAAGTATATATATATTATATATAACATTATTATACCTATATAGTCATTATATCATTAAAAACTTATTTCATTCAATTCCATAGGTGACATGGTAATGTAACTCGTGTGTATGGAGGACTAACGTCTCGCGAAGCGATGTGATTCGTCTTTCAATAACGCTATAAATGGAAGATGATAAGGAACAATGTTAATGATTATATGTGATATAAATAAAATATTTATGATATTCATGAAATATTAGCCATTATAAAAAGATAATATATCATTCTATTTTTTTACTCTTAAAGGTGATAACATTGTTCGTGTACATGCAGACTACTGCCTTCACGAATCGATGCGACTCTCTTTTCATCACCACACCACATGAATGATATATATAAGTATAAATAAAGAAATAATATGGTATATATTATATTTTTATCATTACATAAATATAAAATATTTTTTATACCTTTTCCATACTGATCATTGAAAAATGGAAAATGTTACTCACGCATACGTATGACCCACCATCTCCATAATTGTAACATACTTCATTTTTTAGAACCAACATTAATGATTGGTTTTAAAATTAAAATTGATGTAAAAATATGATAATTGTGTCATTATTATTATTTTAGAGATGATATATGATAATTTTATTTAATTCATATATTTTAGAGTATTTTAAATGAAGTGATTTGTGTATTTAAATGTATAAACTTTCCAATTTTTGGAACATTTGACTTATTTTATGTTTTATGGTAGGAAATGATTGATTTGTGAAAAAGGAACAAAAAAGGTTAAAATATGAGTGAATGGAACCTTACAGCTGTGAGATTTGATCATGGTGTGACACCAAACTTTTGAGAAAGTTTTAAGCTAGAATATTGAAGAAAAAACGATTACACGTCGTGGCTTTATTCGAGAGAAATTGCCATGCAGGACTTGTTGTGATGAGATTACACAACACGAAAAGAAATTAAATGTCATGAGTCTCTAATTAACATCATGAAGTCAGTAAATTAGTCAAATCTGCATACTATATTCACACAATGTGGAAGAAAAATGGATCTTGATTACACGATGTGTAACCCAGTTACACGTTGTGTAATTGTTGATGCGCAGAAAAAATAAAGATGACACGAGCTGTGGGTTTTGACGGAAAAAGACTATAAATACAGCCCCCATCTACCTTTAAAATGTACTATGGACCTGTGAGAGTAAGTACGACACCAAGGGGTGGCCACCAGATGATGGAGTGAAGATCTGAAGCTCAACCTTGCCACCTACCTTCGCCACCATTCTTCTTCGAGTGCAGATGATGCTCATTCTCATCATGCATATCATGAGCGAGTAGTCCTTTCTGTATCGGGTGATGTGATTTTAAGGGGATGTGTTATATGGGATAATTTTATATTTTTATTTATGTTTTGTATTACTGAAAACTATTATTCAATTCCAAATATCTCTCTTTTCCTATTGCATGGACACTGCTGCATTTTGAGATTTTTCATTTAATTGCATCAATTAATTGGATTATTTTGTGCATGACCATTATGAAAATTAGGTTGATTAAGTTTAAAAATGGTTTTTGGTGAACAAGTTCTATGATTTCACTAAGTATATGACTGTTCCAAAGGATCAATCATAGTATTAAGGCATAATACCAAGGCCAAAGATATCTACTTACCCGATTATGACACCAAAACTTTATAAACTCACTTTCAATTAAATCCCTAGCACATGAACCTAAAAATCAATAAACATGTAATGTATCTCATACTTATATTAAACCTAATAATTTCTGCATTTTAACATTATTTTCAAAAAAATTAAATAATTTCAACTCTAGTTTCCTCAATTAATTTATAACATACAGATCGTCCCTGTGGGTTCGACACTCAGACTCAAAAAGTACTATACTTTTAGTTAGGTTGTTTGAGTCTGTATAAATTAATAAATTTGGTTATACCTATAGGATTTAATGATTCCCCATGGTATATCAATATAACTATATAATATTCATATTAAATGGATCTCTCATGACGAAACACATATGAGAAACCATGGCAATTAACACCCAAAAAATGGAAACGATGAATGATTATTAATGAATAGGTGGTAAGATGTCATAAAAGGATAATAAATGATATTATAAATATTAATATGGTTCTAGAATTAGTTAATAGAATGGTTAAAACCACTATATAGGAGGTTAATGCATGCTCAACAAAAAGGAAGCGTGAGGTAAGATATTTCATCTCAATTTACATTTCATTGAGACTTACATGTTAATATGCGCCAATTAACTTTTATGTGGTGTATATACTACCCCTTTAACATGTAATATAATAATTAATTCATAAATAATTGTATTTTAAGTTTTAAATGGAATTAGTTCATCTAAGGGGATTTAAATTGAAAATTACCAAGTGCTAAAAGTTATTACGCAATCTCACTTTCTCTTGTGATTATTAACTTTTTCTTGAAAAATAACATTCTTGTAATCATTTTTAATTTATAATTAAATTTCTCTTAAATATAAATATTATTTTATGATGGATATGACTATTTTCTAAACTATATACCAATTTTTTCATATATTTCTTACTTTAAAAGTTATTTGATTAACCAGGGAACTATTAATAAATCTGTATCTTTTAATTAATACAGATATTTGATGACAAGGAATATTGATTCATGAATTAAATCAATTATTATATATACGAGGAATGATTTGGATCTATATTGATTGGTGAGGCATAGAATTATATATACCCTTGATGCATCAGTATGTCTCATGAGAAAAATCAGTTGACCAAATTAAATAGGTTTTGTACCTATAGTTTAAACTATCTTGTGAAAGGTCTTGAAGGTATAAGTATCATGTGCCTGAGAAATGAAGTCCAATGATTATGAATTGCCTTCATTTGAAATTTAGTTATTATTATCCATGAGATTTTCACTATGATATTTTCAATGGATTTATTTCATTCTCAGTTTATTGATTAAATGACATGTGTTTTGAGTTATTTACCTTTACATATTGATTATTCCTTATCTAGTTATTTAAATGGTATATGTGCTTACGCTACTACAAAGAAAACCTTTAACAACACTGAACTTTATCCATGCTAGACAAAATCACTGATAAAGGAGATCTTTATCAGTGCAAAAACAAGCGATGATAAATCATGAATTTTATTGGTGTTTTTTAGCATTGATAAATGGTAACCTTTATCAACACTTTATTTTAGCATTGATAAAGGATACCCTTTACCAATACTTTATTTTTATCACTAATAAAGGGTACTTCTTAGCAGTGCTTTATTTTTAGCGATAATAAAGGATACCCTTTATCAGTGCTTCATTTTTATCACTCATAAAGTGATCATTTATTAGCACATTATTAGCATTGGTAAAGGTTTAAATAAAATGAAATAATTAAATAAATAAAAATAAAAATGAGTTTATTTTAAAAAATATTAATTTATAATTAAATAATTATTGATAAAAATGAATGAATTGATTATACTATATATAAATTACAAATAATAATATATAGTATATATTAAATATAATGATATATACCGAATGAGAATTATACAAATGAAAATTAAACAAATAAAAATAAAAAATAATTAAATTAAGAAGAATATTAAACATTTTATTAATTATATAATTATTGATAATGTTAAAAAATAGTATATATTAAATATATAGATATATATAAATGTATAAAAATATGATTTATATAATAAAAAATATTTCTTTACGTTAAATAGTCTTATATTTAGTGAATAATGGTTTATAATTAAAAATTAATATGAATTTAAAATACTGATTAATTTTATAGAGTAATGGACCTAACTAAATATCATTTGATTTTTCAATTTAACATAGATAAAACATGTGTTATGTTGATTTCACATATATGTAATTAATACATTATTATATACAACACACACACACACACAAAACTTATCCATTTTTTCAAAGTGTACTTATTTTTAATTTATTCAATTTCACTCATTTTTTTACATGCATGCACTTAAGATTAAATATTCGTCAATAATGTTGAAAATATATTTTTAAAAAATATTTATAAATAAATATATTTCTAAAAGTACATTTACTATATTTATATTATAAATAGATAAATGTTATTTAAAAAAAGTATTTATATAATTATAAACAAATAATTATATATATTTAAATAATTATTAATTTTATAATAAATTTATTTAAATATTTTATATATTTACTATATTTATAATTATATATAATGATATAAATATTTTTTTTTAAAAATATTTACATACTTATAAATATATAATTATATATTTAAATAATTATAAAATCATAATAAATATATTTAAATAAATAATATATTCACTATATTTATAATTATATATATATATTAAATATATATAATTATATATATATATACTATTTTTTTATTTATAATTATAATTATAAATCCTTTAGTATTGCTTAAGTAATAAGTGCTGATAAAATGAATATTTATCGACATTTTTTTAGCACTGATAGCAGTAGAGATTTATCAGTGCTAAAAAGGTACTAATAAATCTTTATCTTTATCAGTACTTTTTTGGAAGTGCTGATAAAATTGTCTCGATCTATTTAAAAAACTCAAACCAGTCACGAACCGATGTGATATCTGGAGCTTTCCTCAGAATCCTCCCTTGGCTGGTACTCTTACTCGGTGAATCAAAGCTCAAATCAAGCCTCAAAAAAATCTAAGGCCCAAATCTAAGGATCAGACTATTCATGGGTCAAACGAATCCAAGGATAAAATATAATACTTTCTCTACTTTCTATTGAATATAAGACTTTCTCTACTTTCTCTTGGGGAACTCAAGATGTAAAACATAAATGTTTTTGGACGTGATGGAGGTTGTTTTGCAACTCTGAGTGTGATGAGTTAGCTATTTTGAAAATTTGTCCATGAAGATCATCTATTTTGATTCTAGGAATTTTTAGAGCGTGAAACACCTATACTGCGATCCTTCCCAGCTTTGTTCCCAGGCAATACGAGAATCTCCTTACTTATAAATTGTATCTTTGAATCAATGTAGGAGATTTTTGAGCTACTATTTTATTTATTTGAACGTGTGGATGAATTATGCTTTATTTTTTTTAGATAAATAGTGGAATTAACTATATGGTAGAAGTCCCATCCCATTTTACATTATCTATATAATTTTGTATGTATTAATTTCCATGATGGTGGTTGGGTAACCTATGAGATTGCTTCCTGGTGTATTAAACATACTAGTTATTTTTTAATTTGTGTAGTAGATAATTTATACGAGGAGTTATTTTTTATAGATCTGTTAATTTTGTGATTCCACTTAGATTTATGAGTGAAGCAAGGGTAGTCCACTTTGAAAATGTGACCTCACAGGACTTGTTCCATCTCAGTTAATGCTAGCATGTATGGGAAAAATGTTTCTAGGGCTGGTATGTTTTTCTCCCTTGTTTGTGGCATATCTTGTTGATGTGTATTATTTATTTATGCTAACTTCTTTATGGACCTCCCTAGAATCTCAAGGATGGGTCAATGTGTATTAGATGGCCTCCCTAAAATCTTTCAGATGGGTAGATCTGATGTGATGACCTCCCTATAACCCTTAGGATGAGTCAGTGTGGCTATATGAAATCCCAAGAGTCTTTATATGTTTTCAAATATTTGATATACCATTAATATTAAATGTAATAATTCCTTAGGTTGTTACAACACTTTTTCCAAAAAAATTAATAAAGGTTATCAAATTATATATATTATAAATTATTTTTAGGAATTCATAATTTTAGGTCTACACGTATTGGTTCCACACCTAGAAATCTCTAATTACTATCCATGTATATGAAATAACTCTTTATTTATTAATTTTTGTATCAATACATTTTTATATATTTGAGTTGATTGAATGAGAGTTTATTATCCTTATTTATCTTTTTTGCTTTTTTATTACTCCATAATTGCCTATATTATATTTTCATTTGTTTAGGGTATTTAAGAAGGACTTGATGTGTTTCAAACATCAATTCTTATTGTAATTTTTTTTCTTAAGACTCATCCTCCATCTCTTTTATAGAAAACTTTCATTCTAATCAGTGTTATCTCCGAAATATTTATTGAATTTATTTCTTAAGACTCATCCCCCATCTCTTTTATGTTTCTTGTACTACTATGAGAAGTAGTCATCCCATGGATGACTACCACTTAGATTATTTCATGAAACAGAGGTTCGAATCAACAAGAGATGGAGTATTTGTGTCAAATAACAAAATGCAATGATAAATTTTTGGGAGATGATAAAATGAGCATGAAATTTGTCTATAACTTTAACCATTTAATGAATTCATAAGATAACACCTACCATAGTGGAGTAATTATTTTCTTAAATTAAATTACCCATTTTCTTTAAAGCATACTGAAATTATTTAAAATTATAAAATGTTGGGGTTCCCTTATTAGAATTGACTATAACTTTCACCTTTGATAATAAATATATTATATGTATTTATTTATTTATTACAAAAAATTAAAATTTTATAAATCAAATAGGATGGATATGAATCAAAAATAGATGCACACTGATCATTTGACAAAAGGGTATGAAGATGGAGTTAAAGAGTTCAACAAGTTTTCAAGAGACCATGTATACGACCCTTCTAAAATCCTTTTTCCATGTTTACATTGTTGTTTTTATAGGAAAATTAGTTCGGAAGAGTTGGAAGAAAATTTGATTTATCATATAATAGATTAGAGCTATAAATTTTGGACTAAATAAGGGGGAAGACTAAACATGCACCTCGATTGGGATGATACTATGGTTTATAAATCATTTGATATGAATACCATTGTAAATGATAATAGAGATCACCTAGAAGAAATGATAATGGAATTTGAAGACGGACTTCGTGATTATCCAATTTTTTTTTGAGAAGTTAAATAGCCATTCCAAAAGACCATTGCATACTGGTTTTACTAAATACACAACATTCCTAGCTGTATTGAAGTTATATAATTTGAAATCTGGCAGCAGATGGAGTGACACCAGCTTTATAGAAGTACATGGTCTCTTGAATGATATGCTACCAGAATAAAAGGAACTACCATTTTGAATATATGACACTAAAATATGATACGTTCAATGGGAATGATCTTAAAAAAATATATTCTTGTCTAAATGATTTCATATTATTTCACAAGTACCATGAATCACTCATAAAATTCCCTAAGTGTGGTTCATATCGATACAAGAAAAATGAATCAAGTCCTTCAAAATTTATAAGGTACTTCCCTATCATTCCATTTTTTATAATACTATTTGGATGTTAGGAAACTGTGAGAAAATTGACATGGAATACAGATATAATAATTAAATATGGGAACCTATGTCATCTAACAGATTATCTTCAGTGGAAGAAAAATTATTATGAGTATCTTGAATTTTTAAATGAGCTGAGAAACTTTCATCTTGAATTATCTATAGATGGAATAAATCTATTTGGTTTATAGAGTAGTACTCACATTACATGACCCATATTGTTTGTAAATTATAACTTGCCACCACGTTTATGCATAAAGTGCAAATAAATTATGTTTTCTATACTTATATCTGGACCAAAGCAACCTGGTAATGATATTGATGTCTATTTGGATCCATTGATCAAAGATCTAAAATTGATGTGGGATATAGGTGTTATAATTTATGATTCTCATAGAAGTGAAGGAATCACATTGAGGTCCATGTTATAGGGGATGATAAATGACTTTCCCAGTTATGGAAATTCATCAGGCTATAGAATTAAAGGAATATTGGGGTGTCCCATTTATGAAAAACACACATACTCATTTTGGTTAAAACATTCCTTGAAGACTGTGTTTTTATGAAATTAGAAATTTTTACCTCAATGAAATAAATACCAATCCTTGACAACATCATTTAATGGGAATATTGAACAATGTAAAACACCATATCCAATAATGGGTGATCAACTATTTCATAAAGTAAAATATATTAACACTATTTTAGATAAACCATTTTCAAAAAACCTTAAAAAAATAGGTTTTAAGAAGAGATAAATTTTGTTTGAATTACCGTATTGGAATTGTTTGTATGTTAGAAATTTTCTTGATGTAATGCATTTACAAAAAAAATTATTTGATAGTGTTATTGGAACATTACTGAATGATCCTAGAAAAAAAAATATAACATCAAGGCTAGGTTAGACTTTATTGAAATGGGGATAAGGGAAGAGTTGACACCGGTGAAGGGTAAAAGGCATACTTTTCTTCTTCTAGAAGCTTAAAATCTTCCCAGATAGGAAAAATTGAAAATTTTCCTTTTCTTTAATAGTGTAAAAGTTCCACAAGGGTATTCATAAAATATTAATAATATCATTTCAATGAATAATTTAAAGTTAAAAGGACTAAAATCACATGACTGTCATGTTTTGATGAAATATTTGATGCCTATTGATTTCCATTGCATTTTAACTCAAAATGTGCTACATAAATTAACCATACTCTATTTTTTTTTGTGAAACCATACGTAGTAAAGTTATAGACCTGATGAAGTTTCCAATCATGAATAAGGATGTTGTAGTAATATTATGTTAATTAGATATGTTATTCCCACTATCATTCTTTAATATAATGGTCCACCTAATGGTTTAATTGGTTAGAGAGGTTCAACTATTTGGTCTTATCCATTATAGATGGATGTACCCCATTGAATGATATATGAATATTTTAAAAGGGTATGTCAAGAATCAAATTCATCTAGAGGGTTGTATTGAAGAACAATATATTGTTGAAGAAGTTATTGAAATCTGTACTGATTACTTATTAGATGTTGATAGCATTGGTCTCCCAAAGTCTCATCATAGTAAATTCCTTATGGGAGAAGAGATTTATGGAATATATATTGTTACAATTACCTTGATAAAAAAGATAAAGTTAACCTTTACGTTCTACATAATAGAAAATATGTTGATCCACATATTGAATCCCACAAAGAAATTATGAGAAATTTGAATCCATTAAGGGCTGAAGGATAGATATCAAATACACTTAATAAACAGTTTATAGGATGGTTTAGAGATCACATTTATAAGGATTTATCCAAATTTTTTAATTCAATTACCGAATGACTTCAATGGCTATCCAAGGGAAAAGATTAAAATGTTATATCTTACACTAGTTTTGTAATCAATGGTTATAAATTCTATACAAAATAACATGATGACTACAGTACAATGCAAGATAGTAGTGTTATGCTTTTGGTTGAAGCGATGTACATATCTGGTTCCAAGGATAGAAATCCAATTTATGAAAATATGTAATATTTTTCCATTATCGAACAAATATACGAGTTGGATTATAAAATATTTCAAGATTTTATTTTCCATTGTAAATGGGTTTACAATATGAGTGTTGTAAAATTTGATGAAATAGGCTTCATGAAAGTGAATTTCAATGTGGAAAGTGGAAAAGAAAAATCCATTAATAATGGAATCACAAGTAGTGTAAGTATTTTATGTATTAGTTCCAACAAAAAAGAATCGGTCAATTTTCCTACTAGCAACTAAAAAAATTTTCAGGTTAGATGAAAATTTAATCTAGGATTACCTTTTCATTGGGACATCACAATCAGTTCATGTCAGTCCCAATGTAGACAATTTCTTGTATGTTGGAGGGGACCATAAGGAGGGGATTCAAATTCTTGATAGAGAAACCAAAACCCTAAAACCATTAAAAAATATAAAGAGAGTTCAATAGGAAGGTAAAACTATTTTTTAATATAATAGGTTTTCCCTTATAATATTATATGTTATTTACTACATTAACATAATAAAAAATAAATGTTTGACCACTATTCATACATTTTTTTTTCACATGATGATGTTACCATTCCCTCAGAAGAACAAACCTCTTCACCCCTACAGTGTTGGTATTTATCACTTTTCTTTATGTTCTCTCTATTGCTCCATCATAGAGGTAATATTGATATTTAAATAGTAAAATAATTGTCTATATAATTAATGTATTATTTAATATTTATGTTTTATTTATTTATTTTTAGTATTACTCATATAATAATTATTTTCTTATATATGTGGAATATTTTTTTTGGGTTGGGGTGGTTTGTTTAAAGATGCTCATGCTCGTGAGAGATTAGACTTTGAGCACGCAACTGAGATAACAACAACAAGGAACTGTATCAAGAATGCATAAAACCATCATGAAAAGGTGAATCCCTACTACTTATTTAATTAATTTTGTTATCATTTTATCTATTATTTATAAGTTAATTTCCTAATAATTTTTATCTAATACTTATTTAGTTTTTCTACAGAAATTTTGGGAAGTTATATTGATTTAATTTTCTGAGTAAAAAACCTTTCTTGTTGAAATCCAGAACATTAGAGTAAGAATATTCGGTTATTGTGGTGACTTCCTATGATATAATGGGAACATGAGCTTTCTCTACTCTTCTAGATTTCAACAATGAGAAAGGGTTTTCAGCTAAGAACATTGAGTCAATATATAGTGTTAGCAGTTTGAAAAATAAATGCAATTTAAATCATTGTGACATTGGTAGTTATGATTTTTTTGAGAATTTGGGACATGTAGGAATCAATCACACCTCAATCTGATTCACATTGTGACCAATATGACACAAAGTTCTTTTTATTTAAAATTGACATGAATTTTAGTAAAATGGACATCTGAACTACACAAAACTAATAAAATGCATTCATATTGTTTTTATAATTTATGAAAACGATATATAAGTAATTTTTGACATGTAGGAATCAACTACCCCTCAATTTGATACACGATGTGTCTGGTATGACTCAAAGTGTCAGTTATTAGTTTAAAATTTATATTTTAGTTAAAAAATGTCAATAACTAAAAACTGATCAAACACAATCAAATTTTCTTGATAATTTAAGAAAAAAATTAATAAGTTATTTTTGATGTGTAGGAATCAATTTCACATCCAAAATGATATACGATGTGATCAGAATGAGCCAAAGTATGTGTTTCCATTTTAAAATGACATTTTAGTAAAAAAGAAAATTGATGTACTCAAAACTAATCAAACACATTCATATTTTTTTAAAATTAATAAAATGATACAAAAGTCATTTGAGACATGTAAGAATCATTCACACCTCAATCTGATGCATAGTGTGACTAGTATGACTCCAAGTGCATCTTTTTATTTAAAATTGACATCAATTTTAGTAAAATGGACAACTAAACTATTAAAAACCCAGCAAACACATTCAGATTATTTTGAAACTTTAGGAAAATGATTCATAAGTCATTTTTGACATTTATTAATTAGCCTCCCATTAATCCAATTCCCAATGTGATCGGTATGACTCCAAGTGCGTCTTTTTATTTAAAATTGACATCAATTTTAGAAAAAATGGACATCTGGACTACTCAAAATGAATAAAACACATTCAAATTATTTTTATAATTTTAAAAAATGATCCATAAGTCATTTTTGATGTGTAGAAATATGAATCACCACAATACATTACACGATGTGCCTGTTATGACTCAAAGTGTTGATTATCAGTTTAAAATCAATATTTTAGTTCAAAAGTTTCATTCACTAAAAACTAATAAAACATGATAATATTTTATTTATAATTTAGGAAAACTATTAATAAGTCATTTATGACATGTATAAATCAGTTTCACATCAAACTGATACATGATGTGATCAGAATGAGTCAAAGTGTGTGTTTCTTGTTTAAAATGACATTTCAGTAAAAAAGAAAAGTGACATAATCAAAACCAAGAAAACAAATTCACATTATTTTGATACTTTATTAAAATGATCCATAAGTCATTTAAGATATTTAAGAATCAGACACACCTAAATCTGACACACAATGTGACCAGTATGACTCTAGGTATGTCTTTTTATTTAAAATTGACATTAATTTTAAAAAAAATGGAAAACTGGCCTACTTAGAATTGAAAAAACACAATCAGATTAAATTTATTTAAAAAATTATTCAGAAGTAATTTTTGTTCTGTAGGAATCGTCCTTACATCAATCTAACACATGGTGTGACCAATATGATTCCAAGTGCATGTTTTTATTTAAAATTGACATCAATTTTAATAAAATAGAAAACTGACCCACACAAAATCAAGAAAACACATTTGTACTATTTTGATACTTTGAAAAAATGACCCATAAGTCATTTTTGATGATTAAGAATAATCCAAATCTCAGTTCGATACATGATGTGCCCAATATGAATCAAAGTGTCCATTATCAGTTTAAAATTGTTATTTTTGTTCAAAAAGTATGACTCACTAAAAACTAATCAAACATGATTGGATTTTCTTGATAATTTAAGAAAACAAGTAATAATTTGTTTTTGATGTGTAAGAATTGGTTTCATGTAAAATTGATACACGGTGTGATCTGAATGACTCAAAGTGCATGTTTCCATTTTAAAATGACATTTTAGTAAAAAAGAAAAATGACATAATCAAAACAAAGAAAACACATTTGAAATGTTTTTATACTTTAGGAAAAAAATCTATAAGTCATTCGAGTCATGTATGAATTAGTTAAACCTTAATCTGACACATAGTGTGACCGATATATATGCAAGTAGGTATTTTTATTTAAAGTTGACATCAAATTTAGTAAAATGGACAACTCACCTACTCAGAATTGAGGAAACACATTAAGATTATTTTTATACTTTATGAAAATGATACATAAGTCATTTATGATGTGTAGAAATTTTACACACCTCAATTCTATGTATAATGTGCCCGATATGACTCAAAATGTTCATTATCAGTTTAAAATCGACATTTTAGTTCAAAAATTATTACCCACTGAAAACCAATCAAATTCAGTCAAATTTTCTTTATAATTTAGGAAAATTATTTATAAGTAATTTTTTATGTTTATTAATTAGTTTCCTATCAAACCAATACATTATGTGATTATAATGAGTCAAGGTGCGTGTTTCCAGTTTAAAATGACATTTTAGTAAAAAAGAAAAGCAGTATACTCAAAACCAAGAAAATGCATTTGGATTGTTTTTATAATTTAAGAAAATAACACATAATTAATTTTTGATGTGTAGGAATCATCCTCAACTCAATATGACGCACTGTGTGACCGGTATGACTCCAAGTGCTTCTTTTTATTTAAAATTGACATGAATTTTAGTAAAATGGACAACTGACCTACTCAAAACCAAGAAAACACATTCGGATTGTTTTGATAATTTTTTAAAACAATCTATAAGTCATTTTTTATATATAGGAATCATTCTCAACTCAATTTGATACATGATGAGAAAGGCATGACTCAAGTGTCTGTTATCAGTTTAAAATTGATATTTTTGTTCAAAAAGTGTCACTCACTGAAACCCGATCAAACGTGCTTGGGATTTATCTTATACTTAATTAATTTTCAAAGATATATTCTTGAATACGAATAATAAATAGTATAATGTGGAAGAATCAAACACAACTCAATTTAGCACACAATGTCACTGGTATGACTCAAAGTTTAGTTTAAAATTGATACTTTTTGTTAATTTATTTATTTATATTATTACTGACATAAGAATTTTTTTCTTATATAGGTGCATTATTTTTCTCAAAGATGGGTGATTTTTTTTTGAAATGTCTATAATATAGTTTTTTTATATATATGCGTTTTAAAATTAATTTCATTTAAATTATTTATTAGTACATGAATTTATTGATATTTTGTGGTGTTTTTGGTGCTGCGGTGCGCTATTATAGCACATTGTACTGGTGTTGTAGTGTAATGTGACATCACACTACAGTATAGCCCTTTATCATCATCATCATTTTTTATTTAAAAAGGAGGGGAAAATGACCACAATGAAAGAAAATATCTAGGGGGGCCTGAAATAATGAAGACCAAGGGCATCCCCTCTAACCAGATTAACTCCCCCAGGTGTCAACTGGTTTGGGTTGTAAAAACATGTCGTATCCGATCCATGAGATGCAAGATTCACCAGATGATCGACCACCTTGTTACCCTTGCGCCAAGTGTGTCTCAATAGAACATTGTTAGGGATGATAGATATACACTTCCTAATGGACTATGAAATTGACCAGGGGAAATTAACAGTGTTGAGCAGTGATTTGAGAAGGACAAGAGAGTCTGTTTCCACTTCTGTGATGCAAATTCCCCATGCCTACAAAGGGAAAGGCCTGAAAGAAAAGTGAGAGATTCTGCCTGTAAAGAAGAACCTCTTCCCAAGTAGACAGTGAAAGTGAACACAAAAGAGCCCCAGAGGTCGTGAACCACTCCTCCCCTCATAATGCCCGCGTTACAAGAACCATCAGTATTCAGTTTCAAACCCGAGGGAGGAGGTTGCAAGCAGACCCAATGGCCGTAGGGGATACTATTAGTAGTGATGGTCTGAATAGCCGGATGTAGAACCTAGAGAGAGGGCACCTCACTCCTATTATGTAGACGCCTGGTCAGGTCGAGCAGCAGGCTACGAGTACGCACAACAACGGTTTTCACAGAAGAACTAATTCCCTCAAATCGAGCTTTGTTCCTAGCTTTCCAGATACACCACGCCCCGACATGAAACATAATCAGCCTTGCGGTTCTTTCCAATCCCCTATCCCCGGAACAATGAAACCAGCGAACGAAGAATGAAGGATCAAAAAAAGGCTGGAGAGCAGCGGTAAATCCACCAAAGGCCGACCAGACCGCACGAGCCCACTCTCCCTTGAGGAACAAATGTTCGATGCTTTCCTCCCTGTGCTCGACATAACACATACAACATGAAGCCAGCGTAATTCCACATTTCTTTATTTTCTCATCAGTAGAAACTATAGCGTGTCTGATTCTCCAGCTGAGGAAGTTGTACTTCGACGGAACCCCCTTAGACCAAAGGAGTTCATTCAACTGATTCTCTTGCGATTGAGGCATCATGGCACGATGAAAGTCCTTAGGGGAGAAACTGCCCGAGCTTGATGGGGAAAAATACATTTATCAGGTTCCTCCATGATATCAATGAGGTGTAGCATATTCAGTTGTTCTTTGTTTAGAATAGCCTCCATAAAGGTCGGAAATCTGCTAACCTCCTCATAAGATATATTGTAAGCAGGGAATTCTGGAAATCCAAGGATATCACCTGCCCAGTTTTCATGCCAGAAAGAGACTTTCCCTTCCCTGATGACCCACCGAACATGGGGATGGATGGCAGAATAAAGGGGAAGAATCATGGACAAAAAAGGATACACTGGTCTTCCCTCCATCAACGCACCATCCATCCAGGAGCTGCCCATGGTCTTGCCCCACAAAGTTCTGCGTTCATGATGCTCCCATGATAGTTTGGCATGTAAGCAGATGAGCGTATCAGCAAGGCTACGAACATTAATCCCTCCATCTGGAATGGGCCTTTCCATTCTCCCCCAAGACACCCAAACACACTTTCCCTCCGCCTGGGCATCATAAATAAAGTTAGCAAGTACCTTGTCAATATTTAAAATAACTCCTTCAGGAGCTTTAACACCAGAAAGTGCATGAACAGAAGTACTAAGAAGAACACTGTTGACCAAGGCAATTCGTCCCCCAAATGACAAGAATCTATTTTTCCAGTTGTGAACTCTCTCTGAGATCTTGCAAACAATATAATAAAAGTCTTAAATTCTGATCCGACCTGGGGACAAAGAATCACCCAAGTACATCATTGGCCAGTTTCCCTGGTGAATCTTCTGAAGGTTGCAAATAGAGACTGCCTTAGAGGGGGTACATTACCTTGATATCACTACTAGAAAATCTGCCTTTAGAGGTAGGGAATCTATAGCGGTCGCCATTTGGCGGCCGCTAATACTATCAATAGTGGCTGCCAAATGGCGACCGCTGAAATTTTTCCTAAAAAAACCCCTAATTTCCCCTCCCCCCCTCCCTCCTCTCCCCGACCCCGCGACCCCCCCTTCCCCGACCCCGTGACCCCGACCCCGACCCCCGGTGACCCTCCCCGACCCCGACCCCCGGCGACCCTCTCCGACCCCCGGCGACCCTGACCCCCGTCGACCCCGACCCCCGACCTTCCGGCGACCTCGACAACCCCCGGCGACCCGACCCCCGGTGATCCCCACCCCCTTGCCTCCGTGCTACGCCACCGGCAACCCCAGCAACCCCCACTGGATTGCCTCCACGTTGCGCCCCCGTTACCCCGACACCCCCTGCCCGCGCTGCACCCCGGCGACCCCCACCGCCTTGCCTCCGCGTTGCGCCCCCGTGACCCTGACACCCCCGCGACCCAGCAACCCCCACCCCTGCCCGCACTGCACCTTTGGACAGCCTCGCCATCGTCGTCCCCTCGCGGCCCCGTTGCATCCCTCCAGCAAGTCCTCCTGCCTCCGTTCCGATCCATTGTGCCCCGCCGTGTAGAACCCTCCACGCGGTCCAACTGCTCCGCTACTTTCGAGTCCGGTCGTCGAACCTCTGTCGTCAATTCACTGCGCCGTCATGGATCCGCAATCGAGTCAGACCTCGTTACCCGCGGTCGAGTCCTCCGCAGGTAATGTTTTTTATCCAAATTTGGTTTTTAAATTTTAATGATATGTGTTTCTTTTAGAATTTAAATAAGATATTTCACTTTTGATTTCTATTAAATACAGATATGGATAGGAGTTGGATTGATATGCAAGATAGATTTTCAGCTGAATATTATGAGGGGATTAAGCGATTTATGGATTTCACCAACAAATTTCCAAGCGATATGATTAGTTGTCCATGCAGAAAATGTGCAAATAGATATCTCTTCAAACGAGATAGTGTTAGAGAACATTTGTTTTTCAATGGGTTTTTGAAAAACTATAAGACATGGATGCGTCATGGATAAGATTCTGTTTCATGTCATCGCTCAGAAAATATTCATATGAATGTTGATTCGGGAACAGTTGATCCGATGAACATAATGCTGAATGATATGATGCGTCAGTTTCAATCTGAAGACAGTAATGTCGTAAATGACGACGTTGGATTGAGTAATCCTCATTCTTCTGCAGATGGAGAAGCATTGAAATTCTTTGAAATTCTTGATGATGCGCGTACTGAATTATATCCTGGATGCACTAAATTTAGTAAACTGTCGTTCATCGTTGAATTGTTACACCTGAAGGCCTTGAACCAGTGGTCAGACACCTCATTCAACATGTTGTTGGTATTATTGAAGAAGGTACTCCCTGCTGGAGCGAAGATTCCAGAGTCATTCTATCAAGCTCGCAAGTTAATCGATGATCTTGGTTTTACATATGATACAATTGATGCATGTCGCAATAATTGTATGTTGTTCAGAAAAGAGAATGCGCAATTAAATAATTGTACTGTTTGCTATACATCCAGGTGGAAGACCAATGAGATTAATCAAGGTAGTCAGATTCTTCCTGGCAGAGTCTTGAATCGAGGGAAACAAGTTGCCGCTAAACATATGCGTTATTTCCCACTGAAACCGAGACTGAAGAGATTCTTCTTGTCCACTAAAATTGCTAAATTGATGACTTGGCATTCAGAGAGAAAGAAAGAGGTTGATAAATTAACTCACCCGGAAGATTCTTTGGCATGGAAAGAGTTTGATCAGAGACACCCAGACTTTTCCCGAGATGATCATAATATTCGACTGGGTTTGGCAGCAGATGGTTTTAACCCATTTAGGTCCATGGTTGGTGCAACACATAGTACATGGCCAGTGGTGTTGGTTCCATACAACATTCCCCCATGGGTATGTATGAAGCAACCTTTTTTGTTACTGTCAATTCTAATTGATGGACCGAGAGGACCTGGTGATAAAATCGATATTTATATGCAACCTTTGATTGATGAGCTGCAAGAATTTTGGGTCGATGGTGTAATGACTTTTGACTCGGCATCAAATGAAATGTTTAGACTTTGGGCCGCTTTGTTATGGACAATTAATGATTTCCCAGCGTATGCTAACTTATCAGGTTGGAGTACAAAAGGAGAATTTGCTTGCCCTTGTTGTAATAAGAGTAAGAAATCTATATGGCTTAAGCATTGTAGAAAGTGGGCATATCTTGGTCACAGACGCTTTCTTCCTCCATTGCATAGGTTCCGAAAAGACCGTGTATCGTTTGATGGGAATAGAGAGTTTGACCCATCACCACAAATACTGCATGGGGTTGAAATTTGTGCACAACTTGATGAAGAAAACATCCGTACAATGTATGATTTTCAAGATTTATTGGTTCCTGCATTGCCTTCTATTCCTGCTGCAAATAGACAGCGAAGTCATAATTGGAAGAAACGAAGTTTTTTTTTGAATTGCCTTATTGGAAATATAATATTTTAAGGCATAATTTAGATGTGATGCACATTGAAAAAAATGTATGTGATAATATTTTGTGCACCATTTTAGGCGTCAAGGGGAAATCAAAGGACAGTGCTAATGCTCGACGTGATTTGCAAGAAATGGGATTGAGAAAACCTTTACATTTACAGCTGAGTGAAGGTAATCGTGCATACATGCCTGCTGCACAGTACACAATGAGTAAAAAAGAGAAACAAACATTTCTATCAATTTTGAAGACTGTTAAGGTGCCAGATGGTTATTGCTCTAATATTTCGAAGCGCGTGAATATGACGAGCATGACATTATAGGGTTTGAAAAGTCACGATAATCATATTCTACTTCAACAGTTAATTCCTATAGCAATTCGTGATTGCTTACCTTCCCAGGTTGTTGAGCCGTTGATTGGAGTTTCTAATTTTTTCAGACAGCTTTGTTCTAGGAATCATCGCATGAGTGATTTGAAAAATCTACAGGATTAGATTGTACTTGCACTATGTCACCTAGAAAAACTCTTTCTGCCGTCCTTTTTTGATGTCATGGTTCACTTGACCGTGCATTTAACTGGTGAAGTCATTGCTGGCGGTCCCGTGCAATTCAGGTGGATGTATCCAATAGAGCGATACTTAAATACATTGAAACGCTATGTGCGCAACAAAGCTCGTCCGTAAGCATCAATTTCCAAGGGATATTTAATGGATGAGTGTACTAATTTCTGTGCTTCATATATTGATGAGGTTGAAAAAAAGATAGATAAACCGTCCCAGACTGATGAGGGTCCAATTGGAGAAGGAATAACATTTGATATGCGGAACGACGAGTGGGTTCAAGCTCATCGATATGTGTTGTTCAACACTCCATCAGTTATGTCATTGATACAGTAAGTTTCATAGTTGATGTGTATTTTGTTTCTATATTTATTTTATTGCTTACCTTATATTGTGTTGTGATTTAGGATGCATATCGCTGAGTTGAAACGTGAAAGGCCCCGTACAACTGATTATCAAATCCAAAAACAGCATTTCAACACATTTCATGAGTGGTTCAAGACTCATGTACGTATAATTGATTTAATATTTTTATAGCGCAACTAAGTTGTATTTTCACAATCCTTTATCCATTAAACTATATATGTGAAATTTGCAGATTCAAAAGTTACGTGATTTAACCCAGCATGTGAGCGAAGAACTCAACCAACTAGCTGGTGGTCCATTTATTACAGCTCTTCGCTACAAGTCTTTGGATGCTAACGGATTCCGATTTCGTATTAGCGATGTTGACATGAACCGAGCCACACAAAATAGTGGCGTTGGTTGTTCTTTTGTTGGTGTGGGTTATTATTATGGATTGTTGAGAGATATTATTGAGGTTATTTATGATCGTGGTTTAAAACACATATTGTTAAGGTGTGATTGGGTCGATCCAGTTTGTGGAACGAAAGTTGATAACTTCCAATTTACATTAGTAAACATTAACAATATGCTATATAAAGATGACCGGGTTAGCAATGAGCCTTTCATACTGACATCACAGGCAGAACAAGTTTACTTTGTCGGCATTGATTCTGATTGGAAAGTTGTGGTGAAAATGTCTAGAAGAGGGGTTTTCTGATTGACCAAGAGGAACCTGAAGTTGTCGCATTTCCTGATCAAACACTTGACCAAACAACAGTAGTTGTACGAGATGAAGATGTACAATGGACCAGAGAGACGGTTGAAGTAGATACGATAGACTTGCATGATTAGTGGAAATTGTAATTATATTCCTAGTTATTATTTGTAAAAATATTTATCAGTTATATATGTATAAAAATTGCTTGATTTAACTATAATTTCTTTTAATGCAGGTATGTCACAGGGTGGTCACAGTGGTTCACCTGATGTTGTTGGTATGTATGCTTTCATTTTTCTAAATTAATTGATTGCAATTTTCTGTTTATATTTCCCTAACTATTTCTAATCATTAATTTATATTGTAATTGAATTATGAATTTATGTTTATCAGGATCTACTGCTTCTTCCAGCAGACGTAGGGGTCCTGGTAGAGGGGTTCGATCCTGGAACTCTAGAGCCCGATTGGATGTGTTATTTGATGACACATTTCATCCAGTTGGAGATGGTGTTACTGCATTGAGTCGTCAGTTTGGGCATATGATACGAGACTCACACAGATTCCCTCTGACGACTCGTGACTGGAGTTCTTTCCCTCAGGATACGATGGACAGATTATGGAGGGAGGTTCAGGTAAATTCAATGTTTAATTTTTCATGATATTGTTATTATTATTGTCCCATCTACTGACAATATTTTTAACAGGATAATTTGACATCCTGTCCAGATGAGTTTCGGGCTGTTTGTGTGTCGAAATGCAGAAAATTATGGAAGGATTACAAGTCAAGGGTGAAGAGAGATCACTGGACACCATTTGCAGGTGTGCCAGACATTCTACAGCGAGTCCCTCCGGGTATTCTTCCTGCGCGGTGGCAGGATTTGGTTGCGTTTTGGTCGAGTGAGGCAGCGATGGTAAGATTTATTACTTTTAATCTATAAATGACTAATTTTTCAAATGTTTATTAAGTAAATACGTTGAATGTAGACCGAGTCTGCTCGTCATTCACATAATCGGGCGATGCAGGCCACGCCTTCCAGACTTGGCACTCGACATGTGTCACAGCTCAGACATGATGTAAGTTCAGAATTCACTATTTCATTCATATTTTAAAAATATTGTAGTATAACATGGTGAACCCCTTTATTATAGTTACACCAACGCGGCGAGCCAATCGATCGGATGTCTATATGGATGAGGACTCGTAGGGCGGGTGATCCCGATGTTGCCGGTGTTATAGTAAGAAAATTATTTACTAATTAATAAATGTATTTTTTATTTTATATAAATTATTCATATTTGTTCATTGATTCATTATATGCTACAGGCTCAGTTTGACACTCAGTTAGCAGAGTTGCCAGAGGAGCAACGTCGTAGTATTGTGCATAGAGATTAAATATTTCACCGTGTCGTGGGGTGTGACGGTCATGCTTATTCTTTGACTTATGGCGGCGATGTCCCACGACGTGCAGTTGTTAGAGCAGATGTGACGAGTGCATGTAGAGAGTCAGGGATGCGCACACAGGCTGAGATAGATGCTTCCATGCAGGATATGCAGCGCAATTTTGATTCACAGTTTCAGCAGTTACGTGCAGAGTATGAGGAGAGGTTGTCACAGATGTCATCACGTATCGATGAAATGACGACGCAACAAGTGGCGCCACAGGTAAACAATAAAACAAACCATACTCAGATTGAATTTTATTGATATGTTTAAGATACATAATATTGATATATATTGTAGGCTCCGAATACATCTGGTGGACATCACAGTGATATTGGTGATCCAGATGAGAATGAACCCCAAGCATGAGATAATTTCATTTGTCTTGATGATTTCTTTAGAATTTTTTATATCCTTGATGAATATAATTTCCTTTTTACCTAGATTAGTTTGTTTTAATATTTGTGGATGACATCTTCGTGCACTCCAAGAGTGGTTATGATCATACCCAACATCTTGACATCATACAGATTACACTTATTGACTATACGTTAAGCTATATATATGTTAGTTTTGTATTGATTATATAGGTATAGTTATTGGGTCAAATAATTTCAGAGGAAGGTGTGTCAGTGGATGGAGAGAAACTCCAGACAGTTGTTTCTTGGGAGAAGCCCAAGAACTCTTTCAATATTTGTATCTTTTTAGGGTGAGTGAATTGTGACGTGCACGCGCAGACGGCACGTCAATCGGACGTGTGGTCTGCACCGTAGGGCTCATTATGCGTTCTTTAAGGGTTGCGCGCACTTGATAAACGCGCGTGGGGGGGGTCCAAACGGGCCGAACGAAGTCCGAATGACCTGAAATCGGACGACATCAAAGGCTGAGTGAATTGTGATGTGGTCGAGTAGACGGCACGTCAATCGGACATGCCGTGTGCCCGCGGTGAGCGGGAACGCTGTTCTGGTGTCATAAACGGCCAAAACGGGCGTCTAACGGTCAAACTCATAGCGTACGACATCAGATTGACCTGAAATCATAGGACAACAATCCAATTATTATTCGCGACGTGCACGCACAGACAACACGTCAATCGGACGCGCGACCTGCGCGGTAGGGCTCATTATGCATTCTTTAAGGGTTGCGCGCGCTTGATAAACGCGCGTGGGGGGTCCAAACTGGCCGAACGAAGTCCGAATGGCCTGAAATCGGACGACATCAAAGGGTGAGTGAATTGGGATGTGATCGAGCAGACGGCACGTCAATCGGATGTGTCGTGTGCCCGTGGTGAGCGGGAACGCCGTTCTGGTGTCATAAACGGCCAAAACGGACGTCTAACGGTCAAACTCATAGCGTACGACATCGGATTGACCTGAAATCACAGGACAACAATCCAATTATTATTCGCGACGTGCACGCGCAGACGGCACGTCAATCGGACGCGCGGTCTGCGCGGTAGGGCTCATTATGCGTTCTTTAAGCGTTGCGCGCGCTTGATAAACGCGCGTGGGGGGGTCCAAACTGGCCGAACAAAGTCTGAATGGCCTGAAATCGGACGACATCAAAGGGTGAGTGAATTGTGATGTGGTCGAGCAGACGCCACGTCAATCGGACGTGCCGTGTGCCCGCGGTGAGCGGGAACGCCGTTCTGGTGTCATAAACGGCCAAAACGGGCGTCTAACGGTCAAACTCATAGCGTACGGCATCGGATTGACCTGAAATCACAGGACAACAATCCAATTATTATTCGCGACGTGAACGCGCAGACGGCACGTCAATCGGACGTGCGGTCTGCGCCGTAGGGCTCATTATGCGTTCTTTAAGCGTTGTACGCGCTTGATAAACGCGCGTGGGGGGGTCCAAACTGGCCGAACGAAATCTGAATGACCTGAAATCGGACGACATCAAAGGGTGAGTGAATTGTGATGTGGTCGAGCAGACGGCACGTCAATCGGACGTGCCGTGTGCCCGCGGTGAGCGGGAACGCCGTTCTGGTGTCATAAACGGCCAAAACGGGCGTCTAACGGTCAAACTCATAGCGTACGGCATCAGATTGACCTGAAATCACAGGACAACAATCCAATTATTATTCGCAACGTGCACGCGCAGACGGCACGTCAATCGAACGTGCGGTCTGCGCGGTAGGGCTCATTATGCGTTCTTTAAGGGTTGTGCGCGCTTGATAAACGTGTGTGGGGGGGTCCAAACTGGCCGAACGAAGTCCGAATGACCTGAAATCGGACGACATCAAAGGGTGAGTGAATTGTGATGTGGTCGAGCAGACGGCACGTCAATCGGACGTGCCGTGTGCCCGCGGTGAGCGGGAACGCCGTTCTGGTGTCATAAACGGCCAAAACGGGCGTCTAACGGTCAAACTCATAGCGTACAGCATCAGATTGACTTGAAATCACAGGACAACAATCCAATTATTATTCGCGACGTGAACGCGCAGAAAGCACGTCAATCGGACATGTGGTCGGCGCCGTAGGGCTCATTATGCGTTCTTTAAGCGTTGCGCGCGCTTGATAAACGCGCGTGGGGGGGTCCAAACTGGCCGAACGAAGTCTGAATGGCCTGAAATCGGACGACATCAAAGGGTGAGTGAATTGTGATGTGGTCGAGTAGACGACACATCAATCGAACGTGTCGTGTGCCCGCGGTGAGCGGGAACGCCGTTCTGGTGTCAAAAACGACCAAAACGGGCGTCTAACGGTCAAACTCATAGCATACAGCATCGGATTGACCTAAAATCACAGGACAACAATCCAATTATTATTCGCGACGTGCACGCTCAGACGGTACGTCAATCGGACGTGCGGTCTGCATCGTAGGGCTGATTATGCGTTCTTTAAGCGTTGTGCGCGCTTGCTAAACGCGCGTGGGGGGGGGGATCCAAACTGGCCGAACGAAGTCCGAATGACCTGAAATCGGACGACATCAAAGGGTGAGTGAATTGTGATGTGGTCGAGCGGACGGCACGTCAATCGGACGTGCCGTGTGCCCACGGTGAGCGGGAACGCCGTTCTGGTGTCATAAACGGGCAAAACGGGTGTCTAACGGTCAAACTCATAGCGTAAGACATCAGATTGACCTGAAATCACAGGAAAACAATCAAATTATTATTCGTGACGTGCACGCGCAGACGGCACGTCAATCGGACGTGGGGTCTGCGCCGTAGGGCTCATTATGCGTTCTTTAAGGGTTGTGCGCGCTTGATAAACGCCCGTGGCGGGGTCCAAACGGGCCGAACGAAGTCCGAATGCCCTGAAATCGGACGAAATCAAAGGGTGAGTAAATTGTGGTGTGGTCGAGCAGACGACACGTCAATCGGACGTGCCGTGTGCTCGCGGTGAGCGGGAACGCTGTTCTGGTGTCATAAACGGCCAAAACGAGCGTCTAACGGTCAAACTCATAGCATACGGCATCGGATTGACCTGAAATCACAGGACAACAATTCAATTATTATTCGCGACATGCACGCGGAGACGACACGTCAATCCAACGTGCGGTCTGCGCGGTAGGGCTCATTATGCGTTCTTTAAGCGTTGCGCGCGCTTGATAAACGCGCGTGAGGGGGTCCAAACTGGCCGAACAAAGTCTGAATGGCCTGAAATCGGACGACATCAAAGGGTGAGTGAATTGTGATGTGGTCGAGCAGACGGCACGTCAATCGGTCGTGCCGTGTGCCCGCGGTGAGCGGGAACGCTGTTCTGGTGTCATAAAGGGCCAAAACGGGCGTCTAACGGTCAAACTCATAGCGTACGGCATCAGATTGACCTGAAATCACAGGACAACAATCCAATTATTATTCGCGACGTGCACACGCAGACAGCACGTCAATCGGACGTGTGGTCTGCGCCATAGGGCTCATTATGCGTTCTTCAAGGGTTGCACGCGCTTGATAAACGCGCGTGGGGAGGTCCAAACGGGCCGAACCAAGTCTGAATGACCTGAAATCGGACGACATCAAAGGGTGAGTGAATTGTGATGTGGTCGAGCAGACGACACGTCAATCGGACGTGCCGTGTGCCCGCGGTGAGGGGGAACGCCGTTCTGGTGTCATAAACGGCCAAAACGGGCGTCTAACGGTCAAACTTATAGCGTACGTCATTGGATTGACCTGAAATCACAGGACAACAATCCAATTATTATTCGCGACGTGCACGCGCAGACGGCACGTCAATCGGACGTGCGTTCTGCGCGGTAGGGCTCATTATGCGTTCTTTAAGCGTTGCGCGCGATTGGTAAACGTGCGTGGGGGGGTCCAAACTGGCCAAACGAAGTCCGAATGGCCTGAAATCGGACGACATCAAAGGGTGAGTGAATTGTGATGTGGTCGAGCAGACGGCACGTCAATCGGACGTGCCGTGTGCTCGCGGTGAGCGGGAACGCCGTTCTTGTGTCATAAACGGCCAAAACAAGCGTCTAACGGTCAAACTCATAGCGTACGACATCGGATTGACCTGAAATCACATGACAACTATCCAATTATTATTCGCGACGTGCACGCACAGACGGCACGTCAATCGAACGTGCGGTCTGCGCCGTAGGGCTCATTATGCGTTCTTTAAGGGTTGTGCGCGCTTGATAAACGCGCGTGGGGGGTCCAAACGGGCCGAACAAAGTCCGAATGACCTGAAATCGGACGACATCAAAGGGTGAGTGAATTGTGATGTGGTCGAGCAGACGACACGTCAATCGGGCGTGCCGTGTGCCCGCGGTGAGCGGGAACGCCGTTCTGGTGTCATAAACGGCAAAAACAGGCGTCTAACGGTCAAACTCATAGCGTACGGCATCAGATTGACCTGAAATCACAGGACAACAATTCAATTATTATTCGCGACGTGCACGCGTAGACGGCACGTCAATCGGACGTGCGGTCTGCGCGGTAGGGCTCATTATGCGTTCTTTAAGCGTTGCGCGTGCTTGATAAACGCGCGTGGGGGGTCCAAACTGACCGAACGAAGTCTGAATGGCCTGAAATCGGACGACATCAAAGGGTGAGTGAATTGTGATGTGGTCGAGCAGACGGCACGTCAATCGGACGTGCCCTGTGCCCGCGGTGAGCGGGAACGCCGTTCTGGTGTCATAAACGGCCAAAACGGACATCTAACGGTCAAACTCATAGCGTACGGAATCGAATTGACCTGAAATCACAGGACAACAATCCAATTATTATTCGCGACGTGCACGCGCAGACGGCACCTCAATCGGACGCGCGATCTACGCGGTAGAGCTCATTATGCGTTCTTTAAGGGTTGCGCGCGCTTGATAAACACGCGTGGGGGGGTCCAAACTGGCCGAACAAAGTCCGAATGGCCTGAAATCGGACGACATCAAAGGGTGAATAAATTGTGATGTGGTCGAGCAGACGGCACGTCAATCGGACGTGCCTTGTGCCCGCGGTGAGCGGGAACACCGTTCTGGTGTCATAAACGGCCAAAACGGGCGTCTAACAGTCAAACTCATAGCGTACGGCATCGGATTGACCTGAAATCACAGGACAACAATCCAATTATTATTCGCGACGTGCACGCGCAGACGGCATGTCAATCGGACGTGCGGTCTGCGCCGTAGGGCTCATTAAGCGTTGCGCGCGCTTGATAAACGCGCGTGGGGGGGGTCCAAACTGGCCGAACGAAGTCCGAATGGCCTGAAATCGGACGACATCAAATGATGAGTGAATTGTGATGTGGTCGAGCAGACGACACGTCAATCGGGCGTTCCGTGTGCCCGCGGTAATCGGGAACGCCGTTCTAGTGTCATAAACGGCCAAAATGGGCGTCTAACGGTCAAACTCATAGCGTACGGCATCGGATTGACCTGAAATCACAGGACAACAATCCAATTATTATTCGCGACGTGCACGCGCAAACGGAACGTCAATCGGACGTGCGGTCTGCGCGGTAGGGCTCATTATGCGTTCTTTAAGCGTTGCACGCTTGATAAACGCGCGTGGGGGGTCCAAACTGGCCGAACAAAGTCCGAATGGCCTGAAATCGAACGACATAAAGGGTGAGTGAATTGTGATGTGGTCGAGTATACGGCACGTCAATCGGACGTGTCGTGTGCCCGCGGTGAGCGGGAACGCCGTTTTGGTGTCATAAACGGCCAAAACGGGCGTCTAACGGTCAAACTCATAGCGTATGGCATCGGATTGACCTGAAATCCTAGGACAACAATCCAATTATTATCCGCGACGTGCACGCGCAGACGGCACGTCAATCGGACGTGCGGTCTGCGCCGTAGGGCTCATTATGTGTTCTTTAAGCGTTGCGCGCGCATGATAAACGCGCGTGGGGGGGGTCCAAACTGGCCGAACGAAGTCCGAATGACCTGAAATCGGACGACATCAAAGGGTGAGTGAATTGTGATGTGGTCGAGTAGACGGCACGTCAATCGGACGTGTCGTGTGCCTGCGGTGAGCGGGAACGCCGTTCTTGTGTCATAAACGGCCAAAACGGGCGTCTAACAGTCAAACTCATAGCGTACGGCATCAGATTGACCTGAAATCACAGGACATCAATCCAATTATTATTCGCAAGATGCACGCGCAGACGGCACGTCAATCGGACGTGGGGTCTGCGCCGTAGGGCTCATTATACGTTCTTTAAGGGTTGTGCGCGCTTGATAAACGCGCGTGGGGGGGTCCAAACGTGCCGAACGAAGTCCGAATGACCTGAAATCAGACGACATCAAAGGGTGAGTGAATTGTGATGTGGTCCAGGAGACGGCACGTCAATCGGAGGTGTCGTGTGCCCGCGGTGAGCATGAACGCCGTTCTAGTGTCATAAACGGCCAAAACGGGCGTCTGACGGTCAAACTCATAGCGTACGGCATCAGATTGACCTGAAATCACAGGACAACAATCCAATTATTATTCGCGACGTGCACGCGTAGACGGCACGTCAATCGGACCTGCGGTCTACGCGGTAGGGCTCATTATGCGTTCTTTAAGCGTTGCGCGCGTTTGATAAACGCGCATGGGGGGTCCAAACTGGCCGAACGAAGTCCAAATGGCCTGAAATCGGACGACATCAAAGGGTGAATGAATTTTGATGTGGTCGAGCAGACGGCACGTCAATCGGACGTACCGTGTGCCCGCGGTGAGCGGGAACGCCGTTCTGGTGTCATAAACGGCCAAAACGGGCGTCTAACGGTCAAACTCATAGCGTACGGCATCAGATTGACCTGAAATCACAGGACAACAATCCAATTATTATTCGCGACGTGCACGCGCAGACGACACGTCAATCGGACGTGCGGTCTGCGTCGTAGGACTCATTATGCGTTCTTTAAAGGTTGCGTGCGCTTGATAAACGCGCGTGGGGGGGTCCAAACGGGCCGAACGAAGTCCGAATGACCTGAAATCGGACGACATCAAAGGGTGAGTGAATTGTGATGTGGTCGAGCAGACGGCACGTCAATCGAACGTGTCGTGTGCCCGTGGTGAGCGGGAACGCCGTTCTGGTGTCATAAACGACCAAAATGGGCGTCTAACGGTCAAACTCATAGCGTACGGCATCGGATTGACCTGAAATCACAGGAAAACAATCCAATTATTATTCGCGACGTGCACGCGCAGACGGCACGTCAATCGGACGTGCGGTCTGCGCGGTAGGGCTCATTATTCGTTCTTTAAGCGTTGCGCGCGTTTGATAAACGCGCGTGGGTGGGTCCAAACTGGCCGAACGAAGTCCGAATGGCCTGAAATCGGACGACACCAAAGGGTGAGTGAATTGTGATGTGGTCGAGCAGACGGAACGTCAATCGGACGTGCCGTGTGCCCGCGGTGATCGAGAACGCCGTTCTGGTGTTATAAACGGCCAAAACGGGCGTCTAACGGTCAAACTCGTAGCGTACGGCATCAGATTGATCTAAAATCATAGGACAACAATCCAATTATTATTTGCGACGTGCACGTGCAGACGGCACGTCAATCGGACGTGGGGTCTGCGCCGTATGGCTCATTATGCGTTCTTTAAGGGTTGTGCGCGCTTGATAAACGCGCGTGGGGGGTCCAAACGGGCCGAACGAAGTCCAAATGACCTGAAATCGGACGACATCAAAGGGTGAGTGAATTGTGATGTGGTCGAGCAGACGGCACGTCAATCGGACGTGCCGTGTGCCCGTGGTGAGCGGGAACGCCGTTCTGGTGTCATAAATGGCCAAAACGGGCGTCTAACGGTCAAACTCATAGCGTACGGCATCGGATTGACCTGAAATCACAAGACAACAATCCAATTATTATTCGCGACGTGCACGCGCAGACGACACGTCAATCGGACGTGCGGTCTGCGCGGTAGGGCTCATTATGCGTTCTTTAAGTGTTGCGCGCTTGATAAATGCGCGTGGGGTGGTCCAAACTGGCCGAACGAAGTCCGAATGGCCTGAAATCAGACGACATCAAAGGGTGAGTGAATTGTGATGTGGTCGAGCAGACGACACATCAATCGGACGTGTCATGTGCCCGCGGTGAGCGGGAACGTTGTTCTGGTGTTATAAACGGCCAAAACGAGCGTCTAACGGTCAAACTCATAGCGTACGACATCGAATTGACCTGAAATCACAGGACAACAATCCAATTATTATTCGCGACGTGCACGCGCAGACGACACGTCAATCGGACGTGCGGTCTGCGCCGTAGGGCTCATTATGCGTTCTTTAAGCGTTGCGCGCGCTTGATAAACGCGCGTGGGGGCGGTTCAAACTGGCCGAACGAAGTCCGAATGACCTGAAATCGGACGACATCAAAGGGTGAGTGAATTGTGATGTGGTCGAGCAGACGGCACGTCAATCGGACGTGCCGTGTGCCCGCGGTGAGCGGGAACGCCGTTCTGGTGTCATAAACGGCCAAAACGGGCGTCTAACGGTCAAACTCATAGCGTACGACATCGGATTGACCTGAAATCACAAGACAACAATCCAATTAGAACAATAGAATTAATGATTTTAAATTTATAAAACGGTAATCAAAATTATGAATATTATTTTGAAAATCAAATACTTTAGATCTGTTACAGTAAGTTTGAAGTTAAATATTTGTTTTCTAGGTTTTATTTGGTACTATGTTTGTTATTAAATTTTGTTATGCAGTTATATGTGATGATGGATGCGGAGCTTGGAAGATGACAACCGGGATTTATTTGGGTATATTAATGTATAATTGAATTTTTTTAAAAAAAAATTAAAATGTAATAGCGGCCGCTATAGGTGTCTCCATGGACACCTTTAGCGGCCGCCTTTTGGCGGCCGCTGCCAATAGCGGCCGCCATTTGGCAGCCGCTATAGGTCTGGGTTATAGCGGCCGCCAAATGGCGGCCACTAAAGCCCATCACGGCTTGCCTACAGCGTCCGCCAAACGACGGTCGCTGATAGTAACAGCGACGGGGCAGAAGCGGCCGCCGTTTGGCGGCCTTTAGCGACGGCTTTTGGCGGCCGCTAAAGGTCATTTTTGTACTAGTGTATGAATAAGTTAATCATGATTTTGTTGATAACTTTCCCACTCCAATGACAATACTCATCGGAAACTTGGATAATCCCACAAATTGATTACTTAGAAGCATTCAAGAAGATAAGAGTATCATCGACATACATAAGATGAGAAATTGAGGGGACTCTTCCCTTCCTTTTATAAGGCAGGATCTTGCCAACAGATATACATTTGAGGATAATGTGGCTGAGAATATCTTGTGAAAGAATAAAAATACTTGGAGAGATAGGGTCCCCTACCTTATACCCTGGGTTGACTTGAAAAAAGCATGGGATTTACCCATAAAATGAACAGCCATCCAAGAAGAACTGAAGCAGCGAAAAAGAAATCAACCACCTGGGGAGTGAAACCCATACCTAAGAGGACCTTGTTGATAAAGCCCCACTCCACCTGATCATAAGCTTTGAGCATATCAAGCTTGATCTCCATGTTGGATCCATGCAACTTGGTATTAATATCACAGATCATCTCTTGTGCCAATGTAATTGCTCCCTGGATTGAGCGACCCTTAACGAAACCATGCTGCTCCATTGAAATCCATCGGGGAAGATGAGTTGATAATATGGAATTGAGGATGATTGCAAGGACTTTATAATGGAAATTACAAAGGCTAACCAGGCGATAGTGGAGGATGGAGGATGGGTTCTTAATTTTTGGAAGAAGCACCAAGGTGGTAGTGCAGAAAACTCTAGGCAAGCTACCACTCCGGAAATAATCCTGGATGGACTCAGTAAGGTCGGCTTTCACCACCCCCTAGGCATCCCTATAAAAGGATCCTAGGAATTTGTCCGGGCTTGAGGCGTTATCACCTTTGAAGCATAAAATAGCTTCATGAATCTCTGTTTCCTTTGGGATGGCCGCCATCAGCTCGTTGTCCTGAGAAGAGACTTGGTACGTAATGGCCTTCATAAACTCCGATTTACCCCCAGGTAACCATCAAGCATGCACGGATTTGGTCCCACCAAGAGATCTTTGAAATGAGAAAAATCAAGCTTCCCCACCTCCCTATCATTCGAGAATGACCCATCCTCCATTTCAATGTTGGGTTGAATCGGGTGTTTCCTTTCCTTTATACAGGCATGGAAGAAAGTTGAATTTCTGTCCCCTTCCTCCAGCCACCTAATCCTCGCATTCTCCCTCGTTGTTCGCTCCTAACACAAAATCAAATCAGAGAAAATATTTTTCTTCTAAGCAAAATCATCGAAGGTCTGATCATCCCAGTCTCCCTTGAGGATTATTTCATGACGCTGAATTTCTTTTATGACTGTGTCCAAGTCTGTGGCACTATGAGGCGCCGTATCAGCCCAATTCTGGGGTTTGCTTTTAAGCCTTCTGAGTTTGTTGTGAAAGAAAATCCAACTACTACCCTAGGTGGGCACCTTCCACACCCCCTTAACAACTTCATGAAAGCTAGGAAGACTATCCCAATGATGGATGTATATGAAGGAGTCTGGTATAGCCTGCCCCGCTGAGATATTGAGAAGAATTGGAGAGTGTTCAGAAATACCACACACCAAGTGACAGACTTTGATATCGGGATACTTTGAGATGGCATACAAGTTTTCCAAGCATCTATCAAGGCGACTCCACGAGCGATGGGGACAGTGTTGATTATTAAACCATGTATAGAAATCCCCAGAAAAACCAAGATCCAGGAGCCCATTGTCTTCCATAAAACGAACAAAATCCATGCTAGTGTTTCTGGGGAAGGGAACTCTTCCCTTATTTTCCTCTGGGTCTGTAATGATGTTAAAGTCCCCACCAAGAAACCAGGGGAAACTTCCAGGATCAAAAAGAGAGAGTTCATGCCATAAAACCTCATGCTTTTGGGAGTCACAACTCCCATAAATGAAGGAGATATAGAAAGCATCTTTATCATGAGATACCATTGTGGTAATATGTTGATCACCCAACCAGACAATATCAACTGAGATGCTCCGATGCCAGAAAATCTAGATATGCTAGTTTGATGGCTCCGCATGCAGGTGCTCATGAATCTTGAGCCTTCTTGAGAAGTCTGTAATTCTAGAACAATTTTTTTATGATCAATAATATCCATGATACTGACCTTGTGTTTCCAGGTAGCTGAAGCTAGGAAGTCCATTTTCACCTGAGCCCCGAGCCCTTGGGCATTCCATATGATGATATGAATCATTGGACAGATTGTGTCCCAGAACTTGCCCTGGAACTCTTGGCTTTCGTGGAGCAGGAGGGAGAGAATTCCCTTAGCTTCTTAGATTGCACCTGCATATTCCTCCCCACATTAGAAGGAGAAGGCAGGAGGGGAGGAGGCGAGGCTTTTAGGGAGTAGGGAGACCTTAAGCCCCGTCGACGCCTGGGGGTCTGAGGAGTAGTTTTAAGCCAAGCTTTCTCCTGGGTTGTATACTCAGGAATCGGGAGGGGGGGATAAAGGAGGGATACAAGGGGGGAGAGAGGAAAGGCCTTCTAAGGTGGCCGAAGGAGGGGGACCTATTTCTGACAAGGGTAAGCTCAGGGGCATAGATGATAGAAAAGAAGGTGGAAACCATGAAGAGGCAGGAGATCTGAGAAAGGGCCCAGACTCAAGGAACCTCTTCAGGTTCATGATAAGTAAATCACATGAAACTTCCGAGATGATAAACCTGGACTGATAAACAAGAACAAGGGCCTTGTCTTCACTTGAGATAACAAGCAAGGGAGTATGAGAGGATTCACCTTGAGAGGCTGAATGTGAAGCCTCTTGGACAGGGACCTGCTCCCCATCTGAATCCAGGACCTGGGAACCTTCTGGATCAGCACAGGTACGTTTCTACGAGACACTAGCCTGGTCCGCCTTTCTGAAGTCCTGACGACCACCCCAAAGTCACTTCCTGCAGACTTTCACAGAGTGACCCTGGATACAGCAAGTAGTGAAATACCTCAGGTACACCGGATAGATGATGGGTTGTGACCAGCTGAAGGAATCCTTCACGCATAGGGAGATGCTGTCAGTGGGAGGAGGCGAGATATCCATTTCCACAAAGATACACGCTGCCGAGGCATATGAGCAACTCCAGGTATGATCATCTGAGCAGAGAAAACCACCCAAAGCATCTCTAATGACCTTAAGGAGACTGAAGTTCTGTAAGGGAAGGGGAATGCCTGGAAGACTGACCCAAACCGCCGCCGAAGAGCTTTCCTTCCCCTTGTGAACATCCAATAACCATATAACCAGGTTGAAGAACCACTTACCGAAGGAGTAGGGCACTCTACACCAGTCCTGAACAAAGTCTGCTTCCGAACCTAGGACAACACAGAAGGCATTCCGATGAATTGGCGAGATTCACACTGGAGATAACAAACCCCACGACCCAACAAAATGATGAAAGGCTGAGATCTGAGCTTTTTACAATCCAAAGAGCGCCACCAAAGTCCACTTGAGATGAGATTCTGCTTCCACAAATGCATCGGCTGGGACCTCCACCAAGAGCCGCTGACCCTCCCTTGAGACCATCAACAGAGAGGAAATCACTACCGGAAATCCGTGGGCCGGAGCACATAGAACTTCTTTGAAGGAAGGGTTGTGGGAGGGGGCACCGCTGGAGGAGCTGGGATCTGATGGCGGCCACGACGTGAGAGGAGCACCAACAGAGGAGCTGAGATCAAAGACCGACGGAGCAACATGCGGTGGAACGACACAGGCCGAAGCGCGAACATCAGACAAGAAAATTTGAAAAAGAGATGGCGCGTGAGGCGCATTATCCCAAGACAAACCAGGGGACATTTTTCCAACCCCCATGGCCCTTTTATCAATTCTAAATAAAATCACTTATAAAGTGGTCCTTTATTCGGGATAAAAAAGTGATGATAAAGAGGTCATTTATCAGTGATTTTTTTAGTTCAGATAAAGGGTTTCTTTATCAAATTTTTTTTGGTGATGATAAAAGACAAGAGATTTTAATCTTGTTCCAATTTTTAGTGTTTGTATAGCACTATTAAAGGAAATTTTTAGTGTTGTTAAAGGCCTATTTTGTAGTAGTTTTAGTTATTTACCTTTCCATGTTGATCATACTTATTGATTCATGATAGCTTACATTGTACATAACTCTTACTGAGCATTTGATATCACATTTTTTTCCTTTCCTTAGGATATGAATAAGATATATTTGAATGAGATTTAAGGGATGCAGTTCATTTTATGTTGTTATGTATTATGTTTTATTTTATATTTCCAATGTAAAATGGGCATCATGTATGAGTTTGGTTCTCCGAAACTGCTAAATTGATCAGTAATTTGGGATTCAACCCACTGTATCTATGCCAATTTAATAAAGGCACCGACTCAAGGATTCTGGGGTTGAGGTCAATATATTTTAATCCATTTAACCCTTATTATTATAGTTTTAACCCTATTGACCCATTTTAACTCTTACCATGGTTACTGTATTTTTTTACAAAATGAATATTCATAATGAAAAAAATTAATTTGAACATATTAAATAATATTAATTATGTTTACTATAAATATAGGGTTTATTTTACAAGATTAAATTTCTATAAGTGGTAGAAATCCATTTTAAAACAAGTGCACAAAATGCAACAAAATTGTTTTCATAAAAATGCATTTTAAGCATATAAACAAGTTTACCTTCATTCATTTCCATGTAAAAAATATTATATGAATGTTAAAATATTTTATTGACTATATTTTCTACAAATTTAATTAAAATCATTCAGAAATATAGATTAATTTAATTTATTAATATAAAAATACATTGTGCGCATAAAAATAACCTTTAAGAAAAACATGTTATTTTACCTTCAAATGATTATATTTTAGTTTATAAACAATTAGAAAAATAATGAATTCATATGTAATTTTTTTGCATAATTTAGTTAGTACTATTCATACCCACTAATCCAAGGGATATGTGATAACTATCGCATTAAATAATAATATACTAATATTATATCAGATTTTTTTAAACTAAGTGTTGTGTATAAAGTAATCTATCAAAGAAATTAAATTTATTAAAATATAAATATATTATTAAAATATCTTGGTGTTAAAAAGACTATAATAGGAGAAGAACGTCACTGTGATCAGGCTTCAACACTTTTTGATTAGTGTAGTTCTTTATTTTTTATTGTTTATAAGAGTGAAGAGGTGAGGTTTCTATTCATTTTCCAAGGTATTTTATAGAAAAATTTGAATCCTTGGACAAAAAATGTATTAATTTATTTAATACTTTCATTTTCTCTTCACTATTCATTATTTACTTTTAATTTTATTAGTGGTGAGTTAGAGAGTTAAGTGAGAAGGATTTCAACCCGATCTCCAAGAATTACCTTGATAGCGAGTGTTTGAATAAAGAGAATGAATTTTTCACTCTCCATCCACATAAATCTTCTATAAATCTCATTATTATGTAAATAATTAGTTTCCCATCATTGAGTACACTACACATAAAATGGAGTGAGGTGTGTGATATGAGAGTATAGTATGAGATCTCAGATATAAGAGGAGTCATGAATGTGTATTGGCATATATGGTTTTGTGTGATGAATACATTCATTTCATTAGACTTAGAGTGTTGGCCATAGTATTAGTTTTGGAATTTTCTAGTGAGTGAGTTTTGGATAGAAATATTTTGAAGTGGACCATGAGAAAATGAATCTGTATACTCTTAGGTTTTTTCACATATCGCCCTTGGATTTTATAATTTTTATTTTGTTTATTTCCATTCCTAAATTAACATTTTATTATGCTATTTTTTTAATTCTTTTAGGAATAAAAATACAAAAAAGTAAAATAAATAATATTTTCAAGGTTAACATTGATCCACATTGGGAGGAAAAATATGAGTTTCACTATAATGAATTTCTATGAAGATCATTAAATTCATTTGACTAAGGAATAACCCTATAAAAATATCTTCATCATTTTGATTAAAATATTACTTATCTCTTGATTAATTTTCATTATCATAATTCAAAATGAGCATGACGTAAATAGGGAAATTCATGTGATATTATGAGGATGAGTGACTTTGTATGGGAGTTTTGGGGTTGGTTACCATTTGAGGGAAGGACCAAAATTCATGTTTCACATTATCACTCATTTTATCACTCTTAAAAAAATTAAAAAAATGAAAATGAAAAAAATAGAGTAGGTATTGAACTTCTCATATTGCTCATTTGTATGGATCATTGCCTTAATAAAAAGAAAAGGGAATGTTTCATATATTTATTCATTGAATTATTTTTTCATCCTATTCTCTACAAAGAAAGAAAAAGAAAAAAATAAAGTTAATAATATTTAATTATAAATTATTTGTAATTACTTGTGGTTTAGTTTAAAAATGAATGGGAAATTTAGTGGAGTCATATGGTGGCGCTTTAAGTGAGGAGTTATCATTATATTTTGAATGACTAATCATGACTTATAATTAAAGAGTTAAGCCTCATATTTGTAAACTCAAAATATAAAACATCAAACCCACCGAACCTTAGCCACATTTCACACCTCTAAAAATACTCATGATAAACACATAATTCTTCATCTCTTTGGTAGAGAGTTAGGATTATACTAAGCCTATAGTATGGATTTTATGAATTTGATAATAGCATAAATTTTATATTTATCACTCCTGAGATATGAGAGACATGAATTCATTTTGAGGTTGTTTTCAACATGTGGCATGGGTGAATTAATGATGTTAAAAAAATTTGAACATGAGATAAGAAAAACAAATGGTAATGGATTCCTTTAATTAGAGATGATAAATTTTATCATGAAAAGATTCTTGGAAATTGTCTCATGCTTGATTTATATGTGTATTGTGATTCATATATAAGATTTGTTTTCTATGAGTGAAAAGGGTATGTGTGTGGGAGTGATGGAAACCTAATTTTCATAAAATTTTCATTGAAATTAATTATTTGTTAACCTAAATTTTTATTAATATTTGGGAATTAATCAATTTTATATTAATTTTGGAATAAATTTTATATTAATTATTAAATAGTTTAATTTCGCATTTCTATTATTTTATTAATTTTAGAATTAATTTCAAAATAAATCTACACTTTAAATTTAATTTTCAATGATTTATAGGTGTCTTCAATGAATAAATGGAAAATTAAAAGTATCGTGTAAAATTAATCTAGCCTTAGGAAATCCACAGAAGAATGAATCATCCTCACATATAAATAACCCCATGGTCCATTCACTGCATAAAAATAAACCACATGTATGTTGAGCTATGTAAGAATAATTCAAATGATCCAAGAGACGTGTCAGAATAGATGATACTAGACAAAGGCTATGTAAGGATAACTATTGGTGAGCACTACCAAGAGTAACTTCTCAGTATGACTAGTGTCATTTTAAAAACATTCTATTAGTGCTACATGAGATTGACTTTCCACGTATAAAGATCATGTATTATTAAAACGGTCATGAAATAGGCTATGTGAGATTAACTTAGCCAGTGGAAAGCCCTATTTCAAATTAATTCCATGTACCATACCACTCACATTAGATTAAATCAAGAGTTATGAAGGCCATGTTAGATTAAAATTTACCTATGTAAGAATAAATACATGATGATGTATTCATATCATATTAATTCCAATTCCCTGTAACTGTATAAGAATAGAAGAATACAATTTATAGATATCCTCATAGGTTTACAAAGCTCTGTTTCTAAATAATTTTAAGACGTACATAAATATATAATGTTACTAACCCTAGAATAATTATACATGTGATATTTTAATTACTTAAAATGATTCCTAGACTTATTTGAATCTATTAATGAGATATATGAACATATTTTCATCATATATGATGAAAGGGAGAGAGAATATTCCAAGTAAATAATATCTAACGATTTTGAGAATATGTTTATGAAGCTGATACCCTGTCAAGTAGGTATGTATTTTCAATCAAACTAATCATGGGAGTTGTTATAAGAGTAGGGGAAGAAGATACTTTATGCTACATAATCTCATGATGAGAGAAATATAACTACATGGAATGAAGTTGAACCTACATGTGGTGTGATATTTTGATTCATGAGAGAATATATGATATGATATAAAGGATATATGAAGAGAAGATGTTCACCGTGATTAGGGTTCCACACTTTATTATTATTATTTTTATTTGTTTTTTATTTTATATAAGAGTAAGGAGGTGAGTTTGCTATGTATGAACCTAAGTAATGTATAGAAAAATTTGAAGTATTGATTAAAAGAACTACTAATTTATTCAAAATATCACTTTTTTCTCTTATCTATTCTTTACTTACTTTTAATTTGAGTAGTAATGAGTTTTGGAGTCAAGTGAGTATATTTTTACTCTATATTGAAGCCTTAACATGATAATGAATGTGAAAATGAAGAGGATAAATTTTCACTCTTAATCCATTTCACTCATTTATTGCTTTTCATTATTGGGTAAACAATTAGTTTTCTCATTTTGAGCACACAACACATACAATGTAGTTGGGTGTGTGAGATGAGAGTGTAGTATGAGTTTTAAATTGTAATAGGATACATGAGTGTGTGTTTTAATGCATGTTTAAGTGTGTTTCACGCATCGATTTCATTAGGCTTAGAGTTTTGGCTAGAGGATATGTTTTGAAACTCGATAGTGAGTGAGTTTAGGATAAAAATATTTTAAGGTGGTTTGTGAGAGAATTAATCAGTAGACTCTTATGTTATTCAACCTCTCCACCTTAGATTATATAATATTTATTTTTTTTTCTTTCCATTACCAAATCAATACTATATTATAGTAATTTTATTTTCAATTATTTTAAAACTAAAAATAAAAAAATATAAAAATAAATAAGAATTTACTGGGGTTTCACTAAGCCTCATTGGGAGATGACCCATAAGTTTTACTATACTGCATTATTATGGAGATATTTAAATTATATTAATTGATTTTGATCCTTATGATAGGATATTAATTAATAAATAAATAGAGATATAGGGAGAGGGAGGTTATCTGTGCAGATGAAATTTACCACCAAATTGTTATATATATATATATATAAGAGGTAGGGAGGTAGGGAGGGATGAAGGGATTTTATAAGTGTTTATGAAATTTAGCATCCAACTATTATATATATATATATATATATATATATATATACATGGGTGGAGGGATATTAAGTTGGGTGATGGTGGGTGAGGGAGGGGTGAGGGAAAATGTGTTAATGAATTTAACATCAAACTATCAAATTTAGAAGATCCAATATTAAAAATAGGTATAATTACTCTCAATTTTCAAGTTACATGAGTTAAATTGGATACGATGTCTAAATTATTAGGATATTGTATTAATTTTATGTTTGAATTATTTGAATTTCTAGTTATTTTTGAATTGTTAAGATATTATCTTGTTAATTTGTATCTCATTTCTATATAAAAATGTGGTTTCCAATATATCTGTTATATAGAATTCACCATGTTTTAATATTTTTTTAATTTGGAATATTAATCATTTAAAAGTGGATATATTTCTATCAATTCTGTTTTTTCATGATTAAAATAGGTTTTGATTTATCAATACTTAAGTTTTTTTATTTTTTATTTTGAACATGGAATCTAGATGAAAATATGAATTTGGTGTAAACTATTTTTTTTCTTTATGATAGTATATAGAAATAATTTCCTAAATTTTTATCCAAAATACAAAAAAAAAATTATTAGAGTAAGTGAGGTGTTAATGAATATTTTCAAGGGACATTGAGTGTTTAAGGAAATATTTTTCATAGGACTTCATATGATATTTCAGATGTATTTATTGATGAAGTTGATAAAACAAATATAGGAAGAGAAGTTTGAAACCTTGTCTTATTGAGGAATAATAAGGCGAAGTCATTAGTGATATTGAATATTTTTAATAATATGATACAAGACACGATGATGTGATAAAATCTGAGTAATATTATGTAAAAGTTAAATATGAGATCATAGTTGTAACATCAAAACACAAATAAATTGTGGTTATCAGTTTAAGGGTTATTAAACTCATGTGTAATTAAATGTCAGAGGCTTATAACTAGTTTTAAGATTCAGTATCATATCATGGTAAAATATTTTCCTATAATGAAATAATTTATGTATTTCACTAAGGTGAAAAAAATAATTAATGCCCCTAAATTGGGTGGTTACAAATTGAACCTATTGAAAGAAAACTGTGGAGGTGAATTCCATTACAATTTCAAAATATAAAAATATGAAAGTTTAATACCGACCAACTATATTAAATGAAAAAATCCATGAATTTTATAAAAAATCATGTAATAAAAAAGTCCATGGGTTTTTACATATCTATAATATGATAATGAATCCAATAATTCCACCGATTTTTTTTCCACTAGTCCTCTTGTTGACTTTTCACCCAAGTTTCTCTATAACGAGAGTCTTGTTTTTCTATAAATGTTAATAAAAAAGTCTACATGTTATGGAAATTAGAAAATAAAAAATATAAATTGAAATTAAATCACAACATAATGATTTTCACGGATCAAGAAGAATAACCTACATCTACATAGGGGATTAATAATTCACTATTTTATAGGGGGAATTATAATGCTAGAAATTGAGCCACATTAAAATTCATGAGCCAAATACATATTTAATGACTGAAAAAATTAGCGGGTAATAAATTTACTAGTTGATAAAGATTTCCATGTGAAATAGATTTTTATCTCTTCCTCTTGAACATCAATGTGAAAGTATACTTCTGCATCTCCATGTATATCCCATGTAAAAATATATTTCTACAACTCTTATTGAACCTTGTGTGAAACTAAAAATTTGACTAAACATTACACGTGAAATCAATATGAAATTTACAATATAAAATCCATATTTACCTTGAAATAAATAATGATCAATGAAAAATATATACCACATCAAATAAGGTTCCACATATGTCAACAACATTCAAATTAGAGGTTGATTTTAGAGATACTCTTCCAACATTATCCGCCTCTTATAAACCTTTTTCACATTACTCCGATCAAATCTTTGCTATCTTTGAATACTAATCGAGGAAAAATATGAATCATATTTTTAATGACCATCACCTTTATAATCATATCACTGGATTTAGTCCCCTATGAATCATCCTTATATCCAAAGAATTTTCCTTTTGTAATCCTTTGATAAATTGTTATTTTAGTTGAATATGATTTATCCTAGAATGGGATACCAAATTATTTGAAATATTTATTACTCTATGGATATTATAGAATAATTAATTATCTCCTTTATCCCTATACCAAACCTTAAAAAAAATATTCATTCACATCACATCCTTTCTTAATTAAGTAACAATAATTTATTCTACCTCTATAGTTTACAAAGCCACAATATTTTTGTAATTATTATACACAACTCAAATCTATAATACCATAGGTATATATATAACCTAGTGTACTTATTATACTATCAACATCACTACCCAAGTTTTCATTAACATATCCCTGTAAAGGAAACTCTACCTTAATGCAGAAAGAGATATCCTTTACAACATTCAAGTATCACAACACCTACTTCATAGACCACTAGTTATATCTTCTTAGATTTTCCATGCACCTACTAACAACTCCCACTAAATATGTTATATCAAGTCAAGTGAAAACCACAACTTACATAAAATTTCATAATAAATATTTATATTTTTCTATATATTCATGTTCATCACTAGACTTTAGTGACTACTTTTATGATAACTTAAAGAAACTAGATATAGGAACAAAAACTTGTTTTTCATTAGGAATTAAAAATTTCTTAAAACCTTATTTATATAGGTTATTATGATAGCTTAAATATTCTTATGATATGATCCTGAATAATACCTATCCCAAAAATCATTTTCTCTATTCCAATGTCCTTACTTTAATATTATATTGATAATTTCATCTTTAACTCATTGATCCTTTTCTCATGGGACCTTATAATAAGAATATCACCCACATACAATAATGTAATGATATAAAAATTAAAAGGTGATTGGAAATAGAAATTTTGATCCATGAAACATATATTATAATCATTTTTCCCATGAAAGAATTAAATTTTTTATTTTAATACCTAAGTACATTATTCATCTCATATATATTTTTTTATGTTTCAAATAAAATGGTCCTTCTTAAACTCAATGAAATATTCCTATTTCACTATATATAAATATTAATTCAAATAAAAATAAAGGAATTCAATATTCACATCCACTTACTATAAATTTAATATCTATACAACTAAAATTCTTAATAGAACTCAAATAGTGGTTATATTAACAAAATGAGAAAAAATATCGGTGTAATAAACATCCTCATTCAGCTGAAACCCTTTCAAAACCAATGTTTCATTATATATTCTACTTTTATCATGTTTTTCCTTGATAGAATGAAACCATTTTTTATATAATTCTCTCTTCCCTTATAGTAAAATAGAAATTTACAAGGTTTTATTTTTATATAATTATTAAATTAAATCCTTGATTTCCAACACCCAATTTCTTAAATACTTCACTTTTATTTCCTCTTGCTGACACTCAAGGTCTCCACCGTAAGTCAATAAAAAATAATGAACATAAGATTAATATATTTTTACTAGTATTAAAACCGTCATTTATATCTTAAGATGTATATTTATAATAGAGTTATATGATTGATTCTTAGTTTTCACAATCTTATTTTTTGTATTCCTTCAACATTAACATGTTCATGAGACACATATTACTTTTTTATCACTAAAATATTCAAAAGAATGTCTATCCTTATAAAACAATATATTTATGAAAGGATGCATTTCTTCTTCCAATTATCTTTATTTATATTTTTATCATCCGAGAATTTGTAACTGAACTATTTATTTCTATATCCAATGAAGAAACATGTTTAGGAATTAGAATACAATTTATCCCCATAATCTGATTCAACAAAAACAAATTATTGACAATTGAAAACTTTCAACTATGAAATATTTATCTTTCCCTATCCATGCTCCCTTAGAAATTTTCTCTCCTGAAGGTACAAATAGACTGTGATTTATTAGGTATCCTATCATGTTGAAAACTTTATTCCAAAACACATTAGGAATATTGAGTCATTTTTTGAAATTAAATCTTTTGAATTCATTGTTTTGAGAAATCAAAACACACTCCTTTACATATAATTATAGTTTTTTTATTTCTATTTATTTTATAGTATTGACTTCTAAATCACTAATTTTCGGTGAACTAATTCTTCTACATTAAATTCCAGAGATTTGTGGAGTCACATTAAATCAAATAAAATGAAAGATGAAGTCAGAGATTCTATTTTTTTTTACAACAGTACCTAAAGATATCATAGATGTTTTGTACATTTAAATATTTAAATTCAGACCATGATTTGTGGAATAGAAGATACAAGATTAGTTGTTGGAATACTTTAATTTATGACGTTGTGTATTATCTAATTTATTTGATTTATTCTACTTGTATTTTTTTTTATTTTGTTTCTTAAAGATTATATTTTTGGGTGATTATTTTAAAATATCTAGGGTTTTCTTATTGTAATAATTTATTTCAAACCTATGAGATTAAAGAGATTCTAGGGTTATGAATTTAGGTGTTTCTAAATAACAAGTTCTAAGAGATGTCGGGTATAAGAATCTATATATTATGAATGTTGAGATCAACCAAGTCAGAATAGAGACATAATGTTGATCAATTTAATTGAAAAATATCTTGAGGATAGATATACCTACTTCTGATGATCTATTAAGGGAGTTCTAGGTGTTGGGAAAAGGTTATATGAAATAGGTTTTTAAATGTTGTAAGAAGTTTTACCTGATTGTTTTTTATTTTGTTTACATTATGAAAAATCAATTTACTTTATAAGTATGAATGATTAGACAAAAGAAGAATTTTACTTAGATGATATGATGCATGTTTGATAATAAAATCCATTGGTTTGAATTTTCTATCATGGAAATATTTTTTGGTTGAAAGGGTTTTTCAAACTTACCTTGGGTCCATAAAGAAGTTTTAGATTAGAGTGATAATATGTTACAATGTATGAATGTATTTCAAGATATCCAGTTTAGAATATTATGATGATTTACTATTTTTTATATTTTTAACATAATGATTTAATAAAAAAATTTGATTGAAGCTTTGTGAAAGAAAGGGATAAAAGGTGGATGAGTCATTCTAAGTGATGAAATTAGATTGAGGTTTGGATGTAAAGATAGAAGGTGCTGGAATATTAGGAAGTCATAAAAATTTATAATTTGATTCATATGATTATTGGTCAATCATAATGTCCTCAAAGTCATGAAGAAGTCATGATTCAAGTAGAAGTTGATAAAGGAATAAAGGTTATGAAGACACTGTTTTTTTGTTCTTAGTTCATCAGTGTGAGTATCACCAGATGGGGAATTTTTTGAGGGATGATAATTTTGAAGCTGCTAAAGTCAATTTTTTGATGAAGAAAGGATCAACCGATCCATTGGGCTCACTAATCCATCAGACTGTCCGACCCACCGAATGAATAAAACCAAAGGATTAATCATCAGTTGTAGAGAATATGGAAGAATTATTTTCTACTGACACTAGTCCACTATATGTGGTACGCCACTAACCCATATGAGGAATTTTGACTCTGATTCATCAAAACAAATATTGGTTTCAAAAGGGGAATCAGATGCAGTGTCCCATCAGAGGCAGATTAAGACTTATTTGTTGAAATAGATTAGTAAGTGGGAGTTTTTGAGGTTGATTAATGAGAAGATAATTAGAGGAAAATAAATTTAACAAAGATAAACAATATAGTCAACCATTTTCATAATCAAAAGATTTTTTATCAGTAGTTCAAGAGAGAAATGATAACTATTATTTGTTTTCAAATTTGGGGAAGAGTTATTAGAAAATGAGTTACGCTGATCTATTGTAGTGAAGTGGAGAAAAATTTACTAGAAATAGTATGACACTATTAATTTAGTGGGATTCTATACTTCATTGGTTTCAGTCTGAGGAATGATTGAAAAAATTTAAGAAAATAATATTTGTTTTGAATAAATTTTCCAATGTGTTGTCAAGGGGGTTTTAAAGGCTATAAATGTTGCAAGAATTTTTATGGTAGAATTTTAATTCCACTTGGTCCAAGAATTATTCATTTCTCATGTGTTTTTAAGTAGGTCAAGACAATCATAGTGATCACATGTTTTCATTAAAAAAAATTATAGTATCATAATGAAATATATATCACAATGAATAAATGTTTGTAAGTTCGAAGTTGGTTGAAGTTTTAAGAAGATTTGATAAGTTTTGATATGAATTAATAAGAGTTGGGAAGCATCAAAAAAGTAAAATATTAATTCAAAATGAAATTAAAATTTTATTTTATGTAAATTTGGTTGAGAAGGAAAGTGAAAGTGGTTTCCCTCTCATTATTATTTTGGATCACCTATAAATAAAAATAAGTACATTATACTTTATGATGATGAATCATTGTTCATGTAAAGAGCATAGAGAAAGCATTGAAGTTTTGATTAGGGAGAATAAGTTTCAATATAGAGTTTTCTTGAGGAAGTTTATTAGATAGAAGAAGAAAAATAAGGAAGAGGTTACCTGATCAAACCGAACCATAAAACTAATATTTCTGGGGAAAGAAAGTAGTGATTCAGAATAATTTTTGAGGTATCAATAATTAATTATTTTTTAAACTAAATAAATTATATTAAAGAGATCAGACTGAGTCAATAGAATCAAATTTTCATACAAATTTTTGAATAGTTTTTTATACATTCTAATGGGTAGGAAAGTGAAGTTTTTTGTTTTGAATAATTAAAAAGTAGAAGTTTATAAGGAAGAACAATAACACGTTTTAAACCAAATTGTTAAGGTTTATTAACTTATAACACAAACTTGTTTTATATCATTTGTGATAGAAAAATAACATTCACTATTTTATTGGCCACAATGCTATAAAAGATTAAGGATATATCATACTTGTTGCATCCATAAAAAGAGATTTTTTTTCTAGTGGATTGTATGGAATTGGATTATTTGCAAACCATAATAAGGACTAAATACTCTTATTGAGTGGTGAACTTTGTAAATACTCTTTTTCTTATGGATGCATGAACGTTATGTTTTCATAAAAGTGATAGATCTTTAAAAGTTGGTTAAGGTTTTTATAAAAGAAATATAACATAAAAGAAAAAGGTATCATTGATTCAACCCCTCCCCCTCTCAATGATACATTTCTCTTGGCTGGTCTTTTTCAAATGGAATCAGAGTGAAGGTTACCTTCATTTACTCTTTTCTAAAGTGTTTGAAGAGAATTTTTGATGGAGAATTTGAATTGTGTGAACAATAAGGGTATTCTTGTATTTTATGGGAAAAACTATCAAATCTGGAAAGATATAATGCTACCATATTTTATATATCTTGAGTATAATGTTTTATAAGATGCTACATATGGATTTCCTCCTCATTTTGAAAATACTCCTCTTACATATGTTGATAATAAGAATATGGAGAATGATGGAAGTATTAATAATTCTTTACTCTCATCACTTTATGAAAGTGACTTTCTAAGATTTAATGGAGTTGAAACTATTAAAGGTATCTAGGAAAAGTTGAAACACATTTATGAAGGAAATATGAAGGTGAAAAAGGCAAAGTAAAAAATATGGAGTCTGAATTATGCAGATCTAAAAATGGTTATGTATGAATTTGTTGGTGATTTATTTACAAGGGTGAATGATATTTTAAGCACCATAATATGTCTTTGTACGAAGTTATAAGAATCAATTTTTTTTGAAAATATCTTAAGAATTATTCTTGATATGTTTGATGCCAAAGTTTCATCTTTGGAAGATAGAGATCTTGAAGCTCTATCCTTGGATAACCTTCACAGTACTCTTATTACTTATGAAATGAGAAGGAAGAAAGTTATTAAAGGAAAAGAAAAAGTTGATTGAAAAATTTCCCTCAAGGATTCTATGTAAGAAAGTATAATAAGATTTTTTATGAAGAAGGTGGTGATTCTAAATATGAAAATGTGGTATGTAACAATCTTGATCAATTCCTGTTCTTATTTTCTAAAAATGTGAAAATAGGTAAAAAAATTATAAAGGGAAACTTCCCTTAATTTTTTTTGGATATGAAGTTGTTGGGAACATTGATACAAATTTACCCTAAATAATGGTTGTAAATGATAGTGATTAAGATTTCATAAGGCCTAGATGATATTGGAAGAAACATGGTGATATAGAAAAATATTATTCCAAGGGAAAAGATAAAAAGTTATCAAAATCCAAAAGGGTAAGATTTTTTTCTAAAGATAATGAAGATAATGATAGTGAAGATAAATCTAAGAAATTCACTGAGATTTATAGAGAAAATACTTTCATTGTAACAATTAATAATCAAGTGTTTGGAAGTAGTATTCGTAAATAATAATAGACTGAGGTCGAGTTTGAATTGAATATAAAATTGAAATACTGTATCAAAAATATTGTAATACTTAAAGGAGAAATAAAAAAGTTTAAGAAGGAAAGTTATATAGAAAACAATTAGTAATGTATTTATTAAGATAAAGTTAAGTTAATGGAATATGTTGATTTTCTGAATATGTATCTTGAGAAGAAAAATATTCAGAATGAATATATTTTAGTAAATTAAAGTCAAATGAGGAAGATTCAGAACTTGTTCAAATTTTTTTTTCTTAAGTTGAGCAGGGAGTTACAAGTTTCATGAACTCTATATTTGAAGTTGGTGAAATTTATGGGAAGTTTGAAGTAGAGAAGGATCTAAAAAATTTACCTTCGAAGGTTTAAAATAAATATTAATTTGTTCCTAATAATATTAAATATGAAAAATCATCTATGCATCCAAAACCAACAAAGTTGAGAATTTAGAAGTTTCTAAAAATTTTGAGTCTGAAAAATAAAGTTGTTACAGATTCTAGTTTTGATAATGTTTGGAATAAATCTAAATTAAAGAAGAATACTCTTGGTGATAACAAAAATTTTGGGGCTAAAAAATTTCTAAAATGAAAGATAAGAAAGTTGTTGAGAAACATATTCACAATTCTAGACAGTATGGAAGTTTCAAAGGAAAGTATTTCTTATATGGGTGATGATGGTATTGTGATAAATTTGGGTATATGGTAAATATGTGTTGGTTTAATCAAAAAATTTACAACTATTCCATGATTTATAAAAAGAAAAGATTATGGGGGAGTCAATCCTCTCAAATTAAGAAATTTGAAAAAGACGTTTTGAAAGTTGAAAATAGGTTCCAACCTTTAGAAACTATTTCTGAAATATTTCAACAACATGGAAATATTATAAAAGGTTGTTTTGTTTTATTAATGGCACAACAATAGGTTTTTAATAAATCTCAAAAGATAGAGGAGATTAAAGTTAAAGGTAAAGAAAAATATCTTGTTTAATAAACTGCTCTCAAAGCTACAAAAAGAGAACAACCCTAGATCTTGGATAGTGGGTGTTCTTCTCATATGACATGAGATTTGAAAATTTTGAAGAATGTGAAAGATTTCAAAAAATTAATAGTGAAATTTGGTAATGATTAATACCTAATAATTAATGGAATTAGATCCAATACTAGTAGGGAAAGAAATTTGGAATCCAAGAAATCCTTATTTGTTGATGGGTTGAAACACAATTAGTTGAGTGTTTTCACAACTTTGTGATGAATGAAATAAAGTTTGTTTTATAAAAGATAGTTTTTTTTGTAAAAAGAGAGGAATATGTAAAAGTTGTTACAAGAGTCCAATGTACAAAAGAAAACCTACTTCAAGTTGGTAATGTTTAGAACTCATGTAACATTAGTATGATGGAAGAAAATAAATTGTTGTATAAAAGGTTGGGACATACGTTTTAGAGAAACATGAGAAAGTTATCAAAGAAAGAAAGTGTCTGTGGTATTCTTGATATGTCAAGAAGAATATATTGGTGTTGCACAATTTTTTCAGAAAGGGAATATTATAAACTATATGTATAATAATATTGATATTAATTCAACTCCACCACTATAACTTCTTCATTTTGATATCTGTGGTCTAGTGAGAAAAATGTCCACTTTTGGAGATAATTACTTAATTTCTTTCATTTATTATTTTACTCAAATTACTTGTGTTATGTATTTTAAACATAAATAAAATTATTTTAATATTTTTAAAAGTTTTAAGATAAGAGACAATAAGGAATGTGGGTATTATATGAATAAGCTGATAACTGATAATGGTGGTGAATATAATAATAATGAGTTCAAAATTTATATTGAAAAACATGAAATTGAGAATTATTTTAGTAAATCATACATGAAAAAAATGTTGTTTCTGAAAGGAAGAATAGAAGTTTGGTATAAATGGGGTATATTATGTAACTTGAACATGGTCTTTCTCAATAGTTCTGGTGGAAATCCATGAGCACAACTATTTATATTAAAAAAAATTGTTCCACATGACATGTTCCGATATGAATCCTTATGAAATGTTCTATGAAAAAAATTGAAGTATGAAACACTTAAGAGTTTTTAGTTGTCTATGAATCATAAAGAAAAATGTGGAAACCTTGGAAAGTTTGACTAGATATGTGAATATGGAATCTTTCTTGGTTATTCTCTATATGCAAGAGGATATAGATTTTTCAACAAAAATACATTAATATTAGTTGATTATTTTGATGTAAAAGTTCTTGAAAAAGATGAGGAATATGTTTCACAATCACATGTATATAAGTAAGATGATGATGATGAAATAATTTTTGGTTTCAACATGAGAAGTCTTCAAAAAATTGTGATGACACACAGGTTGAAGAATTATACTCACCTATTTCCAGTGACGAGGAATAATTTCATACATCTCATCCTAGGATGAGGAAGCAAGTGTAAGATGAAAACATAATTAGTGATCAACATCAAAAATTTTAAACAAGAAAAGATTAAAAAGTTTTTTTTACATACTTATTTTTGTTGAAAAGTTGATTCTAAAGATGTTAATAAATCTTTTGAGCATCTGGAATGGATTCTTGCTATGAATGAAGAGTTGGATTAGACTTAGAAGAAAAATACTTGAGAAATCAAACCTAAAAAAATGAAAAAATGTTATTGGTACAAAGTGGGTGTTCCAAAACAAGTTTAACAGAGATATTGAAGTGATAAGAAGCAAGGAAATATTGTTTTGAAAAGGTTATTCATAGATTGAAGGTATTGATTTTGATGAGATGTTTTCTCCAGTGAAAAGTTTAGAAACAATTAGAATCTTTCTTTCCATTACTGCACAATGAAGTTATAAATTTTTTTCGATGGATATAAAGTAAGCCTTTATGAATATAGAAATTGATGAAGAAGATTATATAGAACAACCATGTGGTTTTTTTATCAGGAAGGATGAAAGTTATGTTGAAAATTGAATAAAGACTTATATGAGCTAATGAAAGCTCCAAGTTTGTGGTACTCCAAATTGGATACCTTATTAATGAAGTTAAACATTAAGAAATTAAGGGTTCATAATAATCTATACAAAAAATAAAGTAAGTATATTTCCCTCATTGTTTTTATATATGATTGTGATATTATCTTTGTTGGGAATGATGAAAGAACTTGTGAAAGTTTTGTTAAAGAAATGATTTTTTTTGAAATGACTATGTTTAGTGTAATGATATACTTTCTTGTGTTACAAATCTCACAAAATAAAAAAAACATATTTCTTTCTCAAAAAAATTATACTAAAGAACTTCTTAAGAAGTTTGGCATGGAAATTCAAAACCTGTTTCTACACCAATTTTAGTAGGAATGAAGTTTACTAAAGATGGAGAAGGTAAGGAAGTTGAATCTAAAGAGTTTAAGAATCTTATTGGAAGTCTGTTGTATCTAAATAACTCAATACCATACATTGTTTATGTTGTTACCTTATGGGAAATATTCCAAATTTCTCCAAAATAATCAAATCTAAAGGCTGGGAAAAGAATTCTTAGATATAACAAAGGCACACCAGATTTTAGAATACGGTATGATAGCTAAAAAATAATTGACTTATCTGGATATAGAGATGCTAATTTGGTAGGAAGTGTAGATGATAGAATATCCACATCTAGTAGAGTTTTATTTCTAGGGGAAGGTTTTATATGTTGACTTACTAAGAAATATAATTCAGTAACTCTTATCATGGTTTATGTTGAGTACATTTCTTCCATTCAAGACACAACACAACTTATGTGGATGAATACTCAGTTGGTAGACTTGTTAATGTAAAGTTACCTCTACTCTTGGGTTGTGATAATCAAAGTTCTATAAACCTTACAATAAATTTTGTACAACATTATCCTTTAAAACATATTGATATAAAATATAATTTCATCAAAGATCATATGGAGAATAATGAACCCAATCTAGAGTATATTCCAACATCAAAATAAGTTGTTGAAATATTCACAAAACCTTTACCAAAGGAACCATTTTTCAAACTGAGGTTGAACAAGGGCATCCGACCTATTTCTCTTTAAGGTTGAGGTATGTGATTCTATCCACTCTTTCATATAGTATTTGTATAGTTTTTTAAAATGGGGATAAAAATGATGTTTCATAAATCTATACATTGATATGAGCTAAACCTTTTAAGGAATCATGTATATAGAGGGAGTTATGGGTAAGATGTGAAATTAGCATGTATGTGTGTTGTAAGATCCTGGTTTTTGGAAAGGTATGTTTCTATTATGTTTTGATTGAATCCCTTGTTTCGGGTTTCAAGGGATGTCTTCTGAAAGTACGAGAGGTCTTGGGGGTGTTCTAGGGGCTTGAAGCATGAAAGAAAGGAAAACTGGGCAAGAGAAGCCAGGGCACACGGCTTGTGCATGACCAGAGAAAACCATGTGGCCTGCCCAGGTAAACCGTGCGACTCCTCCTCCTCTGGATAGTGGCATGCGCACGGTTTGTGCACGGTTTTCTAAACCCTGCGTACAAACCGTGCGACCTCTTAAAGTTGGTAAAAATTACAAGTTTTCCACTCCGGGATTTTAAACCCCGACTCGATATTTTCCTCCATTTATCCCCTCTCAACCCTAGAGACAAACTTGGCCGACCCAAGCTTCCCAAGGGTGGTTCTCCTTCGATTATAAGGCATTTTTGGTGCCGTTGGTTGTGGATCGAAGCTTCGGGTAAGGCTAATTCCAGCCTTGCTTCTGTTTTTGGTTTAGGGTTTGCATGTTATCTCCCTCTTGTTCCGAAGCTCTAAAACCCTATCTTTTGGGTGAGTTTTAGGTTGAAGCTACAAAGGTTGGTTAGATCGAGGTCTAAGGACTCGATTGAGAGTGTGTTCAACTGCTGTTTCAAGGTAGGTGGTCTACAAGTGATATCCCATAGTTATTTTGGTATTTGTTCATGTTAGGTTATGTTATTGTTTCTCCTTGGTTATGTTTTGAATAACCTTGGAATGTTTGGTAGTAATTATGTTTAAAATGGAAAATGGGAACCCTCACGATCCTCATGGGATGTGTCAGGATTGACTTGACCTAATCTAGGGCCATCCATGGGATGCGCCGACTTTTCCCAGGTTTAGAGATTGTTATTAAACAAGTGACCTTATTGTAATAAATTGTAGAGACCTTAATAAACATGTTGGCATGATTGTTTGAAATTGGAATAGAATTTAGGTGATGTACCTAGACTTAGAAATAACCAAAGGGTTATTTGGAATGGGATGAGTGGTTGATTCATGGAATGATGAACGAGTTAAATGGGTTAATGATTAAACTGATTTAAGACCATAACGGGATAGGTTATGGGTTTAATATTGAATGCTTAGTGAGTTAGGAATAACACATGGGAATTGTATGAATGGTTAAATGGTGTGAAATGGTAATGTGTTAATGGGTTAAGGCATGATGTGGATTCCCATGTGAGCTTTTGTGAATAGTGTTTGCTAAAGGGCAATGGTTTGGATGGTTGATGGTTAATTATATATATAAGTATGTGCACAAGGCTTTGTAGAGTAGGGTATGACATGAGGATCTACACCTATGGGTTGAGCTAAGACTGAGGTTCTAAACTCCACCCTAAATGCACGGGTTAGGAAAGGGGACTAAGGGTCTATTCTCCTAACGGTTGCATCCACCCAGACTGAGGCTTCGAGGTGAGGTTATGGTTTCTATGGGGGGTTAGTCCTAGTGAGATAGGGTAATGATGTGTTTACCCTATTTTATTTTATTTTTGTCCTTAGACCCATGTAACATAATGTTTGTGATTAACCCAGGGAAATGTGATGAAATGGTAAGTGATGATAATTGGTAATAAATGAATGGTAATGGAATGGCAATGGTTTTGGCTCTGAACTTGTTAATGGTACCTTAATTAATTACTTGGAAATTATCATTTATTTTCCTTTGCATGCACTACCTGTTTACACTGGATATTTTGTAGACACTGTTGGTGGTGGCCTACTGAGTTGTACTCATACCCTGCTCGGGCCACTGTTGGGTACCCAAGCAGACTTCATGTTTGTAGGTCATGAGAAGGGCAAGGGTCCTTTCTAGATAGTTAAGTGGACATGGGTAGCACTTGGTGGAGGATCCAGACTTGGATTCAGGACCATTTTGGGGATTTTGGCCGTTGTCTTTATTTTGGGTTTTTGTTCACTCTTGCACTTGTAGTATGACATGGCATATTTATTGTTGGAAATGATTGTTATACATGTTCCTTGTCTATTGGTTATGGTTTCTGATATTTGGTTTATTTCTTTTGTGGCTTACTTTGATAAAAAGGGGGTATAGTCTCCCCACTTGACTCCATAGACCCCCGCTGCTAGTCGGCAGCCTTTGGCGTACTGGGAGGCACGCTTAAGGTCATGTAACCACCCGGCTTGGAGCACCGGTTTAGTGGATTCCAGGTCAGGGTCGTTATATGTGTGAACTATTTTAATAGCTTTTTGAAGTGTTTCTAGTAAAATGTTTAAAGTAAGAAAGAATTTGTGAAGAAAAAAGTTGTGAAGTTAAATAAGTTTATTATGTCACTAATTTTGGACAACATGGTTTTGTTATCAATGATTCTTGTTTCCTATAATGATTTTACTCACATAGGCTTAAAATTGTTGATAAGTGATCCATAGATTGAGATTATAAATTTTAGTGATTTATGAACCTTGGTTGACAACAAAATCCAAAGGGGGATATTTTTGGGATCAAGTGGGCTAAAAGAGATTTTTAGATGTAGGAGGAAGTTTGTGATGTTTTTTCTATATTTTTCTCATTATGAAAAATCAATTATCATTATAATTATAGATGATTAAATATAAATAGAATCATAATTAGATGATCAGACACATTTTTGATAAGAATATACATTGGGTTTAGTTTTATTTCATGTAAATATTTTTCTGGGTGAAATGGGTTTTCGGACTCACCATTTGTCCAAAAAGAGGTTTTTTATCAGAGTTAGATTTTTTATGAAGATTGAATGTATTTAGAGATATTTGTTTGACAATATGATAATTATTTGTGGTTTTTTAAGTTTTCAAAATCACAATTTAATCAAAACTTGTGATCCAAGATTTGTAAAAGAAGGAGATAAAAGGTGGATGGGACATTCAAAGTGATGCCAATCAGATTGAGGTTTGGATGAAAGGACAGAAGGTGATAAAATACTGAGAAGGTATAGAAATTTACAATGTGATTCAGATGATGATATGATGATCTTGATATTCTCAAAGTCATGAAGAAGTCATAATGCAAGAATAAGTTTTTAGAGGAAGAAGTTTTAGGAAGAAAAAGTTTTCTAGTCTCAGTTCATCAATGTGAGTATCAGTAGACACAGAATTGTTTTATGGATGGGATATTTGAAGTTGCAAAATTAAAAGTTGTACTAAATCACTAATTTAATGATCCATCAAATGGAATGACCCACTAGACTATCTGATCCAATGAAAAAAAACCAAAGGATTAATCATCAGTTATAGAGAATCTGGAAGGAAGTAGTTACTGCAAACACCGGTCTACCGAATGTGGTGTGCCACTGATCTATCTAAGAAATTATAACACTGATCCATTAGATTCAGTGTTGGTATCAAAAGGGTAATTATATTTAGAGTCCTATAAATGGAATATAAGGATTGAGTTTTTGACATAGATTAGTAAGTGAGAGTTGTTAGGACTGATGAATGATAATAACATTAGAGACCAATCAATATGACAAAGATAAAAAATGTAGTTAACCATTTTAAAAAAAGAATATTTATTTATCAGTGGGTTAAGAGAGAAAGAAGAACTATTGTTGGGTTTTAAAGTGGGTTAAGAATCATCAAAAAAGGAGTTCCTATAATCTATAAGAGTGAATTGGATACCGATTAATCATACACATGATGATATCAATAATTCATCACCTGATGTACTTAATTTGACACGGTCTAAGGAAGTTTTGAAAAATTGAAGAAAATAAGATTTATTTTGAAGAAATTTTCCAATGTGTTTTCAAGGGGGTTTTGAAGGATATAGAAGTTTCAAAAAATTTTATGGAAGATTTTATTTTCAGTTTGTATGAGAAGTCATTAGTTCTCATGTTTTTTCAAGTGATCCAAGACAATCTGAGTGATCATATGTTTTCATTATAATGAAAAGAAGTATCTGAATGAAATATGTATCAGACTGAAGAAATTTTTATAAGTTTGAAGCTGGATAAAGTTTTGAGAATATTTGATAAGTTTATAGAAGAATCAAAAAGAGTTGAGAATAACTGAATGAGTCAAATAAAAGTCAAAATTAAAGTCAAATTTGAGTTTATGGAAATATGGTTAAGAGGGAATGTGAAACTGGTTTCACACCCATTCATCTTTTGGATCACCTATAAATAAAAGGAAGTACATTATAATTTTTGATTGTGAAGCACTGCTCACATATGGAGGAGATAGAAATCATTGAAGTTTTGAGTAGAGAGAATACGTTTAGAGATAAAGTTTTATTGAGGAAGTTTTCCAGACAGAATTAGAAGGAGGAATAGGTTACAAGATCAGACTGATCCATCAGAATGATATTTCCAAGGAAAGAAAGAAATAATTCAGAATAATTTCTGAGGTATATTTACTTACCTATTTTCTAGACTAAAGAAATCAGATTAAAGAGACAATACTGATCCATAAGACTCAGTTTCTCATAAAAAGTTTAGAAGAGTTGTATATACTATCTACTATGTAGGAAAGTAAAGATTTTTATTTTTAGGAATTACAAAAGTGTATGTTCATAAGTAAGTAAAATAACATTTTTTGGAACAAACTGGTAATTTTTTCTTAATTTATTACACAAAACTTTTTTACATCATTTATACTAGATGAAAAACACTCATTATTGTATTGATAATTGTACTACACACGTGTAAGGGTATATCATACTTGTTGTATCCACACCAAAGGATTTTTTTTAGTATATTGTGTGATATTGGATTACTTCTAAACCATTCGAAGGGCTATCTAATCTTATCATGCAGTGAACCTTGTAAATACTTGTGTTCCAATGGATATGTGAATGTTTTATTTTCAGAAATGTGATAGATATTTAATAGGAGGTTATGGTTGATATAAAATAAAGATAACATAAAATAGAAATATATCACTGATTTAACTCCTCCTTCTCTCATTGGTACATTGATCCTATCCTTTTCACTAGGTTTTAAAACTTTTATTTTCTGATCGGGTTGATTACATAAGTTATAGGTTTGGAACTTATATACCATGGATTTGGGTACTGATCCTCCAACTAATTTGGTTTAAAAGTGAAGATTTATCTTGATTAGATCTATTATATCCTTTATTATATCCTTTAAATGAGTTTACATATTGTTATTAAAAACTCTCTATTTTTTTATTTGTACTGTTCTTATTCTATATTGGTTTTTTTGGTTTGTTAAGTTTATAACTTCTAAGTGTTTTAATTTCCATTTCATTTACTTATTATTACTCTGATTTGTTTGGAGTTTGTTACCCCTAACAAATTTACTTTATTGAGTGGGATATAATTGTGAGTTTACTTTAAAATTTAATTCAATCACCTATCAAAGATGTAATTATTGGATAAAACTTTGTATAAGAGATAATATATATATATATATATATATTATACTAATTGTGCTGGTAGGAGAAAGATATTTTTCTATAATAGGTTTACCAGGTAGAACATTGGATAATCTAAATACAAATCAACCATTGATTTTTGATAGTACATATTTTACATTGAATGAAAACCTATATTATTAATAGTAGAGTTTATATTTTCCCCATACTGACCAGAGATTATAATATTATAGATAAACCAATTTTAAATTCCAGTCATGAGGAGAAGATTAAATTTTTATTAAATTTTTGAGTTTAAAATACTATTATATTTTTAATTCAATGAAATATATATAGTTATGCATCACCCAACATAAAAACTTGTGTAATTTTTAAGAAATTATTTTTCAAACATTTCAAAACTTCTAAATTATTAATATGAAAATAGATATGATATGGGAAAGTTATTAATTATTTTATTTTTTTTCTAGGATGATCAGTGGAATACATGCATAAAAGGTTCATGAATATAGTTAAAAGTATTTAATATCTTAGATAATGAGATATTATTGATGAAAAACTTATTGATAAATTTATTGATATTCTACCAAAAGTGTGGGAATCTAAAATAATAGTTATTAATGATATGAATCATGTTACAAAGCTAATATTGGATAACCTTATTAGAATATTAATGCAATATGATATTAGATTGAAAATAATTTTTTAGGATGAGAAGTGGAATAATGGAGTTTCTTTTACCTAAAATTATAGAGTTTTAACTTTCAAAGATAATATTTTAAGACTAAAAAATTTAAATATAAATTCAAAGTGGTTACCAGATTGTAGCTTTTTAGAACTTACTGAAGGAAAATTTACTAAAATGTATGAAAGGATGTTTAGAAAATAGAATTTTGGGAAAGAATATTAAAAATAAAGAAAATATAAACATGATAATAAAGATTCATTGAATATTATATGATAAAAATGTAAGAAACCATGAAACATTAGACTGGATTTTTTGGAGTTGGAAAAGAACGACAGTGAATCTTGAAGGTATTTGAAGAAAAAATGGAATAAGTTATTTCAATAAATAAACTCCTTAATCATGGTTTACTCTTTTTTTTCTTATGATAGTTCATTGAAATGTAGTGATAATGAAGTCTAGAAGATAAAAGTTTTCAATTTAAAATACTCTTGGAATGTAATTTTTTTATGGTAAAAAAGATTGTCGAGGATTTTCTAGATTTATCTTTGAAATTGAATTATTCTTTTTCATTGGATGATGAGTATGGTAATTCATAATAATAAGAGGTTATGAATAGTTATGTATAAAAATTTAAGATGCATACCAAATATTGTTTAACAAATATACTGAAGTTAAATTTGAGAATTATAAGGCGAATAATGATATAACTAAACTTATTAATAAAATGAATAAAAAAATACTACCTTTTTTTACTTTTTATGGGAGTGAGTTTGTTAATATAATGGTGAAAAATTAAATTTTTAAGAAATTACATATAAAACTTTACTTATGGAAGAAATATTTTTGATAAGTTGTATAGGAAATTGAAGATAATAAGAAAAACTTATAATATTGGATATAAATAAATTGGAAAGTGACATTTTCAGATTAATTACATTGTACCAAAGAGTGAAACCTTTGTCATTAAGTTTCAAAGAGAAGGAAACTATAAACTTTTTTCTCTCACAAAATAGAGGTTAATCATTCAGACTATGGAGATAATTTATTTTGAAAAAAATTGAGCTCATTATAATAAATGTGATGGAAATATATGGGTGTTTAAGGACTTATTTGAAAATATTTACAAATACAAGTAGGTATTGGTGTTAAATAATTAAGTTTTGTTTCAAATAAAAAAGCTATGTACAAGCAGTTGAAACAATTAGTAATTCGTACTTTTCTATTTTCTTTTCTTCATTTTAAATGTTTTTCTTCATATTTTGTTAAAATTCTTTAGAAAGGGTGAGTTTTTTGGATAACTTATATATATACATGTGTTTATATATTTTTTTGAATGTTTCACAAAATATTAAATTTTATCCTAGAACATATTTTAGAACCATCATCATTGGATGAATTTCTCCCAAATATATCAAAAGAAAACTTCCATAAGGGTATTATTTTATGCTTAACTTATAGAAATTTTAAATTATGGAGGGAATATTGGAGAATTATTATCTATAGTACGTTTTATTCTTATTAAGGGAGATATTTTATTATTAATTTATTTTTGAATTTTTTTTCTTATAGGTGACAATTCTATTCCTCAAAAGTTATTTTAAGAAGAGACCAAAATTTATATGAAGTATGTAACACCCAAAAGTTATCATTTCATTTTGATGTGTGTGATCTTAAAATAAATACTTTATATAATGATAAAATTTTGGTAATTTATTTTTAGGTTTTTAGTTTTTATAATATTTTGTTTTAAAAATATCTTCTTTATTTTGAAAGTAGGTATTGTTCTCAAAATTTTGAAAACTGAAGATAAAATTTATGATATTTTACCAAACCATTAAATTCTTAAAATAATTGAATTGACTAGAAAAAATGTGTACGATTGGTGTCAAGTGATCACTTTATGTTTCTTATTTTATATTCTTATGAAATTAATAAACTCCCCAAGAAAGGGTAAGAAAATATTTTTTATATAGAATTGTGATAACTTAGAATTAGTTAACTTCTGCAAGTTTCTATGGAACTTTCTTATCCTCATGCAGTGAATTATGAAAGTTATTTCATTAGAAGTTATTATTATTACTTTAATTTAACATTTATTTCTTTATTTTTCCTATTTTTATTTTTATAAACCTAAAGGGGGTGAAAATTAGTGTGTCTCTATTTTTTCTATAATGGGAGAAGTGTAAGAGAATTTATTTCATCCTAAAGTGGGAAGAACAGTTTTCTAGGGGTGAAATGTTGTGTGTTCCTGATTGGATCAAAACAAAAATTAAAGTAAATACTAAAGGAATAAAGTCTAAAGTTAAGGTGGGATACTATTGATTAAGTATGGGGGATTATGTTTTATAGAAGTTACATGGATTTTTTACTTTGGTTAATTTCATTTAACTATTTTTTTTTCTTTTTTTTTCTTTTTTTGTGATTATCAAAAAGGGGGAAATTGTTGAGTAATTTTCTAGAAATAATATCTTGTAGCTTCCCTATTTTTCAAAATCATGATTCAATCCTTACTTTACATATGATTACTTAGATATGTTTTTATGTTAGTTTATTGTGAAAACTTATATTCTAAATTACTAAGTTCCAATGAACTAATTATGCTACATTGACTTCTCAAACTGTGTAAAGTCATGATGAATTACATAAAATAAAAGATAAAGTTTTAAATTTTTATTTTATTACAACTATAACCAAATATTTTTGAGGATTTTGTTACACCTATGTTTATAAATTTAGACCAACATTTGAGGAATGAAATATACTAGATTAATTGCTTGAATAGTTACATTTTTGAAGCTTTGCATCATCTCATTTCTTTGAATGAGTTTCTTTTAATTGATTTTATGTGAATTAATTAGATAGAAACTTTTATAGGTGATTATTATAAAGGATATAAGTTTTTATTCTTTTAATCATTGATTTTTATCTTTTTATATTGAAGAGATTTCGAGGATAGGAATCTATGTTCTTTTAAATACTCTGTTTGATGAGATTGTAGGGATATGAATATATATCTTTTGAACATTGAGTTAAATGAAGTTAAAAGAATAAATTGTTGAATATCTGATTTATTAGAGAGGATATTGAGAATAGATCTTCCTACTACTGACATTTTATCAAGGAAGTTACATGTTTCATAACTTAATTTTTTTGATCAGGTCGATCGATGAAGCTCTAGGTTTTGAACCTATATCACTTGGATTTGCGTAATGATCCTCCCACTTATTTGGATTAAATTTATAGATTTCTATCAATTTTAATTATTATATTATTTAAAATAGTTTACATATTATCATATAGAATTCTCTATTTTTATTTGTATTATTCTTATTCTGATATGGTTTGTTTACCTAGGTAAAGTTAATTACTTCACAGTGTTTTAATTTACACTACATTTACTTGTTATTAATCCGATCTATTAAGTGTTTGTAACTTTTTGACAGTTTAATTTCCTTAATGGAAGAAAATAATAAGTTTACTTTAAACTTAAATCCACTAACCTCTTGAAGATCGCGGGCAAGGACAATAGGGAAGTCTAGCATGCAACCTCATTCTCCTAACATACCAAGACAATATTTTATTCATGAATTTTACCATACCATATTTTTGTGGTGTTTCTAAAACCATTTTTTATATGAATTCCATTTTACACATGAAACCCCTTAAAATATTTACTTCGATACTCACCACTATTTTCAAACCTCAAATACTTCACCTTCATGCATATTTCATTTTCTTTAAGTAACTTCCAATTATAAAATGTTAATAAAACAAATGAATTATTTTTTACAAAATATATCCATAAATTTTGAGTTGATTCATTAATTAAAATCACATAATAAAGTGATACACTAAGAGAATGTGTTGGAACAAGGTCCCATACATCATAATTTATAATCTCTAATTTTCTTTCCATTAGTGTTAATCATTATTTTTTAAAGTAAACCTTCTTATGAAATATACAATTATGATTTTTGGAATCTATTTATAATTTTAAATATGTCATAATATTATTTTAATTATAAATCATAAAAAGTTTTCCATTATTGACAACCTATTCAATAACCATAACATTTTTAATTATTTTCCACCAACCCTTAAAAAAATATGATGTAATACCAATCATAATTAATCTGTCTAATGAACATTAAATATTTTTAAATTCTATAAAAGTGTATAAAATTATTCAATATTAAAAAATTTCTATTTTTGGTTTTAAAATTTTAATCACCTTTTATGAAAATATTAAGAGGTTCATCATTACTAAAATGCACCTTCCCAAAATTTCCAAGAATATAATTTTATAGACAATCCTTCTCTATGATTGAATTAAATAAGTATTGGAATATAATATCCAAGACTCCATGATACTATCAACACTAATCACTAACTCACCTTCATAGATTTTTATAGTAGTATTCACCAAATCACTTCTTGATGCATTATGTATTTCCTTATAGTCATTATTGACTTTTATCATTTTCCTATTAATCAAACATGTGGGGTCTTCTCCTTTATATTTAATCTTGAATTTGAATTACCTCTTGAGTTTCCCCTATCCAATGATCTTCTTCTACCTTCAATGTTCATTGTATTTTTGGATAATTTTACTGATTATCTATTATTAATATATTTACTTAGGATTAGATCAAAAACCTAATTTAAATTCAATCTAGAAGTTACACATGAACTACTCACCACTACGAGCTTCATATCTCGGCTCTCTAGTAATGATGATAGGAGAAGCAGTGCATTGATTAAATTCATGAAATCAATTTTTACTAAAAAAATATCTTATAATAATATAAAATTCCTTAGTATGGTATGTGATATAATTAATTTTAGTTATCCTAATTTTGAATATTTTACATATAAGAAACATCATGTTTAATGAATATAATTTTTTACATGTTTTAAAACACCTTCATTAATCCCATAATAGTCATATATACCTTTATATTGAATGGAAAATTTCTCACCAATATTATATATATAATTCCCAAGTATTATTGATCCAATAAATAATAATTAATATATAACATTTTTTTAATTTTCCCCCTTGTCAGTGCTTGGTTCATATTCTTCTCATATAGATAATTTCTAATTTTCATTTTCTATAAATTAAAATAATTTTTATATAAGAGATTGATATTTTCTAATATATTTCCATTATTCATGAATAATTTATGACCCTTAGAAATTTAAACTAGAAACTGATACTATTTTTTGTGGAAATTATAAATAAAAAAGGGAAATAAAAAGAAAACCATGACATAATTATTTAGATGTTTTGAGAAGAATAACCTATGTTCATGGAGGGAAGAAACAATTCACTATTTTTTAAGGAGAATTAAAAGAAATAAATTTATAGACACTAAATTTTATCATCCTATTACATATTTAATAATAGAAACAATTATAAGGTAATAAATTCATGATTTGAAACATCTTTCCATGTGAAATAAATTTTAAGCTCCTACATATGCACGCTAATGAAAAATTTGAATTTAATGTTTTCATGTAAACTCTATATAGAAATATATTTCTTCAAATATACATGAATTACATGTGAAATTTAAATATATATCTCTACATTCCTCATGAAATCCATGTTCCATGTGAAATCCATGCGAAACTTACAATAGAAACTTTTAATGCACCTCACACCAAATCCGACTTGGGGTATAGTTTGAGCCTTATCAAATAAGTCTCTATATATCTCAACATTATATAAATGAATTTAGGACCTCCCTCACAAATGCATATGTGTAAGGGGTGAATATAAAACTCATTAGGATATCCTTAAAATCACATACCCCTAGCCATGTATGTGAAATCAATATATATACATAATAATGTACAAGATGTGTGATATAAACAAAAACATCAATGTCTGAGTAATTATTTATTTTGTGTATGGGTGTGGATATATTTACTCTATTTGATTGACTCCATCCTATCCTCATATCTATTTAGTTTTAATTTTTTATCTCCCAACTATCTCAAATATTTTGTATTTCATTTTACAATATAAATAAAAGGCTATTATTCAAGTGGAACTACATTATGCTATCATATTTTTTAACATTCTATAGTATCTCCAAAAACCCTAATGTGTATATATTCTCCTATTATATGATGTTATCTATTAGTCACCCACTATATTTTTATTACACACTAAACCCATACAACCTGATCTAGTTCTAAAAAAACTCTTTTCATACAGGCTTTGATACCAACTAAAATGAAGCAACCTTAAACATCCATAATTACAATGTTAATAAAAAATAATAAGTCACTTAAAACCTAAAGTTAATTTAGGTTTATAGTTTTAGATAATTAGGATAAATAATTATTTAACAAAACCCATGTATTTCTCATGAAATGGTAAATTTTCCCATTATACTAAGAATTTATTATTCAAAATAAAGTCTTCAACATATCCCACAAAACTCTCCACACATGATACCATTATAGACATATATTAATTAATATCATTCTTCATAACCTATGGAAATGAAAACATATGAATTATCATTAAGGGTAAACATATGCATTAATAATTAAGGATCATCAGAGAGCATAAAATGATCATATGGGTATGAGAATATAATTAAAGTGTTTGGACATATCATTAGAGATTTATATTTAATAAAACATTGAAAATATATCATGAGTCTTAGCATGAATCTTGAAATTAGAAATGTATAAAGGAGTGTGAAATCATAAGTCAATAATCATGATATATTAAAATATAACATAGATACATTTCAACCTATTAGCTCAATAATTATTTAGAATAATCTTCTAAGTAGGCATAAAATAACAATCATGAAGATTATTTGGGTAAAAAATAAATCTCATGAAATAAAAATATTTTATTTAAAGACAAACTTTTAACCTTTAGAATATCATAAAAATTCCTTTAATTATGAATCAATTTTATTATCTCATGAAATTTAAATATTTCCATTAAACATTCTATAAACCATAAAAAACCATGTAGGTATCTTGGGACATTATACTTATAATCACCCTTATAAGAACCCTTACAATTGAATAACCTACCCAGTTAATTCTAACATGTCTCCTCTAGAGAAAATATCATTTCCCACTACATTGGAGGCCTATATCATAGACAACCATTATTATATAAAATTTCTCTAAACTATAACTTGAATAAAACATATATTAGATCCCACTTTCATTATAAAACTCAAAAAACATTCATCATTCCTTTATAGATTAAATAAATCATGGAATAGAAATGAATTTCATAAAAATTTACTTAAAATATAATTATAAACTATAATGAACCATCCCAGGGAGTTATCCTACCCAGAGCCCAAATTAGTTCACCATTAGACTAAATAGAGTTCCCAATCCCCAATTGATATAAACTAGTGCCTAATCATAAAAAAATATACCTTGGGATCAATTTTTCCCTTATTAAAAAAACATAAAAAAACATTATAAATAAATAAGATAAAATATCCAAATAGAATACAATATATAAAAATATAATCTAGGTATACCAATGAATATACATATAAAGAAACAATAGAAGTATATAAAAATAAATCGAGGGTAAAAAATAAAACAGGTTGAAGTGGATAATATAAATTCAAGAACAAAAGGAGAGGCCCAAATATCTTCAACGAGTCACCAAATGACTCAAGATCACTAACCTAACTCAATATCTTCTTCAAAGGGCCAGACATGAAATAATCAAACTGAAATAAACATAGACCTACAAAATATAGGCATGATCTAAACTAGCATATAGGTCGCCATCAAATGAATATATGCAATCTATTTCATATTACATTCCATAAAAATTCTAGTTTTAAATTCATATAAAAAATAGAAATTTTCTGTAACATTTACCTGAATAAACTAACAACACATCAATTTGTTTTAATTTTTTTTATTATTTTCATTAAATTAAAATAATCACTTGGAAAAACACTTTTTACCGGCTGAATCTTCTTTTACAAAATAACTATTTTAAATTTCCACTTTAAAACCATCTCATGAACACCCTTTTTTAAATGCATCTTTAAAACTTGAAATAAGGTTTTCAATTTCAAACATTTTTAGAAAACATCCATGAAAAAGAAATTTATAAGTATAAGTAGGAATAATGACCTAAAACCATGTTTAAAAAACCCACATACTAGAGTTAAAAAATAAACCATTTCCACTTACTTATCAAACCACACCAAATGATCCTTGAAATTCATCATTTCAAATTTAAGGAATACACCTTTCAAACCCATGATAAAATAGTTTGGAAGAAATTTAAAACCATAATTTAGTTTTCCTTCATTAAAACCTTTCAAAAAATCCCTTTTCAAAATATTTTAAAAATAAATCCCAATATAGGGAAGAAGGAAAATACACAAACAAGTATCAAAACATCAGTATCACATGACACAAAGAAACAACCATCCAATACACATGTAACAAATAGTTATAAAATAAGTAGGGGATACAATAATGTAAATAATTAAATCCCCTAAATTATCCTGAAGAGGATCTTAACATCATGGGACACTTTCATAGACTTAGTAAAGAAGACCTGAACTGGCGATGATGAACCTAGGCTGACACTACTGAACTTATCATGTCATTATAGTATTACAAAACTAACTAGGATAAATCATGATCATGGTATAAAAAACAACCCTAAGACCTCTCAATTTGTTCTGGTACCATGGAAACATCCCATCATCTCACTCAATCTAATGGGGTTATTTCCTTGGCCTCACACTCTACACTGGGGCTTTAGCTCATACAAGTTACCTACTATCTTACTAGTAATCCCATGAAATTAAATAAGGAGGTGAGAAATAAAGATAATGCATAAAATGGAAATAAATTGTTGGAATAGTGTAGCACTATTCATTTGGATGAAGTTAGGCCGAATGCTAGCAGCCTAGACTGTACACCAAACCGCAACTCCTTGAGTTTAATAGGGCACTATAGTAGAGTTAACTGGGAAACACTAATAGAGTACTATAGTAGAGAGGACATAGAAATAGTTATTGAAGAATCTCAGACTTTAGATATAGTAGTACTATAGATGTGCACACTTCTATCCAAAGGTCACTATAACAACTTGGAATTGGGTGTCTATGGTTTTTAAGAATAATGGATTTACTTTGTGGTTGGCAGAACAACCGTTTCGTGATTTTTTAAAAACCCATTCAAGATAGGGTTTCTATGTGTGTCTAAAACTATGATTGTGACCTATAGATACGCTCCAAATCATAGTGAAATTCTTTCCTCTCCATAGATATAGGGATCATTTACTGAATCACATAAATCACTATGTCCCTTGATCTTCTTTTTGTTCTTCTGTTATTTATTTTATTCATATGTATACTATTCCATCGTTGAAACTCCCAGCATTTATGAAAAATTAATCACATTCAATACATTTATAAATAAGCAATCACCTAACCTCCAAATCCATCACAAAAATTAAACCCTTTCATCATCTGATAACCACATGCACAAAGCACCACCCATAAAAAGGAATAATTTACAAAGGGCATACAAGAGGGTCTCACCACTTTTATGAAAACTCATTTTTTATAAGGTTCCAATTGGGACTTTCCAAATACTCAAGGAATTATGATCAAGCCCAAACTATTTAAAACCCATCCAAATCAACTCTTGGGACTAGTTTTTATTAAATAATTTTTATAAATCAATTTTGAAATGCACAGTTTCCTTTAAACCACCTTTGAAAACTTTCAAAACTATCAAAAAGTTTCAAAAGGTGACCCACATGGTTCAACACACCCCTTAAAAAATATAAAACCCATTTAAAACATTTTTAACTCTTTAAAACACTTAAAATAATCATATTGAAAATAATTATACATAGAACACCCATTAAAACTTAAATGTAACATCAATAACTGCTTTAAAAAACCTCACAAGATTTTAAAATCCACTTGGTCATTTTTTTAAAAACACTTTGCATGGAACCCATTCTCTTAATTTGGTTAAAATAATTTTGAAATAATCATTTATCCTTCATAGGACACATTTATAGGGATAATTTTAATAAATAAATAATTTAAAATAAAAAATCATCCTATGGAATTTAATATAAATCAGGAAAAAAGAAACAACTACCTTGGTTAAATGGAAAACAATCCTGAAGTTTTCATATTCCATGGAAAACACCTAACTAAGACAAGATATGACCAATAAAATTTATACATGAAAAAATACCCATGATCAGGTCCCACCCATACTCAGAAATCACCCCACATGAATTTTAAGGTTTATGTGAAGGAGATAAACCAAGAGAAAAAGGGTTTGAGGAAAAAAGAAGAGGTTTATATGGACTTACCAGGAAATAATTCACTTAAAACTAAGGTTGAAGGCCATAAAATTTATTTAAATGATGAGAGAAGACTCCCATTGGGGTGAACCTAATTATTTTGAATGAGAGAGAGAATATATGGAGGCCAAGTGGGTTAAAATCAAGTGGGTTCAGAATTAGAGTTGTACTTTTTAATAAATCTGGGTAGGAAACACGGTTTTCCAAACCATGCATAAAACCTGTTCAAGAAACTACTTAGGAAATACCACGTCATACTACTATTTTTGGGGATCTCATATATTTATAAAAACCATTTTCAACCATTCCAAATGTCACCATCCAATTTCAAATCCAATTTTCATGCTTATCACATAGTTTACTCTAATTGTGCAAAAGATATTCTCCAATTTCCAAACACAATTAATGTACTGTAAAGTTTCTCCTTGGTTCAAAATATTTTGAACTAAACCATACAATACCATTGAAGAACAACCATTCATAGTATGAAATAAATAGAAAATCCCTCTATTTAAGGTTAATCATATGTTTTTCCCTAAACCATGGGTAAAAACTGTTTATAGAAGGTGAATTTACAAAAACCTAAAAAATAAACTAAGAATTATCTAAAACTTAAACTTAACTGAGAAAAAAAGATAAAATATATAAAATAAATCACATAGTGATATAGAGGGTGTGTAAATTCTACCCACCATACAACTTTCTACCCCCATAAAGTCTCAGATCAAGGCATAAGATAACAAAAAATTAAGTCTAAGATAAACCCTCAAGATTAAAGAGGATTCCTTGAATAATTGAACATAACCTAAAACAATATTAAATATACATAAGAATAAATTGATTTATATCCAATAAAAAAGAAAATTTTGGGAGTTAAAGACCTAGCATAGGCCTCCCAATGAGTTAGAACTGATCTAAAATGGTGGAACAAAAAGAAACCTCTTTTCCAAAACTGAGAGGATGTCCCCAAAAAAACACATCCCCAAAATCTCTAAAAAGGGAATTAAAATAATAATATATACCTAACCAACAAAAAAACTACCAATGAAGGTAATAAACCAAAAAACATCCATAAATATCACAAGACTGGATCAACAGATATATGGAATCCCAAAATCAAGGAGAAAAATAACTAGGGACATGACTCATTAAGAAATGATATAGTTTTATCCTTGAGATTATGAATTTAATATAATTTTAACTTAGTTCCAATAACATAGAACACCATAACATGGAGATCCAATTAGAAAAACTCAATCCATAGGCTCCCAAGGTCCAATAAAAAAACCAAACCCCTAATTACCCATATAAGTACCCTATGTTATCATTATGTTCAAACCAATGAACCAAAACTCAACCCATGGTCCACACCATGTACAATAAATATAAAGATCACCAGTAAATGAGGGATGGAAATTCCCAAACCAACAACCACTCACAGAGAGCAGTTAAGAAGGAAACTAAGAAAAAACACTAGGAAAGGATTTCCATAAGCTACAACTTCTCTACACTCATGAAGTGTAAATCCAAAAAAGGTTTACCATAAAAAATATACATAACCAAGAATCTAAAGGACAAATCAAATGATCAATACCTTATAAACTGCAAACATATACAAAAAATATGATCCTCACCAATCCAACTACCTAACTGAGGATCATGGGTATAAACCACCCAATCCATATGATTATAAGGTAAACTATTAAAAGATCCAAGCCTTGGATAATTCTAAGACACATCACTAAGAGTAAGAGAAAAAAATTCAACTCTAAAACCAAAGGAATGAAGATAATCACTCTACATTTACATTAGTACTTTCTTGGAGACCAAAATCAAACAAAATGAGACATGAACCTAATATAGTATATTCCCCCAAACCATGTCAAGAATCAAAATAATAAAAAATTCTCCCATGAATTACTCTTCGAAACCAATGTATCCCCTTATCCAAGAGTCCCAAAACTTTTTTTTAAACTAAAAAACCATAAAAATTTAGGCCTGATTTTATTTAAAACCCAAATGGAAACCATTTTATAATTTCAACCCCAATCCCTAACTCAACTTGGTTAATTAAAAACATTTCCAAAACTGATTTAAAAAAAACACAAACTAGTTTTTCAAACTAAAACACCTTCCAAATTTCATGGTAAAACTAACATTTAAAATTTTAGACAATTTCAAATCATTTATCCCTTTTCAAACATATTACATGGGTAAAAACCAAAACAATCCACAAAATTGAGTTTTGAAAATGATAAGCTTATCTTAAAGTGAGATACCACCACTTTTAGAATCAATATATCTATCGATTTAAATATTTTTATAAAAAAATTAACTCCTTTAAACTTAAAGACTTTCCAAATTTTATAATAAAATAAACCACTTCAAAATATTTCATAAAACCAAATATTGTTTTACAAACAATCCTAAAGGCATTGTTTCAAACCAATTTTTTTTTCTCATGAAACCAAAATTTTAAAAACACAATCCAATTTCACATTACACCTAAAATAAAATTACAAAATACACAACAGGAACCCACCCAAAATCTAATCCAACATTTCCAACATATCCTAGGACCAACCTTTACCCTTTTTTAATCGCCTTAAACATATTTAGAAATCCAAGGGTTAAGGGGAATAAATAGAAAATCCAAGATGAATGCTGAGCCATGATCATCTTGGCCACACAGTTTGTGGCCACATGCCAATCATTCAATAGACCCTTATAATGATTTTAGGATCAAGCACTTAGTTCTCACACCATTTTTCAAGACCTACAATATAGCCACACACCTCGATTCTATCTTTTTTATGCAGCCTTAAATAACTAATACGACCCCAAAGAAACTCAAGATATGGTAATGCATATCAAATAACCACCACCACCATAATAATATCATAATATAATGATGGTAATAAATTTAAATCTATAATAGAAAAAATCTAAAATCTAAAATTCAAATCCCACTTCCCTTGGAGAGTAAAGGCTTGGGTTGGCAAGAGCTAGTTGGAATATCCATTCATCTACCTCCTAAGTTCAAATGAAAAATTATAAATCAATTATACCATGAAATTACCAAATAAAAAGAGGAGACTAATAGAATATTGAACCCACTGAGAACCCAGTATTTGATACCATTTATAATAAACTGGCTTGTGGTTATATCTAACCTATAACTCAACTTGATATTCCACTAGACTAGAAGGTATTCCTAATCCCCACTAGCAAGAAACTAGTGAAAGTAATAATATAACATAACTTGATAATTATTTATACATTATATAAAAATATTAATAAATAGTTAAAATAAATGAGATAAACCAACCAAACAGGATACAATAAATAAACATCCAAGTTGGGGATGTAACATAATCCATAAATATTTCAATAATGGATATAGATAAAAATAAATCTTGGGGATAAAATATAATAGTCCATTGTGGATGATACAAATCACAAAACCAAAAAGAAACCCCAAACCACTCTAAAGAGTCTCCTCATGACCTGTGATCACAAAACCAACTCAATGTAACCCTCAATTGACCTAACATGAAAGAATCAAACTATAAAATACATAGACTTAAAAAATATATGTGTGAGATAAAAAACCAAGTAGGTCAACAACTATCAAATATATGTGTTCACTTTAATATTACATTTCATAAAATTATAGTTTAAAATACATATAAAAAATATAAATTTTCTTTAATCCTATAAAATAATAAACTAAAAACATAACAAGTTGTGTTAAAAATTTCTTTTTATTATTTACATTAAATAAAAACAAGAAATTGGAAAAACTTTTTCCCAACCAAAGAATCTTTTTCTAAATCACTATTTTAAAGTTACACTTTAAAACTATCTCATGAACACCCATTTTTAAGTACACTTTTAAAACATCAAATAAGGTTTTAAATTTCAAACGGTTTTCCAAAACATCCATGAAAAACCATCTTACAAGAAACACTAGGCAAGAAGTCCTAAAACATTATTTAAAAAACCTACATATTGGAGTTCATAAATAAATCATTTATTATCAAAAAACTATAAAATCTTTTTATAAAACACCTTATCACATTTAAATAAAACACCTTTCAAAACCATGATAAAATAGTTTTAAAAAAATTTAAAACTACACTTTAGTTTTCCTTTTTAAAACCTTTCAAAAAATCAATTTTGAGAATATTTGAAATGTAAAAAACAAAAAATGGAATATGTAATATAAAAAAATATGGACCAAAACATCAATATCACATGAAAAATTAAAACAAGAATCTAATACATAGGTTCAAAGAAATCATAAAATAAGTATGAGATATAAAAAATTAATGAAAGGAATCCCCTAAATGATCTTGAATAGGATCCCAGTGCCATGATAAACCTTATAGGATTCAATAAAAAATTCATGAACTGAACATGAGGAACCTAGAATGACACTATTGAATCTTTTATGTCCTAGAAGTAATAAAAAACTAACTAGGACTCATCATGATCAGGTGATAAAAAAGAAACCCTATGTCTTTTGAATACATTATGGTTATTTCCCTAGGTATCACACTCTACACTATATATTTAACTCATATAAGTCACCTAATATATTCTTAGGAATACCATAAAATTAAAATATGATGTGATAAATCAATATAATGTATATAATAGTCATCAACCAAATTCAATAAATTTTTAAATAAATGCTCACCTCACCTATAATTACCTTATATTAAACAAAACTTTTCATCACCCAAGCACCAAATAAACTAGAAAACACCCATAAAAGGAAACAATTTACAAGGGGCACAAAATATTCTCTCATCACTTTTATGAAAACTCATTTTTCAAATGGTGAAAAATAGGCCTTTCCAAATACACATGGAATGCCTATCCAACTCACACTATTTCAAACCCATAATAATAAACTCATGGGACTAATATTTATTAAATAATTTCATGAAATTAATTTTAAAACTCACACTTCCTTTTAAACTACCTCTATAAAATTTCAAAGTTATCAAAAAGTTTTAAAATGTGACATAAATGGGTTAACGCACACTTTTCAAAACAAAAAACACATTTAAAACATTTTGAACAATTTAAATCACTTCAAGAACGCAGTTTAAAAATAATTAGATATAAAAGTAACATTTAAAACTTCAAGAACATATCAAGAACCACTTTAGAAACAATCAAAATATTTTGAATTCCACTTTGATTTTTTTTACAAAAACTTGAAATGGAACCCAATCCATGGCAATGGTTAATTTTTTTTGAAATACTCATTTTCTCTCATGGGACATAATAATAATAAAATTTTTAATAAATAATCACTTTAAAACTAATACACATCCAATGAAATGTAATATAAAGAGACAATAAAGAAACAACTACCTAAGTTCAATGAAAAACAAAGAAAAAGTGGTATCCTTGGGGAACACCATTATATTATAAGACATGATCTATATAACCACTACATGAACAAATCACCATGATTAGATCCAAAAACTACCTTAAATCATATCACATGATATTTAGGGTTTATGGGTGGGAGATAAACTAAGATAAACAGTGGAATAAAGAAAATAAATGGGTTTATAGGGACTTACCAAGAGAGAATCCGATTGAAACCAATGTGGAAGGACATCAAAATGGATGGAAGTAAGGGAAAAGACTCCCTTGGGGGTGTGTATGGCTCATTAAAATGAGTGGGAGATGATAGGTAGGAAAATAGGTTTAAAATTAAGTAAGGAAATAATTATAATTTTACTTTTTAATGAATTTGGGTAGGTCTCATGGTCTCACCACATGGTTTGTCAAACGATGTGCCAAACATATAGAAGATAATGACTAGAAAAATCCACCTCATATGATTATCCATGGGGACCTCATAAATGTATTATAAACCTTGTACCAAACATTCATAATGATACTATAAAATTACATACCCAATTTACATTCTTATCACATGGTTTACTATAGCTTTGTGCCATTACCCATACACACTTGAGGTCTTGAATGGGTTTTCCTTAATTTTTCATAGTTTAAACCAAACCATGTGTACTACCAATGAAGACCCAATATTTGTAGTTAAAAATTATCTAAAAATATATCTATATAAGTTTAACCACATGGTTTACTCTAAATTGTGTGTGGAAACCACGCACAGAAAGAAAATTTCTATAAACTTGATGATTCAACCCAATATTCTCCAAACCATAAACATAGAAAAAATAAGATAAAAGTGATTTAAGTAAATTATACAGTGATATGTAGGGTTTCATATAATACATATAAATGAAAAATGTGGATGGTATCATTATAAAATATCCCCATTTAAGCATAATAATTATTAAAGGATGTTTCTATAGATGAAATCACCATTATAAAAATCATTTGAAATATAATTCATAAAATAAGAATAAATACCATTTTATTTTGATAATCCTTAAAAAAATTCCCAGAATAATGAGAAAATTATTTTATTTGAAAAACCATGGAAAATTCTAAATGTATCTTAAAAATGAATAAAGGAAATGTTTTTGAAAAAAATGATCAAGTGGTAAATATTAAAAAACATTCATTTTACACTTCTATAAAGAGAGTCAAAAGTGACCCATACAAAAAATGTTAAGAAGATTACTTTAAAAAACTTTCAAAATAAAGTGAAATACCATGAAAAATATTTAATAAAAAATGTATGTTTATAAAAATAAAATTATTGAAATAGGATAAATAATATGGACATGGAAGAGAAAGAGTTTGGTAAAATATTTCAAAACTTTTAAACTAATGACTTATAATAGAAACCCTTGTGACTTTAAAAATAAAAAACCATTTTAAATGAAATAACATGAAAATTAACTTAAAATACCAATATTATAAATACATTCATGATATTATATGTCAATGAGCTAGTATATATACCATATATGTGTATAATTCAAAAAATTTCTCAAAGAAGGAAATTTGAGATAATACACCCTTACAACTTTAGTAATAATTGAATGAAAAACCCATTGAATGAAAGAAAATGATGTGATTATATAAAATACATGATTTACATGAATTAATATGTAAAAATATATTTATGGGGTAGTATGTACACCTTATAAAATAAATCATGGAGCATAATATGAAACATATCTCAAGAAATTGAAATTGAGACCGAGAAACCCCTACAAAGAACATAAAATGTATAGTATGAATATATCAATGAAGTGATTATGTGAAAAAAATTTAATCAACATAAAAAAGTTTAAATACCACATAAAATAATTATAGGTCATAAAACAAATAATATTGGCTTAACATATTCAATGAAGAAGTAATATAACCCAATATAATAAAATTGAGTTAAGAATCCCCTTATGTCAGACTTTTACTTAGTCAGACACACTATAAACAATTGTATAATATGTTTTTATTTATTATAAAACCATATAATAACCATATGTATATTTATATTACTTTATAACATTTATTTAAAATTTATTATTACCCATTTATTAATAATTATTTGTTAAAAATCAATATTTATGTGTTAATTATACCATTTCCCTTGCAGGTTTTGATTTAGCTGTTTCAATACTTACACCTTGGTTAGGGTTTTATTAGAAACAAAATGTTCATAAAAATTTTATATATGTATTTTATATGATTATAGAGTCCCATGGATATTTTAGGGAACTTAAGGTGATGGTTTTCATGGAAAGCTTAAAAATTCCATTTTTTAGATGTTTTGATTTCAATGAAAGAATTGATTTTATAAACACATATACATATATATATATATATATATATATTTCCATTAAATAATTTTTAAAACATCATAAACTAATAATTATTAAATAATACTACCAGTACATAATATTCTTTAATCATTCCTGACATAAACTTTATAAAAATGTTCATGCACATGGTAAAACTGACCAAAAAAAGAACACATTATAATGGTTAAATGAGTAAGAACATGTTATTTTGTAATGATAATATATCCATTAAATATGATTAATAATTTTATAAATATCATATTTATTCATTAAATCTATTTTTAAAATCATCCATATAAGGCGGCGGTGAAAATTAAAATACATTGTTCATAGAGGCGGTAGTCTGCACATACATGTGAGAAAAATTTTCATCTTTCAATGGATAAAAAGGAAAGGAATTATATAATTTATTTTCTTTAAAGAATATATTTATGTCATTAATATAATATTTATTTTATAAATATAATATTTATTTATTAAATCTATATTTATAACCATCCATGCAAGGTCGTGATGAAAAATGAATACATCATTTATGGAAGTAGTAGTTTACACATACGTATAAACAACATTTTCATTTTAAAAAAAGATGGAAATATGGTATATTATGGTTTTTAAATCAACATAATAACATTTAATTTAGTAATAATTTTTATTTTATTATGTTAATATGGTTATATAATATTTTGAGGAGGTTTAAGAAGAAAGAAACTTGAATGAACTCGATTAAGTAGATTACCTCTTCCTTGGGAATCCTCCTTTGGATTTCTCTTTAATCCTTATTAGGTTAGACTTTTGGGAAGAAAAAAAAGATATAAGATATAAATAAATGTGTTAGGAAGGTATTTTTATAGATATTTATCAATATAAAGTTCTCCAAGTGTGTGGATAAGTGAGGGGTGATGAACTCCTTTTATAAGTGGTAGGAGTGACACTATTATAAATACTCTTAACATTAAAATAGTGTAAATGTATCTCTCTAGGTAAAGTTTCAACACGGGAAAAAAATTAAAATATATGGTGTTATAGGAATAAATACACTAAAAAATCAAATAATATATAGGATTTTGTGATATTTGTGACCTAATCACATAGTTTCAACACTTTATAACCCATTTAACATTTATTATGGTGACTAACTTTTATTATGGTAATTTAATTTCATGATTGAAAATGAAATGAAACTTATTAGATAATTTTAATATGATTATTTCAAATATGGAATAAATGTTACATGATTTAATTTCTATAAGTGGTAAAAACTACTTTTAATATAAGTACACGTAACACAACGAAAACATGATTTTTATAAAAAATTATTTTTAAGAATAAAAATAATTTACACCAAAATAATTTATATAATTGATCCACATGAAATTTTATGGTTTATTAATAATACAAAAAATAATTATATAACTTTAAATTAAATACAAAACCTAAATTATCCTTTTAAATAATTTATAAAATAAAATGATAAAAACTAATTCTTTCATCAACATCACTTAGGTTCTAAAATGTCAAACATAGATTTATAAATTCAAAATGATATTTTAAATGATTTATTTTAATTATTAAATATATATTTAGTCTATAAAAATGTCTTAAAATATTTCAATTCATTCTTATATCATGATGGTGTCATAAAAGTTACTGTATTTGTAAAAACCGTATTTTTCATTATTCACCAAAAATCAACTTTTTTAGAAAAATAATAAAATTTCACCCTATACCATTTATTTCTTAAATTTAAATTATTAAGTTCAATTCATCAAATTAAAATTCTAAAATTCTAAAATTTATCTTTTAAATAAAAATTAAAATATAAAAAACCTCTTTTTATAGAAAAATGACCTTTTAAACTTTAAGTGTTCTTATCTTTATTTCATATCAATTACCAATGGGTATTAATTTATTTATTTTGACATTTTATACTCATAATGAATTTATTTTTACCATAAATTTTAACAAATCATTATTCAATTAAGTTTAGTGTAGCATGTATCACAATTTATCTTACATACCAATTTTATTCAAATGAGTATATATGATTAAATATAAGGGTGTTGCAATGTGTCAAGCAAAAACAGAAAACCAAGTCCCATAACAACTTGTGCACTATGTCTAGATACTCTTATGCTCGCATGAATCCTACACCCTATCTAATCATATCTCTTATAACACAAGTTATATACTAATTTATGCATAATTATCTAACTAGGTATCTCTAATATGACATAAATATATCCCCATATATGCCAGGAGAGTCCCTAAACCTTATTCAAACATAAAACCCTTTTTATAAGAGTTACTATAAAAAAATTAACTTTATGATCCTATCACATGGAACAACTTTCATCTAGATATATCCATATGAGATTCCATATTTTATTTAAGAGAGTCACCCCAAACCCTGATGTCCTTATAAATATGTTTATCCAAGTGAATTATTATTGAAATTAGATTTTCTATGTCTTTTATTCCATCAATATACCTATTATAAAATTAATTCTTACTAATATTCAACCTATTTTCAATTTTTTCATATCCAATTTTATTTATTTTCTTTATTTTTGATATTTCATTCAAATTATGCCCACCACTTCATATTTCATTCTAAAATTAGGACCCACCTCACTATCTGGGAAAATAACTACATCAATATGTCTTATTGTTGAGTGCCTAAATTCTAATAAATTCACTATGTGGTAGAATGTGGGGGTTGTTTTCATAAATGGGATGGATTATTTCTCCCATATTGTTAGTTATCTATATTATCCAAAGGATTACTCATTTTATACTTGGTAGAAAAAGATATAAAATATTTTTATTTTTCATCAATTCCATTGATAATTTTATTAATCGCGTCACTAAGAATGAAACAATAATCAAGAAACTTTGGGACTTGGTTCTCTTGATATTCTTTGATACTAATAATTTGTCTCATGGTTTTGATTATTTTCAATTTTTTAATTAGGGTTTAAATTTTATTTTTTCATATTATAATTCCTAGAAGAAAATTATGGATAGGATATATGATTTATGGATAATTACTCTTAATTCCAATGATAAGTGGACCCAAAATAATCAAATCTTTAATTTTTTTGATAGAGTATAAACCTTGATCTTGATACAAACATAGACATAATTCTCATCATTCTAACTATATTGCCTTCACAATATATAAAAAAATTATCCTATCCATGCATATTGTCTTTTTTATTTTGTTTTTCACCAATTTAACATATCATTTTGTTCTTTCCTTTCATAATACATGATATAGATATTTTCATAGTGGATGATTATAAAAAGGATAAGTATTTGGTCATCCAAATTCATAGTGTACTCACTCTGATATAATCTATTACATAATTAATACTTTTTTATAAACTTCATGTTTATCTTATCAATCCTCTAATTTTAGACTGATATCACCCTCTTCTAGATGTCATTTATGACTCTATAAACAATCTTTTTAATATCCTCCTATAATAAAAATTTAAAATGAGGAATACCATAAAATTGATTCTCACTAAAATAGATATGCCTCATATATTTTCATAAAGATCAAAATAATTTCCATGTTTGTTTAGTATATTAGTATCCTTTCACCTAGTTTCTTGATTATATTTATTCTAATAACATTATTATCATCAAAATAATTCTCCTATATTATTACCTAATCTAATATAGTGATTTGATTACTTTTTCTTATGACCACCATCCTAATTATGGGGCTCAAAAATTTGTTTTTCCATTCTTAATGTTACACTTTCTTATATGGAACATGATCTTTATATCCAATTTAATTTACCATTAATTAGAAATATTACTCATTATTTATATTTAATTTATATATTCTCACTAAAATATGTTTTTTTCAGGTGATATAAAAAATGGGATTTTTAGAGGTAGGTTGTTTGGAGGTGTCTATGTGTTGAACTTAAACTCTTTATATTATATTATTTCACTTTTTTTATACTATGGATCTCTATTTTTGGTATTTTCATTCACTTATTCCCTTTATCCAATGTATTTATTTAGATTTAGGTCATCTTCCATACAGTGACCATTAATCGTGTTAGTTTTCCAACCATCATTGGGTCACATATATTTACAAACAAAAACAATTGAGTGATAATTCTTGTTGAGTTATTCCATTATGATGTATAAAACTCTAGTATAGTCCATAATAAATTGGGTTTCGACTACTATGTTTAGTTTATTGATGATTTATCCCACATGTTTTTTATATCTTCTAAATAATCAAGTTGATGTTTTATATATGTTTTCATTAATTTTATAATGAAATAAAAAACTTTTCTCTCTTTTTACATGAATTATCTATGTTTAGATAATTTGGTACATACTTTTCCAAATCTTTATGTACATTAATTAAATAGAATTATATTATACACCATACATATTAGTCTAATAATACTTATCACAATAGTATCATAGAGTTAAATATTAATTATCTTTTTGGATGGTTCTCATGAACTTATTTTTTGTACGAAGGTCCCTAATATTTTTTAGAATGATTACATTCCAACTAAAACTTATATTATAAATCACATTATCTTATTCATAAATGAGTGGGAGACACTATATCATGTCATTTATATGTTACTTTCATCTAAATCCACTACAAATATTCATCTGACTCCATTATATCCATCACACATTGACTTCCTATACCAAGTTTAATACTTATTCACTTTGATGCATATTTATTATTTATTCTCATTCAAGATATGACAATCACGATTACTCTTCAGGATTAATATGTCACATTGTCTCTACAAATATATATTTTATTAAGGTATCCCCATTTATATAAAATTATAATACGTAGAAGACCTATGATCATGAGATATTTATTCCTTTTACCATTATCACATTTACCCCTATTTCAAATCATTCTTTCGAGGATGGTGGTATTTTTTCAACAATATCTATCTTTTTATACCTCCCCTATAATATTCTCCTTAGATCAGTAGGTCTTGTTTTATTAATGTTTATACCCATCATCAATATATTTAGAATCCAATATTACCTTTTGATTTCCCCACACTAAATTTATAAATTTCGCAATCACCTTCCACTGATGATCTTCCTATTCTTGTGCAAAAAATTTATTTTCCTATCAACAATCTCCTACTTCTACTCACTCTTTACAGGTATTACTAGTTTATACTATTATGTTTAATTTAACCTTGGTTACTATCTATTTTCCTAAAATTATTATCAATACCAAGTCATATTTGGGTTGGTTTTAGTCTATGTTTTATGATATTATTCTCTATTGTACAATCTTATTTGGTATTTGGTTTCTATTTCTACAGGAAGGTATGTTATTTTTTTTAAAAAAAGTCTTTTTTTTCCATTACAATGACAATGATGCACTGAATTGACTCTAGTTTTATCTATTAATAAATCAATATATATAGAAAAAATTTATTTCGTATATGTAATAAGAATAGATAGATCACATTTTTGAGGGATGATCTATTCTAATATGTTACCCCTCAGCCTTTACTAAACAATGTATAGACATTTCATATACATAAGTTATTAAATAATATGATACATTCTCTTGAATGGACTAAATATAATATTCTTGACTACTTAATTATCTCATTTCATCCTTTCAATGATCTTTTCATCAGTTGGATTTCAAAATTTTCCCTATATAGTTTTGAATTAGGAAATTTATATAGAGAAATTTAATGGGCATGTTTTTTAGGGGGTTTCCTTTAAGGTTTTTCATCTAAAATGGTGATTGTATACCCTTAAAAAATATATGATCATGATTTGACCATTTTAATACATTAGTAGTTTATTTCAAAAATTTCATAGACTAAAAATTATTCCTTGGTTTTTTGTTATTATTAAAATAGTGGGAGTATTCAAATCACTATTCACGTGAACAATATTTTAATCATGGGTAATGATTTTAACAAACCTTGGATTTTAGATGCATTATAATTTAATTTCATCCCATATATGTGTATTATACTTGTATTAGGAAGTTTGAGATGTTATGATGTATCAGGAGTAGGTTTAGTGAGAATGAGGTAGACCTATAGCTGAGAGGGTACTACAAGAATCCGTTCACGACATGAAGGTACGATTTACACCTTGAATAATTGGGGTAGAACACTAAGAGGTTTTGGATAAAGAGGTTTATGATCTAAACTATAGGTTCATGGTGTGAAAATTTCCTAGGTAGTTTTTAAGGGGAACATGGTAATTTTTATTGGAAATACCCTTTAATATTACCCTTCCTTCCCTATGAACCTTTTGTGACCTTTACATAGGAGGGGTCTTATCCTTGAAGATTTTGGTCCACCATTGTTTCTTCACTGTTTGGAGTGACATTCATTTCCATGGTCCTCTATTGGTAAGTCTAATTCCATTCTACCCTTTAATACTCATTTATATTTGTTTTTACTTGTTTTACCTTTCTTATAACCCTAATTTTGGAATATGGAGATAATATTATGGATTTAGTGTGCTAATATTGTTTTGGGTGGTGATTAAGGGAGTTTCAGATTTGTCTCACCTATGGTAGGAAGTCCCTTAATATTTTACGACATTTCATAAAATTGTATGTTCATTTTTCATGAAGGCGAATGTGTATCCCTATGAAACTTATTCATATAGTGTTAAAGTACTCATTTATGTCCGTGTTAATGTGGTAGACCCTTTATAGGTGGGGTGATGAGCTTTCTGGTTGCTTTTGTGGTTTTATGACTTGTTCCATGGGTGAAGTATGGGATGTTTGGCTGGTTAAAGTGAACTTATAGGAGCCATCTGAGCTTAGTTTAGGATAGTATGTTTGGGATAGATGTTTTATAGGTCATTGTGGAATTTTAGATTGTTTGAGATATATTTTTTTATGGTTATTATTATTATATGAATGTTGGTTTGTGTGGCCTTTTTAGAACCCTTAGCATGGATCAAAATGTATGAGATGACCTCCCTATAATCCTCATGATGGGTTAACATATATAGGATAAACTTCCTAAAATCATTGGGATAGGCTGGTGAGATGAGGTGACCTCCCTAGACTCCTCGGGCTGGGTCAGGGTTCTGATGAGGCCGTGAACTATGGGAAAAGAACAATCCATGGGTTATACCTTTCATATATGGTTATGATAGAATATCTTTATAGAATTGAGATAAAGTTTGTACATCTAGGGTTTATAGTGGTCTGGTTAGTTCACAATGTCCTGATGGTTTGTGTGTTTATTTATGCCTTTATTTTTTATTAAAGTATCCACCTTTATACACCCATTTCACTTATGCTAAGGGACTATTGGTGGTGTCCTACTATATTTATTTTCACACTGCATGAAAATCTCAATGCTTGTGTAGACTGTATGATCATGGATCTAGCCATATAAGGGCCTTACAACTGATTTTTGGGAACGTGCTAGTTGGCAGGGGTAGATGTGATACTAGGATAAACTCCAGTATCTTTTGTACCTATGCCTATTTATTTATTAATTTTCCCTTTTCCTTTTTTATATTAATCCGTTACATATAGGGATATTTTATTACTGATGTAAGACTCCAGATATTGAATTTCATTATTTTATAGCATATTGATGATGTTACTTATATTGATTATTATTTTTGTGTTTATTTATTTTCTTGCACTGATTTAATATTTTTTTTATAAGTGATACTCTGATATAAATTTGATACGTAGGGAATAATATCCCTATAGTGTTTCTCAGGGCCTCACCACTAGTTGATATCCTACTGCTTATGGGGTGTCATTAATGAGGTCATATAATGACCTCAACATAGACTAGGTGATTTAGGATGGGGCATCAGAAAGTGGTATGAGATTCCTTCCCTATGACATACTATTTGGGGCTTGATAGAGTGAATATATTATGGATGGTAATTGGGAAGGGGATATAAGATTATTCATAGACAACACTCATGTATTGTACCTCTAAGTTTCTATAGAAGTAGGATTATTTTTATTGGTTGTGATGTTATGGTTTCATGCTGTTCTTGGGTGTTATTTTGTGTTTATAGTTTATGGGATTCACACATCATATATAGGATCATAGGTTCACATGTCAAACATATAATTTTTTTGATGGATAAATTTAAATTAAATAAATATAATCAATCATATATTTAGTGTTTTCCAAAATATGTCATTGGATACATTTAATTAATTTTACCCTATAATGTCTCTTGTTTTATTATTTTGTATATTTGAATTTGACTAACATGAAGTTTCCATGATGTGGCCTTAGGTGTTGGGTTAATTCTAAGGGGTTATGTCTAGTGGTTGTGGGTTAGTTCTAGGGTGAATACCCTAGGTTCACTATATGTGTTTTTATGTTCCTATTAACTACATAATTATTTTTATATTTGATCAATTGAGGGTGATTTTGAGTATATTTTTTGAAATTTCAGAAAATATTTTCCTTGTTAAGGTTATGTGGTTCCACAAAGGGATCAAGGTGAGAATTTTTTTTGAAGTATTTAATCCTACAATTGTTTCTCCAAATTTTTAGGAGCTTTAACCTGAGAATTCCAAAAACAATATCATGTGGATCAAGAAGTAGAGCCTCTTTAACTAGGTGTCTTCCATATCATGTTATTGGGAGGTGGAAGTGACCATATGGAATAGTCAATAATGGCGTATTTTGATTAGGATTTCAGGTTGCAACATTCACCGGCCTTCTAGTGGATGGTTGGTCCTCAAGATGCTATAGATTTGATCGATATAATTGAGTGTATCTTTGATATTGCATAAAAATCTATTGATCATCTAGTGATGTTGGTAATGTTTATGTTATAGGGACTTACCAGGAGGTGGTCGGGAATGATATTCTAAGCTTTATGACATGAGGGTTTGGTGTGAGATTCTATTTAGGACCTCTTATTTGATAAATTATTTCTATAAGTATTGAGTTTGGGTAGGGATTAGGAGTTCATGGAACTTTAGAAGGGGTTGACATCAGTAGATTACTATATATTGTCATTTGGGGAGATAATTTTTTTCTCTATTATTGGTTGGTAATGAGGCATATAAATCTAAGAAGTTTTCGACTTTCGTTCATCCAAAGGTGAGGAATTAGGTATGAACTTTTGACCTGGCCCAATATTCAGATGTGGTTCACAAGGATCTCACTATTAATAAGAGCTTAGTCGAGGATAATGCAGTGGGGGTATCCACCCTCTTTCATTAGTTTCCTTATATGTGGATTCTCCTAGCGATAGAAATAGGATATCAAAGGATATGTGATAGGGCAGTGATAGAAAGTCAAAGAAGGGTAGCGGTTCATATTTTCCATATTTATGAGTGACTCCTATTTTTTATTTCTAGTATGAGAAACATGGGAATCACCACAACACATGTAATTACTGACCAAAAGTGTTTCATTATTATTGAAGGATGATACATATATGAATTGTTTGTTCTAGATTCATCTATTCAGGTGTGGGAATAGGTTTGAGGCAGATGAAGGATTTGATAAATTTACCAAAAATACCCTAGTAGGATGACATGGCTTAATCTGGAAGGTATATTTGTGAAGTAGAATGGGGTTTTCAACAACAATAGTTATTGGTACCAAAGGGTTCAATTACTCTAGTAAGCCAGAGATCATGGGGCTAGAGCCAGGGATTTGAGAACAATAGTGTATATGAACTGAATCAAGTTCCAATTAATAGTGGAGTGGGATTCTAGAGAGATATAGGTGCAATTTTTTTTATGTCTATTATCTCTACTACTTTTTTTAACATTGGGGTATCTCACAATTTTATTTTAACTTGATTTTTCACCAGTTTAGAGTTTATATTTATGTTTTACCTTAGTCTTTCTTCCTTGATATACTTCATAGAAAGAGGGTATAACATATCCCGAGGTTCTAAGATTTTCCCATAGTTTTTGTAGGATAATAAAATATATGGGATTTTCTAATTCTATAGATAACTAATTTTGATATCATTTTTGGAAAGTATTGGTTAATATGTTGTCAATATTTCATTAAATTCTATTAGAGATGGGTGGATTTTACTTCCCTTAATGGAGAGTGGTACATTATCATCAGGAAGTGTAATTTGGAAATACGAAGAGAAGGACTAAACATTCTCCATATTGGGGATATTATAGAATAGTTAGTGAGTATGATTCTTACAGAAAATCAGGTGATAGTTCCATATATATTCCCTACCATGGTTTATTATTACTCGGATGTACTCTCAGATTATTTTTCAGGACTCCAACCTGATGGAGGGAGGGTGGATTTTGGGAATGAACGCATGTTGAGTGCAAATATTATCTTGATTCCCTATAATGTATGGTGCCTATAGAGTTGAGAGAGCTCAAGGTGAAACTTGATGATATGAAGGTGAAAGGAATCATTCACCTGATCATTTCTCCTTGGGTTTATTTGGTCTTGAATTATAAAAATGAGGATGGTATGGATTACTAGAAACTAAATTAATTAATAGTAAATAATAGGTATGCATTTCCAAGGCTTGATGATGTTTTTGAAAAGTTAAGGGAGATGTGGTTATCCAAAATTGATATATGATTAGGATATTATAAGTTATGTTTTAAGGTCTAAGATATACCAAATACAACATCTAGAAGTAGGTACACGTTTTATGAGTAACTAATTATGCCGTTTGGTTTGAAAAATATGCCAATAGTGTCTATGGCTCTCATGAACCATGTTTTCAACCTTATTTATACTCTTTCATCAAGTTATTTGTTGACTATATTCTGGTATACTCATAGTTCTCAAAGTAACATACTGGTCATCTTAATATATTTCTAAGAAAACTATATGTATATCCAATTTATACCAAGTTCTTAAAGTTTAATTTATGTATCTAAAAGATACATTTCCTTAGGTACATGGTTTTTGAGGTGGGAATATCTATTGATCCAAAGAATGTGTAAGAAAATATTTCTTAGGATTAAATTTGAAATGTGTTAAAAAAACTAGAGTTTCCTATGGTAGTTCGAGTATTATATGTGGTTTATTCAAGATTTTTTTTATTTTGTAGTGCCTATGATTGAAATGAATAGAAAAGATGTCAAGTTTTAGTAGACTAGTAGGTGGGAGGAATCAATACATGAGTTAAATAATAATTTTTCATCTGCTTATATTCTTCTTTTTCCAGACCCTAGGATTAGCTATATAGTTTACTGTGATGCTTCATGAGTTATCTTGGGGGATGTATTGATGCATGGAGATTGGGTAGTCACTTATAGGTCACCTCAGTAGTGACCTCACAAGTAGATCTACCCTAATCATGACCTTATGTTAGATGTTATGGTTCATGACTTAAAGTAATGGCATTATTATCTATTTGGTGAGAGTTTTATCATTTACACTGACTATGAAAGAGTATGATACAAATTTTCTCTAGGATAGTAGAACTCAAAAAAGAGACACTGGGACGAATGCATACAGGCATTCAACTTTGAGATGTAATTTAATCTCTCGAAGGAGAATATTGACACTAATACCTTTAATAAGAAATCATAGGGATAGAGAAAATGAATATTAGAATAGGAGTGGAATCTTATGGGAATGATATAGAATTAAAAAGTGGGAATATATGAAGATAATGGGGTGGTAAACCACACTCACATGATCATTACTTACTCATTTGTGGATCAAGTAAAGGACATCCAAGAATATTATTAATTTTTTTAGGTGATGCAGGAGGAGTTGATTGGAGACAATCCTACTCTAGGATGGAATATTGATGGGAATGATATCATTTATATCCATGGAAGTGTTTTGGTTCCTACATCTATGAGAGAGGAGTTGATGAGAGGCTCTTATTCCATGTACTAGGCAGTACATCTAGGATCGACCAAAATATACCATGATATGAAACTTCATTTCTGGCTGATAAGCATACAAAATGATGTTGTAGTTTTTTTTTTCATTTCCATAGCTTTTAAAGGGTAAATGTGAAACACCAATGAAAAAGTGAGTTACTTTAGCCTCTTCTAGTTCATGTATGTAAGTGGGATAATGTGACAACGAACTTTATTATGGGACTACCAATGAATTAGAGGAGTAGATATGAACTATGTTTGGGGGTAGATTAGATGATTAAGGTTCCAAATGTTTTCCTATTTAATATTCTTAGTTCATGGATTAGTTGGTTTGGATTTATGTGTGGGAAATAGTGAAATTTCATGGGGTTCCTAAAAGTACCATTTCTAATTGAGTTACGTGTTTTACATCATGGTTTTGTAAAGACCTACATAAGTCAATGGGAACTCAGTTGAATCTGAGCACATCATATCACCCTCAGATAGAAGGATAATCTATACAGATGATCTAGATTCTATAGGATACACTTAGGGATTGTATACTCGATTTTGGTGGGTCAAGGGATGAATAACCAACCTTTTAAGAGTTCATATATAATAAAAGATTTCAGGCATCGATTCAGATAGAACATTTTGAGGATCATTATTGTTGACCATGACATTTTACATTGTTTTGGACTAAGTTGTGAATGTCAATAGGGATCGATCCGATCCTAGTGTATGAGATTTTTGAGTATGTGAAGTTGATACATAATTGTTTGGTTAGTTACTAGAGAAGGAAATGTTAATATACTGACTTGATATGATGACTTTTGGATTTCACCTTGGGTGATCGAGTCTTCTTATAGGCCTCACATTCATTAGGGCATTTGTAACACCCAAGATTTTTATGAGAAATATTTTGTTTTTATGTTATATTCATCATCAAAGGAATATTTCACTACACAAAACACTAGCTTGGCTTGCTTTACACGTAATCACAACCTTCCTCGATAGCTTGCATTGTACGCAATACTGAGTTTCACTAAACAACGATATGCTATTAAAATATTATTAAAACTAGCCGTTATGTATAGTAATACCCAATTTTTGAAATTTTATAAATTTTATCTTTCAAAATGGACTTCATTTTTGGATTCAGAATATCGAAATTATCCTAGGGTGAATTTTTGGTATTTTTCTGAAAACTTTCAATTTTTGATGAATAATGAAAACACTGGGTTACTATTTAAAAACTGAATTTTTATTTAAATAATAAATAAATTAATTTAAATTTATTTTAGGTCAAAATTTATACATAATACCTATATAAGTTCAAAGTAATTCATTGGAGTCATTTTATAATAATTTTAGATATGTAAAAATTTTATTGAACTTTTCACCGTCTTTTACCAACCTCTTAGGAGAGTTTAAAAATTTACATAAAACTTAATTTTACCGCTTCTGTGATTGGAATTTCGAAAATCCAAGAGACACAGTTAATATCAAGGAGTAAAATTTGGTTCAATAAGATAAAAATAATTTTTTGTGAATAGTAACGTTTTACTTTTATTTACCACGGTTAAAAGTAAATATGGTAATTAAGGGTAAAAATGATATTATTATTACCCTAAGACATGTCCTAATTCTATTGGATAAGTGTAATTAGACCAAAAACAACCTTAGGGATAAAATATTACCCTTTAGGTCCACTTGGATTAGATTAGGAAATTTAATATTATTTTATTTAAAGAAGAGTTAAAATAGTTAAAATCAAAGTTTAATAAATAAAACATTTTTAATATAAAGTTATAAATAAGATAAATTCGAATATAAAAATTAATTAGAAATATAAAATTATTTCCTACATAATCGTATTTTATTTATAATTTTTAGGCATTAAATAATTTAATTTATTTATGACACAATGATGATGCAGTAATTACCTTATTAATGAAATATTAAAATAATTGATATTATAAATACCCAAATAAATGTAATTTGAGACTTTTATGAATTAAACTAATTATATAGGTTAATATTACATGTTAGTATTGATTTAATTAACTTTTTTCGAACTAATCATGCTGTTATGATTATCACAAAAATCAAGTACCAAATAGTGTCAAAATTGACATAAAATAGTTTTTAAAACCAATATTATATTATTAATTGTTATTTTATTTCTAAAAATCTAAGGTTTGGCCAAATTACTTATATAAGGTTATATATATTAGTAATTAACCACTTGGGGTTCTTTTGGCTTGTTATAGTAAGTTTATTAACCATATAGTGTAAGAAAACAAGAAGACACAGTAAAAGTAAAATTATTTAACTTAAAGTTAAATCTAATTGATAAGGTAACAATAGTAACCTAAACTTGTCTAAAATCTATTGGTTGAGAGGATTTCTACCCAGCCCCACCTTATCTTCGAAATAAATAAATTTTCAGCTATTAAAAACTGAATATGACTTTATTATAAAATAATATTTTAAGTTTTTCCTAAGGTGCCCCTCTCCTCCCTTATAAAAGGGAACCTCCTCCCTCTCCTTCTCACACCACTTTGAGCCTTCAAGATCAGAAAAACCCTGACAATTTCTATTCTCCACTTCCCTAGAAACATTTTAGAGGTTCTGGTATTCTTCAAAGACCATCTTTAGTGCCCTACGAGAAGGTTAAGAAGAGGCGCTTCAAAGAAGAGGTAATGTTCGTTACCAATTATTTCAACATTATTTTTTCTTCTACTTATTCTTCTTTAATTGTTTCATTATGAAGTAATAACATCAGTATCACTAGTATATTGATATGTTATTATAAATATAAAACAACTCTATTTCACCTTCTATCCATCCTACGGAAAACGAAATCACCGCACGTGCGTATGTACGGAATACGGTCTCCACGCCATGGTGTAATCTGTTTTCAACCACCACCTTACTTGGATGGGTATAATGGTGTAACTAATAACTATATATGATTATTTTAAGGTTATATTGATTCTGAAATAGTATACATACACTTCAATACAATTCCATGATCATGGGAACGATATCATCGCTCGTGCGTACGTACAGCCTACTGTCTCCACGATGTGATGCGACTCGTTCTACATGATCTTCAATGCATAATGATTATATAAATGAATTTAATGAATAAATATGATATATATTACACTAAAATCATTATTTAAATGAGTAATCTATAAACTAAAAAGAATAATAATAATTTATTCGACAAAACACGCATAAGAACAAAAAGCAATAAACACCCGAATAACAAGTAGCAATGAAATATTACTAACACGAAGCTAAGAATATGACCATATATGATATCATAACAATGAGTACGATTATGGAATAAGTAAATAACATTATTTAAATTATTATACAGGAGGTTCAGACACGTACGAAGCAAATCAGACCTAAGGTAAGGGAAAATATTTCAATCTCATTTTTATCTAAGATTGTTTATACTTCAGAATTTACTGGGGAATATTTATCATCCTCATCTATATTTCCTCAATATGTAATATTATTTCTATCCTCCTAAAATTGTTTAAATCCAATTTTACCCTTTGGTGAGTTTTTAGTAAAAGATATGAAAGGAATCTTTTGTCGTTTTTAGTACGAGGTACTTTTTTGACTTTTCCGGAAAAAGTACGAGAAGAATGTTTTTCTTTAACTTATACAGAAAGAATTGATTTTTATAAAATTATTTCCATGAATATTCCTTTAAAAGTTTTCAAGTTTATTTTTAATCAACTTATTTTAGTTTAAAATTGTATGAAATTTTAAGAAAGGAAAATTGTTTTGAAGTAGAAAGGATATTTTCCTCAAGAATGGAGTTCAAGCATTTCATCAAAATTATTTTCCATCTAAGATAATATAGGGTTCTGTTTCTATCCCTATTATTACATTTATTTGATTATGTTATGATGGAATTATTTTTATGATGTCCTTTTATCTTATATGGATTATGTTATGATGGCATGACGTTTAAGAATCCTATTTTCATTACATGGGTTATGCTGTGATGTATGATTTATGATCTTGTGGCACACATAAGAATGGTATCATTATGAGATGGGTGGGACCTATATCTCCCTCCAATTCATTGGGTAAAGATTTATATCTCATGAGATAGACATGGCTGGAACGACAGGTTAATCCAGTTCAGTGATACAGGACTGAAACGAGGAGTGAACTTGGTTCAGAAATAGACTTTTTCTGCTAAGATAGTATTGGAAATGAGTCTTGACTACTAAGAAATGATTCTATATGATTATGTGTGTATTCCAAAAAGTTTTATGTTATGATTATTGGGATTACATTTCACTACTATGATTTATCCCATGTTATGAAATTATGATCTCTTTTGCAGGTTAAGATTTCAAAAATGTTATGTTCTTATGAATATGATGTGATTGATATTTCTTTTGTTTACCCTTACTGAGAATTTGAGGTCACCCTTTTGTATGTTTTATTTTTCCCAGGTCAGGAAGAAGGTTATTAAGTAAGATACGCCAAAAGGGACTCTAGATATGATAAAATAAAAGGGAGACAGTGTAGATGATTTATGAACCCGTTGTTTATGTTTCCTAGTTTCTAAAGACACTATACCTATACAGTACTTTCATAGTTTTTTTATATGTTGTAATAAGTATGATTCAATTCTGAATTAATAAAAATGTATGTAAAGTATGGGTCGTTATAGCATTGGTGTATGAGTAAACATGTAATCTAGCACTATAGTTTGTTGGTTCATTCAATATTATGGAACTGATCAGGATGGTGGGTTACCATTCAGATCTTTCTCTACCATATTAAGGTATTCATGATCTGTTTTATGTGTCATAACAAAAAAATATGATAAATACCCTATATATATGATTTATAGTGAATATTACAAGATGGAGGTGAATTTTTTGTTTAAGTAATGTCTAGTGCAGATCATGGACCAAAGGGTGAATGTGTTGTGTGGAAAGAAAACACCACTTGTTCAGGTTTTGTGGTTGCATAGATGGATGTAGGAGGAGAATTGGGAATGGGGGTTAGATGTCTAATTTAAGTGGCTATATTTTCTCAAAGGATACCCCTAGAGATGATTCTCGAGGATGATAAGTCCTTATAGGGGGATTTTGTAACTCCCCTTAAATTTCTAATGCATTAATATTTAATTTTTCCAAAATATGTGTATTATACTTCACTTGGGCTATTTAGGGTGTCAGTATTGTTCAAGAGTGGGTTTAGGGAGAATATATTGGACCTAAATCTTAAAGGCTACTACATGTATCTATTCATGGTTTTAAGGTATACTTAATATCATTAATAATTGGGATAGAACCCTACGGGTTGTTCTTGAAGATGTTCACACTATGAAAATGTTATGTGCAGTTTTCTTAATGGAATCTTAGTAAATTTTCTTGGAACCTCCCCTTAATCTTACCCGTACTACCCTATAATATTTAAATGACATATACATTGGAGGAGGATTCCCCTTTATTATTCTAGTCCTCACTTCCTTGTTTCTTCACCATTTGGAGTTCTATTCATCTTAATGGTTTTCTTTCAGTAAGTCTAAAACCATTATGCCATTTAATCATTATTTCCCTTGGTTTTTCCTTATTTCATCCTTCCTACAACCCTAATGTCTAAACTTTTGGGATAAAATTAGGGATTTTGTATACTGATCTTGTTTTTGGTAGTGATTAAGGGTGTATCGGCTTTGCCCCACCTAAGGTAGTATGTCCCGTACCATTTTATGGAATTTTAATAATGTTGTATGTATAATTTTATATGAAGTTTTATGTGTATTTCTATGAGACTTATTAATATGATGTTAAAATTATGTTTTAGGTTTTTATTGATGTGGTACACTGTTTAGAGGTGGAGATATGGGTTTATGGGTTGCTTTTATCAGTTTCATGACATGTTTTATAGGTGATGTTGGGGTTGTATACTCAGGTAAAGTAACATAGTAGAAGAAATTAAGGCTTGGTTTGGGCTAGTATATACACGATATATGTTTAATGGGATGGGGGTGAGGTTTTCCATTATTTTGATATATTTTTATGATGTGTATTGTTTTTATATGTCCGTTGATTGAGGTGATCACCCTTGAAACCCCAGGATGGATTGGTGTGTATGGGATGACCTCCCTAGAATCCTTATAATGCATCATCATGTATGATATGAACTCCCTAAAATCCTCATGATGGATCAAAATGTATAATATTACCTCTCTATAATCATAGGGATGGTTTGGTGTGATGAGATGATCTCTCTAGACACCTTGAGATGGGTCAGGGTGCTGATAAGGCCATGACCTATGGGATAGGCCTAGGACATGGGTTATACCATTCCATTATGGTTCTAATAGACTATACTTTTAACATGAAACCAAATATAGTAGGTCTTTTATTTTTTTAAACCTAGTTAGATAATGATGGCTGGGTGGGTTGTGTGTTTATTTATGCCTTTGTTTTTTATTGATTCATACACATTCATTTACTTACTTCACTTATGCTAAGGGCCCATTGGTGGTGTCCTATTGGGTTTATTATCACTCCCTAACCAATAATATCAAAAAAAATATAGACTTGATGATCATGGATTCATCCAAGGGAATGGGTCCTGTGATATATTTTTGGGAATGTTCTAGTGGACAGGGGTAGAGTCGATATAGAATAGACTCCGAGAGCTTTTGTAGTTATGTCTATTTATTTATTTATTTATTTTATCCTTTTTTATATTGATCCAACACATTTAGGATATATTTATTTCTAATTTATTTCTTTTTTTATTTCATGACATTATATTATAGCATATTTTATATGTTATTTCTTCTAATTATTGTTCTTCTCTTCATCTATTTGATTACGCTTGTTTATTTCTTTATTGTATGTGTGACTCTGATGGATATCTAATATAGAGGGTATAGTCTACCCAAAATAATATTAGGCACCCATCACTAGTTTTAGTCCTCTTGAATATGTGGAAGATCTAATTAGTTCATATAATGGCTTCAGCCTGAACTGGGTGATTCGAGTCGGGGAGTCACAATGACTCAAGAAGATCAACTTAGGTATTTTATCTATCAAAACATTAATATAAAGGACTTGACCTCCATAAACTATTTTATAAGTATTTTGGTCTCTTCGAGATTGAAAGATATATTTTTTCCTTAATAAGAATAAAAATTCATCTTATTATTAGAGACAAGGTTTTCTAATGCATACACCACTGGCAATTCTTTTTAGATATTTGAGAATTAATTTCATAGTGTAAGGTATTTACCTCACCTCAAAATAATTTTAGATATTTAAAAAGTTAAATTACATTAATATGAATCATATATATATTTATTATGTTATAAAAAAGTGATTTACTTCATTGATTATCCTATAATATTATATTAGTATGTTGTTTTACATATTGCTAGATATGTCATGTTTGAACCCATCTTTGGACTACTGTACTTTGACCATGGGCATGCTAATACCTAAGAATTATATAATTAAAATTAATTATGTTTTTATACTTTTATATAACTTTAAATGCATATTTAATTTTCATTAGTGGTAATCACTTTTCTTGAACTATCAAAAAGAATACCATGCCATCTTGCTGACATATGGAGTTAAAGTATCAATCTATGACACACATGAAAACAAAAAATTATATTTGATCAATATATATTGAATGAGATTAGTTATACCATTAGTAAAACTACTCATTTATGGTATGAAAATCATAAAATTATCAAAATTTCAATAAATATCATTTTCAATGAATGGGTGAAGTATATAGAGATTAAAGTCCACTTTTTCAAGATAATTATGAGAGGAAATACATATATTCTAGTTATGAAATATAATACAACTTATTTTTTTTAAATATCTATATTACAAAGATTATATATAAATAATGTATCCAATTTTATTTGGATATACATTTATGGATGGTTTTAAGGGTATCATGGTTACATAAATAATAAATAAAACCACCCAAAATGATGACCACCTAAAAAATTGACAAAAAACCCTCTAAAAAAAACTAAACCATCTTCAACAAATATAAATGAATGTAAAATATAAAACAACAAAAAAATATATCCTTCATGTTGGAATGTGAAAATTGTGGAAAATATTAATTATAGGCATTAACATGTTCATTTTATCCATCTATAATATCCATATTTCATGCCACTAGAGCTCTTACCATAAGGTGATGGGCCCTTTCAAGTCATAAATTTTACATTGAGTAGTGAGATCATCTAATACTTGATTCACTTTTTGTGATATGTACTTAAATTACTTTTAAAAAAATATAAAGACCAAATTTATTAAAAAACATGGTAAATATTGGTAGGAGTACAAATTATATGGTGTACGATATTGGCCAAAATAATTGAATCATTTTCAAGTTGGATATTTTGGAAACTATTTTAGATAATCCATTTTAGAGATCAGAGGAAAAATGGATCCTTGAAAATTAGAGAATAATTAAACCATGTTCATATATTAGATGTAGTAAGGAAATTACTAGCATAGTCCTTGACCATAAATTTCAATCTAACTAATAGGTCTTTTTAAGATTCATATGAATTAATATCCAGCTTCCAAATAGTGTTTTAATAGATAACTAAGGGAAATTCAAATCTGTTTGGGATGACTACACTATAAGTGTAACCCTCTAATATCATTATAATCCAAGGGATTGGTAAACATAATATTATTGTCCATAGTATACTGATATAACCAAATTTATATTACCATCATAATCATTATGTAGCAAAATATTATGTAAATACTAGATACATTATATAATTTTAACAAGAATAGTATAATGAATAATATAATAAAATTTATTATGAAAAAAATACTATTAGTTATAAAAAATAATAATATATTTCTTGAGAAAATGATTTATTTTTAGTCCCTTGGATTTGAAAAAATGATCCCAAATTTTCTAGATCACTTCATATCATAGGAAAATATATTAAAGAAAACCTACATTATAATGGATAAAAGTACTTCTTGAGGGTATTTGATTTTTTACTAAAATTATAATTACTTGGAAAAGAATTATTTAGTTCCCTCTTTAAAATTAAAGAATTTTTTAAAAGGTAAAAATAATTCCAAACAATAATATAGGAATCCATGTAATATTTTTTACCTGATTAAATTAATATTGGAGTGAAAATCAATGTAAATAGAAAAATATGCATTATTAAAATAATCCTATAAAAGAAACAAAGCTTTAACCTAAAGAGTATTTTTTTATTCTTAGAAATAAATTATCATCTCATCTTAATTAGGTTGATTAGTTATCATTGTATTAAAATGATGATTTTGAGTGTCTTTTATTGACCACCATTGGTGGGTTTTAGTGAAAATATTAATTTTTTATTAAAAAGGGTAAAATGGAGAATAAGAAATTATTGAGATATCTGATTGAAAAATAGATCTTTCTATTGAGTTTTAAATGTTTTATTTACCATATTATAATATTTTTTAATTTTCATGTGATGTTAACTTTGTGTGCAGTGGTGAAAAGGCATTTTTAATGATATATTAAAAATTAAATAACAAAACATTAATTAGAATGACCTAGCCTCTCCCACATTACATCCAAAATTTTGGGTGGTGGTGATTAAAAGAGGATAGTTTTTTGGAGGAGGTATCCTTTATGTAGGATTCATAGGAGATCATAGATCTCAGCTAGAGAGTGCGGGATCCTCACAAAATGAGTATGTTATCTCAATCCAATGTGTTTACTTCCAAGACCAAATTATCTCTTCTAAATTTTCTATTTAATATTAAAATATTTTCATGTAATTAAATTATGTTATTTAATATTTTATGATGAATACATAGTATCTGGATCCATCCAAGTGAATATATTTTGAGATAACCTTGAGAAGTTCTAGGGTAATTTTTAGAAAACCATGGATAACATTTTCATTTTGAGGAATAAATACACCCACTAAACCTCATTATAAAAAACTCAATAATTTTAATCAATTTACATTAGAATCAATCAAATATGAGTTATATTTTAGGATAAATAAAAAAGAGTATATTTTTGATTTTATAACTTCTCTCTAGTTTTTGAGGGAATTAGAGTTTTAATTTTGAGAAACCATGTCCAAATCTTGAATCAGGGGGATGAAATTAGATTTGGTATGAAATTTGGTGATTGTAATCCCTATTCAATTACTATACATGGTAGATAATAGTGATGGTAAGTGAAGATGATAGTAAATACCTGGTGAAGCAATGAAAACTATATGATATTTTATTAGATAATACTAATGGTAAAGAGACCCAAGATAAGCATAACCTAATAATACATTAATTTCATGATTTAAATAATACATCTTACAAATTTTCACACAACCCACAAACTTAAAGAATTAGTCTCTTAGATATTATCTACATAGGAATTATAATTTATAACACTTGAATTTTTTTTCCCATAGTTGTGCTCCTATAGAGACTTTTTGAGGCACATCACTTGATATAATCATCTTCATAACTCAAGGAATGAAAACATAAGAAAGGGGTGATATCAGAAGCTCAGTAAGGGAAAAAACTTATCATAATTTATTTGATAATAAGAATAAAGTAAAATATGATGAGGGGTATGAATATCATATTAAAATATCATAAGAACATATATTATAATTATAAAACATGGTAGAGTAATATAAGATCTTTAATGAAGCATACAAGTTATAAAATGGATCAAAATACATCTCAATATTTATAAAACATGTTATAATGACATATAAGTGTGGAATATTTTTAAAAAAATGCATATCTTGAAAATTAAGAGAATATTAGAATTGTAAAATAACTTGATAAACAACTTGGAAATGTATCACAACCATAACCATAAGAAAACCTTTATAATAAAACTCACTATTTTCACACCTTTGTGAATAAAATCATTATGTCCATGCCTAAAAATATGAGAAAACTCATTATACCTATTCTTATGTGAACAAACTCATTATTTTCATACCTTAATATCTCATGAGATACCAAATTTAACCAACGCATTGTAGGGAAATTTCATCATCTTTACATATGTTCACCACTTAAAATCAACCACAATGAAATCTTAAATAACCCATAGAAAATTAATGCGCCCCATAAAATTTTTAAAAACATAAAATAATACGATGTTAAGGAATAATAGGATATTAATAATATAATTTTACAAAAGGAATCATATTATAATATATAGGGTGATCAAAACATCACTTCATGAGATTTAAACCTTGGAGGAAAATTAAAAGTGAAAATAAAAAAGTTTTCCAAAATATTATTATAAAAGTTGAAGTGAAAATTACTTTAAAAAAATGTTTAAAAAGGAAAATATAAAACATAAAAAATTATTATAAAGAGTTCCAAATAAAGGATCCTTGAAAAGAAACCAATATCATGCTAATAATTCCAAAGTATTAAATAATGAAAAAACTTCTGTATTATGTTTTTTGGCTGTTTAAAGAAAAATACACATCAGAGAAAAATTGAAATAAATTTATTTAATAAAATAGGAAAATTAAAATATAAGGAATATAAAATAAAAAAATAGTATTATTTCATTAAAGGAAACAATTTATATTGAAAAAACATGGATACATAAGAAAAATATTTATTGGTAAGAATGTGAGTAATTTTTACGAAGGGTTATACTTTTATTTCTATTTTTTAATAAAATAATGGTTATTGATGATGATGAGTAATTTAAAAAGAGAATAAGTGTAAATAATATATAAAATAGGATAGTGGTAAGATCAAATAATTCTTGAAAATTATATTCAAGTAAGAAATATTATGAACCAATGAATCAAAAATTGAGTTGATGGACACTTACCTTGAATTCCAACTTATTTGAATATGCTCTAACCTTCTAATAAAAATAAATAAATATCTTAATTAAATATTTCATAATCTTATTCATATCTATAACCATTTATAAACTTTATTAATAATTATTATCTATATTTATATTAGATAGTTATTATCCATTTTGGATATTGGGTGTGAGTAGTCTTGATCATTTTTAACTAGTTTTTAATAAAAAATTTTCTATTTTTTATTCCAATAAATTTAATCATTCTTATATTATTCAAGATTTAATAATATTTTTTTAAAATTATTCTTTATGTACCATTTCATTCGGTGAAATACATGGATCTGGTTTGTGAAAAATAAAATTATGATGAACGAGTTCTGGCGTGTTTACCGATCTAAAGGTGATATATTGATAAATATATTAAATATTAAATAAAAAATTTATGAATAATTAAAACATATTAAATAAATTATTACTAAATTATATTAAAATTATATAAAATTATTTAATAATTCTCAATTTTAACATTATAACATCATCTACGTAGGTGAAAAAACTAACACAAATGAGAATGCATTATTATGATTTTATGAGTAAACACATGTTTATATATAATTTTAAGATAAATTTTAAATAATATTAATAATTTCATAAATATCATTTAAATTAATTAAAATAATTCTTAGAACCATACATTTAGGGTAGTGATGACAAATAAAATTCATTATTTGTGGATGTGGTGGTCCACACGTACGCTTGATTAATGATTCCATTTCTAAAAGAATGGGATGAAATGAAGGTATATAATGAATTTTAATTTAAGAATAATAATTTTAAAAAATAAAACTTATTAATTCCTAAAATATATCCCCTTTAACAATCATTAGTGGTTATGATAAAAAACCAACCACATCGCTTCATGGAGGCAGTAGTCTGCATGTAAGTAGAATTGATGTTGTTTTGTTTTTATTGGCAGATAGAAAGGATTGAATAATAATTTTTCCATTAATATAATAACATGAAAATATATTAATAATAATTTATTAATAATACTAGGGTGTCTATAATAATATTAAAATAAAAATATTATGAATCAAAGGTTAAGGAGTAACAATACTCACATTGAAAACTTAAGATATATCTTGGAAATATTCTTCAAAATGGAGGCCTTACACTAACTAATAGAGATAATATTCTTATGAAATTGAGATAGGGTTTTGGAAAGATAATTTTTTTTATACTTTTTGGATAAAATATTAAGTAATAGTTTTTCATGAAGTGGTATAAGTGATTCCCTTTCATAAGTGAAGAGATACATAATTTTTGAAGTACCCATTACATTTCAATTATGGCATGGCACTATTCAAGGGTGAAAGGTTCCAAAGTGGGGTATAATAAAATTTGGGGTTATATAAGGTTTATAAACCCTCTAAAAATAACTTTTAAATACGTTTTAAACAGTTTTTGAGTTATTTACCATTAGATTTCACACCTGACTATTTTGGTTTTTACCTTGGTAACTAGTTTTTAACTATGTAATTTTTGTTTCACTAAAAATATAAGAATAAACATATTAAGAAATTTGGGTGTTATAAAATGAAATTTAATAACCATATAATATAATTCAATTTCTATATAATATAAAATAAACTCTTAAATTAAAACATTTAATATATAGAAAAACTCTTTTGTAGAAAAATGTTTTTTTCACCATCAAGTGTTCTTAACATTATTTAGTATTAATTACCAATTTAATTAGTGTTAATATATTTATATATAGGTTTAAAATTTATATTAAATATATTTTTGAGAATATTTTAATTTTTTTTATATTAAAACTAAAAAAATTTAGTAAAACAATTCTTTGAAAATTACAATTTTACCATTATCGTTGTGATTAAATTTAATCATACTAATCATACTTTTACCAATAAAAGTGAAATTAAAATAATTAAATAATATGAATATTTAGATAAAAACATAAAATAAATTTATTTATATTTAATTATTATGATTTATGAAAACTAATTTTTAATATAAGAGAATAAAAGAAATTTTTTGAGCAAAATATTTCTTACGTTTTAAAAAATTTAAACTTGTGATTTATAAACTCAATATAGTATTATTTAAATGATTTATTTTAATTTGATAAATATATATTTTTTATTGTAAAAATGTTTTGGAAACTTTTATTTCATTCTTGTATTATGATAATGTCATAAAACTTACTATATTAACAAAATTAGAATTTTCTCACTATTCACATAAAAATAAATTATTTTATAAAAATATAAAAAATTAATCCTAAGTTAATATTGAAATTATGAATCCAAAAAATTAAGTTAATTTTTTCAAATTCAAATTCTAAAATTTATATATTTATCTTATAAATTAAAATACAATATATAATGGAAAATTATTTTGTTGAAAAAATAAACTGTTTAAGATTTAAGTGTTCTTAATATTTTTTCATGAGTTTCATATTGATAAATATTTTTTTAATATACTAAAGGTTTTATTATTTTTATAATTTTATTATATAATACATTTCATTTTATTTTAGTTAGGCGTTGTGTGTGAAACAATATTTTAGACAACACATTTATTTATGTAGAAATATTTACAAAAATAAGGGTCATTATATCATACACCCAAAAAATAATTTCATCCTAAAAATTTTATTACATGGAGAAAAATAAGTTATGGTAGTTTTCTCTCATCAAATCCTCAGGTTCCCAAATATCATACTCAAACTAATGATTTTTATATAAATTTTGTGAGATTGGTGGTCCTGTTGATCAAAACTTGTCTCTTCGATCCAAGATCTTCATAGGTTATTATTCATATAAAAGGTTATGTTCAAACTCTAAAACTTTCAGGATAAATGAATTTTATGGATCATTTATGTAATTCCTCAGAATTGATACATTGAATAGATCATTCACTTTAAAAAGGTATGTGTGGATTACTCAGTGATATTCTACAACCCTGATTTGATCAATTATATTGAAGGGGACAATGTATCTAGGGCTTAGCTTTCATTTCTTCCCAAATATAACAACCCACTTCTATGGAGGTATTTTAAGGAAAACCTTGTCACTGAATACAAACTCAATATTTCATTGATGATTGTCTGCAGAAATATTTTATCAAATTAATGCCACCTTTATATGGTATAACATGGTTTGAAAATTATCCATCATTTCTTGGAAAAGGTCTAGATCTATCAGGTTTCTCTCCACAAATTCATCCCATCATGTTGGATTCCTCTATATCTTCCCATAAAGAGCCTTATATGGTGCCATATAAATTCTAGAATGGAAACTTTTTTATATGAGAACTCAATATGGGGGAGGTGTTGATAGAAACATCCTTGGAAGTTCATTGAACTTGAAATTTTCATATCCTAAAGAGTTTTAATAGTTCTTTTATACTAACCATCTATTTAAGGATGATAAAAAGTTCTAAAACTAAAATCTTTCTCCAATGCTTTGTAAAGACTTTTTTAGGACCTCGAGATAAAACTCGGATCCTGATCAGATACAATAGAGAGTATTACTCTATGAAGCCTTAAAACATACCTTATATATATATATATATATCTTAGTGAGTTATTCAAGAGTTAAATCTTATTTTATGGAAATAAAATGTTTTGATTATTTAATGAAATATACTACAACCAAAATAGTATTATGTCCATTAGATTTCTTGGTAAGTACTGTGAAAAAATACATGGATATGTTTTCCCATTTCCATATTGGTATGGGTAATGGTTTCATCATACCCTTATACATTTTTCATTAAACCTTAAATTTACAAAATACCAATAATAATGATACATATTTTATAATTTATCTCTTCATTATATCCCATGGAAGTTTTTATAAATCTTTATACATCTTCACACTTTTTGGTTGAATAGAGACGAATAAGGTATGTTAACATCCAAAAGTTACTTTTTTTATTCCAATTTTGATGGGACACATATCCATGTTCTAAAACATGTAACTTAATATTTATCAAAGATGACATTTAGAATATTCAATAACAAATTTTATATCTCTACAACATCTTTATGGTATTTTTTTAATCTTCATGTGAGGTTGAGTAGTTAGTTGGGAAATATAATATTTCTATCCTCCGATTATGAATTCAAGATTCATACTCTTAAAATATATGAGTATTTTATTTTTTTCAAGATTCATCCTTGATATGGTAGAATTTTATTTCTACCTAAATGGCCTAAAGGCCTTCAATTTTTCTTGATTTTTGATATCCCCCCTATGAAAGGTGAGGGGGAACCCTTACAAGGACCGAATGATTAAGTGGAAATTACATGACCTATAGGTCTTAGAAGAAATCATCTAGATAAGACAAATTTAAACTTCCCCTCCCAAAAAAACCTCGTGAAATCAACACTCCAACTCCGCAAGGATGGTCGGCTAGCTGTCTTACTCAAAGAATCAACCACCTTATTTTACACCCCTAGTTGGTAATGTATTAAGCGGGAATGATTTTTTATCAATTCCATATATATCCTTTTGTTAATATTAAACTCATTATATGTGAATATAATTTTCAATATCTTATTATTATTATTATATATGTCACACTTTAAACATAGTGATAATTTTACTAAATATTTAATTAAAATACCAATTTCAATAGCTCCAAACCATGCATCAACTAATTTTTCTCATGAGTATTTAATTGGTGTGAGGGATAAACACTTAACTTATCATTCTACATGAGAATGAAACCTAATCCATATTTCAAAGCATCACTATATATTACAAACCCATACCCACTATAGGGTAATGCATGAATAAGAGTAGTGACCATTATCTTTTTTAGTTCCTTAAAACTTCCTTCACATTCCACTTCAAAATAGAACTTCACTCCCTTCCATGTCAACTTGGTTAGTGGATTTTATAGCTGTGAGAAATTTCTCACAGAGAGTCAATAATATCCTCTTAACCCAAGAAAACTATAGATATCAATTATACTGGTAGGTCTAGGACATTTATTGATAACTTCCATCATTTATGGATCTATTTATATGACCTTTTTTTCGATTACATGTCCCAAGAATGATACTTTCTACAAATTTAATTTACACTTTCTAAATTTGGAATATATTTTCTCATTTCTCAAGGTCTTTAACATAGTTTTAAAAATGATCGTCATGCTCTTCATTTCTCTTTTAATATATAATAATATCATCTATAAAAACAAAAAAAAGACCAAGGTAGTCTCTAATGACTCTATTCATGAGATCCAAAAATATAGTGTCATCACTCAAAAGTCCAAATGGAATCACTATAAATTCATAGTGTACATACCTAATATGAAAACTTGTCTTGGAAACATACTCCCTTTTGAACCTGAACTAATGGTATCCAAATAAAAGGTCAATGTTCAATAAGTATTGATCTCATATGAGTTAATCTAAAAGATCATCAATATAGGGTATATGATACTTGTTCTTGATCATTATTTTATTATACTCACAATAATCAATGCAAAGACACATTGATCTATCCTTATTTTTGAAAAAAGAACTAGTGAACCCCATTGTGAAGAACTAAGGCATATAAAACACTTTTCTAGATTCTCTTACAATTTATCCTTTAATTAATCCAATTCAATGAGATATATTCTATTTAGATTCTTTAAGATAGGAATGGATCCATGTATGTGTTTGATGGAAAATTGAGCCTCCCCCCAATGGCCCGAAGGCCTTCCTTTTTTTTATTGATTTTTGATAATCCACCTTTCAAGGGGTGAGGTGGAACCCTTACAAGGCCCGTAGGCATAAGTATTACATGGACCATAGGCCTTAGAGGAATTCATTGCTCGTAGTCTTCAAACATTACATATAACCCAGACTAACTACTTGGAACTGCTCGTCCCCAACATCTTCATCGTGAAATCAACTCTCCACCTTCGCATGGCTGTTCGGCTAGGCATTCCTGTGCATGCACAGGCTTGTCCTGATGGTAGGTGCCATACCCTCTCATTCTTGCAATCCGTTTAGCTTCTTCTTTGGTGAAATCTCCTTGCTCATCCTCTTTGTAGATCTTGTTCCTTGTAGGTTGTTTGGTTTTCATCTGCACTTAAGGTAGCCCGAAGGCCTTGAGGTGGCCCAAAGGCCTTACTTACCCGAAGTCCTAGGTGGCTCGAAGGCCTTACAAGACTCATGGACCAAATCGGTGGCCCGAAGGCCCAAACAGGGGCATATTCTCGGCTGTTACAATGCTAAACAGTGCCTGATACAGTTCCTGCTACAGTACCTGCTACAGTACTGCACAGTTCCCACTATAGTTTCTGCTACAGTTCTGATACAGTACCTGCTACAGTACCTACTATAGTACTGCTACAATCACCTAGAAATTCTGCCTCCACCTGGATTTGATCCCTGATCGCTTGGATGCACTTGTGGAGTCCTTACCAACCGGGCTAAGGCTCATGTGCGATGGAAAATTGAACCTCATACTATAGAATAAGAACAAGTAGTTCATATAGAAACACACCACTATACTCTTTTACAATAGGTGTGACATAAATATTGAATTACTCCACGATCATTTGAGACAACATTCCCTCATTTCTAGGTATCATAACCCATATTATAGAATTTTATTTCATAGAGATTTCATAATAATCTTTTCATTGATACTTAATAACATTATGATTTAGGATATGAAATTATATTTCCTTATCCTGAAAATTAATATGTGATATATGTATAGTGATACAATCTAAGCCCAATATCACATTTAATTCTACTAAGTTAAGTATAATAAGATTCAAAATGACTATCTACCCACAAATATTTATTATATAAGAGTTATATATCTTGGATGAAATCATCATTCCACTAGATTTTTTTTCACATATATTTAGATATCTTATGTGTGAGGGGGTGATTAAACATTATTAGAAACTTGTATGATATAAAATAATATAAATAAATAGAATCAAATAATTTATTTTCAACTCTAGAGTGAAGGATAAGTGTACCTTTCAATACTTTATTATTGTAATCCACCTCAGTAGTGGTGATTGGGTATGATATCCCTTATTCCCAAACTAAATGAATTTGAATTATTATAGTGTGGGTGGTGTATTAGTAGAGTCCTTATTTTCCATCATTGTCTTAACCAACCCCTTAACACTACTTTGTAAGTTATTATCCTAGAGTCATTCTTTACCATACTTAGAATACTTCCCTGATATCCTAAGGAAATTAATTAGGTGATTCCTCCCACATTGTTTTCATGTAGTAAATTATATTTTCTACCCACCATCTATCTTATAATCAGAGCTTCCATGATACTACACTATCATTTTCTTTTCCCCAAAATAATGAGAGTTTTTAGTTTCCATCTATACCTTTAGATCACACCAAAAAATATCTTCATAGATACCAAAGTATCTTATGGATAACTCCATTATAAGACTAGGATTTATATTATTAAAGAAGTAATAAATTTATCATTAAGTATTAGAGATGAAACCAATGGAATGACACAAGATTATTGTGAAGTTTTCTTAATATGTACCAATATATTCATCCCTTTTTTACTTTAATTTCAATAATTCCTGATCTATTTTCTTACAAAGAGTTTGATAAAAATACTTATTGAAAAATTACTTCTTGAACTATTCTTATTCCATATATTCTAATTCCTACTTTTATATGGTATTATTAATTATATTCTAGTAATAGTCATCCTCACCTTCATAATATTAACTGACTAAAATGACCTTCTCATGGTCTAAGAATTGGATAATGAAAAATATCTTTTCCATCACATTGACCCACTACATAGAAACCATTAGATTAGAAAAAATATTAAATTAATAGAAGAATTAAATTAAGTTTATAAAAGTTTATGTATATGTAAAAATTTCTAAAATATTTGATTAAGATATTTATGTTTTTTTATTATGGATCTTAGAGTGCAGTGGACGAATATGAGAAACTAGGTATGGGGTTATTTGTCTCAAATTTAATTTCTTGATACATAATTCTTAATGGGAACCATTATACCTTTAAAATGATGCTATTAAGACCTAATGAATATATTTTACCATATTCATGTGATTTTAAGAGCCACATCATATAATTTCTTTATACAACCATCAATTCAAAAGATACCAAACTTGAAATGGGGTTTTATCAAAATATTACTCAAACCATAAGGGGTTTGTTTCCAATATTTTTTAAAAGTCAAAATTATTTTCAAAAAATAAAACATATGGGGAATTTATATAATTTATAAAACCCCACATAATTTTATTTTGATATTAATGGGGTGTAATTTTCCCCTTTAATTTCATTTAATCTTGACTCATATTTTACCCAAAGTGTTTTTTTGTAAACAAAACTAACCTTGTCTCTTATTCTTAGTTGGTAACTTCTTTTTTTTCAAAATCATTATTTATTGCATGTTTTTTCAAGAGTCCTTATATAATATTTAAATATTATTAATTTTATTTTCTACTTCTTGAACTTATTTTAAAAGTTTTAAATTTTTTTAACATTTTTCGTATGGGTCAATTTGATCAAAATATGAAAAAATTATCTTTTAATGTTTATGAGTGAACATGAAATTCCATCACCTTTTCATTTTATATAAATATATCCTACTATGATTTCATTATTTCCAAAGAAATTATTTTTCTCCTATTTTTATAAAATATTTCATTTAATATTCTTTCAATAATATTTATTATTTCCATTTTTTTATAAAAAATTATAAAAAGTATTTTTCATCTAATTCATTTTCCATTGACATATATCATACTTGATCAATGTTATTCATAAAATTTAACCATCCAAATTCATTCTATTTATAAATTATATTATATTATTCTCTTTTTTAGGAATTATCGACCACTTCCTTTTTCTTTCATAAAGGCCTTCAGTGTATAATCATAATTTTCTTATAGTTATTTTCCTTTGTGAATAACTTATTTTGATTACTTTGATGGAATGATGTTCACCTAGATGAGATAAAAATATTTATTTGGGTAAATTATTCACATAAATATATACCCTTTATCAATAAGGTGTATATACTATATACTTTATTATCTATATTTAATGGTATTTATAGATAAATTTACTTGATGTCATTGGAGACACATTTATTTTTAATGTGTTTATAATGTTATGATTATTGATGGAATTATTAATGATTTACTTATGTTAATCCATATAAAAACCATTTTATTACATGGGTTCATTATGATATGTTGAATGAAACCCATTTTCATACTATTCATTATTTATTCTGTAAAAGTGAATGATTTCCATTTGGAAAGTTTTATGAAACCCATTTTATTTAAATGGGATTTTTATAATGTGATAAGTGATTAATTTAAAGTGGCACTCATAAGTATGGAATATCACAAACCATCACAAATACCCTAGTACCTTGATAATTGAGTTGGAATGGTCATAGACTAAATAGAGTTCTTAATACCCATGGGTCGTTGACTGGAACCTATCATCATACAAGATAAAATAGAGAAATTTTTTTGATACAACATAGTGGAAGATAAAAGATACAAGTCAGTATGATCAAAACTATGTAGGGAGAAAGTACCAAAAACCAAATAGGTATATCAAAAACCAAAATAGAAATCATCAAATTACTCAAAAAAATACAACTATCCCAAAAGTAATATCACTCCAAGCCCAAAGGATCAAGAACATCCACCTTTTCCAAGAGGCGCTTTCACTTTTATTAGACCTGGAAGAAGGAAATATAAAAACAACCAAAGGAAAAGGTAGTGTGTGAGATATGAATCCCAGTGGAGTCTCACCAAGTTTTCAATAATATATTCCATAATAATAAATGAAATAATTCTTTTAAGTTAAATAAAATGCTCAGGGAGATACAATTTCATATTTAAAACAAAAACATGATATCATTTTAAAATGATAGAAAACATTTCAAACATGGATTAAATAAACATTTTATATAAAAAATTAAATAAATCATCTGACATGAATAAAATAGTTTCATAATCAATAGAATATATATCAAAATTATCACAACCAGTACCATTGTAATATTCTTTATGGTATGATAGTTTATAGTTATAGGATACCCACACATATCATATCAGTGATCATGGAAATATATATACACACATCCTTTAGGCCCATGTTAAATAGGACTCATCAAAATCCCAGTAGCTATAAGATCTTCCTAACTAGATTTTCTTAGATTTATCATCATAAATATATTGCTCGAGAATAATCATCATAGAATCCTTGTCCCAAATAACCCACTAACTAAACAATCTTGAATGTGCACAATCAATCAATAAATAATGGGAAATCATTTCATTTCAATTCAAATCATCCTTTACAATTAAATTACCTAATTTTTAGTTTAATACACCAATTCATTTTCAAACCCAAAACATGTATTTTTCATTATTTCATGCCTTTTAATGAAAAAACAATCATAGGTTTTAATCAATTAAGTTTAATACATTTTTCTAAAATCAATTCTTAAATGAAATCATCAATTAAATCAATTTCAAAATATTCCCAAATTAAAATTCCATTGGATTTGGGGATTTTTCAAAAAATATATACCAAATGAATTTCCAATTCCAATTCACATCCAATTAGTTTTTCAAAAATCAATTGAATGTTAATTTAGAAAAACAAGTGAATCAAGGTTTAATAAAATTTCCAATCTCAAATAGAACCACCTACCTTTAATCCTAGAAATTATAACCCATAACACCTATAATGGGATCCACCAATGAAGAAATATGGTGATAGAGATCAAGAAACCAAAACTTAAATCAATATTCAACCTAATAGATTTTAGATCCATCAACAAAATGATGATATAACCATGTCTAAGGACGAGAGAATAAGATTTTAGGAGAGAAATAACAAGAGAAGATCCACTTACCAAAGAGGGATAAAATATTCCATCGACAGTTATATTCATCAAATAATAGGTTTGGAGGATAGAAAATGGGTTCTTGAGAGCCTCTAAATAATTGGAAATTGAGTTAGGTTGAAAATGGGCCAAGTAGGAACTTAAATAGGAGTTTAAGAAATTTTTAATAAATTTTTGGAATAAAATAATCACATGCATGTGGTTAGTTGGGAAGGGTCACAAAATTATAAAAACTACACACCCTAACTGCACACCCCTCTTAGAATCACTATCCAAGGTTCATGATTTATAATAATTGGGAGTAAAATTTTCTAAACCGTGTGCTAAATGTGAAAACCTCCACTACCTAGGGTTTCATGGTTTACACTGAAGGGGTGCACGGTTTAGGAAAATCATGCGCTAATCATAAACAACCCATAAAAAATCCAAAAAAATTAAAAATTTCACTGAAAACAACCCAAGATAATCCCCAACGAAATAATGAAAAAAATAAGGGAGGAGGAATACTTGAAAACTAGTAATAGTATATTACAACCACCCTACCATACTTAATTTCTATCCCTAGAAAGACTATAAATGAGTTTCTATATATAAAATATGAGGCCACTACTCTCTCATCAGTTCCTCCATCTCCTAAGTCTATTCTATATTAGAACCATACTACCATAGAACATGGAAAAAAGGTATCATCCTCCCATGAAGTAAGTTTTTATCACAATAAAAAAACCTTAATGGATGCTCATTCATAGATAAAATAGTCTCAACATCAAGATCACTCAAGCTCAAAAACATGATATGGATCAAAAGTATACTTTTATAGCTGAGATACACGGAACATTTTATGTATTGACTTAAACTAGGGAGGAAACTCTAAATGGTAATCCACTTTCCCCACTTACTCAAAAACCTCAAAAGGTCCCAAAAAAAAAGTAGAAAGTTTCCCTTTCCTCCTAATATGCCAGTAACCCAACTGAGGTGAAAATATCAAGAACACCCAGTCACCAACAAATAACTCCAATGGTCTTCAATGATTATCAAAATTAGATTTATATTAGATATGTGCTTTCAACATTCTATGATGAATCAATTGAATCCTTTCTATCATCTCTTAAACCAATATCAGTCGAACCAAAGAAGCTTCTCCAATCCCTAAGCAACATAATAGATATTTACACAAACATTCATACAAGGTATCAAGATAATTCATTATGATCACATAATGATAAATATTTAATAAGTAAACTCAACAAATCCAATCCCATATGGCCATCCCAAGCTTCCCAAAAGTCTAAAATGCAAGAAAAAATCACATCCTCAAGAATATGTATGATCCTTTCTATCTATCCATTCATATATTGATGACATGCTCCTTATAGATGAACCTAAGATCCCAATTCTTACTGGAGGCCTCTCCAAAAGTGAGAAGAAAATGGGGATCCCAATTAGAGACTATAGTATATGAAACACCATGGAAATGAATAATCACTCTCATATAGATATTTATAATCTCTCAACTTTGGTTGTTTCATAAATGGGTATTGAGTGAGTAGATTTGGTCATCCTATCGATCAACAACCACATCAAATTATTCTTTATGGGGATATATGGAAACCCAACCAAAAAGTCCAAAGATGCATCATCCCACTTTCAAGTCAGAACTAGAAGTGGTTGAAGTAAACCTGGAGGTCTCTAGTGCCCAACCTCGTACTATTAGAAAGTATAACAATGAGATAAAAATCAGCAATTCACCATATCAAACCTGGCCACCAAAATTGATGGCACATATAATAAAAAATCTTTGTGGTCCCTTAGTTCAGTAAAAAATTGGAATTTTAGAAATATCCCATCATAGAATTCCTTACAGATAACATAAAAAAACCAATTCTAAAAACATATAATATCCTCCATGGATAATGACCACTCAACAATGGTATCCCTATCATAAAGAGAGTCTGTAATTCTATGTAATTCACCATCAATATACTAGTCTAAAAGAATCATCTTGAGAAGAGTGGAGTTAAACAGAACACTATCTAAGACAAAATCGTCCCCTATATCCCAAACTCTAATATGAAACTATTTAAATAAGACCCATTAAGTTCCACTCTTCTGATGATTCCTTCGTATCCTTGCTCAGGAGTTTCTTACCCAACAAGTTAGTAATGAAATTTCTTTTTCTGAGGGTATAGAAAATTTAAAAATAAATATATTATAGGTAATCCACCCAATTCCTTAGGTGAAGATTCATATATTATTTTATAGAAGATATAACTCAAGGTATTACAGTTATAAAACATGGTAAATGTTTCTTTGAAAAGGTAATACCACCAACTTTTAATCTCATGCATCATAGTTGTGAGTTCGAGGTCATGGGTCTGATATTTTTTATCATGTGTCCTAGGATTCTAAGAGCTATATTCTACCACGTGATAACCCTACATAATAAAAAGTCTAAAACTCGAACCTAATGTGTCACAAAAGGCTAGATTTCCCTACCTGACCTTTAGAAGAGTCAACACTGGTGAAAAAGTAAAAATAAATTTCTTCTCATCTAAAGAACTCTGAAATTTTGCATCCTAATATAAATTCACTCTCTTCTAAGTTAGAGTAGTCATCAGAGAATAAAAATTTGAAAAATTATTTACAAACTGGTGATAATGCCCTGCAAAACCCAAGAAGCTCCAAATCTTGAAAAAAGTTAACCAGGTTATCCCATGTCATAATAGATTTCACTATTTTAGGATCAAATGAGATACCATGTTTCAAGACCATATGTCTCAATAAATTTTCTTCCTAAATCCATAAATCACATTTCAATATCTTGGCATAAAGTTAGTGATTTATCAACAATTCTATAATTTCTCTTAGATGATGCACATGATCCTCCTTTGACTGAGAGTAAACCAGAATGTCATCTACAAAGACCACGATGAACGTATCAAGATACTCATGGAATACCATATTCATAAAATACATACATAATTCATGATCATTATTTAGAAAAAATGGCATGAAATGATACTCATAATGGACATAATTTTTATAGAAGGTAGTGTTTTGAATGTTAGATTTATTTTATTCTAAACTGGGGATAACCAGACCAAAGATAAACCTTTGAGAACTACTTCACCCTTTTAAAATGGTCAAACATATCATTAATCTATGGAAATGGATACTTGTTCTTTACAGTCACATTATTGAGTTTCTGGTAATCAACATATAGGAGAAGTTTTCCATTACATTTCTTAGAAAAGAGAATAGACGTCGCTCAAGGTGACACACTCATACATATAAAGCCTTTCCCTAACAGATCATCCATCTGAGTTTTCAACTCTTTCATTAAAACTGGTTCAATATAGTAAGAAGGTATAAATATTGGATGAGTACTAGATAGTAAATCAATAGAAAAATCTACCTCCCTTACTAATGGAAAACCAGATAATTCAGAAGAAAAAATATTAAAAAACTTGACCACAACTAGATGGAGATAATCACTAAAATATTCCCACTCCATGTCAAAATCAAAAACATATATTACTTTCCCTAACTCTAGATAAGAAGGTTCGAATCTACTCAACCTCGAGTCCCATTCCCCCTGAAAGATATGAAACACCCCATAAGGCATGGTAAAAGAGACCCATCATAGATAACAATCAATTCACGACTCATTGGAAATAAACCCATCCATCCAAAAAATAATTACATCAAGACATTTCATGATGAGAACTATAAAATTATAGGTAAGATTGATTTTTGATAAAGATAAAACAAAAGCAGGACAATAGATACCCAATTCTCTCTTAGTTTTGAGGTCTATCACACAAGAAACAATCTTTATAGTAAGATTTAGTGGTTTAGTAATAAAAGTTGATAAAAAAAATGAGATAAAACAGTATCAAATAAATAAATCACTAAATATAAATCTATAGTGATGGAAACTCTCACAGTCCTGGACCTGTATCAGCTTCCTCTGGAGACTCTTATACTACATGAAGAAGCTTTGTTTGGGGTGTCTTTGGCTCAAACCAATTTTTTTGTGAACAATCTAATTGAACCAAAATGATTTTTGGTGTTGATGATTCCATGCCACTACGTGGGGTAGAAAATATATAGTAGAACTTATGAAAGTTTCATGAACATCTACAAGAGTTGCATATCTTGGGTCACTCAGTGAAAACCCATTTCAAATTCCCAGAATTTCTATATTTTTGTAGGTCAAAGGGCCTGTTTTAAGAACTGAAGGAGCTATAGAATAACTATACTCTATAGAACCACCATGATACTCATAAAACATTCTATTTCCTTAAAATAACTCATAGAATTACTATTGGAAGAAAAATGAACTCCCTTAAAACATGACTTTCCATAAAGACCAAGTTCAACCATCAATGCCCTATCCTGTATGTCAGCATAAGAAGCAAGATTCAGAAAGAAAATTTGATAATGAATATTATATCCAAGGATCATCTCAAACCATAAATTCTTTATATTATCATTTGATACAATCTCAAGTAAAAACTAAACAAGATCATAAAAGTGATTTTTATACTCAGTCACGGTTCAATCATCCCACTCGAGTTTGAAAACCTCCATATCCTTAGCTAGCACTATAGAATTTTAAAATAATATGTCAATGAAAAGATCTTTAAATTCATTACACTCTAAAACCTTAGGCTTATTTTCCAAAACCATCAATTTACACCATCTCCTTCTAGGTCCTTCAAGATTGAAGGTGGCACATTTCACCTAAATTAAATTAGGTGTTTCCAAGAAATCAAACAAAATATCTATCTTCCTCAAAAAATACTCAAACTATCGAGGATAATTTGATGCTTAGAACACTAGTTACTTCTAGTGAGGAACTCTTGGGAATGATTATGAGAGTCATCCATAAGAGTTTCCGAAATTAGATCTTGAATGTTAATGGGTTCATGTGTCTATCCCAGAGCTTGGACAACACACATAATAATCTCAATGAGATTCTGGTACATCAGAGGATTCACTCATTTTAGTCATCGATATATTCCTCTTAGAGCCCATTCACATGTATTATTAGAGGCATGATTCTACACAACATTAGTAAACAACATTAAAGACATCATAAGGTTTCTATGATTAAGAAATCAAACAATAGAAATGGGAAAATTAATCCCATTAGATAAGATATAAAGATTTGTATTTAAACCTATCCAAAAAAAAGAAAGGAAAAATAAGAATTAGATCAATTTATTCCTCAAGATTCATTTCCCAAACTACCCATGGTGACTTAAGGCTCATTATTATGAGAGACGTCCATGAAATTGCTCATAACTAACTCTTAAGTACCGATAAGACATCTAAAATAGTATAATGAAATCAATGAAATATACTTAAATTACACCTTTGATACCACTTTGTCATAAACCTGCTCGGATACCCTGGTACCATTATACCTAAGACAAAACAAACATATCCTAAAGGGATTTTATGATCCCCATGAGTTAGTGACTAGAACCTGTCATCATAAAAGATAAAAGAGGGAACAAATTTTTCTATAAAATAATTGAAGATAAAATATACAAGTTAGTGTGATCAAAACTACATAGGGAGAAAGTACTAAAATACAAAGAGGTATTTCACAACCTGAAATAGAACATTATCAAAGTACTCAACAAAAGTATACCATCCCAAAGGGAAAATCACTCCAATACAAAAAGATAAAAAACATCTACCTCCACCAAGAGGCGCTTTTCCATTTTATTGGACCCAGAAGAAGGAAATATAGAAATTCATGAAGGAAAAGGTAGGATGTGAGATATAAAATTCATTAGTGTCTTACCATGTGTTCCATAAAATATTCCATAATAATAAACCAAATGATGCTTTCAATTTAAATAAGATAGGGAATTCCGATACGATTACATATTAAAAAAACATGCATTAATTTCAAAATGATGGAAAAAATTTCAAACATGGGTTAAATAATTTTTTTATATAAAATAGTTTATATAAATAAACTGACATAAATAAAACAGTTTCTAAATCAATTGAATATAAATCAAAATAATAAAAAAAAGCACCATGGTTATTTGTCCTACGGTATGATAATTCTGAGTTATAGGATCCTCACACATATCATATCAGGGATCATGGAAATATGTGTACACACATCCCTCAGGATAAAGAAAAATAGGACTTATTCACATACCATTAGGGATAATATCTTACTAACTAGTTTTTTCAAATATTTTTCATCATCAATCCATTTATAGGGAATAATCATCCTACCATGATTGTCCTAAATAATCCACTATCTACCAAAGCTCACATGTGCTCAATCAGTTAGTCAATAATAGGAAAATCTTCTCATTTAAAATCAAATCAACATTTACAATTCAATTTCCCAATTTTCAGTTAAATATGCCAATTTACTTTCAAAACCAAAAAATGGATTTTTTTATCATTTCATTCCTTTAATATAAAAACAAATCATAGGTTTTTATCAAATCAATTTAATATATTTTTCTAAAATCAATTGTCATATAAAATCATCAATTCCATCAATTTCAAAATAAACCAAAAAAATCCAATTCCATAATACTTGGTGAATTTTACCGAAATCTATACCACATCAATTTCTAATTTCAATTCACATAAAATTGGGTTTCCATAAATCAATTGAAATCTAATTTCAAACAAAAACAAAATCAATGTTTAATCAAATGGACAATCTCAAATGAAACCACATACCTTTAATCATGGAAATAATAATCCACAACACCCATAATAGGATCCTCTAATGAAGAACGATGGTGATAGAGATCAATAAAACAAACATATAATCCAGATTCAATATAATGGAGTTTAGATCCATCAACAACACAATGATCTAACACAATATAAGGAGGAGATAAAAAGAGTGCGGGAGAGAAATAATGAGACTAGATACACTTAATAGAGAGGGATTATATCTTACACTAGTTCTTCGATTCATTAATGAATGGATTTGGGGGAGACAAAATGGATTTTTGAGAGGCTCTAAATCCATGGAAATTTAGTTAGGTTGAAATAGGGTTGATCAAGAACTTAGATAAGGGTTCATGAATTTTTTTAAAATTTTCATAATAAAACTACCCTACATGCATGGTTAGCTAGGAAGGGCCACATTGTTAGAAAAATTAGGAACCCTTACTATGAACCCATCTTGGAATCAATATCTAAGGAATATAGTATAAACTAGGTGGGAACATGGTTTTCCAAAATGTAAACCAACCGTGCAAACCCCCATTTCCTAGGGTTTCACAATTTTCACTGAAGGGCCACAGAGTTGGGGAAAACCATGTTCCAACTATGCATAGCCCAGAAAACCTCCAAAAAATTAAATAATTCATCAGATATAACTCGATACAATCCCCAACTAAAGAATGATCAAAATAAGGGTCACGGAATACCTAAAAACCAGTTTCAATATGCTACATAATTGACGATGGAAGGGGTCCTATATCACCATATAATGCATTAGTTCAAAGTTTATATCTTATGAGATATGTATTTGTGAGTACATTTTAGTTTCTCATAATCATGTGTAGTTATGGTGTGGATCATGAAATTAATATTCCCTATTCTAATGTTTGTTCCAAATTTGAAATATGTTTCACAGTTTTATGCTTATTCACCTAAAAATGTTAAGATCCAATGGATAATGTATATTGAATCAGGTTTCCTCACTGTTTTGATTCAAATATTATGTTATGAAAAATCATATTATATTATTTATGAGCTATGATTTTTTGGGTATGAATTTTATTTTTTATATTGATTATACCCATATGCTCATCATATGTTCACTTTTGATATTTGATTTTTATCCTTTATGTTTACCCTTAAAGAGTGTCTAATCTCACCTCTTTCTTATGTTTACATTTCCATAGGTTATGAAGATGAGTAAAACATAAAATAACTATAAGAGGGAGTCTAGTGTGGATAAATTATAGACAAATGTTCCCAAGTTTTGTAAAATAAGTTTCATATGAAGCTAGTCCTCAAAGTCACTAAACCTTTAGTTCTTGATATTTTTTGATTATTTATGAGATGAAATGTTTAAATTATATAAATTATATAAAATAAAGTAATTTCAATCTTGGTATTTCTATATACAACCTTTTATAAATATCATTTATAATTATTCTCTATATGTACATTAGTTAGTTATTATATATTTTTTGATATCGAGTATGAGTAGTCTTGATCATTTTGAACTAGTATCATAATAACAATGTTGTTATTCATTATTATACCAAATTTCATAATTACCTAATTTATCAAGATTTAATAATCATTGTTTTTAAATGATTCCTTAAGTCACATTTCATTAGGTGAAATACATGGATATGGTTCATGAAAAATGAAATTCCAATGAACTAGTTCTGATATTTTTAATGATCGAAAGGTGATTTATTAATAAATATATTAAATATTAATAAAAAATTTATATAATTATTAATACACATGAAATAAATTATTATTAAATTATATTACCATTAGATAACATTACTTAATCATTAAGGATTTAAACATTATAACATCATTCACAAAGGTGAAAATAACAACCCAAATGAGAGTGTGTTATAATGATTTTATGAGATATGATATGTTTTCTTATAATTTTAAGATAAATTTTTCAAAAGCCTAAAATTTTTATAAATATCATTTAACTTCATTAAATTCAATCTTATAACCATCCATGCAGGGTTTTGATGAAAAATTAAATTTATCATTTGTGGAGGTGGTGGTTCATACGTACGTATGATTAATGATTTTGTTTCAAAATGAATGAGATGGAATGAAGGTATATGATAAATTTTAATTTAATAATTATATTTGAGAAATAATAAATATATTAATTTCTCAAATACATCCTTATTTTCAACCATGAGTGGTAGTATTGAAACATGAACCACATCGATTCGTGGTGGCTATAGTCTACATGTATGCAAGATTGATGTTGTTTTGTTTTTTAGTGTATAGAAAGGACCAAGTAATAGTTTATTAAATAATATAATAATGTACTAGTATATTAATAATACTAGTGTCATTATATTATGGTGAATATAAGAATTTTATTAAGAGAAATATTAAGAAGGAAAGGTAATGACTAATGAATACTCACATTGAGAACTTAAGATTTCTCCTATAAATCTACCTAGAAATAGAGGCCATATGATAAATAATTGAGATGAGAGAATTATAAACATGATAGATTATTCTAGAATGATTAAAATAATAGATCTTTAAGATCAAATTAGAAGGTATATGTGTATCATGAAGGGGTCTAAGTGATCCCCTTTCATAAGTGAATATGGGTAATTTTGGAAGTACCCCTTACATTCCAATAATGGCATGTCACTATTCAAGTGTCAAAGGATAAAAAAATGACAAATAATGAATTTTAGTTTGATATAAGTCTGATAAAACCTATACCAGTCATTTTAACATATGTTTTAAACATGTTTTCAGTCATTTACTATAATATTTTACACTTTACCATTTTGGTTTTTACCTTGATAACTATATTTTAACTAAGTAATTTATGTTTTAATAAGAACATAAGATAACCCTTATTATAAAATTTGAATGTTGTAAAATTAAATTTATTCCCCATATAATATAATTTATTTTCTCAAATAAGATAAAATTATCTTTTAAATTAAAAAATTTAATATATAGAAAAATTATTTTTTAGAAATACGTTATTTTCACTATTAGGTGTTCTTAATCTTATTTATTATTGATTACCAATTTAATGAGTGTTAATATATTAACATATAGTATTTAAAATTATATTAAATTCATTTTTGAGAATATATTAATTTATCTGATCAGATAAAAATTTCACAATGATAATGTAATAATCTTGTGAAAATAACAATTTTACAATTATCACACTAATTAAACCTAATCTTATTAATCCTAATTTTATGCCTAAAATGGAATTAAAATCAGTATAAAATATGAATATTATGATCTAAAATATGAAATATATTTTTTAGATATAAATTTTCTATGTGATGAAAACTAATTTTTAATATAAGAGAAATAAAACAATTTTTAGAGTAAAATATTACTTTAGTTTCCAAAACATTAAACATGGATTTTATAAATTCAATATAGTATTTTAAAATGATTTATTTTACTTTAGATATATATATTGATAATTTTTTTCAAAAAATTGTAATCCAATCGTGTATTATGACAATTTCATTAAATTAACGATATTAGAAAAATCAATATTTTTCCACAATCTACTTAACAATTAATTATTTTAGAAAAATATCAAAAATTCATACTAAGATAATATTGAAATTATGAATCCAAAAATGAAGTTAATTATTCAAATTAAATTTTTAAAATTTATAAATTTATATTTTAAATAAAAATACAATATGTAAAGGAAAATATTTTTTATTGAAATATGAAATGTTTAATATTTAAGTGTTCTTAATCCTATTTTTATACATTTATAATTGATTAATACTTTTTTATCTACTATAGTTTTTATTATTGTTATAATTTTATTATCTAATTTGTTTTGGATCATTTTATCTTAGTTTTTTATATAAAATAATATTTTAGACACCATATTTATTTATGGAGAAATATTTACTAAAATGTGGGTCATTACAGATGGGACAATGTATCTATAATAGTATGTTATAAAGGGAGTTCACCATAGGCATAGTCACCTCATCCATGGATATAAAATCTCAATATAATACAGTTTCATGGTTTCCACATAGCCCTAATGAGCATCAACCATGTGACAAAAACCACACTCGGCTTTATCATTTGATCATTAGATCAGTTAGCTATGGGTGTAGAGATGGGGTTCAGTGAACCAATATGGACCTTCTATCATATGTTCCATTATATCATATAGGGTTTCCACATGTATCCTTTTAGAATTTAGACAATACTTTAATCATGAGGGGTACTTGGGATGGTCTTTTTGGGCACCGAAAGTTACTTTGGACTCCTTGTGACATTTCAGAACCAATGGAACCATGTTTGGGTAAATTTTAAAAAGTTTGGTTGATTAATTAAGATAATTATTATCAATTTAAGGTGAAAAACTATTATTATAAAATAATAATAATTTTTATTGATTAAATTTAACAAATAAGTGTTCTATGGTCAATAATCTATAAAAAATTAGTTAAAAGGGTAATGAACTCATTGAATTATGAATTCATAGACTAGGATGTCTAGTTTATTGAGATGGATATGTAATAATAATATTAGTACTTTATAATAATAATATTAATGGGATGTTATCAAACATAAATGAGAAAATTAATTAAATAATCAGATGAGTTTCTTAACCATGGGAGGTTGTGAATGGTTCTTGTTTACAAATCAGTGGATGTGATATGATTTTATATAAAAAGGAAGACAATAATTTAAACATAGATTGATTTCGCTTGGAATACATCTTTAAAAATTAAGGTATTATTAATTCATTGGAAAGAGAGTGATATATATATGTTGATCAAGTTTGATCAGAATGGATATGAATAAATCAAAGGAATGAAAAGAGTTATAAAAATAAAAGTGGGTTTCTAAATAAGTAATGGATAATTTAATATAACTACTCAAATTAAGGAAGTAATATTAATACGAAGTGGTGGATAATTTTAAGGTTTTGTTAAGGATGTAACTCTATGGAGTTGTCTAATTGATATAAATATATCCATTTATATCAATGTATGTAATGAAATTTATATTGGACATGCACTTAAAATATATGCATATGATTCATATAGCTTAAGGATACATTATTTCCAATGTATGCTTAAAAATGATTCCAAGATTACATTGGTTACAACATAGCCTAGTTTATGGGATGAAACCTAAGGCTGTATTGTACTTAATGTAATGAATTTATGCATCTTCTACCTCCCTTATATATGGTTTTATTTGGTGTCTAATCCATTATTAATGGATTAGACATGGATTTCATATTCATTTCAAGGGTTCAATGGATTATCCAATGGGATGTAATGCACATGATGACACCCGATATGTTAAATATGACCAATCAACTTTATTTAATTGAGAAGAATCAAGGTTAGACATATATAGGGACTTGATCATACTATTGGTTAATGGTAGAGATCAATAGTTTTATATAATGTTTTATGAAGATCACTTATTCTCATAGAATCATTCATCATGTATAGTGGAGGTTCTGGCACCCCTCTTGATGTGATGGAATCCTCATGATACAATCTTTAATTTAAAGGCTATTATAATCCCTCAAAGTTAATGAGATTATGAATACTTCATCCATGATCATCATCAGGAAAAATCCAATGACATGGGAGCTAAAACATTAGTTAAATAGGTATATTATTCTTCATTTTCCATGCATGTTGAATCTTTTGAGGATCGATTTAAAATATGTGGGTTTGATTCCACTATTATCATTCACATTATAAATCCCAAACCTATAAATGGTATTAGGTATATATTGTTCATTGAATCAAATTTTTTCATTCATTAATTTATAAAGAACACATTTGACATAACATAAACTAGTTTTACCCACTGAATATTATGTTATATGATAAATTCATGCTTACAAGAATAGAAAGAAATGTTTATTTGAAAATGTAATATGCATTGGGGACTATAAATTATATTAAGTAGTTAATGAAATTTAGAGAATAATGTGATAAAATACATTATAGAGATAATGTAGTTTGTGTCACATGTTATGGAAAACATAAAATCGTTTTTGGGTAGTTTTACATTGTGTTGAGTGTCAATATAAAATTGGGAGTGGGATTGAGATTACATTGTGAGATAAAGTAATGTCAAACATGACATTTAACATACATTCTTAAATGATTAATATTTATCACTAAATTTGATTCCTATATCATACTTTACTCCGTAGGGATTCTTGTTTATCATCCTGAATACGTTAAGGGATGTTGTTGAATTCACATGCCACTATGTTGCTAGACGATAATATCCATTGTTCTTCCTTGCATTGTGGACCTCTCTTATAGAACCACCCAAGGCTCTTCCTACTAGTTTTGAACCACACCAGCCCTCTATATTGTGATGCTACATTGAGGGTCAATGTAATGTCAAGTGATAATGTAAAACAAATGAAACTAAATTTTTTATATGTAGTAATTTTTCTTATAGTTTTTAAATTTTATATAAATGATAAGTGTTAGGATTTATAAAATGTGTTTTTAGAAGCCTAAATTAAGTATGAAATGATCATATTTTGTCATCATGTTAATTATAGTGTTTTTAATTGTTTATTCCTTTATATTATTTTGAGTCAATAAAGTTTCCTTATGAATTTTTCATTCTTATATGTTCTAAAAATCACAAAGACATTTTATTAAAGAAAATTATCTTCCTCTAAGAATTATTTTCTCAAGGAAAATTTTCTTTCTCTAAGGAAATATTTATACTTACCTTGGGTTTTAATGTCTTATTAAATTTCTTCTCAAAAATAATGTCAAACCATTTTTTATTAAGTAAAAAATTTGGATCCTTATCAAAAACCTCATAATCTTATAGTTCCTTAGTTACCGACTCTTACTATTTTTAGACTCCGAATCCTTGGTATTTAGACTCTGAATTATCTAAAATTTAGACTCACAATTCTTGGAAATTTAGACTCCTAATTATCTAAAATTCAGACTCCTAATTCCTTATAATTTAGACTCTAAATTCCTTAGAATTCAGACTTCAAATTCCTCAGAATTTAGACTTCAAATTCCTTATAATTCAGACTCCGAATTCCTTAGAATTGAAACTCTGAATTCATAAAAATCCAGACTCCGTATTAATTTTAATTCTGATTCTTAATTCCTTAGAATTCAAACTCCAAATTCACTAGAATTTAGACTCCAAATTATTGAGAATTTAGACATTGAATTCCTCAGAATTCAGACTCAAAATTCCTCAGAATTCAGACTCAGAATTACTTAGAATTCAGACTCCAAATTCATAAGAATTCAGACTCTGAATATCCATTTTCCTAGAATCTTATTGTTCATATATTTAGAATTTGAATTCTACATTTCATATATTCCAATTATTTATATTAGTTTAAAATAATTTATTTTCCTGACATATTTTTACAACTTTATCGGATTCTATTTTACTTAAGGTTATTAAACATAATAATATTTTTCTTACATGATAAAATTTCCTTGCACATGTTTTTGTTACAATGAAAAAATGTTGTAAAATTGGTTTCTAACTAACCGTTGGGTTGAGTGACACATGTACCGGTCCCTCCAAGATTCAATAAAAAATATGGCTATTAAAGGAGGGAGATAACCATTGGAATCCTTTCTTATAAATAAAAGCTCATTTGAATGATCTCATCATCGATCTAGAGATTACATGCTATTATACTGTGAAATGATTTCTAGAGAGAGGCTCTTATGCTTTGTGCATTCCATGAACAGCTTGTTAAGCTATGAATAACTTATTCAGTTTTCTTAGTGAGACTTTGATTTTTGCTGTGTACAATCGAGGGATTCTGGGGATAAGAAGGTAGAGGTGTCGACTAAGTTAAAGTTAGAGGGATTCTAGGGATAGGAAGATAGAGGTACCAACTAACTTAAAGTTTGAAGGATTCCAGGGAAAGAAAGGTAGAGGTTCCAACCACCTTAATGTTACAGGGCTTGCGAGGATACCAAGGCAGACTCTGATATTCTTATCGAGAGCTTACCCTGGTGTGGGTAATACATAATTTCTTTAAAGTATAAAATCATGGGACCTTTATCCAAGGTTGTTGGATACCCTTCTATTTGGGTTAAAATATTTCCTACTTGTTTACTTTTTTGTTGTTACAAGTTTTATTTCCATTGTATTTTTTTTAAATAAAGAAACTATAAATTTCTTATACTTTATTATTCTAGTTTAACTATGATATAAATAAGATTATATACATTTTAAGGTTGAATATTTCTCTAAGTAAAACCTGCTCAAGTTTCCTTAAGTTTAACTTGATCAAGTTTAGGTTTCTTAAAATTGGAACTAGGCCCTTATAATTATCCCTTTATGCAATAACCAAAGTGGGTTTGTGAATTTACCTTTTTAAACCTTTTTAAACATAGATTTCCTTTTAGGCATAAATGAGGAAAGTTTTTAAACATACAATTCACCCCCTATTGTAATTAAGCATCTACATATTATATTTTAATCCAACAATTGGTATAAAAGGAGGCCTATGAAATACTTATACTCACATATAAGTTTTTGTGATCAAGTTTTTTTTTAATTTTCCTTTCTTAACTTTTCTTCCTCAAGTATTTCTTAAATATTTTTATCTTTGTTTATAAACTTTTACTACAAAAATTTTTTGTGGAGAAGTTTTTTTATAGAATAAAAGGTATAAATTTTGGTTCTATAGACAACCTAAATCCTACCAAAACACCTATATTTTATGGTAATTATTATGAGTACTCGGGAGATAGGATGAAGAATTTTGTTATTAATACTGAAGTGTGAAACTTTTTCATGCATACTGAAGATTACAACATTCCTAACAAGGAATTCAAAACCTTCACCAGACAAGAAAAACATTAATATCAATTAAACTACAAGGTATGAAATACTTTGTTGTGTTTTATGACCAGAAATATATATATTCAGATATCTTCATGTGAATAAACCTTCTATATCTAGAAGAAACTTGAAGTTACACATTTTGGAACTTCTAAAGTAATATAAACTAGAAGATCTATATTGAGATATGAATATCTTGGATTTTTATTTCCTTATGAAGAACCTATTTTGAAAGTACAAAAAATATTTATGACTATTTTCAACAGTCTTAAATCAATGGTAGAGAAAGGTCTTGATGATGAAGTTCTTGTGGAAAAGATAATTTATATCATTCAAAATGAATGATAATCTAAAAGGACAGCTATTGATGAGAACAAGAAAGTATCAAACATTACTCTTGATGAGTTATTTGGAACTCTTCTTTAGCATGAGACAAGAATGAAGAGAGATATAGATTTAAATAATAAAAATAATGGAAATAGAAGTGTATATTTCACTACTAAATCTAAATTCATGATTCTAGACAGGGTAACTAGATCAAAAACTATGAAATATATTCTTATATCTGAATCAAGTGATAATGAAAAGTTTGAGAATGAATTTTCCATTCTTGCTCGAAGGATGAACAAGATTGTGGGAAATAATGATTTTTAGTACCAATATAAGAAGAAAGACAAAAAGGATAAGAAAGATTCCAAAGTAACTTGTTATGAATGAAAAATGGTTGGACATATTAGACCTTATTTACTATTCTTAAGAAAAAAGATAGAAAGGGAAAAAATTATGAAAGGAATAGAAAGAAGTACTATAAATCTAAGGCGAAGAAAGTCTTAAAATCTGATGACACATGGAGTGCTAGTGGTGGTGACTCTTTAGATGAATCTTCAGAATATGAATCTTATGGTCATAATAATATTGGTCTTATAACCAGATTACCTATTGAAAATCATTGTCTTATGGCTAAGGTACACAATGCTGAATCCTTAACTAATATTTCTTTAAATGCTAATTTTCCTAATGAAGAGTATTATGAATATTTGGATGATGAATCTTCCTCATCAGAAGATAATAATTGACCTTCATTTGAAGAAGTTTCTAGATTTTCTAAATTACTTGAAAAATGAAAATTGTAAGATAAAAAAGAAGCTATATATATAAAATTCTAGAATTTATATTTTAACAAAATAGGTATCATATATTTTTAAAGATCTTTATAAAAAACTCTTAATTTTGTGAGTGTTTCTAAAAACCTTAAGGAATTTAATTCTAAGAAGGATAAAATTTATAAGGATATTGAAAATGTAAATTATAATAAAAATATTTTAAACCCGAGTTCCAAAACTAATGACTTTGAGGATAAGAATTTAGTCATCAGACTAAAATCCGAAATTTTTTCCTTAATGAAACTTTTATCAAATTTTACTTTTGGAAAGAAATAATTTCATAAAATGTATTCACAACTTCGTTCTCTTAGTAATAATTCTAGATTTGGTTATACTCACTCAAAATTTGTTTTTAGTCATAATTAGTTTAGCACCTTCGGGGAATTTTCCACTTCTAGTTGCGGCGTCGTGCTAGTCTGTTACTCTCAGAAAACCCCATAGTTGCTACCCTCTCTCACCCTATACTTTGAGCTGGTTAGGGCTTCTTGGTGGAACGGTGATGGTCCAGAGTTCGAGCTTCAGATGACGCGGTCTGGGGTTGCCGTCGCGCTTCGGGTTAGCTGTGGGTGTGTTGGGAGATCGGGTCTCAGTGTGCAGGTTTGAAGGCGGCAACAGGATCTGCTGCTCTAGCTTTCAATGAGGTTTTCTTCTTCTGGAGATATTTAGGAGGCCCTCAATCCTGTGTTGGTTCGTGATCTCTATTCCTCTTTTGCATTTTTTTATTTTAGTCTTACGATGAGTAGATGTTATTGGGTGGACTTATTCTATGCCGGTTCGATTTGGTTTCATTTATGGTTGAGGATAATGGTTTCTTCTTTGTTGGTAAATTGTGTTGTTGAGTTTGAGTCGCTAAAGGTGGAGGAGCAGAATGGACCATCTGTGAAGGTTTTATGATTTTTCATATGGTTCCTCACTAAGATTTGGGTATGTTGTGCTTGTTGTGATGGTTTGGTATGAATTATTGCTGTTTGGACTGGAATCTCGGTTCAAGGGTTCATGATTCTAGATTATCTTCAGAGATGACCTCAGATGAGGATTAGAGCTACATGTTTTCACCATAATTTTTCGATCTAGTTTTGGATGTTTGAGAGGGTATGGCCTTGGCCATCGGTACCGTCTCGTCTTTGTATGAGATAGATTTCTGTGCAGCATTGGAATGGTGGAAACCGATCTTAATGTCGTTTATGCTGGGAGGGGATTTCTTTATTGTTTAATTTGGATTTTTTGGCTTCTAGATGGTTAGATCATGGTTTTAAGTCTTTAGTCATTGAAGTCATGTTTGGTTACCCCTCACCCATTAAAAGGGGACTTATGATAATAAAAAATTAATTTTCAGTCAATGTGGTGTACATTGGGAAAGAAATTATTCTTTAAATAAAACCAAATCTTTCAGTTTTCATAAATCTTAATTTTCTATGAAAATCTGGTTTCTAAAGATTTTACTTTCTGAATTTTCCGGATCTAAGAATGTTTATATTCCAAAAGTATAACTATTTTTTTTTCTGGAAAATAGAGGAAGTACCAACACCAATATATAGTATATGTATAGTGGATGTTCCCATCACATGACTGGTAATAAAAACTTCTCTAAAAATATTATCAAGAAAAAATGAGGAAAACTAACTTTTGGAGATAATTCTGAGGGGGAAATTATTAGTATAGGTAAAATTTTTATTCTTGGAAAAGATTTAACTTAAAATGTAGTATTTTTTTAAGGTCTTAAGAACAACCTCATAAGAACAAGCCAATTATGTGATGAATGTTACCTTTTGAATTTTATGAATAATAAATGTCTAGGACACAATTCCAAGGATGAGTTTATTCTATCTTCCCATAGGCATGAGAATGTTTATACACTGAATTTAGAAGACCTTAGGATACAAGATATAACTTTCCTTAGTGTAATGGAAAATCAATCTGGGTTATGAAATAGAATACCAGGACATTGTATCCCTAGAAACATGTAAAAACTCTTAAAGAAAATACTTGTTAAGTATCTAATGGAGCTTAGATTTTATTCTTTAAAAGTTTGTGATCCTTGTTAATATGGAAAGCTACGTAAGCCAAGATTTAAATAAATCGGTGAATTCTCAACTTCTGATGCATTAAAGCTAGTGCATATGGATCTTTTCGGTCCAACACAAATTGGAATTATTGGAGGAAAATACTATGTATTTGTTTTCTTTGATGATTACACTAGATTTACATGGGTCTATTTTATAGAAAATAAATATTAATCTTTTTATTATTTCAAAACTTTTAGAGCCCAAGTTAAAAAAGAAAAAAACCTTCCATAGATAACTATTCATAGTGATCATGCAGGAGAATTTCAAAATTTAGATTTTGGAACTTTTTGTAGTAAGAAAGGCATTACTCATAACATCTCAGCTCCAATAACCCCTCAACAAAATGGTGTTATTGAAAGAAGAAGTATAATTCTTTAAGAGATAACTATAACCATGTTGGGGAATATTTTATTTCTAAACACTTTTGGGTTGAAGATATAAGTACTATTTTTTATACTATAAATCGATTTTTAATCATCCATTTTCTTAAAAAAACACCTTATGAATTGTGGAATGGTTGAAAACTAGACTTTCTTACTTCAAAGTATTTGGATGAAAAGTATTCATCTTGAATACTAAATAAAACTTACATAAATTCGCACCCAAATTTGATGAAGGAATTTTCTTAGGCTACTCCACTACTTCTAAGGCTTACAGAGTTTTTAACAAAAATTCTTGTAATGTTGAAGAAATAATACATGTTAAATTTGATGAAACTTATCCTTTTGTTTTTAAACAACCCCAACCTACATCTTCATATGTGTTTTCAGAAGCATATTATCAATATTTGATAGAAGATTCTTCTAATAAAGAAAATACTCAAGAAAATATTTCTGAATTATTTACCCTAGAATATTTTATATCTTATGTTGATAAACATGATTTACAAAACCCAATCAATTGTTTCTTAAGAATCATCACAGGGATAATATCATTATTGATTTAAATCAACCTGTATGTACTAGAAGTTCTTTAATAAATGAATTATAACATCAATAATTTTTTCCCCAATTAGAACCAAAACGTATTGATGAAGCTTTAGGTGATGATGATTGGATTAAATCCATGCAATATGAACTAAATTAATTTTAAAGAAACAAGTTTTGGACATTGGTTGAAATACCTAAGGAAATTTCTATAATTAGAGTAAAATGGGTTTTTAAAAATAAATGTGATGAAAATTGAATCATAGTAAGAAATAAATAAAGAACATTTGCTAATGGAAATAATCAACAAGAGAGAATAGATTATGAAGAAACTTATTCCCCCGTATTAAGACTTGAATCTATTCGTATTTTACTTTCCTTTGTAGTATTCATTAATTTTAAACTCTCTCTAATGGACATGAAATGTTCTTTTCTTAACATATATGTTCAAGAAGAAGTTTATGTTGAACATCATCTAGGTTTTGAAGGCAAAAAATATCCTCAACATGTTTTCATACTTACCAAATCTTTATATGGACTTAAACAAGCCCCTAGATCCTGGTATGATAGACTTGCAAGAATTTTTTATAAAACAATTATATTAAGAGAACTTCTGATCCAAATATTTTTATAAATAAGGATAAAAAATGTTTTAATTGTTAAAATTTATGTTGACGAAATTATATTCGAATCAACTCAGTAATCTTTAACTAATTCATTTGCAAATCTAATAAAATCTGAGTTTGAAATGAGTATGATGGGAGAGTTAAAATTTTTCCTTGGTCTTCAAATTTCTCAAAAACCAGAAGAAACTTATACATCTCAACATAAGTATATTAATGATATTTTTAAAAAGTATGGATATGACAATACTAAAAGTATAAGTACTCTAATCAGTACCTCAATTTTTCTTGATCTTGATGAAATTGAGAAACTAGTAGAGCAAACATATTTTAGAGGTATGGTAGGAAGTTTATTATAATTAAAATATATTCATCCACACTTAATGTTTTTTGTAAGATTATGTGCAAGATATAAATCTAATCCAAAGGAATCTCATTTGAAACCAGTGAAAATAATTTCTTGCTATTTAATGGGAACCATGGATTTAGGACTATTTTATTATTCTGGAAATGATTTTGTATTAATTTTATTTTCATATTCTGATTTTGGTGGATGTAGAATAGATAGGAAAAGTACATCTGGAACTTGTCATTTCTTAAGAGATTCATTAGTTTCTTAGTTATGTAAGAAACAATACTCAGTAGTGATTTCCACTACTAAAGCTAAATATGTAGCAGTTAGAAGTTACTATGCTCAAGTGTTGTGGATGAAACACACACTCACAAACTATGGCATGAGTTTTACCAAAAAATAGATATTTTATAAAATACAAGTTCCATTTTTATAAAAAAAACTTTCACATCACTCTCATAAAAAACACATAAATATTGGGAATCACTTTTATTATGGAACACACACTTAAAGAAGATATCATTATTCAATTTATCAGAATGCAAGATCAACTTGTAGATATTTTAACAAAATATTTATCCTTTGATATATTTGAATAAATTAAACAAAAGTTAGTACTGATAACCATAAGGTAATATTCCATATTATTTTTTTTGAAACCTATCTCTTTACATTAAGAAACTCTTTTTTATAGATGGATTACATTTTTTGTTTCTTTAAAAAAATTAGTTTCTTCAGTAAGATTTTTTAGATTTTTTTTTTCTTTCTTTAAAAATATTTTTCAAAAATTAATTTTTTTCCCTTTCTTTAAAAATATTTTTCAAAACTTAATTTTTTCCCTCTCTTTAACAAGATTTTTAGGAAATTAATTTTTTTTCTTTCTTTAATAAGATTTCTTTTACCAAAAAATTTACTTTTCTTAAAAAAAAATTCTAGAATCTAAGAAGAACCTTATAAATACTAAAAATTATTTCTAAGTAATCTATATAATATGTTTCTTTACATAAATATTTATAATTATATTTTTTACTTGTTGGTATTTCTATCTTGATTTAAGAAAACCCTATCGGATTCAATTTCCTTAAATCCGATTTTCCCTTAAAACCTCAAAAGATTGGATCCTACCAAATCATTCTTTGAAATTCATCTCAACTGTAAGATTAGATCAAACTTATATAAACTATTGGATTGATTCGGGAATTCGAACCTTCACTGTGAAGCCTATATAAATGACCCCCTAATCTGTGTCCTAGATTGGGTTTTCAAGAGATTTTGTGTCGAAGCTCTTCCCCTCTACAAATATGTCATTTAGTTTTCTAAGTTTCCTTATATTTTGGATGTCGCTCAAAGTTTACTCACCATATTTTATGAATTTAAACAAGGAAATCAAGTATTGGAAAATTTAAAGAGAAAGTTTGGTCAAACAAAATTTCTTTTCCAAATATAATTCTTGGATTACAAGGAATATCCAGTTGAATGAATGAGAATGTTTATGTGTAGCTAATCCAAAGAGTCAGGATCTGGTTTATCCTGACATTCTCATAAAATTGTATGATATAGTATGTTTTTATGAAGAATGAGTAAGGGAAAAGTTTTAATTAAATAGCTATGGGAGAACCTACTCATTATCATTCAATATGGCTGCAAACATTCTCAGTATTCCTTATGTAGGTGAAGTAATCTTATGCTCTCATAAGTTTCTATATAAGATAGGAAGTTTTGAGAAAGTAAAGGCAATTGATTATCTTAGACTCAAGGGGGAAAAGTCACCAAATATCAACCATATTTCAAAAAATTTCAGGTTGTTATATTTGTGGTTGTAGGGTTTTCTTATTACTAGAAAGGGATAAGAGGACTCTCTTAAGAAAAGTGATGTCTTTTTGATGGACTTTTTGGTGAATCTGAGAAAGGTAAACCTAATCAAGTATAATATCTTTGATATTATAAATATAAATAATTGAACCCTCAAATATCAGATCATCATGTATCCAATGATCTTGTCGAAGATCATTATCCTCTGTTTAGAATCCTTTAAAATTACCTGCAGTTAAAAAACCAGAACCTTTAAGATCACGTTGTTGAGTGATGACACTCTGAGGAGAATGAAAGTTGGTTTTAGTACCAAATCAATAGGGTTTTATAATCTTTCTAAAAGCAAGAATCAAGCTTTAATAAAGAAAAGGGTAGTAAGAGAAACTTCCAAGAAAATATATAATAATAGAAAGGAGAAAGAACTAGAACCCAAAGAAAAAGAAATCATTCCATAAACCCAATCATCTCCACCAAAGCCAGAAAAGAAAAAAAAACATTTTCTGATGAATTAGTAGCAAAGTAGAGAGAAAATAAGAAGAATAAGAAAAGGGGTGATGCTAGAATTGGTCTAGACCCTACAGAGGAAAAGGTTTTGAAAATTGAGGCAGTAGAAGATCTTGAAAAACAAGCTAAAGAAAAGAAGTTCAAAAATAAAATGTCATAATATGAGATCATCCAAGACCTTCTCAAAGATACTGAGAAAGAATCTGAACAAATCCAAGTACCAAAATCATTCCTTCAAGAGTCAGTTCCATTAGAAACTTCGATAAATAGAATTTTAATTTCGGAACCTATTGTCAGAGAAGAGATAGCCAAACAAGAATAATAAGTTGAATAAGAATAATAGGAAGAAGAATACAAAATAAAAGATGTGATAAAATGAGTGGAAGAATATCATGAGAAGGAAGGTACTTCAGACAAGCTATCGATAAGAACTTCCCAGGTTGAGTCAACCAAAATAATTTCTCAAGGGAAATAACATGATGGATAGGATGAGGTTGATAAACCATCTAATAATGAGAGTAGAAACCATGATTTCATTCATCCCGATGATAGTAAGGGAGATGTTGAGAAAGATAATGTTGATAAAGATAAGATAATCCAAGTCTCAGATAATAAACATGAGACCGAAAGTTGAGAAAGAAATCTTTAAATCTGACAAAGGGAAGCAGGTGGTTGATAATACGCCTAGAAAGGTTGTGGTTGTAAATTCTAAGAAAGATGTCGGTGGAAAATCTAAGAGGAAAACTGAAGAGTTAGATAAAGTTTCTTGACCAACAAAGGAATTATATTCCGAATCATTTCCCTTGATGGGTCAGGGTTTTGTTTTTTAGTCTTTGAAGAAATTAGTGAGCACAATACCTTTTTTCCCAAGTATCAATTAAATATGTCATTTTCTTTAGCATTATTTCAATCAAAAGTCATAATTGATAAGCATGCTCTTAGAAAAGGTTTTCAAACATGAAACGAAGTTCAATACTTTCTCTATTTGTTATAATGATCATAGGAGACCATGTAAAGAAATAAAGAAAACGGTATAAGAGAATGATTGATGATATTAAAATCATGGAAGACTTTCAATATTTAGTAAAATATGATTTTGATAAGTTATATGACTTAATCAAAAAACTTACAAATTTTTTTTCAGAGAAGCTGAATCTTGAGAAAACTGCCTAGATGAAAGAAGATAGAGATCTAAATAAAAAGTTGTATCTAGTTTCTCTAAATTTAAAGAGAGAAAGGGAACTCAGAGAAGAGTTATAAGAAAAGGTCAAACACCAAGAAGTGATAGTAAAGTCCCAGGAAAAAAAAATCTAAAATCTCAAGAAGAAGAAATCAAGGCTCTTGAAAGGAAGAATCAAGATCAGGATCAATTGCTCAAGAGGATTGATGATGATGATAAAGAGATGAATAAGTTAAACAAAACCGTGAGGAAGCTCATTCCAAATGAAAAGAAGGATCAATGATTTCTCTGACAATATGATATTTTGTTGTATCTTTTCCTTGAAACAAAATTTTCCTATAATAATGAAACGTTCCTTCAATTATTTGGTCTTTCATATTTCTAATCTTTCAGGTATTATTTTTTTCATTCTCTCCATTTTTTTGAAAATCACAAAGGGGGAGAAAATAATGATCCAAAGAATATTATGTAAAAATAAGAGAATGACCTATGAAAGGGGGATATTAAATAAGGGGGAGTCTACTTAGAGAATTATTTTCTTATGCAAGAAAAAGTAACTCCTATAAGAAATACAAGAATATGATCCTTAGGGATTTTAAAACCTAAGGGGGGTTAGACGTGTTCATCATGGTTCATACACAAGTGCAAAAAACGTTTTTTACGTCAGTTATTTTTCATTTTTACGTCGGTTTTTAGCCGACGTTAATATGGAAGATGATAGAAATATTGTTTTTTACGTCAGTTATTTAAAAACTATCATAAAAAAACATAACAGAGCGGTGTTTATCACATCGGTTATTAGTTGCGCCCAAATTTACCCTACCGGTAAAAGCGGTCGTTGAAGTACAAGTAGGGATCGAATCCACATGGACCGAAGAAGTAACCTTGAGACGCTATGATTTATTGATGGATTGGCTATGAAGTGGCCAACTTTGAGGTAGATTTTAATTGGAGAACTAAAGATATAATTTAAATAAGATATAATAAAAAATTATGTGAACTAAACAATTATTGATGGTGGGTTGATCTTAGGGTTTTTCTTGGGGTGGATTGGATGAATTTCTTTTCTTAGAAAATTTCATGTCATTAATTCAAGACATATCCAAACAATGAGATAATTCTTCCAAATCATTAACCAATTTAATCCCTACACAATTCCAAGGCCAATCACTAATTCACTTTGAGGATCACTCTAATGAGCACTCAAAGGAAATAGATCGTAATAGCACTCAAAATGTGTCATCGTTAAAGTTGGAAAAGATGAGAAAGAATGTAACTCATCAAATGGAAATCCTAAAATAACGAATAGATTTAAATATTAAGTACATGAAATAACATTCAATACATGACCTTGCTACTCCCTTGGATCAACCCTTAAGAGGTTAACCCTCCATTGATGCTATTCTACCAATGGAAGCGGGATGTAGACTTATGGGGTCGGAATTGAAGAAGAAGAAAATTATTAAAAGAACGAACACTCCACCGTTGTGTGCTTGAAATCACAAGTGTTGGTGTGAATAATTTCAAACCATGATTCAACGGTATCAACGTGTGAAGAAAAGGAAAATAAAAAGTGAATAATAAGAAGAAATTTTATTAAAATAATAAATGTGAAAGAAAAACTTACATGGGAAAACTTGACGATGCGATTACAAATTGAAAGCAGAAAATTACAATTGAAAGAAATACAATGGATGAAAGAAAAACATGGATTCAAAGAAAAATGTTATATGATTATTCCCTTCACCACCAGCTCCTTATATAGGCATATTAGGAGCCTTATGTCCACCCCCAACAATAAATTCACCCCCAACAATTAAGAGTGTCAAAAGGAGGGTGAAGAATCAAAAGGAAATTGACGTTTCGAAGTTGACCCGGAAAACTGTCCAGATTTGTCCTCCATTTTGACGTGTGCGTTTGACACTTCATATGGCCGAATCCGAAGGTGTAATAAATATACAATATCTTCGTCCATGTGTCTTCTAGAAGCTATAAAAACTTCAGGAAATTTGGCTCAGCCGTTTGGATGTTATGGTCGAAATGGTGGAACTGATTTCTGTGCATTAATGTCGGGTCCACCATTTAAATCTTAACTTCATATCCCTTTATCATCATGAAAACATCAGAATTAGCTCCATCAACAGTTGAATAAAATGATACTAATGTTTTTATCTTTCTGCTGTATAAATTTGAGCTTCATTGGGCTTGGTTTCTGGGCCCCACATTTGTTTGATGGGCCTTAGGCCCATTATGCTTTTTCCAGCAAGTTTCTGTCTTCAGGCGCAAAATTATCCATCTTCCTTTGGGATTCATCCATCGGACCTAAAATATAAAATGTTCCAAACAAAGTGATAAATCATATCCCAAAATTTAAAATTCAGAAAATGAATATAATATTGTCAACAAACAAATAAATGATTGGGCCCAAATTTTCATTTTCAACATGAATTGCATTTTTGATGAGAAATGAAGTTCTATTTATGTAATGCACTAAAAACAATGTTTATGGACTTTGGAACAATGAATATAAGGATATTAACAATTAATATAAGCCACTTTCAGTGACTAATCACACCCCCAACTTGAGTTTTGCTAGTCCCGAGCAAAATAAATTACAAATATGAAATTCAAATCCCCTTTTCCAAAAACATTTTAATACACATTGCTCACCCAAATATATAATACCAAAAAATTATGGAACCCATCAAAATAATTTAAAACAAGCTAGGTCCATAAGCATATCCCAATCCCAAGCCCATTCCTTTGTTCAAATTAATCGCCACATTTCATCCAATTCCAATTAAGCATTATAAAGTGTTGTGCATCACAAAAGATATGGGGCCCATTTTATTGTTCAAGGGGAAAAATGGAAGCACTAGGTGGGAATAACATTAAACCTTAATATGAGTATCCATTTTTTTTGATTTTTTTTGATTTTTTTTGATGATTTTTTTATCCACAATAGATATGAAAAGACTAACTCTGGGAAAGACAACTATGGAGTCACGATCCCCAAGTGCCAGACGCCATACATATTGTCAATTTCATGCTCTACAATAGAGATATAAAGCCTAACTTTGGGCAAGAAAACTATGGAGTCATGATCCCCAAGTGCCGGACGCCACACATTTGGACAAAACATTGCTCTATGTGGTCATTTTTTTGTTTTTTGTTTTTTTGTTTCTTTTTGGATACTCAAATTAAACTAAAAGTGACCCCAGAACCCTATGCTATAATGAAAGGGACCCAAGAACTCAAATTTACACCCACGATCCAGTAGACGTGCATTGTGGCATTTTTATTAAGAGGATGAAATTGTAAACATTGAAAAATCACATCGGACAACCGCACTTTCCAAAAACTATGCTCATGAACTTAAACTTGCATTAAAATCAGAATCAAGGCATGCAAAATTTATTTGATATCCAATTTAAGAGTTTGCAATGTGTGTTTATCATGTTTATGGTGAATGTAATTTTTCTTTTCATGCATGTTTTTATTCACAAAAAAAAATCATTTTTTTATCCCCCCCACCAACTTAGAATAACACTGTCCCCAGTGTTTAAAGAAAAGAAAAGTTAGAAGGGGGTAGGAGAGGAGTTCAATGAATAAACTTAAAATGAAAATCATGGAATGAAGTCACTTGGTGGTTGATGATGATAGCGCATTCCAATGTCTCCCTTCAATCCTGTGTTCGAGTCTCAGCAGCTTTGATGGTGGTGAATGGATTTTTCTTATGGCTTACGACATGTCCGTTTATTTTTTTAAACCTATAAAAACATAAAAATAAAACAAAAAAAAATAAACTGATGATACATCGTCTTCTTTATATTTTCTGGGTAAGGTATTACTTAGAGATCACACCACGTGACACGGATGAATATGGCGCTCCCCTTTCATACCCATCCTTACTCATAAAATAATAACAGGTCAACAGCTTATGGTAATTTATTATATGAAAAATAAAATGATTCAAAATAATTAGAAAACATGAAAACCATGGGTTGCCTCCCATGCAGCGCTTTTGTTTAACATTTTTGGCTCGACTTTTACCCCCCAACTTATCCAATTCCATCTTTCAGCATTTTAATTAACCCATCTTTTTCCACTTCAATAAGATTGAGATTGATTATTTTTTTAGAATCTTTTCCTTTTATAAATCCATGTTCTAAAATAAATCTGAAGATACAAGGAATGTCAGAAATGGATGATCTAGTTGCATTTTTTGTCTTGCCTAAGACGTCAAGGTTCAATATAACATTATTGCTTTGATGAGTAGAATGAATGAATAAATTATGGTCGTGGGTATCACCTATGATGTAATTCTTGTGTGGGGAATGAAGTATGATGATTTTGAGTTCTGGTTGACTGCAATTTCCTAATGAAGATTGGCAATTTGAATGAAAGTCAGTTTCTTCTCCAAAAAATTTAGAAAGAATTGGTTCCGTTTGAAAATATGATTCATCCCCAAAAGTATCTAGTTGAATTTCAGGAGTGTGTATGGGTTCAATGTTTGGTATTTCACCCAATTGTTTAGTTATTTGTGTTTTTAAAAAATCATTAATGGAGTTATATTCAGGAAACTCAATCCATGATGTCAAATTTTCCTCTTTTGAATCAAAAAAATCAATTTCCTCCTGATTTAAATACCCTTCAAAAACTCCTCAATCCTCTCCAATTATCCCAAATCCTAAGGTTGGTTCTTCAATAAAGGCATGAGGGGTTTTTGTGTTACAATATTCTTCTATCAATATTGAGTAAGGGATGGTTTGAGTGGGAATGGGGTCCACACAAGTTTTAATGCTTTGTAGTTCTTGTCTAAAACTTGATACCTCTAAATTCATTTTTTCCATTTTTTCACACAATTTTTGAAGAATTGTTTCAGGATTAGGATTGATAGATGTTTCAACATCATGGACTTCCTCATTATTCATCTTTTCAATCATTCTTGATACGTATGGAAATTGATCTTTTAAACCTTCATCGTTACAAATTTCATTCATGTTATCAGGTATGGGGTATTCATTCAAAGGTTGATTAAAAAAGGTTGGTGATTCCCAATGTGGATTTTCAAAATGATTCCATCCTGAGTTTGTGAAGGGATATTGTTGATTATACTCCATTGGATTCATTTGGAAATTTGGAATCATGATTTTTGGGGGTCAAAAAAAATAGAAAGGGGAAAAGAGAAGAGAAATGGGGATAAGAAAATAGAAATGAGGGAGAATAGAAATATGTTCTAAGGTGACTTACTTGGTCCCCGGCAACGGTGCCAAAATTTGGTTGCGCCCAAATTTACCCTACCGGTAAAAGCGGTCGTTGAAGTACAAGTAGGGATCGAATCCACAGGGACCGAAGAAGTAACCTTGAGACGCTATGATTTATTGATGGATTGGCTATGAAGTGGCCAACTTTGAGTTAGATTTTAATTGGAGAACTAAAGATATAATTTAAATAATATATAATAAAAAATTATGTGAACTAAACAATTATTGATGGTGGGTTGATCTTAGGGTTTTGCTTGGGGTGGATTGGATGAATTTATTTTCTTAGAAAATTTCATGTCATTAATTCAAGACATATCCAAACAATGAGATAATTCTTCCAAATCATTCACCAATTTAATCCCTACACAATTCCAAGGCCAATCACTAATTCACTTTGAGGATCACTTTAATGAGAACTCAAAGGAAATAGATCGTAATAGCACTCAAAATGTGTCATCGTTAAAGTTGGAAAAGATGAGAAAGAATGTAACTCATCAAATGGAAATCCTAAAATAACGAATAGATTTAAATATTAAGTACATGAAATAACATTCAATACATGACCTTGCTACTCCCTTAGATAAACCCTTAAGAGGTTAGCCCTCCATTGATGCTATTCTACCAATGGAAGCGGGATGTAGACTTATGGGGTCGGAATTGAAGAAGAAGAAAATTATTAAAAGAACGAACACTCCACCATTGTGTGATTGAAATCACAAGTGTTGGTGTGAATAATTTCAAACCATGATTCAACGGTATCAACGTGTGAAGAAAAGGAAAATAAAAAGTGAAGAATAAGAAGAAATTTTATTAAAATAATAAACGTGAAAGAAAAACTTACATGGGAAAACTTGACGATGCGATTACAAATTGAAAGCAGAAAATTACAATTGAAAGAAATACAATGGATGAAAGAAAAACATGGATTAAAAGAAAAATGTTAGATGATTATTCCCTTCACCACCAGATCCTTATATAGGAATATTAGGAGCCTTATTTCCACCCCCAAAAATAAATTCACCCCCCAACAATTAAGAGTGTCAAAAGGAGGGTGAAGAATCAAAAGGAAATGGACGTTTCGAAGTTGACCCGGAAAACTGTCCAGATTCTTCCTCCATTTTGACGTGTGCGTTTGACACTTCATATGGCCGAATCCGAAGGTGTCATAAATATAAAATATCTTCTTCCATGTGTCTTATAGAAGCTATCAAAATTTCAGGAAATTTGGATTATCCGTTTGGATGTTATGGTCGAAATGGTGGAACTTATTTCTGTGCATTAATGTCGGGTTCACCATTTAAATCTTAACTTCATATCCCTTTATCATCATGAAAAAATCAGAATTATCTCTAGACACAGTTGAATAAAATGATCCTCATATTTGTATCTTTCTACTGTATAAATTTGAGCATCATTGGGCTTGGTTTCTGGGCCCCACATTTGTTTGATGGGCCTTAGGCCCATTATGCTTTTTCCAGAAAGTTTCTGGCTTCAGGCGCAAAATTCTCCACCTTCCTTTGGGATTCATCCATCGGACCTAAAATATAAAATGTTCCAAAAAAAGTGATCAATCATATACCAAAATTTCAAATTCATAAAATGAATATAATATTGTCAACAAACAAATGAATGATTGGGCCCAAATTTTCATTTTAAACATGAATTGCATTTTTGATGAGAAATGAAGTTCTATTTATGTAATGCACTAAAAAAAATGTTTATGGACTTTGGAACAATGAATATAAAGATATCAAAAATTAATATTAGCCACTTTCAGTGACTAATCAGTTATTTAATAGCTGATGTGATAAACCATTTCCCAGTATTTTATCACGTCGGTTATTAAATAACCGACGTGAAAAAACCAGGGGGGGGGGTTTAGCATGTTGGTTATTTTAATAACTGACATGATAAACCAGTTGGGGGGGGGTGTTTATGATGTCGATTATTAAATAACTGATGTGATAAACCAGGGGTGGGGGATTTATCACATCGGTTATTAAATAACCGATGTGATAAACCAGTGCGGGGGGTTTTTATCACGTCGATTATTTAATAACCGATGTGATAAACAAGTGGGGTTTATCACGTCGGTTATTAAATAACTGAAGTGATAAACCTGTGCGGGTGGTGTTTATCACATCGGTTATATAATAACCAATGTGATAAACCATTTCCCAGGTTTTTATCACGTCGGTTATTAAATAATTGACATGAAAAACCAATTTTTTTTAAATAAAAAGCAGTCCTCTGCTCTCCCCAGAAACAACCAGAAACCAAACCAAGAATTAGTACTAGAAAAACATTAGTAGACCAAAATAAGAACAAAAGAAAAAATAATCATTTACATTGATAACATTTAAAACATACCCCACTGGACAGCCCCCCTGGACAGCCCCCCTAACCCCACTGGACAGCCCCCGCCACACCCCTGGACACCCCCACACCCCTGGACTGCCCACCGACCCCTTGGACTTCCCCAAACACCCCAGGACATCCCCACAACCCCTAGATTACCCCCCACACCCATGGAAAACCCCCAACCTCATGTATACCCCCACCCCGTGGACAACACTCTCACACCACTGGACAACCCTCCCACACCACTGAAACATGACCAAAAAGTTACCAACAACAGACTAGATCCCCCTCACCCCAATGGACTTCCCCCACCACACCCTTGGACACCCCCCACACCCCTGGACATCACCACCACCCCTGGACATCACCCACCCCCTATATACCCCCACCCCCTGGACAACACTCCCACACCCCTGGACAGCCCTCCCACACCCCTGAAACAGACCAAAAAGTTATCAAAAATAGACCAAAACCCCCTCACCCCACTGGACAGCCACCACCACACCCCCACACCCCTGGACTGCCCCCAACCCCTAGACAGCCCCCAATACCCCTGGACAGCCCCCACACACCTGAAACAGGACCAAAAAAGTTACCAAAAATAGACCAGAACCCCCTCACCCCATTGAACTGTCCCCACCACACCCCTGTACACCCCCACACCCCTGAACATCACTACCACCACCTGGAAATCCCCCACCATCCTGTATACACACCCACCCCTGGACAATACTCCCACACCCCTGGAAAGCCCTCCCACACCCCTGAAACAGACCAAAAAGTTACCAAAAACAGACCAGAATCCCCCTCACCCCACTGGACATCCCCCACCACACCCCCATACCCCTGGACTGCCCCCACCCCTGGACTGACCCCCAACACCCCTGGACAACCCCCCACCCTTCTAGACATCCCCACACCCCTGGACTGCCCCACCTCCCCCTGGACACCCCCACACCCCTAGACTGCCCCCCACCCCCTAGATAGCCTCTGGACAGCTGGTGTTGGGAGAGGAGGCACCACCATCCCTCAGGGGGCATGCCACTGGAAGGTACTCATCACTCCCACATACAAAGATTGAGATCTCAAACTGTTTCACATATGGGAGTGATGAGTGACTTCCAGCGGTGTTCAGCCCCCCCGAGGGATGGCAGTGCCTCCTCTCCCACCCCCTAGACTGCCCCCCATCCCCATGGACACCCTGGACCCCCTACCCAACTGGACATCCCTCCCACACCCCTGGAAACCCCCTCACCCCACAGGACACCCCCACACCCCTGGACACCCCCTGGACAGCCCCCCACTCCCCTGGACAGCTCTTCTACCCTCCTGGAAACGCTCCCACCCCTGGACTTCCCCCCACTCTCATGGACACCCGGGATACCCCCACCCCACCGAACAACCCTCCGACACCCCATTAAACACCCCCACACTCTTTCAACCCCTCCCCCTCAAACTATAATCCATACCAGAAAAACCATCATAATTAGACCAAAACAAGAAGTAGAGAAAAATTAAAAATTCAAATACATAACATTCAAAACTTACAATGTCAACTTAAAAAAACTAAATCCAAACTAAACGACTACCAAATACACAATTACAATGACAGTATTCAAAGTTATATTTTACACTACAAACAACTAAAAATCAATCAAACCTGTAAAATAATTTGACCATTACACTTGTAAGTGTTTGACGTCTTCAGCACTATAGGGTTGAAGGTCATAAAATAGATATAAATTAAAAGGATAGTAGTTAACGTGTATAATGAATAAATCAAATGAACTATTATGGAAAAGTTTAAAAGGAAATATTACCAGGTCAAAGTTCACAACTATCCCAGTTGTTATTATTTCATACATAAATCTTAACATATAATATCCGCATTCGATGACACCTTGTTGTTCATTAAAATTCTATTTGAATGAGTGTAAATTCAATATATTATTTGTATGTAATAAATAAAATAGTACAAATTATAAATGGATATTTACCTTTACATTTACATATTTGATCTTCACACACCTTTTCTTTGTGTTTTTTCAAAAGTAAACCCATCCCCTGTTAGAAAATAATACAAATGGGATAAATTTAAAATTCATTATAATATAGAAAACTATTGAGAAATTGAAACTTACATTTCTAACATTTTCTTAAAACTTTCCCGCACATCACCATGGACAGAGCATATCCAATAAAGTGTCCTCTCCCTTGGGAAAAAAACTCCTAACATTCAATGATAATTGATAAAAAAAATTTAAGGTTAGTGGTTTTTTATGTTAAAAGATAATTAAATCTTTGAGAGAGATGTGTTTCATACCTCTCACAAAAAGGCATCATCCAACATTGTGTGACTATATTCTGTTCAAGTCTTTCAGTAATATAAACCATTCTTTGTTCCTCATCCAATGCACATGCTTCAGGGGAAATCAAATGCGGGTCCATGAACCCATATACATCTGTCTGATCATTCTTCACAAAAATGTTATAAAGATACCTAATACAAAACAAACATAAGTATACATTTTTAATAAATATAACGTAGGGAAAAGGTGTTAAGACTTACATGGAAAAAATTTTCACCACGTTGAATCCCAACTTATCTCTAGTAACAAGCTTCATGATATCAGCTTTCATAATCCACATAGTTATTGCACGTACACAAACATGAGCTTCTATTAGAAACTCATAATGATCCGCCAAAAAATTTGAATATCTTGACAATCTGTCAAGACTACTAGAATCTGTATCTGATGTCATAGACATTTGTATTTGTTGTTTTCTATATAGTATTTCTTTACCATTTAAGTATTCCTATAAAAATAAATAGAAAAATGTATTAGTTTTCAAATAATAAAACAACTTTAATAAAAAAATAAAATAGAAGATATAACATACATACCTCTATGGTAATGAGTCGAAGAAGTTTGGATGGCCAAATTAAAAAATGGCTGATACTATGTCCAACTGTCGTCACCTCATCTATAGGCAATGGTACTTGAGCTGATCTATCTATAATATCCTGTACAGTGACCCTCTGATTCTCTACCTCTAATTGTTGATGATGAACTGTATCTCCTATACAATATACCAACCCATATGAAACTATATTATGTTGAGGATCATCAACATACAACTCACAATAAGTATGAAGTTGCGGCAGAAGAGTAGGATAAAAAATGGGGTCTTCAGGCTGAGGTGGGGGAGTGGGAGCTACTGGAAGAGGTGGAGGATAAATAATGGGATCTTCAAGGGGAGGTGGAGGAGTGGGAGTTGCAGTCTGAAATTGTCTTTGCATGTCTTCAAACATAGACTGTACCGATGCTCTAATATTTTCCTCCATCATCGGATTAATATTAAAAACTTCAGCCTCCAAGGATTCTATTTTTTATAAACACCCTCAACCTAAGTAGTTGAGGAACGTGGAAACACTTTTCTTACCAATACACCTTCCAGATATCCTCATACACGACCAGGATGTTTGGGCTTTCCCAATGTTGCAGATAAAATATCTTGCCTCCCAATAGCTGTAAATACCCCCTGTGAGCTCTGCTCCTCAAGAGAATCCTTTATTAATTAATTGAACATTTCTGTAATGATTGAAATTATATGAAGAAAATAGTTAACTTAAATAAATAAAATAGATATCTTAAAATCCTCTCAGCTATGATTCTTGAATATTTCAAAAGATATTGCCCTTTTTTTCCCATCTGAGCTCTCTTCCATTTTTCATGTCTAGATAGAGGGGATGGAGGGGCCACCTCTCCAGAGCTTGAAGACTCAGCTATTAGTTTTTGTAATTTTTCTGCCATCATTTGTTCTTCCAATATTGTATACCCTCCCCGAGATAAACTATGAGGGTATACATTTTTAGATTGGATCTTTTGATGAGATTTCCATGTTTGCTGTAAATTAGGAATAAGAAATCATTAACAAAATAGTAATAAGATCATTTATATAAGAAAGCTAATAAAATTTTACATTTCCCTTAACAAAAATTATTCTTCTCTTATACTTTCAACAAACTATCTCCATGCGTCTTCATCTATGAAAGGATATATACGACATGGATTGTCATGACTCCTATGACCAAAAATGAAATCAGATGTGAGGGTTGATTTGAAATCCCTCCATCTCCTGGAAGGCATCGATAAGCATTTCTTCTTAACTCCTCCAGTGTCAGGAATATCAAATGTTATTTGATAAAGAAGAGTTTAAACATATTATATATACTAGAAACATTTAAATAATAGGCAAACAATAGCAAAAGATCATACCAAAATTGTCTCCCACAACTAAGAGATTATTGTTTTGTCCACACTTCTCCAGTCATCATACAAAATGCTTACTTTGATCTTACCCTAAGTGGATACAAAACTCTTAAAATCTTTTTCATTTGGACCTCTAGGAATATAATCCTCTTCAAACTCAACGGTTATCCTCTGATCCTATATACGAGCAAGCGATAATTTTGGTAAACGTCTGTACCCATGTTTACCAACACTTGAACTCTTTGTAGTAATGTGAGCACATGAGGAAGAATGGGGAACATCAAGAGGAGCATGTGAATGTTCCTCCCCAAAGGTATGACCAATATGATCATCTCTAGAATCATGTGGTTGATCAACTGATTGATCTTCCATGATCCTTAAAATCAAAAAAACAAATATTAGTTCAAAAATATATAAATTCAAATATTTTAATACTACTATAATCAAAAAATAGAAAATTGTACTAAGTTACGTAATAATAAACATGGTTAATATGGTAAGCATGTTAAACAATGGTAAAGATAGTAAAGATAGTCAAGATTGTAAACATGGTAAACATGGTAAACCTGGTAAACATGGGAAACATGGTAAAGTAATTGTCACTGAAAAAATAATAGATATATAATTTATGTAATGGTAAACATGATAAAGTAAACTAAAAAAAATTAAAACATGGTAAACCTGGTAAACCTAGTAAACATGGTAAACATTGTAAAATAATTTTCACTGAACAAAAAAAATAGATATATAATTAATGTAATGGTAAACATGATAAAATAAACTAAAAAAAAATAAAACAAACAAAAACTTATACTTATTTTGTTTTAATACATGTTTTAATAAAGAAAAAACTTACAATATCTACCATTTTATGAAAATAATAAATGTAAACAAGAAATAGACAAATGTTACCTGTAATTTTAGGAATGTACAAATGGATTGTTTTTCCAAATTCCTTCTTCGTGATCATTCCTTATGGCACAAACCATGTCTTCAACATGCTCATCATTATGTTATGTTAATATTTCCATGGAAGTAGGGATCTTACATAAATCAACATCTTCATCAAGTTCATCCTCACCAACATATTGTTTTTCCCTTGTAAAACAATAGCCCACTGCATATCTGATTGATCTACTACATAGAAAATTTGTTTTGCATGTGTTTACATTATAAAAGAATCATCTGTGTCTTCCAATCTATTCAGATTAACAACTGTTATTCCAAAATCATCATGTCTGATACTGTTGTTACCGATAAACATTTTACAGTTAAAAACAAGAACTTTAATTTTAATGTAATACACATCTCATATGTCTTAAATCACTCCATAATATGCATTTGATGCAGAAATTGGGTTTTTGTCCTTAGCACTCTAAAAATGCATTGCTTCTACAAACACCAATACACCACTATTCTGAACTTCACTTCTGTTGTCTTGAGCTTTCGTATGAAATGTATTGCCATTAATGTCATAACCAGGCCTTGTTATCACATTTAAACATGGACCACCTACTATCCATTTTAATGTCTCTAATACATCTGACCTACTAAGCAAGGTCTTTTTAAACCATGACAAGAATGTTTTGTTGTGCTCATTCAAAATCCACACTTCTTTCTTCTTTGGATGACATTGTTTCAACTCATTAATATGCAATGTGATATACGATGGAGCATCAGCTATGTTATTCAAGATGTATGATTCTAACTTCTTCATCTGTTCAGCTGACAACGATTTGACTTTCAATCCATGAATCCCCTTTTCCTCATTATTAACTAGTTCACGGAGAGATGGAGGAAAACCTATGTGTTGCGCCACAGCCAAGTAGCTCGTATAAAACTCTGCAACCTCCTCATAAATATACTTTTCAATAATGGAGGCTTCAGGTCGATATAGATTCTTAACATACCCCTTCAAGATTTTCATATACCTTTCAAAAGGATACATCCAATGAAGATATACAGGTCCACAAAGCTTTATTTCTTGAACCAGATGAATCATTAAATGCACCATTATATCTAAGAAAGTTGGAGGAAAATACATTTCCAATTGACAAAGTATAAAAATTGCATCCTTTTCCAAAATGTTCAAATCATTCACATCAATAAACTTATTACAAATTGAATTGAAAAAATAACACAACTTCATTATAGTCTTTTTGACACAGATGTGAAATATTCCACGCAATGCAAGTAGTAGAAGTTGTTGCATCATGACGTGAAAATCATGAGATTTCATACCAATCAACTTAAAGTCCTTCAATGGGAAAAATATTTTTACATTTGAAGAATAACCTTGAGGAACTTTGATATCATGAAGACACTGAAAAAAGATAATTTTCTCCCTCTTTGATAATGTATGACAAGCCAGGGGAAGAAATGTTTGTCTTCCATTAGGAGTGGGAGCTAACACCAAACTTATTCCCATTGATAGTAAGTCTAATCTTGCATTCAACCCATATTTTTTCTTTCCTTTAATATACAACAATGTTCCAATCAAACTATCACAAATATTCTTCTCCCCGTGCATGAAATCAAAATTATGGTTAACTTCATAATATATCCAATATGGTAGCTCAAAAAATATTGACCTTTTCTTCCAAATATGCCTATCATTACCAAATTTCTATGTCTTTCCCAATATCACATCAAGGTTTTTCACCCTCTCAAAATACAGATCAGGGGATAAAGGTTTTGGAGGAATATCAAATTCTTATGAGCCATTGAATGCGTTTTTTAGTCTTCTATAAGAGTGATCCATAGGGAAAAACTTTCGATGACCCATGTACACTTTTTTCCTCCCATGATGCAATTGAAAATATGATGTATGTTGTTCGAAAATTGGACATGCTTTATGCCCATTAACACTGTATCTAGACAAATTTCCATATGCTGGGAAGTCATTTATAGTGAACAAAAGCACTGCATGCAGTTGAAAATATTCCATTTTATAAGAATCATACACCCTAATACCATCCTCCCATAAAAGTTTCAAATCATCAATCAATAGTGATAAATAACCATCAATATCATTGACAGGTTGCTTCGGACCAAATATCATTATACTCAACATGAAATATTTGTGCTTCATACAAACTTTAGGAGAGAGGTTGTAAATTACCAATAAAACAGGCCATGAACTATGTGTGCTACTGAGGGTACGGTATGGATTCATTCCATCTGTGCACAACCCTAGTCTAAGATTTCTAATTTCACTTCCAAATGTAGGATACTGCTAATAAATTTTATTCTATTGTGGACAATTAGATGGATGGTGTATTTTTCCATCACATAACCACTCATCAGCATGCCATATTAACCTTTTTGCATCATGTGAATTAGAAAATAAATGTTTGAAACGATTAATTATAGGAAGATACAAAAATACCTTTGAATGGATCTTTGTAATCTCTACATCAGCCTGTGATTTTTCTTTCACCTTATACCGTGATGTCCCACATATAGGACACTCTGACAGAAATTCATATTCCTTCTTATATATCATACAGTCATTTGGACAGACATGTATTTTCTTTTATCCCAATCCCATCGGGCATAATATTTTCTTGGCCTTATAATGTGAATCTGGAAGATCATTATCTTTTATAATAATGTCTTTCATCAATTGTAGCAGCTCTGTAAAACTTCTGTCACTCCATCCATGTTTCACCTTCAGTTTAATCAATCTTAACATTGCCAACAAAATCATAAAATTTGTACAACCAGGATATAATGGTTTTTCAGCATCACCATATAGACGCGCAACTGTCGGTTCTATCTCAATCTTTTCAGCTGCAATATCGCGAATCATTTCTTAAATTCCATCAGAGTCACCATATTTCAAATCATCATCATCAGTGACATTTCGTCCAGTTTTACCATGCCAAATCCAAGGGCTATAACTTGGATTAAAACCATGACAAATCTGATAATCTTTTATCTCTATACTTTTCAACTTCTTCATATTCAAACATTTCAGGCATGGATAGAAAAAATGTCACTACTTGGAACATTTCATTTAGAAAATTCCAAAAAGTCATCAACACCTTCCTCATATTCATTACTCATTCGATGTTTTGTAATCCAACTTTAACTCATTATTACCTATAAAAAATATCAAAATTATACATCTTTTTAAGATAAGACAAATATATGTTTATATGAAAAAATCATAATTTGAATGTAAAACAATTTTGAAATATAAAAAAAATCTATGAATATTTTAAAAAATATGCTTGAATATGATTTTAAAAAGAAAATATAGTTATATATAACGGTTTTAAATTCCTTGGAATCAAAGAAAACCATGGGTCCTCCAATGGTTGATAGAAAATTGGATAAAATAGAGTAAACCTGAGAATCAAATCAAATTTAAAATAAAAACATAGATGGAGAAAATCATAATGTAAATCCAATCATCATAGCACAATGGAATCATATTTCAACACTAATATCCATGAAACAATACAATCATCACGTCATAATCTCAAAAACCACGATGCAATAGTCAATCCCAACTAACACTTATCCCCCACCCCCTTGGACACCCCTTGGAAACCACCACCCCCTTGGAAATCCCCCCACCTCCTGGACACCACTCCACCCCCTGGACACCACCCCTACCCCCTTGGACACCCCCTGGACACCACCACCCCCATGGACAGCCCCCCACCCCCTGGACACCACCCCCACCCCCTTGGACACCCCCTAGACACCACCACACCCTTGGATATCCCCCCACCCTTAGGACACCACCCCCTCCTGGAAAACCCCCACCCCCTTGGACACCCCCACCCCTCTTGGACACCCCCACCCCTCCTGGACACCAACACCCACCTTCTACCCCCTTGGACACCCCCCTGGACACCCCCAACCCTCTGAAAAGTCCCTCGAACAACCCCTAAACCCTTTGGACAGGCCCCCACCCCATTTGAAAACCCCTCCACCCCTTAGACACCCACCCCTTGGACCCCCCACACCCCTAGACTACCGCCCCCACCTCCATCGACACCATGGACACCCCCCAACCCTATGGATAGCCCCTCGAACCCACTGGACACCACCCCCACCCCCTTGGACACCCCTTGGACACCACCACCCCCTTGGACAGCCCCCACCCCTCTGGACAACCCCCCACCCCTGGAAATACCCCACACCTCTAGAAAGTACCCCCCCCCCCTTGGACACCCCACCCCTCATGGACACCACCCCCACCCCCTACCCTCTTGGACACCCCCCTGGACACCCTCAAACCCTCTGAACAGACCCCCACCCCCTAGAAAACCCCCCAAACCCTTTGTACAGGCCCCCACCCCTTGGATATCCCCCCACCCACCCATCCCCTTGGACAACTCCCCCACCCCCTTAGACCCCCCCACACCCCTGGACTGCCCCCCCACCTCCATGGACACCCTGGACATCCCCCAACCCTCTGGAAAGCCCCCAAAACCATGGGATTTTAACCTCAAGCTACTAGTTTTTGCATATCTAGGGATTTTAACCTCAAGCTACTAGTTTTGGTATCATGCCATTATTCAAATTGAGAAACATGAACTATATCTCCTACTAGTCTAAAATGCTCTATTATTCAATGAATAAAGTTTTAATAGCATATAAAGACTTATAATAGTCCATTAAAATAAGCAACGTAAATAGTTTATGGAACAACAAAAAGTGATACCCAAAATAGAAACAACCAAGGATCGAAAACAAACATTCCACCACGAAAAACCATATATACTTATAAAATAAATCACAATAGTACACAGAATGGGTGTATCAAAATGGTTTAGATATAATTCGCAGTAATATAGGTGAATGAGATCATTAGTTTTCAATGACAACAAATATTACCATAAATGTAGGGCATCTGCGAAACAAAAACAAATGAAATAGAAGTAGGTGAGGCTTACTTGAATATTGCGAGTTTATGTAATAGATCTGGTGATAATAAATAATATGATGATGTAAAAACGAGGTAAGAGGGTTTGAAATCGAATAATCTTAACTATTTTAAACAAAAAAATCGCAAAACGTAAATATAGACTATCTGGAAAAAAACGAACGAAATAAAGTCGTGGGAGGCTCACCTGAGTGTTGAGAGTATAGATGATAGATTAGAGGAGAGTAAAGATGATAAATGATGATGGAAACACGATTTTAAAGAAATGAGATCGAAGAGTCAATTCTAGGTTTTTTGCGTGAGAGAGACGAGTCACAGGTCTGTCGATCGAAAAATCAGAAATGAAAATCCACGGGGCATGATAATTTTTTTAAATGTTTTATAACATCGGTTATTTAATAACCGATGTTATAAAATATTTTTATTACATTTATAACATCGGTTATTATAATAACTGACGTTATAAATGTATCAGATACAACATTTTTTACGTTGGTTATTTTATAACCGACGTAAAAAACACATCAGAAACCAGAGTTTTTACGTCGGTTATTTTATAACCGATGTAAAAAGTATCGTGTGTTTGTTTTTTACATCGGTTATAATATAACCGACATAAAAAATTCCACAGGTTTGGTTTTTACGTTGGTTATCAAATAACCGATGTCAAAAAGTCCTCTGATGCCGCCTTTTTTACATCGGTTATAGAATAACTGATGTAAAAAATTCGTTAGATGCCTCATTTTTTACGTTAGTTATTAAATAACCAACGTAAAAAATTTACTCTCAGTATTTTTTACATCGGTTATTTTATATCTGACATAAAAAACCACATATCACAGATTTTCATGTCGGTTATATATAACTAACGTAAAAAATGGTGACATTAAAAATGTTTTCTGCACTAGTGATAATTAAATGGAGATAAGTTTCTTTTAAAATACTAAAAGAAAAATCATTATTCCTAATATTATTTTTCTCATGGTTGTATGTGATTTCCAAAAAGGGGGAGATTATTGAGCCAATAAGGTTTCCTTATGAATTTTTCAATCCTCTATGTTTTGAAAATCACAAACACATTTTCTTAAGGAAAATTATCTTTCTCTAAGAATTATTTTATTATGGAAAATTTTCTTTCTCTAAGAAAAGTTTTATTCTTACCTTGGTTTTTAATTTCTTATTCAATGTCTTCTCAAAACTAAGTCTAAACATTTTTTATTAATTAAAAAATTAAAATCCTTATAGAAAACCTTAGAATCCTGCAGTTCCTTAGCTTTCAAGTCTTACTATTTTCAGAATCCTAATTCTCTGTTTTTAGACTCCAAATTCTCTGAAATTCAAACACTGAATTATCTATAATTCAGACTCCAAATTCTCTAAAATTTAGACTCTAAATTCTCGAAAATTTAGACTCTGAATTATATAAAATTTAGACTCTGAATTCCTTAGAATTCAGAATCTGAATTCTTTCGAATGGAGACTCAGAATTCCTCAAAATTCATACTTTTAATTCCAGAGAATTTAGACTCTAAATTCATCAGAATTCAGACCCCAAATTCTTTAGAATTCATACTCCAAATTTATTAGAATTCATACTCCCAATTCCTTAAAATTCTGACTCTGCATTCCTCAGAATTTAGACTCCAAATTTCTCATAATTCAAACTCCAAATTCCTTAGAATGCAGAATTCAAATTCATTGGAATTTAGACTTTGAATATCCATTTTTTTACAATCAGATTGTTCATATATTTAGAGTTTGAATTCTATATTTCCTAGATTCTAATAATTAACATTTGTTTAAGAAAATTTATTTTTCTAAGATATTATTATAACTTTATCGAATTCCATTTTACTTAAGGTTATTAAACTTAAGAATATTTTTCTTACATAATAAAATTTCCTTACAAATATTTTTGTTGCAATGAAACGATATGATACAATTTGTTTCCAACTAACCATTGGTTGAGCAACACGTGTACAGGTCCCTATGTGATTCAAGGAAAAATAAGACCATTGGAGGGGGGAGCTGATTATTGGAATCGTTTCCTATAAATAAGAGCTCATTTGAACGATCTCATCACTGATCTAGAGATTATATGTTGTGATGATATGAAGTGATTTCTAGAGAGAGAGACTCTTATGCTTTGTGTATTTCCTGAATATCTTGTTCATTCATGAAGAACTTGTTCAGATTTCTTAGTGCGCCTCTGAATGTTGCTGTGTACAATTGAGGGCTTCTAGGGATATGAAAACAGAGGTGCCTACAACCTTAAAGTTTTAGGGATTCTGAAGATAGAAAGATTGTGGCTTCTACCATCTTAAAATTTGAGGGATTGTAGGGATTGAAAGATAGACTATGATATTCTTATCGAGGGTATACCCTGGTGTAGGTAAGAGAGAATTTCTTGAAAGTATAAATCAATGGACCTTTATCCAATGTTGTTGGATACCCTTTTTTTGGGTTAAAATATTTCCTACTTGTTTACTTTTTTATTGTTACAGGTTTTATTTATGTTGTATTGTGTTAAATAAATAAATTATAAATTTATTATAATTTCTAATTCTTGTTTAACTATGATATAAAATAGATTCTATATGCTTTAAGGTAGAATCTTTATCTATGTAAAACATGCTCAAGTTTCCTTAAGTTTAACTTGACCAAGTTTATGTTTCTTTTAATTGGACCTGGGCCCTTCCAATTATCATTTTATGTAAGAACCAAATAGGATTTTTGAATTTACATTGTTTAACCATGTTAAATATAGATTTACTTTTAGGCATAAAAGGGGAAAGTTTTTAAATATACAATTCACCCACCCTCTGGTAATTGAGCACCTACATATTCTAGTTTGATCATATATAGTATTCATGATTATATGTTTTTTTATAGAATATGAATAATTTATGTGATAAATTTATTCTAGGATATAGATAATTTAAGTACAATTTAGGTATGAATCCCTAAGATTTATTTATTTTATATAACTTAACCTTAGTTTTTTAGAGATATAAGCTTGAGAAAATTTATTGAATATAGTTTATGATTATTAGGTAATAGATTTATTATGAATTGAATTATCACTTGAGTAAAGTATCCCTAGTGAGTGGAACTTGGGGTCAGACTACCCACATGCCTAGAGGCTTATAACTTGTTATATAAAGGTGAGGGATTATATATTTGTCTCTCTAAATGTACCCATGGGGAGATTTTCAATCTTATATAACTATGTGCCTTTACAGTAAAAGTTCATGTACCTTATACATAATATGTATCCAGATAGGTATAAATATGTTCGGATTCTATTTTTGGAAAGTAATACTAACTTATTTGTTATGTAAAGAGTTTTTCAATAATGTAGTGTGAACAAATTAATTTAATGGATAAAATAGGTATTACAAAATTAAATCATTATAAGTATGCATACACCAAGGAATAAAACAAGAGAATATAAATATTTCATGAGATTTAATAGTTATGAATTTAATATACACATGATGTATATTATTTTGGTGAGACTATTAAAAGAAAACCCCTTGAATACTATGTGATAGATTCATTCTAAATTATAACTTTCAAAGACCTTGATCATATAACTAGGTAGTTTCTACCAAACCATGGTGCCTCTAGATTAAATAAATAAATAGGTAACACTAGATTAACCTTGGGTAGGTTCTTCCAAAATAAGGAACCTTGGGTTTTCTTTTGTTACATTGTTATTGAAATTTTCTTTGGGTCAAATTTACCTAGGAAACCCTTATAGGTAAGATACTAGAGGAATAGAGTTGAGTTTTTAAATATGATAGATCCTGACAAAGATTTACCTACCCAACTATATAGGAATAATAATTATTATGATTGAGATATTTTCCTAACAAAATAACTAAGCAGTGTGGTAAAGGATAAAGTAAAATCATTTCTTATTGAAATATGGATCTTGGATAACTAAATAGATGTTATGTTTGGGGTCATGAATTTTAGTGGGAGTCCTTTCATTAAAATTACTTGATGAAAAGATATAATACATGATACTCCCTCATATATATGCCTCTATTATATGTTATGGCTTATATCATGATAATCATATTGAGATTACTTAGAGATATGACATATAGAATGACTAGATATTTAAATTTAGGATTGAAAAATATTCTAAAAGAAAAGAATTAAAAGCAAATAAATTTGAATGTTATAAAGGTCAATTTCACTAACTCTAACTCTTTGGTATTAGATACTAGGTGTGAATCACACATTTGTTCTAACAAACACAGACTCAAAGATAGGAGGGGATTGATAAATATTTAAGTAGATTTTTGTGTTGGTTATGGAGTAAGAGTTTTTTCATTAGAAGTTAATTATTATGATATGATTTTACCAAGTGCAATAATACCAAAATTTGGTAACTTTTATTATATTACCTCTATAAGTTAAAATTTTATTTCCCTATATTGTTTGGAAAATATGTAATTTTCATTCACTATTAAGAATAATTGTTTTCATATGAATAATAATGAAATTTTTATGGAATTAGGAATATATAAAATGGTTTTTATATTATATATGTGAATAATACTATCTATAATTTTTATAATACGAAGTTTAGGGTTATTTCTAGTCCCACCTACGTTTGAAATTGTCTCTTTGGACATAGAAACCAAAAAAAAAACATCCAAATACTCCATAAACATGGATAATTAGAATCATTCAATTATGCATCTTTTGAAAATTGAGAATATTGTTTATTATTCATGATGAAAAAATCACATTTTTGAGAGAAAGGTGAATGAGATAGTGAAATATTGTATCTCATAAATAAGGATGTATGTAGACCCATGATTATATAAGAAAGTTATGGTTTTATGCACCCATTACCTTTAACAATGATTTTCATTGGTATGGATATGTATTTTTTGATGTGACACGATTATTAATCTTTTAAAAAGTTCAATGAGTTTCATAATAGTGTAAAAAATCATCTGATAAAAGGGATTAAGATCCTTTAATCAGATTGGAGTGTTGAAAAATTGTGATAGGAATCCATTGACCATCTGAGGAATCATGGAATTGTTTTACAAATCACTAATCCAAGAAATCCAAAATAGAATTGTGTAATTGAGAGAAGTAATATATCCTTTTTGGACAAGTTTTGATCAATGATGAGTCAATGTAACCTTCCTATTAAATTTTTGGGTTATGCTTAGGGGAATACTATATTTCTACTAATCCATATTCCATCTAAAGTAGTCATAAATACACCATATGATATATGGATTGGTAATGGTCCCATCATATATTTTATTAATAATTGGTGATGTAAAACATTCATATGATGATCAGATTCTCATAATATTGAATCAATATCTAAAAAAATTGTATTTATTGGTTATATTGAGGAAACTAAGGGATTTTATCTCAATAATCATACTATGAAAAAAGAGATTATGGAAATATTTTTTATGTTACCTGAGAAGAAATTTATCAATTGTATAGTAAATGAGATGAGTGTTGAATATAGAGAAGTTAAAAACTAAAAAAAATTCCTAAGATTGATGTTTATACAATTCCCCTAAGACTTGTGAAAAAAAGAACCAAATCAAAATATATAAGAAACTTTATGTTTTGGAAGGATTCATCAAGAAATTTTGAGATATAAATTTATCATAGCTAATAATGATGAGGTAATGTTCATAGTAGATGAAAAAACCACCTAGTGGTTGTCCATAAAGATTTTTTATTCCATGAATTGGTTAAAATACATTTAATCTGAAATGGTCTCAATGTAAACTAACTAATTTTAGAAGTTGGTGGATATACATGAAGGGGTGAGACCTATAGGGTGTAAGTGGATTTCCCACAAGAAAAATGACATGGATATTATATTGTCTACCTATAAAGAAAACTTGGTTTGAAATTTTCATAGGAAAAATTATGGCATTGAATTGAATAAACCTTTTCACCTATAATTATGATAAAGTCCATTTATATTTTTATTTCCATACCATCTTACTTAGATTATGGTATATATCAAATGGATATCAAAATATCTTTCCATAATGTAAAATTATATGAGGATTTTTATATTATATATATAAAAGGTTTTAAATCACCAAATTATTCTATTAAGGTATAAAAGTTGCAATGATCTATTTATGGATTAAAGTAATCTTCTTAGAGTTGGAATAATCAGTTTGATGATACAATCAAAGAGTTTTATTTTATCAAAACATGGATGATTGTTGTGTATAAAAATGGATTAGTAGGATTATTGTTGTGTTTTAGATATTGTATGTGGATGATATAATACTTATAAGAAATTAAATACCAACACTTCAATCAATGAAGATGTGGTTGGGAAAATTATTCTCAATGAAATACATGGGAGAGGCTACCTATATACTAGGTATTAAGATCTATAAAGATAAATCTAAGAGGATGATTGGACTAAGGACACTTATACTGTTAAAGTGATAAAATAATTTAGTATATAGAACTCCAAGAATGGTTCTTTAACTGTATTATATAGAATAAATATTAGTAAGATTTTATATCCTTATAAAGAGTTAGAAAGGATGGATAAAATTTCTTATGTATCCTCTATAGAATCTATTATGTATGACTTGTTTTGTAATCAACTTGATGTTGTTTATGCTCTGAGACTAAATTTAATATGCCAATCAAATCCTGGTGAGAGTAACTAGATTTATTTTAGGAAAATCCTTAAGAACTTAATAAGGATTAATGATATGTTCTTGATCATTGGAGGAGAAAATGATCTCTATGTAAAAGGTTACATAGATTCTAGTTTCCAGTTTGATAAAGATGATATGAAATCACAATTTGGTTTCATAATTATTCTAAATGGTGGAAACATTAGTTATAAGAGTTAAAAACAAGACACCCTAGAATAATCAACAATATAGGAATAGTGAATTATTATATTAAATTCAACGAAGGAAGTTGGTTGGGTCAGAATATACACCTCTAAACTAGAAGTGTTTTTAACCATTGGGGGAGAAATCAAGATTTATTGTGAAAAAATAGATCTATTTATCAGGATAAGTAACCATAGTCCCACTAAAGTACCAAACATATCATTTAAAAATAAAATCTTATAGGAGATATTATTGAGAGGGGTGATGTAAATATAAGTTGGGTGGATAAAGATGATAATATATCAGATCCATTAATGAAACAATTATCACAAAAGATGTATGAGGTTTAAATATAATATCCTGGTATACAATAATTAAGATATTGATGTAAAAATTTCATAACTTATCATGATATTATAATAAAAGTTAACCTCCATTTATCTTCATTCATTTGAGATGCATTTTAATTTACATGAACAATCAAATGAGAAAACTCCCTCAAAATATGACTTTGAGTTATCCCTAATGGATGGTAATAATTGAGTATAAAGGGTTATGATGATATGTTAATATTATCATGAATAAAATATTTTACTTCTTGAAAAGTTTTTAAAATGAGATATGAATAATTATTTTATAAGGTACTAAGTAGATACTTATTACTTGGATTGACCAGCTGATGTATATATCATGGAATGTCATACAATCATCAATATACTTAGGGGTGTAAGCTTATTATAAATACCCATAACTAGAGGTTGGTGAGATTCATAACATGAGAATATTTATTATTTTATTCCTTTATTATTAAAGTAAAAATATACTTATCTAATCAAGGGGTGGTTTGGTATGTATATGATCATGTTTTCTATTGAAGTTCAACCGAGATGGGATTTTTACACTTATATAATGAGAAAATACATCTATAGATTGACTGAATTAGACATAGGAAATTAATTTACTTCCTTATTTGAGTCAGATATGATGTGTTAAACTACTTTGGTTAGGGAAATTTTATGTAATCATTTGTTAAATGTATGAAATGTGATGTATTCATCTACTTGGTGAGTATTTTTCATATAATTGATAAAACATAATATGGACCATAGTAGGTTGAAAATTTTCCACGTTTAGTGGTTACTTGATTTCATGGTAAAAAGGAATATATAGATATATATATATATGTGATGTATATGATACATATTTTTGTGTAATTGTTCATATAGATACATGAGTATGTTTTATGGAGATCACACTAGGCCCTATAGTAGCTTGAGTAATACTGATGCTTTTCCAAAGGCTATTATTTTATTAAATATATGAAATAGATATTTAATATTTGTTTCAAATGATAATAAATCCCATAGGTTCATATAGTTAGGCCTTTAGATAACAATTAATTTTTGTAAAAAGAATTTTTTTCCAAAATTACGAGATTTTGATGAAATTGTATCAAAATATGTTTCTGATAGATTCATAAAGATTTTTAAAGTTTTTCATCGAGACCTTATGTATGTTAGTCAAAGAAAGATATTATTGTATTGAAACATAAAATATATTCATGTGGTGATTTTAGATTAAGGGTACATTTCTTACAAAGTATCCTTAATAAAGAGCTCAATCTTATGTTAGTGCTATCATAACTTGATTGCATGAGATAAAACCCAAGGCTATATCACACCCAACATAATGAGTGAATGCAGCTACCACCTAACTTCCATGTGGTTTAATTTGGTTTATAATCCATTTTTAATGAATTAAACATGGATTTAATATTCATTGAATGTGTTCAATGGATCCTTCAATGGAAAGTAATGAATGAAATGACACTCGATACACTAAATATGTTCAATAAATTATTTTTAAATGAGGTTCATTGAGGTTAAATATATAAAGGGAAGTGATACATACTATTGGGTAATAAACTATCCTGTGTTAACTTGAATCATCAACCAATAAAATTCTATATAAGGCCTAAAGAATGTCCTAGATCACCATGGGATAGAGAAAAACACTAGGGTATCAATAATGATCATGTGGGAATGATTTCACATTCTAATTCAATAAAAAACACATAGATTCCTCCCAAGAATATAACGTGATCTATTTTGTATGTTTTATTTCCATGCTAAAAAATAAATATATTTAGAATATATGAATGAACCAACATAGTTCTAGAATTAGTAATACTAGACCTTAACTCATAAATATCATATAAATAATATTAATAAATGGTAACCAACATCCATATATATGAATAAAAAGGAGTAAAGGACAATGAGACTGATATAACATAAAATAAAAGTACTGAGGATCCCTGGATTCTCCACATGATCCTAACTCCTTGTGACCCATGGTCTCCACCACTAAAATATCAAATAAGGACAAAAAGAGTCAAGAAGATACACTAAACTACATAGATCCCTTTCCTTTAACTATATTCTATAAAACCAAGTTTATATATTCCTAATATAATATACAGTGTTTGATAAAAATCCTAGTAATATACCACTATGAATCTACATAACAATTTTCACATCTCAAAATTTTAATTCTAGTTCTAAAATGATTTTGAGATACTATATACTTCGAAAACATTGCCATAACCCCATTAGTTTTATAAAAAATTCATCTTTAATAATTTAAGAGAGAAACATCCGTTTAAAATAAACAAGGGAAAGAGATAATTCTAACTATATCATCATCATAATTGAACATGATTGGGAATACACAATAAGAACCATATCAAGCATAATATAAACAACATGTGTGAGGATTCAACTTTTGGGTTCCAAAGGTAACTTAAACTTTCATAGAAAATACTGAATGACCTATGTGATCATAAAAAATTAGAATAATCTGATATTCTCAAGGAATCAATAGAAACAACCCATGTCTATCATCATTCCTAAATCTAGAGCATTACTCATCTTGTCATCCACCTACCCAAGGTCACCCATGTGATAATATAGATGAAAACATTCCAAATCAATACCAAGATAAAAAATAACACCACATAAAAAAGAAAAATCATTGAAATTACACTTTTATTTCAAAAAATAAATTAAAAACTCATTTGGAAATAAATAATACCTTTGAGGCATTTTAGAAAACACATTATAGGAATATGTACTCCTTTTAAAATAAAAAACATTAGGAACCAATAGTTATTCCTCCACAAACCAAATCAAACTAGAAATCACATTTCACAACCCTTGATAATTAATTTTAAACACATTTTATCAATAAAACAAAAATAAATAATAATATAAATAGGTATTCTAATGAAAAGGTCAAGCTAGTTAGAGACACATACCTCAATATGAAGTAAAATATAATATTTTTTGCAAGGAATCATTAATATTGGGAAGATGGGATCCCTATAATCCTAAATAAAGAAGAAATTTTATTAAATCCCCATATATAACCTTAGTATTAGACCAGATGGGATTATAGGGTTCAAAAATTCCATAAAAAAGGAAAAAAGGAAATGTAAGGATAATAGAGCAAGAAACTTAGTGAAATTGAGCATTACCTTGATGAAATTGACTACAGATCAAATGAGTACACCAAGGGAGTAATGTAGGGAAGATATCATGGTTAGGAGAGTGATGGATGTGTGAGGGGGAGGGGAAATGAGGGGAAAAGATTTAAAAATAAGTAGGGGGTATGGTAATTTCTAAATTTTTAAGTAACCTAGGTAGACCATACAGTTTGGATGTATGGTTTTCTAAACTGTGTACCAATCATGTACGTTACCTACCCTTTATAAAATGGGGTACATGGTTTTTCTTAAAGATATAACATTTTATGAAAACCCATGTAGAGATCATAAAAACAACTATATCCCCCGACACTCCTCTTTCATGATTAGATGAACAGTTACTACTAATCATGATCTTATCACGAACAACCATGAAATTTCCCTAAAAATTCACATTTTTTTAAACCTCAAATCCAAAAAACTCCAATGATAAATAAAATATAAACAAAACTAAAAATAATACAAACTGATTACTTGAGGTGTTTCAAAATTCTCCCCACCATTATTATTTCTACTCATATAAAGTCTTTAATGACCCATATTTAAGAGGAGGAAAGACCACTTCTCTCTCACCAGGGTTTGATGTTTCCAAATACTCAAAGCCATCCTAGCCCTACTGCTATAGAGAATGGTATGGTAGACCCTATTATGATGAAGAATTGGACCAGATAGACTAAAAACATAAATATAATGGTAAATTATGAGGGCATCAAGTTATTATTCCCATTCCTCTATCTCAAACATGGTAGTATGTCAAACTAGAACAATATTCTTCTTAATGTACACCACATATAAAAGTTCTAACAAAAAAAGAATAGGTCATTGCTAATGAAAGAAAATATAAACACTAGGAAAAATTATGAGAAGTACTAATTAATTTCTAATACTCCCCAAATATACTAATATCCATCTATATTCTTTTTAATACCACTCAGTATAGTGGGAAACTGACACAATCACCCTAAAAGGTTTTGAAGGATTCGTCTATATCGAGGTTTGCTAACTATTTTTAAATGAGGAAAAAACCCAACAGTAGATGATTTTCTCCCAAGACACCAAGATAAATCATATGTTCTCAACACATATATTCACAAAAATGGTTATCCTACTTACCAAAATCATACTTATAAAGAGTTAAACTGAGAACACTTGAAAAGTTATTTTCTCTCCAAAACTCATATATCTAAGGAAAAGGAAGAACAAACTTATTCTAAGGGAGAGGGAAATAATGGGATACTGAGACTATCTAACTAAGGTATCCACACTATTGATAACTCTACTAAAATGGAAGAATAAATTAATAAAATCTCTCGATAATAATTCAATAAAAGACCAAATCTTCGTTAATTACCTAAAATAGAACTTCTCCATTAAACACTAATTACTACTCCAAGACCCAGTCCAAGATTCTTCAAAAGAAAACATCACAAAAGGGAAAAAACAATGATTATATATATAGATTCACTAGTATATTATATGTAGGATTTAAGGAAAGGGTTACTCATTAACGATTCAATTAGAGATACACTAATTCCTTACCTTTGATCTTGAAACCAGATCACACACCTCAAGATTCCCATGATCAACCCATAAGAATAAATCCTTTCTACCACCACTATATCACACATACAATTCTAAGAATAAAAAAATACATGAGGAAAAGGAACAATTGATAAAACCACTACTAACTAGTAATAATAAAATAATATAAAAAGAACATACCAAACAAGATTTACCACAAACACTTATTCACTATAATCTATCAAGTATGTGACTTGAAGAATCCCAAGTCAGAATACACTTGGCTTTATCTGCATAGAAAGTAGTATTCCCTATAGAAACTAACCCATCAATCTATATTATAACATATATTGACTCACCTCTATACCTAGATCACATCAATGTAATTTCCAAAAGTATCCTCATGAATGATACACAAATCTCAACACTACTAACATGGAGTTTAGTGAAAACCACCACCAAAGAATTTAATAGGCACAACACAACCAATATTTCACCCAAGGATAAAGAACAAAAATTATGATAAGCACTTGACACATTCCTCCTTCAAATTAAAATCCTAAATAAGGATTAAAAACACAATGGTTTTTCCCACAAACCCACAAAAATTGATTAAAAATTTCCTCAAAGGTTATTAAGATATTTTATTATTAAGGTATTTTAGGATAGAAACCTTTCACTAACCTGAATGAACTCACTAAATATACCCACAATGATTTTCATCCATGAATCTTCAGGTGTTTTGAGGATTAAAAGGTACATCATCCCATTTAACCACCATACCACCTTATGCGAATTCTAACTATCGCCGAAGGAAGAAAAAAAATTATTTTGAAAATCTGGGATGGTGACCCAGAGCATAAGGACTTTGACTAAACTACTCCACTCAGATTATTGGAGGAGTTGATGAACAAAGAGACTATTTAATTATAATATCAAATAATTTCAAAATAATCCACCCTTTTAAAACCTCTCATCACAAAAATCATCTCCAATTTAAAATATCACACTTCCATTAATCAAAAATACTAAAAACATACACACTTGTTTTGAAAATTCTGTATGAATTTCATTACAAAAAAACTACCCTTGAAACCTATAGTCACAAGTTAAAAATCCTCTTGATACAAAATTATTAAAAAGAAAACACAAAATTAAAATTCTTCAGGAAATTCCATTTTTAATTCAAAACACACCATGGAGACTAAAAAATTATTACATTTAAAGTGTTAAACCATATTATAAATGTTTAATATTCATAAAAGTATTGTTTTTTTCATATTTTATAACATTTAAAAATGTATTATATTTAATCCATTTGGACCCATTTTAAGAAAATAAAAAGATCCATCTTAAAAAATATTTCGAAAAAATTAAAATTTTCCATTAGTCAAATAAAAAATACTTTAAAAACATTTATTTAGGGTAAAAAAACTTCATAGAAATACAAATACTTTGAAAATAATGCATGGAGTGTCATTTCAATTTGAAATAACCCATAAAATATAATTTTTCCAAAACACTTCAAGAGTTTTATTATAGGCCTTCAATATCATTTAGAATTTTAACTCAAATTCCCAAATCATATTTTAAAAGACCACAACTTTAAAAAAAAATATTAATCCAAAATCTATTAATATTTCACCTAGAAAATTCATGTATTTAAAGTTTAAACACTTCATAAAATAAATTTTAAAAAATAATTTCATTAATTCCCTCCCATAATAAAAACAAACACTCACAACTCACACTTAAAAAAATTCACTATAATTAATCTAACAAAATAAATCCCCAAAATAGTTTTCCAAAAAGAATAAACCAACCCAATAACTAAATATAAAAATCCATTTAAATAAATCCCAATATCATAAATTTAATAAAAAAATACATTAAACTATTATTAAATAATTAATTACAACAATCTCATCAATTAAAAATACCAAAGGGATGAAAAAATTGGAAATTTTTTAATTTCCCCATTGTGTAAGGTTTGGACACACTGTTCAGAAAACCATGTGATAACTATTTGAAACAACATTAGAAGGATTGTAAACCTACCCACCTAGTTCTACATATTTTCACCGACTATACTACTAAACCATGCTCCCCTATTTTTCTCCTCTATTTCATCCAAAGACTTTAAATTTCCTAAAATGACTCATTTTTTATTTCTAAAACAAATAACTAATAATAAAAAACCTAAAATATTACCAAAAAAACTCAAAATTGGGTAAAGTCCAAGAATAAATTCCTATACAACCATGGTACATTGATGTTTGATATGAATAATAGCTAACTAGGAACTACCCCAAGCCTACCTCTCAAGCCTCGATGTTCTTAACTCCATACCACCTTTCCTCCCCAATAATAAGAGCCTACTAATACTATTTTTATAATGAATCAACCTGGGTGTCATGAAACCCTCCCACAAAATATAACGCAATGAAGTGAGAGAGATAATGACTCCTGAGCCCCGCCTCCAGTAGCCCCTAGTCTGGCGACTAGAACCAAGGTTACAATAATCTCATTGATAATATGCCTTACCCTCTATAAATAAAATAGGATGAGGATATAGGATAAAAACCCACCAAGAAACTCCAGTAGATAATATAAAGGTAAATTAAAAACCATCCTATAATGTATGAATAAAGTGAAATTGATAAATATAAAAATATACAATATATACCAATAGACCAGTTTATAGAAGTGACTCAAAAATAGCTCCAACCTAGATAGTAATGTCTAGATCAATCTCTAAAGTCCTCCTTGAAACATGAAAAATAATTTATTTATGCAGGGTAATCATAACATATATACTCAGTAGGGACATAACCAAGGTCTCAAGTGAACATGTAAAAGGAGCATTCCAATGTGTCAATGAAAAAATATCAGAACCAATAAGAAACTATACACTTCATCTAACAAAATCCTACCTCACTATGGCTCCCTCACCTAATCACACATCTAATATAATAAAATAACATCGAGATTTTAAAAAATTAAGGTGACCTACTGCTAATTCCCCTCTAATTTTTGGCTCTCACACCCCAATATAGAAAATCATGTTCTCACATCCTTTACATGGATATCAAATCACATATCATCACATACAAACTATATCTTACATGGGTTGGGATGCATCCCTACCTACCCCACCCTCACAAGTTCTAGAATCCGGTTCTAGCATCAGGAATCATCACTTCACGTCTTTCCCATATACACCTGGGCCAATACATCACATCCCAACCACATAACCAAAGTAGTAGGGTATCATGAATTTGAAGGAAACCAACCTCACTCCCTCCTCCTACTATGCATAACCCCCCCATAAATCCCAACTTATCACTAACTCATCACATCACACATCTCCCAAAAACATCAGGGCTATCATTGCACATCTCACCCAAAGACACTTGGGACATCACTCCTGATGGAAGAGTGGTTAAGAGGGGGTATCCTTCCATCCATATGTCCACTATCTTGGATGTTGGGGAAGACACCCAGAACCCTGAACCTCTATGCATTGGTAAATTTACCAACTCGGGTGGGGAAAATAAAGAAATAACATAATCATACATGATATATATATATAGATTGAATACAACACCCAAAATATGGGCTCAAAACAACCACACTAGTGCGTACCACATCACCACCACAATACCAAACACCAATCATCAAAACTACTGCCACCACTATATGAAACACCAAAAAACCACCACATAAGTGACACAATAATTCCCACTTCAAATTACAGGTTCCAACACTTTTATTTATTTATCCATTCCATTTTACATTAAAAAAATTATCCTTTCATTTAATTCATTAAATCCAATTACTACACAAAAATTTCTATCCCATATTATTTATTTAGTGGCATATTTTGTTTTGTTTTATCATCATAATTTATTCCATGGCTAATCAGGAATCTATTATAAGGATGACTTTCTAAAACTATTCTATCTCAAAACCATTGACACAAAACCACATATCTACCATTTTTTCTACACAAATCACCCAATTCATCTCGAAATATCAACCACACATCACCCATCCCAACCACATCTCAAAAGAAACATGCTTCACACAAAAAACTGTACATCACCACCATTCATCATCTCTACCGCGCATCACACCATTGCTCACCATAACCAAAACATAACTTTACGCACCACATCATACAACTACCCACATTGCATCTGTACCTTCCATCCTCCAAATCACATAACGAAAAATCACACAACCTAGTCAGTCACCACCATATCTGAAAAAAATTCCAAACCACATAGGGTAACAAAACAAGCACAAGAATACACAACAACATTGAAAAATGGATTCCACAATTATTTAAGAGATTTATCAAATTAATTATTTATTTATAATGGGTATTACCACACAACTAAAATCTGGGGAAAGTAGTTTATTATACAAATATATTTTCCTTATCCTTTTTTAGGTTACGATCACAAAACAAAATAGAAAAGGTCATCACATCCTAACAACTACAACACAAACAAGGCTCCCAACAATCGTTATATTTATCATTGGAAACAAGAATGATAAAAAACATCAACAACATCTAACAAATAAGTAGTGCATGTGATATCTCCCCATATCCATCAATTTCAATTATGCCAATTATTATCTTATTATTTCAACCCTTACTATCCATGAAAAGGTAAGAAAAAGCATGAAATTATCACACATAGCACGTAAATGGTTGAAAATGATGACATCCTACCTCAAAGATGCCTTTGGATCTTGTTGCACACTATGGGGAAAAGAAGAAATATCCCAAAACTATAACTGCATGAGAAAACCCAGGATCAACCTAAACCAAACCAAATGATTTTAAAAATACTGCCCAACATACACCCCAAACCAAAGCAATAACACCACACTAGATCTCAAAGAGAATAATGAGAGAAAACAACTAAGAAATAGAGAAGGTAATTACATTGGTCACCAAAAATAAATACCTAGAAACCATACATCAAATTATGAGGAAAGATGTTGGAATATATCTAAAAATCATCTGGGGTTCACCCAAAATTATAGAGTGAAGATCAGCCGAATGATTGAGAAAAATATATTGAGCTAGGTTTATAAACAACCTTCCACTCACATGATTTATGATGAAATTACAAGTTTATATTGTAAATTCCATATGACCTCTAAGCTTATGTTGTAAAACCAACCATTAGGCTATAAAATCATTTTAATCCCCAAAAAAATATAGTGCTTTGGGAAGGAATTAACTTATGCCATAAAACCCTATATTATTTTATAAACCCCTTATTCATGATAAGCCCATAACCACACAAAAGACATAAAACATAGCCCACATAGGCCATAAACCACCAACTTATGGCATAAATACCTCTTTTATTCCATAAAACTACCTAATACTACACAACTGTAGCTCCAAATCCATAAAACCCTCCAGAATCTCCTCTAAGAAATTTCTATCCACAAAACCAAAAAATAATAGGTGGGGAAGAAACAAAACATTACATTAGATACCTCTAAAATGATTATCTCCCTTGACAATCAAAATAAAACCTTAAGAAATAACAAGGATAAAACAAAAACCCCGTGAGATACCTCTAAAGGATATCATTACACCTCAACATAACCACCAACCAAACAAGCCAACAGAAACTCCAAAAAAAATCCTACACAACCACATCACCACACAACAAAATCATTATCTCTCACCAGGCACAACACTACACATCCAGTACCAGCTACAAACACCACCTTCCCATATAGTCACATAACCTCACAACCATCTCATCCTCTAGACATACCAAACCAACCACTACTAAAACCAACATACAATACTACCCTAAGCACAAAAACCAAGAAATTCCATATTCCAAGTTAGGATATTATCTACTTTTTACAGCATTGAATCACTCACAGATTTTTAATCGCATCAAATTATAACACATCTTGATTAGGTTTTAGTTACTACTCTATTCATATTTAATAACCTTTAACAAACATCACACATCCAACATCAAAAAAATAACACATCTTATAAAATATAAAGATCCAAACATCACATCATCGTGGAAAAAAACAAACAAAAAACAACTCCAGGTACTTACCACACATCCATGTATCTTTCTCTTAAGTACTCTCTTACAGGCTACCATGCCTCAAAAACACATGAATGAAGGGAATGGTTCATCCATGAAACACATTTTCTCAATGATCCCAAATTTCTAATGGCCTCTCTATGAACATCATGTAATCCTTGATATCAAACTCTCCTTAATCAATGATGTGAGATATATCATAAAGATACAGATAAAGTTAGAACACATGGAAGATTTCATAGATCCTCTCCAACCATGGTGTAAATTACAATCGATATTCCCCCTCATAAACATACCCTAACACCTAAAAGGGACTATCCAAATAGGGATAAATCTTAATCCCCTACCAAACCTCTACTTCCCTCACTATGGGTAGGCTCTAAAAAACACATGGTCTCCAACCTTGAACTCTAGGAGACTCTGTCTATGATCATAATAGGCCTTATGATGGTCTTGTTACACCATAATCCTCCATTTAACCAACTAGATATTCTTATTAATTCTATATACCACATCAGGACTAAGAATTTATATATCCCCAATATTTGTTTATCATAAAAGAGAATGACACGACCTCCCATACAATGCCTCAAAAGGGTCCATGCCAATGGATGAGTGATAGATGTTTTTGTACAAAAACTCAAACCTAGGAAAGTGACTTACCCACAATCCACCAAAGTCCATGATACAAGTTTGAAACATATAATATAATGCCCAGATGGTTTGCTCCATATGGCCATCAATAAGAGTGTGGAAATTAGTTCTAAGACACAACTAGGAGCCAAAATCATGATGAAATCCCCACTCAAACCATGAGGTAAAATGAGGATCCTAAATAGAGGTGATGGTCTTCAGTACCCTATGAATCCTAACCCCATATTCTGTATACCACCTCACCAAAACATCCCCATTACTTGACTTATGGATTACAAGAAAATAAGAAAAAAAATTTAGTTAGTGCACTATCACCCAAACTACATCACAACCTCCTCAAGCCCAAGGTAACCCAATGATTAATTCCATCGATATGTATTCCCATTTCCACTTTAGAATATCCAAGTACAAAAGAACCAATTTGGGAACAATTTTCACAAATTTCACCTATGGACTGACCAAACACTTTGCCACAAACTATGCCACTGACCTTTTCATCTACGGAAACCAAATATGTATCCTCAAGTCATGATTCATATTTTTCACACTAGGATTTACCACTATTGGTAATTTTTGAAACTCATAGATAACTCCCTCAATATTTCCTATGTTACAAACAACCACCCCTAGAATAGAAACTAGATTGACCATTCTCTAACCATCCCTTAAGATCATATCTATGGACAACATGGCCACACATCACCTCTACCTATAAGTATTCCCACTAAGACTCCACTAGATGCTGCATCAAAGATGAATCCATGGTAATTTTATAAAGTGAAACTCAACCACTTCTCTCTCCATTGTCAAGATGCATCACTGTAAGATCCACTATCACTTTCTAAATAACCAAAAACTCCTGATCCAAATTTCCTTGATACATCTATCTGAACGCATCGGTAACCAAATTTCCCTTTCTTAGGGTGAAAGAGATATACAAATCATAATACTATAGAAACTTCATCTACCTCCACTAGAGTATATGATGAGGTAATGTCACCAAAATTTTAGCACAAAATTAAATGATTCTAACTCCAAATCATGACTGGAATAGTAATACTCATGGGGGTGTATCTTCCAAGATCTTTCTGTGATAAAAAATATCTACTATAATAAAACACATTTCAAAACCAAATGAGACGTGTCAAAAAACACCCAAAACAACACATGCTTCTCTGTAAACCCAAGAACTATAGCACTGACCAATTTCCCCTTCAAGTAAACAAATTCTATCTAACATTAATCTATCCACAAAAATGCTCAGTCCATCATTTTCAATGCTATTATAAGGGATGTAACTTAAGATAAATTGGTTACAAACCTCCAATAATAGACCATGAGACCAAGGAAACCATGAACTTATGCCAAATTATTGGGTGATTACCAAGAAATAAATTTCTTGACCTCTGGCAGGTCTACTTCCACACCCTATTGAGACACCACATATTCAAGGAAATGTACCTCTCACATAACTCATAGTTGAAAAAATTTCAATAGAACTGGTGGTGTCGAAGGACCTGGAAAATAGATCCAAGCTGCTTGAATTTATCTTACACTAACTTCAATTCAATCAAGATATTATCAATGAACATGACTATGAATTGGTCCAAGAACTCTCGAAAAATAGAGTTTATGAGTCCCATGAACACATCCGATGCATTCATGAAACCAAAAAACATGACTAAAACTCAAAGTTCCCATACCTACATCTGAAATAGTTCTTCATAATATCCTCATCCTTCACACTCAACTAGTGATATTCAGACCATAAATCAATATTTGAAAACCAAATAATTCCTCTCAGCTAGTTGGAGAGATCTTATATCCTAAGAAGATGGTAATGTTTCTTAACCATCAAGAAATTCAACCTTAGGTAGTTTATACACAACATCATACTACCGTACTCCTTCTTGGATAACAACATTGGACCACCCCATGGAGACACGCTAGTTCAAATGAAACTCTTATGCCTAAAAAAAACCACCTATAACCTCAACTCTCATAGATCCATTGGTTCCATTTGATAGGGATCCATTGGAATCAGAGACGTAACAGGTTATAACTTGATCCCAAACTCAACATCACACTGAGTGGGTAGGTTCATAACCTCTTTTGGTAAAAAATCATAGAACTCCTCCAAAACCCTAAGAATAACCTCAATATGAGTTCCCACCAAAATCTACACTAATAAAGACAAAATAATCTCCACTTTTCATCCACCAATCTAAAAACCTTTCTCACTAACAAATTCCACTCACTGGACATCTACATCAGAAAAGAAAACAATCCTATAGAAGCAGTCAATGAATGCATGCCTGAAATAAAAATAATCCATGAAATTGATAAAATTTTATAGATGTATCTGTATAAAGATAAAATATCCCACCAAATTGTGTTTTCCAATCACTATCCTACATCTTAAGCCCACATCAAACATATAAGCCTTACCTACAACCAATGTAAATAACATCAGGGGCACTGAAAGCCTCTCCATGTCTAGTCCCAATGCCCAGACCAATACAGGAGAAAAAAATAAGTGTGATGACCCCAAATAAAACAAATTAAAAACAAGGGTAAATGATAAAACCGCCATACCTTGAAAAACTCATGGAACTACTGGCACTGATACCTTTAACGCATGCACGTGACCATTCAAAAATCATATGCCTATCCGATGTCAGCCTCTATGTACATGATCTATACTAAGTCCCTACTTATAGGGACTATAATGAGGCTAAACTTATCTAACTCCACCTAATCTTGGTTACTGGAAAAGCACCAACAATCTCTACTATTGAAACTTCCTCAGAGGTAACCATTGCTTCTACTGAAAAGGGCCCTAACCACTGAACTAAAACTAGTCTTCTGGAGTGATCAGAAATAATTCCTGGTAGTTGAATTGTCTCCTAAAATAAAATCATGAAAGTTTAAAGATCCCTATAGGTGGTTATAAGCCACCAATTCTAGAAGAATGGGAAAAGATCTATCATGGACAACTCCCCACTATCCAGAACTGTAACTGACTGAACACCCACTACCCAATGGATGAATCCCTAATCCTTGAAGCGTCCTACTTGACACTATATCAAGGTTCAACTACCAAATAATGAATCCACATGATAACCTACAACTTTTTACACACCTCAAGATACATAGGGATCTTAAATGGTGTGAACACATACATGATCACTAGGCATAAGGTATCCACCAGACAATATTCTCTAGATTCCTCATCTTGAAAAAAATCTAGAGAAAAGTGTATTAGGTCCTTGAATATAATCCTCAACTCCCACACACTCATGATCCCTTGATAAAGGAATAATAACTCTTGCCTCTTGGTTTCACTCATAATCAATGATAGGAACTCATCTTAGAACATCATTTTAAAGTAGGACCACAACACGTTTTCTACCTTTTGGTCACTAAGAAAAAATGTACACCACTGATGCATAGCTCCCCACATCTGAATAAATATTTATGAAACCCAGAACTTATCCCATGATCAGATAAGATCAAAATGTATTTCTTGATCCTCCATCCAATGCTTTTTCACTATATCAGAGATTCTCCCCTCATACTATCCCAAGATCCACTGTTCAAAGGCACACAAATCCTTCTACAAAATCTCATCCTACTCTGTTGGGTCAACCCTTAGATGATCAATCGAATAAGCCTACTGAACCTCAACATCATAAAATACATTTAGATAATGAACATGATCCATTTATAAAAAAAATGTGAACATACTTATCCTGATAGAAAATAAATTTCAAACCAATTTATTTATTTATTTCATTTTTTTCTCACAACTACCTAATTCAGAAATGAATAGAATTATTCACAATACATGTACCTCTCATAGGTCCCTAACCTTCAAATAGGTCCACATCACTTGGTCATTCAATGATATTAGAGTCTATACACAGGATCATGATGGGCCCTAAAATACCATGTCCTAGCTGGTCTCCCTAACCTATGTCACACACCAAGATTAACTGGAACCATTTCCATACAAAACCATGAGAACCACATAGTTCCTAAATCCATACTATGCCCTATATCTCAACCATAACCTCTGATACATCTCTATCATACCCATTCCCACCAAAGATACCACAATTAAAGGAGAGAGATAATGACCCTTGATTCCCACCTCCAGTAGGCCCTGGGTTAACGACTAGTGTCGAGATTACAAAAAACTCACAAATGGAAAGAATTATCCTCTATAAATAAAACATGATTAGGAGATAGGATAAAAAACCGCCAAGAAACTACAATAGTTAATATAAAGGTAAACCAAAAACCATCCCACAATAAATTAATAAATAAAAAATGATACATATAAAATTATTCAATATATACCAAAATATAATTCAATAATAGTGACACAAAAAAAATTGTAACCCAGCTAGTAATGTTCATATCAACCCCAAAATTCTTCCTAGAAACCTAAAAAATAGTTTATATATGTAGGGAGATAATAACATGTATAAATAGTAGGGATGTAACCAAGGTCTCAAGTCTCTACTGGAAAATGCACATATACCCACGGTTTTGGGAATCGTGGGTGGTAAAGGCATCAGAATAGACTTTTACCCACAATTTTTGTAAAACCGTGGGTATATGTCGCATGAATTTTGTTATTACAAAGGATTAATTGAATCAAGGGTATAGCTATATACCGAAAGTTTTCAAACTATGGGTATATTTATTCCTATCAGGAAACCTATACCAACGGTTCTACAAACAATGGGTATAGGCTGCTGCCGACATTTAGCAGTAACCCCACCATCTGCTTCCCCAAATTATTGAACCTGAAAATCAAATAATCCAAATAAAAAACATTCAATATAGTATATATTTTCTATATTTATCATCCAAACAAAAGTTTTAATAATTTTCAAACCATATAAAATACTAAAATATACATATACACTCATAAAACAAATCAATTTAGATCATTAAAGAACAGAACAAGTCTCCTTCCTACTAAGTTAAAAATGAAGGAGATAAATATCTCCCTCATTGCCAACATCCTCATCCTGAAAAACATTAGCAACAACACCATAATCATTATCATCATTAGTAGTAGCAACAACATACTCCCCAATAACATAATCTGGAGAAACAACGTCATCAACAACATCATCGTCACCACCTTCAAATTGATCACCATTAGAATCCTCATTGGAATCAATCATGACATCATTTGAAGAACTTATTGATAACATATATGAATCAATAATAGTATTATCCTTTGATGAATGTTATTTAATGATAAATGACATAGATTTCAGGAATTCATTGGTGATCATGTTACTTCTTTCACACTTCTATTTACTTTTTTTCACACTCTAAAACATTTTTTTCTTCATATTATTTTATATGAGTGCTTTATAGCTCAATGTTTTTAGATCATTGAGAGGATATAAATGAGGAATAATACCTGGAAGGGATTATTTTTCCCCCGATAGACATCAGACTCTACCCTGGTGCTCATCACCTAAAACCTGACTCAAATGACCATTCTACCTGAATTTTTCATCTTCATTATCATTAAGGGCCTCTAGGATAGTCTTTTGAAAATATAAACAAGATATTTAATTAGTAATTTCATATATATATTTCAAATACAAATACAAAAACTTACAATCATTTCTTATGTTTGTGCATTTACTACACTTCCATCTTTCTTCTTTCTACTTAATTTAGCTTGAGGTATAGGAACTTCGATGCCCAATATAGCTTACTACAAATGACATTGATTAGTAAACACATATTAAAAAAGTAAACATATTTTAATATTGAATAATAATAAAATGTAATAACGTTAAAATAAATTAAAAATCCATAAAAATAAATTTGTGTAAGACTAAAACCTTGATATATAAATTTTAATCTACTATGTGTATGCATGATAGCCATTCTATATAAAAATAAACACTTAGTGAAAAATTGATACTGACGAAACTCTTCCATTTAATAATACTAATTACCTTTAATAAAATGTGTCAAATGATACTAATACATTTTAACACATGTTTAATGAAATTAAATAATCTAATATTTAGGGCACTTTAAATCTCATTATTATAAATGAGGAAGAGAGATTACACTATAGTCCAATTTCATATTGGTGGGAAATATAATATTTAATTTTATATAGTAAATCATGATAATTATAAATGAGTTTTGTTTCATATGGGATTGTGAACGGTTTATATAGAACTTATATTCCATTAAAAAATTAAATAGTTTTACACATGAGTCTAGTGCCATCTAGGAAAGTGAATGTTTTACACTATAATTTTGCACTATCTTGAAAGGTACAATGATTTGTATGGTGTTTAGTTCCATCTAGGAATTTAAATTGTATACACTAATGTTTTTTCTATATAGGAAGATGTGAGGTGTATGTTATTGAATATTTTTCATCTGGGAAGGAAAAATGTTTACACTAGAGTTTTATGTCATTAATAAAAGTGAAAGGTTTATGGAAGAATTATTTTTATCTAAGGAATAAGATTATGTTTGAGTTTTTTCTATCAAATAATTAAATATTTTATGTTATATATTTGTTCCATCTTGTAATTAAAAAGTTTTACACTGCAATTTTCATTAATCAATGGAGGGAAAAGGATTATGTTAATTTTTTATGATGTCAATGAAGTTGAAAAATTAATATAGTAATGGGATGTTACATGTTGTTGTGATTACACACGGAGAGTTCTATATATATATATATCCTCATTTTTTAAAATAAAATTTAATCCATTTTTGTGTCATGGTTTAAATCATTATGTCAAGGAGTTATAGAAATATTTAAAAAATAAGGCTTAACATTTATTACATATCAATATAGAATAACATGTAGTTTAAATCTATATGATCTTGGAATGAAACTAATCATTAATAATTATTATCATAGTTTAATTAAATTAAAGTGATCATTACTTGTAGTTTAATGTCATGTTGAAATGATTATATGATATGTAGTATTAGGTAATGAAAGAAGGACCTCTTAGTGTATTTTAAGGTCATGTGAGATGGTAAATTATGTTTCCATTTAATGTTAAGTATCCACGAACATTTTAATACATTTTATATTTATGTGATGATTATTATTATCATTACTTTTAAGGCCAATATATGGATATTTTTGTCTTATGTTTTAAGGTCATACAACTAATATCACTAGGTAAAATAATCTAAGAAATGGAATGATTTTGGAACTTAATCACATGAAGCTCTAGTTAAGAAAGCTTGATGATTGATTTGAAGGTAGTTTAATGAGTTCTATGAATAATGGAATCTCAGAAGAATGATAATAGAAATCATAAATGATCTATCTTAAAATTAGTAATTATAACTATTTAAAGGTGTAAATGGAAACCAATTAGCATTGAAATCAACTCCAACATCTACGCAAAAAATCACAGGCTTGGTGGCATGACATATGAACTTTAAAATAAAATATACCAATTTTCAAGGTAGTACAATATTGGAAATACATTTAAGACATAAATACAAAGATTAAAACCATGGGTAACATAATTTTTAAGATAAAAAATATTCTTTATTAGAGGGTATGTGATTGAGTAAGCTAAAATTATCCATTTAGTGGAACTAATGAAAAAAAAACAGATTTAATCATTCAATAATTATTTGAGGTTGGATTAAATGATCTATAATGCAAAAATAATTTAATGGTATGAAATGGGGTATACCCCAAATTGGGGTACAAAATCAGTAATCCTTATGAAGATATAGAATGGATTGATAAAAATGGTCCTCCCTTTTAGAGTACATAGTGGTTCTACATGAGTCTACACCGATTTGAAGTGTCCATGTAGCCATGATCTAAATTCCATATTAGGGGTTACCCAATTGAGTCTTCATGTGGGTCAAATAATTAAGGTTCATGTGGAACAAACTCTTATCATAATTCCTTTTTGTACCATGGTTTTACCTATAAGATTATGGAACATCCTCAAATGGTGTACATGATTTATGTAGGTAGACTGAGACTTTGAATTCATATATGAATTTATAGACATCAAAAACATGATATATCCCTATATATTTATATGATAAATCATAGATTTATTTTATTATGTGATACACAACCTCAGGTGGTATAAGAAATACATATCCCTACCCTATACCATGTTATTAACATATGTTTGGATATTAAAAAAAATTACTTGCAGGCTATAAAAACTCAGGACTTCATCTTGGAATCAATGTATAGAGATCAAATATATTATGTGTTTTTGAAACTTTCCCAACCCACCCAAACAAATTAAGTCATTTTGGGGTAGAAAGGGTGGAAATCTAAAGAAAAATGAATCACTTTATATAATTTCTCCCACTTTTTAAAAGATCATATTTTTAAGGGAAATTATATATAGATAAATAGTAGTGAATTACACCCATGAAGGGAACATAGAGTATCAAGCCTTGTGAAAGCACAACTTTTGTGTTCCACTCATTCTACCTTAGCATTCGATGTGAATGGGAATCAGAATACAAAGATTCTATGAAATTAAAGAGTTAATTGATAGCTAGGGGGATTTATGAGGAGACCCGAGTCTTGCATAATTTTACATATAGGTATGGAAATATCATTTTTGGTATACTGGGACATTGGAAACCATGGTGAAAACATTACAATTTTTATTTTATGAGGTTCTCATTAAGACATGATATGTATAGAAAACTAGTGTATCCCCTTGTTTGTGGGTATATGAAATGAGATCCTTGAGTGTAATGAAAAGACCCATAATCTATCATATCAATAATTCATTTCTGCACATATTATAATGGTGAATGAATCCCATATAAATGATTACATATCATTCAAAAACCAGGTGTGGATTTTATTTGGAAATTTTTTGTAGGGATATGGTTGTCACGACCTGTCCCCCCAGGACCGTGCCATGAAATACCCCAAGACCGCCTCCCAAAGGCCAGGGGTTGGCGACTAGAAATGAAAGCATCAACCTTTAAATGGGAGGCATTTTCCTGAGTACCTGTACTCATGCACCCCCAACCATATCCTAAAGCTAGAAAAATTAAACCAGCATGCCACTAAATAACCACTGAGTACAAGTACAACTGAAAGTCAAATGGGCCAGAATAAAAATCCAACAAAAGGCTAACTAAAAAATAGGAAAGTACAAGGAAAACTCTGGAAGTCTTCTGCTGGAAACCCCACCTAATGGGTAAGTATAGAGTAGTTGCTGGACGATGTAGAAGTACACCCCATCCGTCTGGTCTCACTAGGCACCATCGAGTCTTGGGAAACCAAGTCCTCTATCAAGGTATCAGTCATCTACACCAGACAGAACACATGCAAGAAAAACCCATGTAGGGGTGAGTAACAATATACTTAGTAGGGACCCTAAAAAAAAGGAAATACCACAAATGAATAAAAAAAGAAACAAAAAAATCATGATCACCAAGAATGATCACGAATCAAGATAACTCACACTAGATATATTCTAGAGTATGAAAGTAAGACCATCAGTTATAACGTCAAACACCTCGGCTGTTGGAAAACTTCTCCTCAATGAGTAAAATAGGCCTGCTGAGTCATACATAAGACACATCCCACTAATCTAATACTTCTGTGGTACTCATCCCTAATTAGTGTCGTGGGTATGTAGGGTCCCACAGTATCCGCTCCCCACCGTGGGCATGTCGGGTCACACAAAAGCCACCTCCCACTATGTCTATACTGAAATACTCCTCTTGTCGAGTACCATTGGTCTACCAGGTCACACAGAAGATGCTCCCCACCATTAGCCTTCTGGGTCACACAGAAGCTTCTTCCCACTAGGCTATAGTATCTGATCCACATAGGTTCACTTGTTAGCAGTCTCTAGGTCTCAGTGAACCACATGGTTTCTGCATGAAGAAAATTTGATCTCAGGAGAACCACTCCCCAAGAAATTATTCTAATATCAACATCAATTAAAACCCACATACTATATACCAAAATATCTTCCTTTTAACAAGGGTTCCAACACCGAAAATGGATCATCAATTAGATGTATGGTTTGAAAGATATTGACGTTTTTCCAAAATGGGGCTGGTTGGGTCTGGGTCTAGTCTGACCCGGTCAGTCCGACCTGACCCAGGTCAGCTGACTCGACCCAAACCCAGCCCGGACTGGGTCCAGTCAATTGGGTTATGCGTTTATCTTGATGGGTGGTTCTGACTTACTAGAGCAGGCCTGACCCTTTGGGCAGGTCTGACCTACTAGAGGGGGTTCAAATAATTGGGTGGGTCTAGCCCACTAGTCTACCTAGTCCGCCAGAGGGAGACCAGCCTTCGTTCTGACCGAGACGTGGCTGGAAGCTGTATCTAACACCCTTCTTGCCTTGTGATCTCCGTGGGGCCGTTTCCTCCACCACAGTCAAATGACCACAGCTAGACAATCCGGCTGGCCTAGATTCCCAGATATGGTCAAAGACTGTGTGCCTTCAAGACCCACAACCCGCAGCTGCAGGCCTCTCCCCCGACATGGTCGAGGGGCCGCGTCTTTGCTGCCAGCTGCCAGCTCCTCCCAGCACACCATCGTGGTGCACCAGATCCAGCCTGCGGTTGCCTCTGCGGACCACTGGGTCCACACCGATGGTCCGTTTTTTCACAAAGATTGCACCTCCAGCCTCTGTGGGGTTTTTCCTTCCATGAGAAAGACTCGAATTCACCTTGCCTCCCCTTTCAAATTCTTGTCCATGAAGAATGCACAAGTGGAGGGGCTCATGCCTTGTTCATGTTGGCCAGCACCCTCTGTGTTAGATTTTTAAAATAGGGGGATGTTTGGGGATGTTTTTCTATCAACAATAATTCAATTCCTTGTAGATTACCCAAAAAGCATCACCCTCCCGCAAGAACGGATTATCCGTAGATAAAACTGTTCATGGGTTGGTATGCATTCATCATTTAGAATAAAGAACAGGGAAAGCCTAAAACAAATAAACCCTAACCCAATCTACATTTGTCTTTGAAGTGCTCCACCCTCGAGGATTAAAGCTCCATTGGAATTCGTCGCTTACCGGTCCCATTATTTGTAAGTCATCAACATTTCTAGAAATCCTATCAGAATTTATTGTTCATCATTGGAGAGGAAATCCATCATAGGTTCTTCAGAGAATACCCAGGGTTTAATTCTCAACTCTCCAACATGTCAGTGTAATAAAAAGAAAAAATTTCACAATGTTTCTGTTACACTGTGACGTCACTTCTTTACACTATTTAATTTATGAAATATAGTATCTCTTATGCTTTATTTATGAGACATTATAGAGATTCCATTAATGTGCCTCATTGCCACACCTCAACACCATCGTCATTTTCTCAACGGTGCGAAAGAAAATAAAATAAATTTTTATGTTATTTTATTATTTTTTGAAAAGTATGAAAATTAACTTTTCCATACGACCCTTTCCAGTCAATGTCAAGTCCATTCTAGGTGAATCCCAATATTCTGAGTTCGACGGTGAACTTGTATTTTTGATCTGATCACCGATTCAAAAGTTAGAAAAACTCACTCGCACATTTACTTAAGTGAAGTAAAAGGGTTCAAAATTCCATTCCAGGCTCACCGAGCCTTGGAATCATGTTCTATAAAATCATGTGGTCTAGAAATAATTCTATACTTTTTCAAAAAAATTATATAGAAAATCCAAGACATTATATTCTCCCAACCTTAGGGATTTATGTCTCCGAAATCCAAAACAAAATCTAATAAAAAAAATTGGGGTACTGAGCACAAATCTGATCCTCCTACTCCCATGTGCTCTTTTAGAGATTCTCGTGCTGCCACTAAACGTAAACCAAAGGAATAAACCATCTAAAAAGGACCCTCTCCTGTAAATCCTCTATCTCTACTAGGAACTCCGCAAATGTCTCCCTATCGTTAAAGTACAACATTCCCTAGTCGATGACGTGATATGGATCATGCACATACCTCCTTAGCTGTGACATATGAAAGACATCTTGCACCCAGGGCATTTTTAGGGGAAGATATATGCGGTATACCACCTATCCAACTCTATTGAGGATTTGGAATGGTATGATAATCCTTAGAGATAACTTGTCACCCTAGCCAAATCTCTGAAATCCTCGTCGGGGTGAGACCCGAAGGAAAACATGGTCTCCCTCCTTGAACTCTAAGGGCCTCCACCTCCTTTCAGTATACAATTTTTTCCTACTCTATGTAGTCCTCATATGATCCTGGATGATCTGTACCTTCTCAGTGGTACCCCGTACCAACTCTGGACCCATGAGTGTTGACTCCCCTAGGTTTGTCCAGCATAGATGTGATCTGCATGGCTGCCTGTAAAAGGCCTCAAACAGTGTCATGCCAATGGTGGAGTGATAGATGTTATTGTAAGAAAACTACACCAGTGGTAGGTGGTCCTCCTAACTATGACCAAAATCTAGGAAGCAAGAACGAAGAATGTCCTCCAAGGTCTGTATGGTCCACTCTGTCTGACCATCTGTCTGGGGGTGAAATGTTGTGATCAAGCGTAGACGAGTCCTGCATGTCTCCTAAAACCCCTTCTACAACTAGGATGTAAAGCATGAATCACATTTCGAGATAATCATCGAAGGTATCCAGTGAAGCCACACTATATTCTAGATGTAGAGGTGTCCCTAGACCTTTACTGATCCCTACTCCTGTATGGGTAGGAAGTGAGTCAACATGGTGAGTCGGTCAATGATCACCTAGATAGAATCTTGGACCCTTTACATGCATGGTAACCCCATCACAAATTCCATTGATATTCCATCCCATTTCCACTCCAATACCTCAGCTGGATAGGCCAAGCCTGCTGGGACCTGATGCTTGGAATTCACTTAATGGTAAGTGAGGCATCATAAAGCAAACTCTGCTAGCTCTTTCTTCATCCCTAGATATCAATACTGACGTCAGAGGTCCTGGTACATCTTCTCCACACCAGTATGTATTTCCAAAGGGGATTTATGAAGCTATCTCAACACCTCCTCCTGTAACATCACAGGTACTATGGTGCATCCCTTGAAAAGGATGACATGCTCCCCACCTATCGAAAATCCAACAGGTGCTTGTCCTGAGGATAATTGAGCACGTTGGGCTTCATAGTCAACATCCACAAGCTGTGCCTCCCTAACTCGCTATAAGAGTGGGGGAGTGACAGTCATTGAATAAAGGTATGCTTCTCCATCATCATCCATGAAGGATATTTTCATCTCAGCTAGCTGCTCCGTCACCTTATCAGCAGCTGTAAACCAAAACTCCTGCTGAGCACATCTTCCACCATGTTTCCCTTCCCAGGAGTATAGACTATCTCAAAGTCATAGTCCTGTAGTAACTCCAGCCATATCCACTGTCTCAGGTTCATGTAATTCAATGATAAGATATAACTAAGACTCTTATAGTCCGAGTATACGGTAAACCATACACCCATCAAGTAGTGCCACCACATATTAAAGGCAAATAACACTGCTTCTAACTCTAGTTCAAGGGTCACATAGATATTACCATGCTAGCTCAATTGTCGTGAGATTTAAGTGATCACTAATTACTCCTGCATTAGGACATAACCCTGTCTGTTCCCTGATATGTCTCAAAAGACTACATACCCAATTCCCTCTTCTGGTAGCCTCGATATGGCATGACTCTTCAGTCTCCACCTCCGCTCCTGGAAAATTTGCTGGCACTTCTCCGTCCACACAAAGGGCTATCTCGTTCGTGTCATGGATGATAAAGGTCATGCTACTCTAGAAAAGTTGGGCACAAAACTCCGATAGTATCTGGCCAACCCAAAGAAACTCTGCACCTCAGTCACGCTCCTAGGTGGCTCCCAAGAAAGCACTGCCTCTATCTTTGCTGGATCCACTGCAACTCCAACCTCTGAGATGACATGTCCTAGAAAGTGGACCCCCCCCGAATCCAGAACTAGCACTTCAATATCTTACCATAAATATGGTTCTCTCAGAGTGTATCCAAGACTATCCATAGGTGTGTAGAGTGCTCCACCTCTGACGCCGAGTACACCAAGATGTCATCAATGAATACTACCATGAAACGATCGGGGTAAGGCTGGAAGAACGTGTTCATGAATCCCATGAACATTGTTGGGGAATTGGTCACACTAAAAGGAATCACCAAGAACTAATAGTGTCCATACCAGCATCTAAAGGTTTTCTTCGGTACGTCCTCATCCCGTACCCAAAGATGATGATATCCTGATCTGAGGTCAATCTTCAAGAACCACCTCGCTCCATTCAACCGATCAAAGAGGTCATTAATCCTTGGTAGCAGATACTTGTTCTTCACGATCACCTGATTCATGTGCTGAAATTCCATGCACAACCCCAAACTTCCATCTGCCTTTTTGGAAAACAACACTAGGTCTACCCATGGTGAAACGCTGGGCCTTACGAACCCCTTTTCCTGTAAGTCCCCCAACTGTACCCTCAATTCACAAAGCTCTACGAGAGCCATATGATATGTCGGTGTGGTTATCGATGTTGTCCTAATGTATAGTTTGATGCAGAATTATATGTCCTTGAGAGGAGGTAGTCCCAAAACATTCTCAATAATGACATCCTCATACTCGTCCACCACTATATGAAAGCTCAGACTCCTCTCATCCACTACACCAAGGGTGTGGCTAGCCAACTAGTTAGTGATCAGCTTCACCCACCTCTGAGAAAGTCTATCATGTGCTACAAAGGTTCCCTTCTTTCCAGTGAAGGAAAACCTAGTCCCATCCTCGTGGACACACCACACTTTGAACCAAAAATAGTTTATCTAAGCATTGACTGTAGATAACCAGTCCATACCCAAGATGATGTCGTAAGGCATTGACGCCGCTACTAGGAGATCCTAACCATTGCTATCACCTCTAAGAGTAATCTCATAGTACCAGAACTAGTGTGTAATCATTTAATCCCCTCCCGTATGAGTATGTAATCGTAAGGATCGAGCCAAAAAATCCACAGGAATCTTTGAGCCTTGAATGAGGTCCATGGAAAGGAAAGAGTGAATGAAACCTACATCTATAAGAACTGAAACTAAGGTGGATAAGGTATATATCGTACCTATAACATCTCTGGAGTGCCGTGGTCATAGGCCACCATTTCCTGAAGCCTTCCTCCCCCTGTCTGCATGTGAAGAAAAACTTAGTTTACTACTAACTCCATCTGCTCAGGGAGCCCTGTACTACAGACCCTGAGTCCTGGGGTCGTCCCCTGAAAGAACTATCCCACTTGGGGCCCCGTGTTTGCTGTTAGATGCTCACTACTGAAGACTCTACCTCTTGATGTATACTAGTGGCTTCGACTGTCGGAGCATTCTCTACTAGGAAGATCTTCAAAAGAAGGTCTCTCTCCAACACTCTAGCCTGATTAGGGATTCTGAGAGACACCATGGATTCCATGATCCATTATCTGAGTCCCTTCTCAAAGGTCTGGGCCCTGAAGAAAGGGTCTCACAACATGTCTATGAAGTAGAAAGATAGGTCCATAAACCTCATAGAGTACTCATCCAATGACATGCTGCCCTACTGCAGGTGAAGCAACTCCTGTATGTTCATAGACCACAAATTTTTAGGGAATAACTCCTCCCAAAAAAAGCCGCTCAAAGTCTATCCAGGTGAGGGTTTCCTCATCATTTGGATAGATATTAAAGATAAAACATCTTCATACTAAGACCTGAAGAAGGATAAAAACTATGATCACCATCGGGTCAAGAAGTTTCCTCACTAAGTGGAAGACCCACGTCACTACCTATAGCCAGTCCTCACCGACATGGGGATCTATCTCTCCCCTGAACCTGGGAGTTCTCTGTCTCTGGAACTCATGAAAGGTGTTCAGCCTACACGCTTCCTCTACAAGTATTTCTTGTAGTAACTTCTGATCAATGGGTGGTGGAAACACCGGTGCACCACCTGGAAGGGCCATCTCTAGCATTAGTCACTAAACTGATGCCTCATCTCTAGGTGGGCTATCCATATGATCACGTGTCGGAAGCCTAGCTAGCTATCTGCATGGAGGAATACTGAAATAGATCAATATGTACCACTATTAGAAGATTTTACCTAGTTAGTTGACTCTTATTTAATAATATCATAAGGAGAAACTTATGAAACCATTTTTTTCATGTATTGATCCAAAAAGAAGAATTTAGGGTCCTGATGTATGGATATGTCGGTCGCTGCACCAACACTAGATTCCCCGAATCTGAAAGTCTAACTCAATACAATCAACACTATTTCCACAAAACAAAAAAATAGAATATTGGTATTTAAGATAAAAATGAACACCTTTGATACCACTTTTTTCATGACCTGTCCCCTAGGGCCCATGTAGTGTCATACCCCAAACCCGCCTCATGAAATATAGGGGTTGGAGACTAGCACCAAATGCATCAACATGCAAATGGGAGGCATTTGCCTAAGTAATTGTACACACACATACAAAAAAATCCCAAATCTAGAAAAATTTAAAAAGCATGCTACTAAATAACCACTGAGTACAAGTACAACTGAAATTCAAATGGGCCAGAATACAAAACCAACAAAAGACTAACTGGAAAATAGGAAATTACAAGGAAACCTCTGGAAGCCGTTTGCTGGAAACCCCACTTGATGGGTTAGTACAATGTAGCTACTAGAAGCTATATAAGTACACTCCATCTGCTTGGTCTCACTGGGCACCATCAAGTCCTGGGCCACCAATTCCTCCAACAAGGTATCAATCATCTACACCAAACAAAACACGTGTGGGAAAATCCTGTGATGGGGTGAGTATCAATATACTTAGTAGGGACAAAAAACACAAATGAAAGACCCCAAATCAATCCACAAACAAACCACAAAGAATGATCACCAAGCATGATCACGAAGAAAGACAACTCACACCAGATATATTCTAGAGTAGGAAAGTAAGACCATCATTCATAATGTATAACACCTCAGCTGTTGAAGAACTCCTCCTCAATGAGTACAATGGGCCTACCGAGTCACATAAAAGATACTTCCCACTAACCTAAGACTATTTTGGAACTCATAACTGATGAGTACCATGGGTATGTTGGGCCACATAGAAGCCACTACCCACAGTGGGCTTGCTGGGTTGCACAAAAGACGCTTACCACTATGGCTATACTGAGGTACTCCTCCAATAGAAAATTGTGGGTCTATCAGGTCACACAGAATCCTCTCCCCACTATGGGCCTGGTGGTTCAAATAGAAGATGATTACCACTAGGCCATAGTATTTTATCCACATAGGGTCACTCGTTAGAAGTCTCTAGGTATCATCCAACCACAGGGTTTCCGAACGTAGCACACTTGATCTCAGAAAAACTGCTCCCCAAGCCATTTGTTTAATTTCAACTTCCATTAAAACCTCCATATAGTATACCAAAAGATAACCCTCATCAAAATTGTTCCCATGCTAAAAATGGATCATCAATCAGAAAGAATATTTCTAATATATTGACATTTTTCCAAAAAGGGGCTGGTTGGGTGAGGTTCCGGTCCGACCCGGTCGGAATAACCCGAACCGGCTTGGGTCTGTTGAACCGACTCAAACCTGTCCCATCCTAGGTCTAGTCTGTTGGGATGTGGGTCCAGCCTAGCCTGATGGAGTGGGTCTGGCCCAAAGGGTAGGGTATAGCCTACTAGGGTGGGTTTGGCCCAAAGGGAAGGGTCTAACCTAATGGGGTGGGTCCGGCCTTCTAGTCCAGTTCCGACCCACTAGAGTGAGTCCGACCCACTGGGCGGGTTCAGCCAACTAGTCTTCCTAGTCCTCCAGAGGTGGAATAGACTTTGGTCTAGCCAGGATGTGGCTGGATGCTGTGTATGGCACCCTGATCACCCCGTGGTCACCTCGGGGCCGTTTCCCCCACCACAGTAAAACGACCACGGCCGACCAATCCGGTTGGCCCAGATTCTTACACGTGGTCAAAGACCACGTGCCTCGGAGAACTAGAGCCTTTGGCTGTTAGATGCTCTATCGACGAGACCAAGGGGCCATGTCTCCTTCATCAGCCACTGACTCCAATTGGGGCGTCGTTGTGGCGCGCCGCTTCTGGCTTGCAACTGCCGCCATGGGCCACCACCGATGGTTGTAGGCATCAACGCACCGATGGGATCTTTTGCGGACCACTGGGTCTACATCGGTGGTACATTATTCACACCGATTGCAACTCCATCCTTTGTGGGGTGTCATCTCCCCTAGAAAGGACCCAAATTCTCTTTGCCTCCCCTTTTGATTGATTTCCATGAATAATGCACAAGCATAGGGGCTCATGCCTTGTTCATGTTGGCCCACGCCTTCCACGTTATAGTTTTAAAATAGGGGGAGGTTTAGGGATGATGTTCTATCAATAATAATTCAATCCCAAGTATAAAACCCAAGAAAAATAACCCACCCACAAGAAAGGAAGATCCAAGGATCAACCTATTTGTGGGTTGATCTACGTTCATTGTTTAGAATGAAGAATCGGGAAAATGTAAAACAAATAAACCCCTACCTCGATCGACGTTCGTCGTTGAAGCGCTCCTCCCTCAAGGATTCAATCTTCATTGGCATTCTTCACTTCCTGGTCCCCTTATTTGTAAGGCATATACATCTCTAGTGATCTTTCCAGCATTCATCATTCATTGTTGGAGAGGAATTCTTCCATAAGATTGTCAAAGAATCCCTAGGGATTAATTCTCAACTCTCTAACACATTATCTTAATAAAAAGGAATCACGTCGCAATGTTTCTATTACACTGCGACATCACGTCATTACACTGTTTCATTTATGAAACATTGTATCTATTATTGTCCATTTAAGATCCATTATTGAGATTCCATTAATGTGCCTCATCACTGCAATGTTGCACCATCGTCCACCTCTCAATGGTGTGAAAGAAAATAAAATAACTTTTTCAGTTATTTTATTATTCTACAAAATGGCCAAAAATTAAATTTTCTATCTGACCCTTGATGGTCGAAGTCATGTCCATAATAGAAGAATCCTAGCATTCAGATTTCAATGGTTCCCTCATATTTCTAATCTGAGAACCAGTTCAAACGTTATAAAAACCTGCTTGCACATTTACTTAAGTGAACTAAAAAAGATCAAAATTCCATTCTGGGACCACTGGGCATCATGATCATGTGTTTTCAAAGTGTGTGGTCTTGAAATAATTCCATAAAATTTTTAAAAAACTTATATAGAAAATCTGGGACATTACAATGGTGGTCAAGGGATCGAGAGGATTCCCAATCAATCAAAATATTGGAATTACTAGAGAATATTGGCTCACTATTATGAGAAAAAATTATAAAGCATGGTGGTAGATATTAAAGTACAGTGTATATATGATATTATAGGAAGGTAGTTTCCATAAAAAGCGTTTAACTAGGAACCTTCTACCAGTTCATAATCCACATTAGGGAGCGTCAATTTTAAAAATGTATTGAATACATTAAATAGTCTAATGGGATGGATAATGTTTCATCATTGTCATATTCCAGAATGTTTAAGGATTGTTATATGTGAAAAAAATTACTATGATTTCTAAAATATAACTCCATTACTTTAAAACACTATTCATAACATTCATTCAATGGATCTCTAGAGATTATTAAACTAGGGGCTTGTCTAACAATGGCTCATGAAACTACATATAGAGGTTGTATGTGATGTAATTTTTGGATTATGTGATGTACTTAATTAATGGGGATTTCATTAAAGAAAAATATATTCATTACCATTTTGCTAAATAATTTCATATATTAGAATACACAAGTTCTTTTCTTCAATTAATTTTGAAGTAGATCAAAACATAAGATCAAGAATCTTTGGAATCAAAAAACTGATCTCCCAATTTTTTTTGCAAGATCTCTATCCACCATAATTTTTTTAGGAATACCTTATTGTATCTTGGTCTCTATTTGATTCTAATTTCTAGATATTTATAAAAATAAGTTTATTATATTCATAAAAATTTGATATCCCAATATATTCTTAAATATAGTTGGTCTCAAATATATAAATTATCGACTACAATGATCACATACATTATATTTGGTCATCAAGTCCTCAGAGTCTTCCTTATTCTTCTTATCATGATTCTATAATAATGGGTTTTTCTTAATCCCATTCTTTCTTCAACTTATTTAACTAGATAATATTCTCTTTAATCCACTATAAAATCCTCCTTGTTCATTTTCTTCAATAGATCTAGGTAATTATTCTATGCTCATGATCTCAACTTGTTGACTCGAACTACTCTCCACTCTCATTATTTAACTTTTTATACATTTGTTAATAGAAGATATTATTTTCTATATTTAGATTATAGAAAATCTATGAAAATCATTTCCCATGGCCTCATTTACCTTTCTATATTACTTTTTTGTACATGGGATTTCTATAATATTCTCAATTTTTTTTGTCTCATAAGCCATGATCACCTATACATTTACATGAGTTCCTTTTTCATTTTCACTTAATTTCTCAAAAATATCAGAAATTATTTAATATATAATCTTCTTAAAGAAGGCTCGAGTTCTTACACATCTTGTTCTCTAAATGCATAACTGAAATATACAACCCAAAATTGTTATAATTCCATATAAATAATCACACAAAAACAATTTATCTTATTCTCAAAATGAATCTACTAAAATAGATCAAAATAATATTATTCATATCACTGAAAATACTCAAACAAACAACATAGTCATATAATAATTATTCTATATTTAGATCCATAGTTTACCTTATCTCTTTCTATCTTCAGATAATATTAATAAATATGTATATGTTAACCAATTAAAAATGATAATATTGAATAACATCTAACCTTAATGTGAAATAATTGTTAACCTATGTAGTAATAAGTGTAATTATATTATTTTGAGTATATGAGGGGAAAATATGTAGTTGTAACTAAATCCTATGACATTGGTATGGACATTTTTTTTATTCATTTTAAAGTACATGGCACTTCTCATGCTTGAGCATTGTAGTGAACCCCAATGTGTGTACATATTTCATTGAATCTTTGTTCTTTTTGTTTTTCTCCTACGCTTCCTAAAAGAAGACCCAATACAAGTAATAAAAATTAAATTTTACATGAAAACCATTAAAGATTGTAAATACCCTAAACTCATTAGTCATACAATGTGAAATCATTTTTTGATATTTATTTTTTGGACAGTCAAGAAATGTGGGTACACCCTCTAAATTAGAACATACTCATCTCTTCCAACCAGCATACAACTCATGCTTTTATGATCTTCATAACTCCCCAACATCCATCACCCTTGTAGTCTTAGCAGCTTATCCATCGGGAAAGTAAAACCAAATCTGCAATGAATATTTTATTTCATATAAATACAACATTAATATAGATATAAATTTATAATAGTTTCTTACCCATATATGCTCCCATGCTTTGTCCTTGATTTGTTTACTGAAATGTCTCCATGACACTGGTTCCACCGGAATGATATCATGGTATTTGGTTAATGTGGCCACGAAACTTCTACACTACCTTGAATTTTTACCTGCCATCTTATTTTCTTTATTTTAATCCACCATTATCTATGTCTGGTGGTTCCATGCTTTCTACATATGAGTGTGCCCATGTCACCTAGTAGAAGATACCACTGAATAAAAAAAGAGGGGAAAAGGAGGAATTAAGTCACGATACAACATGAAAATAATAAAGTTATAAAATATGACATAGTTATGATAAAAATAACCTATTGTAGGCTGCTCAATAGACTGTGATAGATTTGTCGGCTGTCCTAGATCATCAACCTCTAAAGGTAGTGTCTATTCCAATCCTTGCTCTGGGTGGTCTACATGCACTAGAGTGGTAGCTGAAGGAAAATACTCATCGGATTTTGGATGGATGGTAGTTATTTGAGGTAGCGTAGACATGAAAAAAATATGGGTAGTAGGATAGGGAATATATCATTGGATATGGACATGGTAATTTTGGGAACATTCGTGGAGGTGGAATGATAAGAAATGAGTAAATGAGATGATGGAGGTATTAGTGGGATCATCCCTGGATATGGCCTAGACATGGTATGTGAATAAGAGGGTAGCTGAGATGATGATGGGGGAATGTATAAGAACATCTGTGGATACTCAAGTGGAGTATGGAAAGGTGTATTAGATATGGTCTCCACTGGTGGGTCAGTGTGGGAACGGGTATGACAATTACTCCATATACATCAAGTAGGATCCCCACTCAGATCCATGCTAGAAAGATGAGGAGTCAATACTAACAGGACTGAATGTCCCTACAAATTTTTGACAAATAACATTAAGATGACATTAAATGTAATGACAAAGAAAAAGATTTCAATTATTATACTCACTGAGAGAAGAAAAGGAGGAAACACACACTCACGCACTTGTCAATCAAGATTTAATAGTAACTCACTTTGAAGGTATAAATTATTTGGAATAATTTACATAAGAATGAAGTGTATATATTTTTTATAATTCATGCATTCAACTTAGAAGTCAAAGAAGGAATAAGCAATGTCATGGAATATTTTAGTAACAATAATTTAAAACCAAGTTATACATTTTAAAAAAATATCATTTCAAACACAGTTATCTAAATTGAAATTAATCTAATTAAATGAAATGAAACCAAAAATTAAATAAAAAAACATATCAGTCTAAATTGAAACTAAATTAATGTAATTACAGTAACACTAACCTAAGAAACTCATGTGAAGGTAAAATGAATGAATAGTGAACACATATGATTGCTTCTATATATTTACCACCACTACTTCAGGTTCAACATCAACTCTCATAATGAAAAAATTTGATTCATAAAATGAAATATTTTGATCAAAACCAATGGGGGTGTCAATGGTGAAAATTTCATCACCATCATCATGAAAAATATTTCTTTGGATTACTTTATTAATGACACTGTAATCAGGTCTATCATGATCTTTCACAAAAAACACTTGTTTTCCATTGATTATAAAATGTATGGTTCATCAGTATGTGGGAATCAACTCATGTCAATAACTCTGAATCCAAAATCATCAATAAATTTACCCAGTCATATTTTTGAATCAAAACATTTACATTTCATCATAGTGACTCGACCCTGAGAGTAATAATCCAAAAAAAATATTTTCTCAACAAGTCCATAATAATACACATCTTAATATCAAGGCCAACTATCGAATGCATTGGAATAAAAATCTGTTGTAGAAGTTAACATAATATCAACATGTTGTGTTCTCATTTTCTCCACTCCATCAGTTGTAACAAATTTATATCCTTTGATTATCAAATATTTTCATTCACGAACCAAAGAATTGGGACCAAAATGCAACACTCTTAATTCTTGAGAAATAGAGTGAACAAGTAAACTCAAGACTTGAAATATTTATGAATAATATAATTAAATAGATATATATAATTTAATATAATTAAATAGATGGTAATACCTTTTATTTCAACCAAGTAGGAAACTCTAGGTTATGCAAAGCCTCTCTCCATCTCAAAGGAAAAGATCGATGGACCCTACTTATAATTTGTGTATGTTACCTAAATAAAATGATAATTAAATTATAAGGTAAATGTAAAATTTTATAATATTAGATAATATATAAATATTCAAATTTCTTACTTGATATAGTCATCGAACAAACCACAGTTAACCAAGATTGTGCGATGTGACATATCACGCTCTTCAAGGTTCAATGTATCCTATGTATAAGACCCAAAAAATCTTCCTATTTTTTGTAGAGATAGTAATGAGGGATTAAATTTTACATACGAGTCATCTTTATTTCTCATTATCCGATTATGTCTAGTTCTCAAATCTGGAAAATACATCGATCAAAAATCCATACATTCTTGAGTGGGATAACCTCTCACAATCAAAACTTCCAGATAATTCTTATTTTGGACATATGATTTCATTGTGAACATATATCTTTTAGTAGGATAAATCCACTGAAAAGAAACTGCTCCCCCAAGAATTTTTTTATTGAAAGATGAAATTTTAAATGCAGTATGCAAGTGAAAAAGGATGGAGGAAGTTTTTTCCATCTCACACAAAATTAAAGGTGCCACCTACTACATTTTTATCAATAATGAATTAGATAAAAAAATCACAAAGGTCTCTAAAAAATGTAAAAATAAAATCACCATCACCCTTAAATTATTGGATAGAAAATTACAAATTTCTATTGGAATCAATTCATGATAAAGGATGTGATAATCATGATTTTTTAGTGATTTTAGTTTCAAACCATTATATTGACTTGTCTAGATATGTTTCTAGAATAGCCATCACGAACCTTGATATTCTCAAGTACTATTAGAATTTGATCTTTCTCTGAATGTGTCATCAAATTATAATCATAAGGGACTTTACCTTCGTGTTTACAGATACACAAAGGATGAAGTTCTGGTTGAATACCCCAATCCAACATGTCCTCATGAGATCAGAAGTCATCTTTGGTCTTGACTATGATATTTAGATTAATTTCAAGTAAAATTTCACACATATTTTTCTCAATTTTCATGACATCTAAACAATGACATAACAAATTAGTAGACTAATATGGAAAATCAAACAAGATACTTCTATTTTTTCAATTGTAAGTAGATTCAATGTTAACATTCTTCCTCTTTCTAGATTTCTGATAACATTTACCTAATGAAAAAATAAAATATTTGAATTCATTAAGTGAATCAATACTTGACATATGTTGAGGAGGTTGTTTAGTTTTAATAGTATTATCAAACCTCCAATGATTCTTCTTGTATTGATGACCCATTGGAAAGAATCATCGATGCCCCATGAAACTAAAACTACAAAGATATTTAAGCCTTCTCAATCATGTATTCTTCATACATACAAGACATGATATTTTTAAATTCATGATCCAACCAGACATCATTGAATAATAAGGGAAATCATTTGTAGTCCATAGAAGGGAAAAATTAATTTGAAATATATTTTTTGAGAAGCATAGAATGTCTGCATACCCGTATCCCAAATCTACTTCAATTCTCTTATTAAAGGATGAAAGTAAATTTCTATATAATTACTAGGATCATATTTTCTAGATATTAGTATAATCAAGAGAGTGAAAGGTTTTTTAATGCACATCCATAGAGGAATATTATAAAAAAGAATAAATTTGGGAAACATGATGTGATTAGTAAGCATCTGACCAAACAGATTAAAACTATTACAGGATAGACCCAACCTGACATTACACACCTCAGCTGAAAAATTAGGATGTTGTGCATCAAATGATGACCACGATAATCCATCTACAGAATGAAAAAAATAATCATTACCTTTAATTCTATCAGCATCATTCCATATCAAATTCATTGATATTTATGTAGACATGAATTGATTTTGAAGTCTTGGAATCAATGGAAAGAACCACATGACATTCTATGGCCCATTATATGGTGTTTCATCTGCATTTTCCTTCCATTGAGAAGCATCCGATTATTTATAGTCACTACAATTAGCTATTTCCTCCCAAAATAAACTATAGTCTTTTGGACAAGCATGAAATTCATAAGTAAAAAATTCAAGATTCTTAATTAACTTCCATTCCTTGTAATGGTTTGATGAAATATCTACCCCATTTGGAAGAAATTCCATTAAAATAGTAATAATATAACCAATAACAGTATTGGAAATTCCATATATCGGGTTTCCATGATATAACTGCATTAAAAATTCCAACTTGTTCGTTTTATTACATTCCTGATATACTGGAGTTCTGGTGTCATCCCTTAAAATTTTCACTCTCTCAACATCATCATATTTAGTCTTTTACCCATTTATTTTGAAACCATTTTCTTTTTGAACTAGCATACTATCTCTCTCATGATGATTAAAAAATGGAAACCGATCAAACATCAAATTCTCCATACCAATTCTTTTTTTTGTTCATGAATAATAGAATATTGTCCCGTGTCTCTATAGTGATACCAAATAGAATATTTTCTTTGAAATATAGCTTTCATTATATGGTAGTTAACTTCTTCCCAACTTAACGATGATTTTAAAAAACTATTATAGCATTGAAATTGTATACAACCTCCATCTAAATCATTGTTAAATGAAAATTTTTAAAAAATTCCCAAATTAATTTGAAAGTTGGTTGAAATTCGATCGGTATGATACATCCAGCTTCTATCCATTCTGTAACAACCCAAACATTTATCAAAGGAATTTATCCTTTTTTAAAGTAATGTCACATAGTATAAATCACATAAAATCACCTGGATACCATTATAAAAAATTTTAATTGAATTATTAATAAAATAAAAAGTATTTCTATAAGTTAAGGAACCAATACCAATGAAATAGTAATTTGACCTTAGGAATAGTAATATGACACTTATGAATAATAAACCAGACAAATGAATAGTAATTACACCCATAAAAGTATAAATAAAATTTAGGAATATTATAAATAAAATTATGGTATAATTATATCATATTTTAAGTAAATAAATGTTTTAAAAATTATTAATTAAGTGTTGGTATTTTTATAAATTAGAAATAATTAATTACAGTTTTATGAATAATTTAATAATTTAAAAGAACATGTATTTTCAGAAAATGAATTCATAAATTAATATTTTTATGTCTTATTATTTTAAGATAATTTTATGATACCATAAGTAATTTTTCAAAGTGTTATAAAATATGTTATAATTTTGAAATCTGTATTTTCCAAGTGAATGAAGATTTTAATTAAAAATTAAATTACTCATATTTATGAAATTATTGTCATAAAATTGAGATAATTTTAAAATTATATATATTTAAAAATGGTTAGGGTGATTTTTTTGGATTTTTCTAAATTACTTGAATTTTTTGGTGAATAGTGAAATATGGTAATTTATAGCATATATGCATTATAAGATAAATACATTATTTATTCATTCATCACTGATTTAATAAGAATTTTTTAGAACTCACATGATCTAATTACTATATTTAGTTAATAATAATCAACACTATTTCTTATCTTGAGAAAAATATTTAAACTAATGAATTAAATAATAAGAAAACTCCCCTCTCCTCTAATATAAATACCACCCCTCACACCCTCTTCTCCTCACACCTCTCAAAATTTTATTCTTGAATAAATAATACCCAATACTATTATATATAACCTCTCACACATCTAGAAGATCTTTGTCTCATCAAAATACCAAGCGTAGGTGCCTTGAGGCGGATCTAAAGAGGAGAATTCAAGAGGTAAATCCTCTCTCTTTTTCTTTTAATTTCCTTTCAATTTCATATATTTTCTTATTATCTCTTAATATACCTTAATAGAAATAAAATTATAACTCTATTACCTTAAAAATATAGTAATTATATCATTTAAATGGAATATACATCATTAAATCCCTCCCTCTATCTCTTTTGTTTTAAAAATGAAATCGTTGCCTGTGATGTGTCAAATTACCGACATCGTGGGTGATGCACTTTCATTTTCCTCAAAAACCTTCATGGATATTAATAATTCCATTATTTTTTTAAAAAATATTTTGAAATTTATTTTATAAACCTTTTTATGTTCTATAAATAACTTATACACATAATACTAAATGATAAAACAAAACGAGTTCAATGTCATAAAAAAACACCGAAATTAACCTAAAACGTTCATCATTAGCTTCTATCTAACGAATCATCCTCATGGTATATAACCAAATCCTTTGTAATATTATTTATATTTCTTGAGGAAAATTAATAACATATTATAACAATTTTTTATATTGACCCTCAATTTAAACTAACTTCTATTTATGTATACAAGAAGACCGATCATGAAATTTTAGAAAACGAACACTCTCAAACGATGAAATTAAAATAAATAACTCATACCAGGGTACATAAAAGAAATTAATAAAACCATAATGAATCATATTCATGTATAAAAGGTTATTTAATTGTTAATTAATGAATATCATGTGATTATACAGAACATTAAAGTAAATAAAACTTCCAGACATAAGTTAAGGGGAATTCTCGAACCCAACTCTCTCTTTTTTGGGTTTTCCATATTTCAACCCATTTTTAGTATTTATATTCAATAATATAATTTATTAATCATTATTTTAATTTTTATGGGATTTAAATTTTCTCTACTTGATTTTATGACAAACATAATGTGTTCAAAATAACTCTACTTTCAAAGCAAACAAACCTTTTACTTCTTGAGATTGTTTCTTCTTCACTCAAGTTTGATGATTTAAGTAAGTTTTTCCCTCCATTTGGGACCAAAAATTTTATGAATGTATTCTTATGAAATGAAACCCATTACTTTTCTTGGTTTATTTATGTTCAATATTGATATATTTTCTATGTGGCATGCATGATAATGTAAATGTTAAGACGTGACAGGTGCACCCAAAATTATATAGCACTCCAATGCATTGGGTAATGTGATGTGTCTCATGAGTAAAGTGAACTATGCATGAAAATGATGATATATTTGTTCAAAACTATGTGTTGTAGTTAACTACTAAGAAATGATGTTTCATTTTTATTAATTACCACATTTCAAGACTTTACATAATGATTCCTCTCATGATTACGTTTCTAGGTATATGTTATAATTATACTTACCCCATGTTATATTGTTTCATGTTATTATCTATAATCTTACTAGGATTTTAGCTCAACCCATTTTTATGTATATTGTAGCACCCCAAACATTTTATGTTATGTTTCTCTATCCATAATTGTGTTACTTTGAAATAAAACTAGGTTATTTAGGAGATAGTTAAAACCTAGACATTAAAAATAAATTTTCTCACTTCAATGTTTTGAATTTCGAAAAATGGTCATCTAGAGTTGTGTTCAGTAAGTCATTTGGAGTTTGATAGAACAAACTTGATTTTTGGTGAATAGAAACATACACATATGAATAGTAATATGAATAGTAATATGAATAGTAACATACCCTTATGAATAGTAAATAATAATATTATTTTATTTTCTTAAGGAAATAAGATAACGAGATCTTAATTAGTTTTTCAATGAGAAATAAAGCAAGTTGGACTTTAAGATTTTTATTTTTCGAATTAACTATGAACTTATTTAAAAATTAAATTAATAATATTTAGAAAATTATTTTTGAAAAATAGATTTCACTTTTGAAATCTACATGTCGATAAATGGTTAGGGTGAATTTTGGGAATTTTTCTGAAACAATTGATTTTTCAGTGAATACTAAAAAAATACATTTTTTAGTTTCGGTGTGTTAATGACATCATTAATGATATAATAATGATGTCATAAATCTGGTCGACTTTTATATAGTTAAATAAGATATGAGGTGTCCCAGGTGGCTTATACCATGAGAAAATACCATGGGCAAGCCCATGGTTTTGAAAAAACCACTCATGAGGTGTCCCTTGGAAATTATTAAAATAATCTCACTTTTCCTATAAATACCAACTCTTCCCTTCATTGAATTTATTTCCAATTCTCCATAAATGAATTTCTGTCCTCCTTCCCTCCATATTAATCCACCCAAGGTTTCCTAAAGCCCCCAATGTCCCAACCTTCAAGTTCTAAGGGTTAATCTACAAGGTAATAAAATTCTCAATTTCTTTCTTTTTTCCTTTCAAGATCTCTTTAATGTGGTATATCTTTCAAGTTTCCATAACATGTTCTTATTTTTATTCTTATTATTTATCTAATATATATTATGATTTATTTATGGATATGTTACCCTTTTCCCCTCTCTTTTTAAATATTTTCTAAAACCATGTTGCGTAGCCGTTAGGCTGCAGAATTTTTGTAAGCGATATCAAAATTATTCTTTTATTTTGAGTTCTTTATTTATTCTTTCTTCAACTCTTCTTACCCAAGAGGAATTAAATCTCCAGAATCTTGTATATTCTGGATTTTCTCATGTTCTTGAGAAATTAATCATCAATATTCTTCTTTTTCCCCACTTGTTCAAATAATTAAAAACATTTTATGTGATGTGTCGAATTACCGACATCGTAGACGATGTGATTTAAATTTGCATTAATTCTTTCAAGTCTGGACATGAAACCATTTATATGGTTGAAACAGGTTATAATATATGTGTTATGTCTCACCCGTGGTTCTGTAATTCTTTGGCAGTCATGGTTCTAATTTATAAAACAAAGTCAGGTTGTTATTATTAAAGAACCACTAAAACGATCTAAACGAACATCATTAATGTTTTGACTAATGAATCATCATCATGGTATAAAAACCAAAATCATTATAATATCATTTATATCTCCATAATTTAGTTAATAATATTTATTAACAATTTTGGATTTTTAACCATGTTTCAAATGAACTTCCATTCATGGAAACAAGTAAACGAACCATGAAAACCAAGTAAGAAAATGCTTCCAAAACAATAAGATTTAATCTCTTAAACCCATAAAAGAGGACATTAATGAATTTAATAAGTTTATATCATATCAATTACATGTTTATTAGGTTATTTAATTATTAATTAATGAATCTAAATTTGATTATTCAGGTCATTAAGAACAATCAAGAACACAGTAGAGAAAAAGGTAAGGGGTTTCTCATCTCACTTTCATTTCTGTGAGAGTTTCATTGTTCACCACTTATTTCTTGTATGTGGTATATTTGTACTGAAATTTTATACATAATAACATGATTCTCTTTATATTCATGTTATTAAATGATTCATTTTGTGCTCATTAAGTTCTGGTCATATGATTCGACTGGTTACATTGTGGTAACGAACTTCATCTCAATTTTCACTTTGTTGTGACTTGCTTCATAATTGTGAACCTACTATTTATTATGTGGTGTACCTACTGCCCATTTGATATGAATTTTAAATTTAAGGAATATTCCATTTAAATATCCATATTCTCATATCATGGATATTATTATTTTCTAAGTCGTATACCATTTTATATAAGGTATTTATTTTGAATGTTGTTTTGACTGTGGAAATGTTGATGAATTTGTATCCTCTATTCTATACGGATAATGTAAATACATATTGATATTGTATTGAATCTATTTATAAATAATTCTTAGATGTAGAGGTGTGTGGGGACCACTATATCCCCTCGATGCATTAGTAGTTCTCATGAGACAAAACAGTTTGGCGACAAACCCTTCGAGTTTGTTTCCAAAAAAATCAGACGGGTTTCTACCCATAGAACTAAATCGTTTTTACGGTATTATAGTTTCATGTGATAGATACATGACATCCAATTAATAAGCATTCTGTTTATTCATTATCAGTTATTATTATTATCCACGAGGTTTTCACTATGATAAAATCTATGGATGCAGTTTCTTTCTCAGTTTTTTCATGGCATTAGTTATTCATTTATTCACTATGCCATATTGATTATGTCAGATAGATTGTGATTCACTTGTTATTTTACTCATGCTTACACTATTTGTAACCCTTACTGAGCATTTGAGATCACCCCTTTCATTGTTTACTTTCAACAGGTGACAAGGAGGAGATCATTTATTGAGCTTTTGTGGATGCAATTTTTAGTTTTCATTATGTATTGTATCTTGTAACCTTTATCAATGTAATTTGTGTTACATCTATGTATCTATTTTCTTCAAGACTACTAAACTGATCGTTCCTTTGGGATTTTCATTACTTCTAACCATGACAATATCACAAGTAATGCCCCGACTCCAGCCTAGAGGGTTCAGGGTGTTACTATTGGTATCAGAGGAAGTTTAGTAGAAAACTTGGAAACTAGAGTAGGAAATGTATAGTAGGGAACAAAGCCCTAAGGTAGTATCTGAGGATTAACATACAAGAACGTCCTTGTATTTTGGTAATGAATAGATTATGTGGATATTTTAATAAATATGTCCATGTATGGATACGAGCAGTTAGAGACGACTCTGGCACAGATGTATCTAGGGGTAAAAACCAAAAACACCGCTTTAAGCTAGACTAAAACGGGAAATAGTGCATGGAAACGGGCCTTGGTTCACTCTTGTTTATGACACTCCTGAGGGATATTCTTAGGCTAATTCATGTTTTCTTTACAAGAAATTATCAAGTAGTTAATGTAAATTTTTCCTTAGAAGAACCATGTTTATAAGATTAGCTTTGTATATAATTTCAATCTATGTTGAGTGATTTTCTATCTGAGATTCATAAACAAATCTAGTTTATCCCATTATTTAGAAATGGCGTCTAATGTAAGAAGGGGAATCAATACTTGTGGGAAAGGTAGGGATCTCCCTACTGATCAAGTCAACACAGTCAACGTTGGAGCAGATCATATCATGACTATATTGGTACAAATTACTCTAGTTGTAACAAATAACCATTCAACACCTGTGTTGGATCGTTTCATGCGGCAAAAGCCCCCATCTTTCAGTGGGACTACTAATCCAGTGGTTTCTGAGCAATGGATCAAGTCCCTTGAAAAGATATTAATGGCGTTAAGATGCAATAAAAATGAAAAGGTAGTATTGGCAGTATATTGTCTCAAGGGAGAGTTGGTCAATGGTGGTCCTTAATTCAAAATACCATGGAGGAAGAAGAGATAGAGGATATGGAATAGATGAATTTTAAGGAAATATTATACAAAAAGTATTTCCCTCGTGAGCAACGAACTGAAATGAATAGTAAATTCCTTGGCTTGAAACAAAGGGAAGAATACAGCGTTGTAGAGTATGAGGCTACCTTCCCAAGGCTAGCCAGGTATACCATGGATTACGTTCATGACTCAGCAGAAAAGATTGATCATTTCTTTGAAGGTGTTAAGCCAAGTCTTCAAAGGGCACTTGCTTCTCAATAATTTTCATCATATGATGAAATTGTATTAAGTGCCATCAAAACAGAGAAGGAATTTTCTAGATCAAAATTTTTCAAAGGAAACCAAGATAAGAGCGGAAATCTAATAAAAAAGGAAAAAGAGAAGCACCAAAGAAGAGCAAGGGAACGAACAATATCCCATTATGTGAGAACTGTGGAAAGAATCATCTCGGAAAATGATTGAAAGGCAAGGGAGTCTGAGATAACTTTGGAGAAAAGGGTTATCAATCTAATGAATGAAAGGGGAAGAAACAATTCAATGATGTTCAATGCTACAATTGCAGATATATAGAACACTATGCAAATGAGTGTCCTAAGCACCAAGGAAACATGCCTCAGAAAAAGCCAAGAGAGCAAGGGATAGCCTATGCGATTACAACCACAGAGGTTGAAGTTCCTAGTGACGTGGTGGCAGGTACTTTAATTGTTTTCTCAAACTTAGCCAACACTTTATTTGATTCTAGATCATCACATTCATTTATATCCTCCTAGTTTTCCAAGAAAATTAGATATGTCCAATTTTATTTAAGAAAGGAGTTGTTAGTAAAAACTCCCATGGATGTATCATTGCAACAAAGGCATGTCGACTAGTCCCCCTCCAATTTAAAAAACGTTCTTTAGTTGATAGCCTTGTCATCATACCCATGACTGAATTTTATATAATTATTTGTATATATTGGCTATCAAATTATGATACAGGGGTTTATTGCAAGAAAAAGGAAGTTATAATTTTTGAAAATGGTATAGAATTCCTTGTCTTTAGGGAAGAAACTTCGCCATATGATTCTTATCTAGAACCACCCCTAGTAGCTCTATTGAATGCAATACTTGGATAGGAAGATAAACCAATATCTATGGGAGAGGAAAGAAATCTTCAAATTGAAGATGTAAACATAGTGAAAGAGTACACTGATGTATTTCTAGAGGATTTACCTAGACATCCTCTAGAGCGGGAAGTTGAGTTCTCTGTTGATTTAATTCCTGATACAAGACCTATATCAAGGACTCCTTATAGAATGGCCACTATATAATTAGTAGAGCTAAAAAAATAACTAGAGGGTTTGAGTGAAAAAGGGTTTATTAGACCTAGTGTTTCTCCATGGGGAGCCCCTGTCCTCTTTGTCAAGAAGAAAGATGGATCCATGAGTATTTTCATTGATTACAGGGAAATAAATGATATTACAATAAAGAATAAGTATCCTCTGCCCCAGATTGATGATTTATTTGACAATCTTCATGGAGCTCAAAATTTTTCTAAGATTGACCTTCGATCCGGATATCATCAACTACGTGTGAGGAAGGAAGATATTCCGAAGACAGCATTTCGAATGAGGTATGGGCATTATGAGTTTACAGTGATGCCTTTTGGACTAAAAAATGCACCATATATTTTCATGTATTTAATGAATAGAGTTTTCAAGGAATATCTTGATAAATTTGCTGTGTTATTCATCGATGATATCCTTGTATAATCAAAAATCTATGAAGACCATGAGGATAATTTGTGAACTATTTTGAAAACTCTTAGAAGAAATCAATTATATGGGAAGTTTAGAAAGTGCGATTTATGGCTTCAGTCAGTTTATTTTCTAGGCTATATTGCCTCTAAGGATGGAATCCTAGTTGATCCTACAAAGAAAAAGGCAATCCAAGAATGACCCACACCAACAAACATAACTGAGGTACACAATTTTATTGTTTTAGCAGGTTATTATCGGCATTTCGTATAGAATTTTGCCCGACTGGCTAACCCGCTAACGAAGCTCACACATAAAGGGGTTAAATTTGTTTGGACAAAAGATTGAAAAGAATGTTTCAAATAACTGAAGAGAATATTATTCAATGCTCATATATTGACTCTACCATCGTGGAATGATAGGTTTGTTATTTATAGTGATGCTTCAGAGAAAGGACTTGGTTGTGTCCTTATGAAAAATGATAAGGTTATTGATTATGAATCACGACAGCTAAAAGTTCATGAGAAAAACTATCCTACTCATGATCTTGAGTTAGATGTTGTAATCTTTTCTTTAAAGATATGGAGACATTATCTCTATGGTGAAAACATGATATTTATACTGATCACAAGAGTTTGAAGTATATTTTCTCACAAAAAGAACTCAACATGTGGTAAAGGAGATGGCTTTAACTACTCAAGGATTATGATTGCACGATACACTACCACCCAGGGAAGGTAAATAAGGTGGAATATCCTTTGAGCATAAAGGATCATGAAGTTTTGAACAAGATGATAGTTGAATGGGATCCTATTTTCATGGATCTAGTAAAGATGTATATGGGAATAACCATGGAAGGTGAAACATCAATGATTTTTCAAATGGTTTCCAAACCATCTTCACTAGAAAGGAAAAAAAGTTCTCAAGATGATGACGAGGAGTTTCAAAAGAAGATTAAAGCTGTGAATGGTGGGAGATTGAGTGACATCATATATGAAGATGGAATTTTAAAATTTGGGAAGTGACTTTGTGTTCCCAATATACCTGATCTAAAAAGAGAATTGTTGGATGATTCTCATAGTTCCAATTTCTCTATACACCATGGTAGCACTAAGATGTATATAGATTTTAAGGAACATTTTTGGTGGGACAAAATGAAGAGGGAGATTGCTGATTTTGTGTCAAGATATATGGTTTTTCAACAAGTGAAAGGTGGAAGGCAACAACCTGGAGGAGTATTGCAACCTCTTCCCATACCTGAGTGGAAATGAGATAATATCACGATGGACTTTGTCATGGGAATACCAAAGAATCCTAGAAGGAACGATGCAATCTGGGTCATTGTTGATCATCTTACCAAGTCAACACATTTTCTTTCTATAAGAGAAGATCTACCACTGGAACGTCTAGAAATAATATATATTAATAATGTTTTGAGACTTCATGGAGTATCCCTATCAATTGTTTCTGATCTTCATCCACGTTTTACATCAAGATTCTAGAAAAGTATTCTGAAGGCCCTAGATACTGATATTTGTTTGAGAACTGCCTACCAACCACAAACTGACGGACAATCCGAACGAACTATTCAAACATTGGAAGACATGTTGAGGTCTTGTTCAATTTATTTTCAAGGCATGTGGGATCAGTATTTACCTCTCGTGGAATTTTCATACAACAATAGCTTCCATTAAAGTATTCATATGCGCCCTATGAAGCATTATATGGGAGGAGATGTCGTACACCAACTTTCTGGGATGAAGTTGGTGAAAGAAAGATCATGGGCCCAGAACTTGTTGAAGAAACAACGGAGAAGGTGAAGATTATCTAGAACCATATAAAAATAGCTCAAATTAGGCAAAAGAGCTATGCAGATAATCAAAAGAAGGATTTGGAGTTTCAATAAGGTGATCACATTTTCTTAAAGGTATCTCCATGGAAGGGTATTATACGATTCAGTAAGAAGGGAAAGTTAAGTCCCAGGTACATCGGACCATTTGAAATTCTAGACCTAATAGGAGCCATAGTATACCATTTGGAAATGCCACCAAGTCTCTCTAAGGTTCACAATGTGTTCCACGTGTCAATGTTAAAAATGTACATGCCATACCCAACACATGTACTCACTTATGAAGAAGTATAACTTGAGCCAGATCTATCTTATTGTGAAGATCCTATCTAGATTCTTGATACTAGAGAACAATTATTGAGAAATCGGATGACATGTCTAGTAAAGGTTCTGTAGAGGAACCATATGATGGTGGAAGCAACATGGGAGCCTGATGAGCTTATGTTAAAGACATACCCGAATCTTTTTAGGCAATATTTTGTAAATGTCGAGGAAAAAAATTTCAGAAGGAGGGAATAATGTAGTACCCCAAACATTTTATGTTATGTTTCTCTATTCATCACTGTGTTCCTTTGAAACAACACTAGGTTATTTAGGAGATAGTTAAAACCTAGCCATTAAACACAAATTTCTCACTTCTATGTTTAGAATTTTGAAAAATGGTCATCTAGAGTTGTGTTCAGTAAGTCATTTGGAGTCTGATAGAACAAACTTGATTTTTTGTGAATATTAACATACCCATATGAATAGTAATATGAATAGTAACATACCCTTATGAATAGTAAATAATAATATTATTTTATTTTCTTATGGCAATAAGATAATGTGATCTTAATTAGTTTTTCAATGAGAAATAAAACTAGTTGCACTTTAAGATTGTTATTTTACGAATTAACTATGAACTTATTTAAAAATTAAATTAATAATATTTAGAAAATTATTTTTTAAAAATGGACTTCACTTTTAAAATATACGCATTAATAAATTTTTAGGGTGAATTTTGGGAGTTTTTCTGAAATAGTTGATTTTTTACTGAATAGTAAAAAATACAGTTTTTAGTTTCAGTGTGTTAATGACATCATTAATGATATAATAATGATGTCATAAATCTGGTCGACTTGTGTATAGTTAAATAATATGTGAGGTGTCCCATGTGGCTTATACCATGGGCAAGCCAATGGTTTTTCAAAAACCACTCATGAGGTTTCCCTTGGAAATTATTAAAATAATCCCTCACATTTCCTATAAATACCAACTCTTCCCTACATTGAATTCATTCCCAATTCTCTCTCAATGAAGTTATGGCATCCTTACCTTCATATTATTCCTCCCAAGGTTTCCTCAAGCCCCCAAGGTCCCAACATTCATGTTATAAGGGTTATTCTACAAGGTAAGAAAATTCTCAATTTCTTTCTTTTTTCCTTTCAAGATCTCTTTTATGTGGTATATCTTTCAAGTTTCCATACCATGTTCTTATTTTTCTTATTATTATTGATCTACTCTATATTATGATTTCTTTATGGATAGGTGACCCCTGTACCCTCTCTTTTTAAATATTTTCTAAAACCATGTTGCGTAGCCGTTAGGCTGCCAGATTCTTTTAAGCGATTTCAAAATTATTCTTTTATTTTGAGCTCTTTATTTATTCTTTCTTCATATCTTCTTACCCAAGAGTAATTAAATATCCAGAATATTTTATATTATGGATTTTCTCATTTTCATGAGAAATTAATCATCAATCTTCTTCTTTCCCCCCACTTGTTCAAGGAATTAAAAACATTGTCCGTGATGTGTCGAATTACCAGCATCGTAGACGATGTGATTTCAATTTGCATTAATTCTTTCAAGTATGGTAATGAAAACATTTATATGGTTGAACCAGGATATAATATATGTTTTTTGACTCACCCATGGTTCTGTAATTCTTTGGCACTCATGGTTCTAATTTATAAAACCAATTCAGGTTGTTATTATCAAAGAACCACTAAAACGATCTAAACGAACATCATTAATGTTTTAACTAATTAATCATCATCATGGTATAAAACCCAAAATCATTATAATATCATTTATATCTCCATAATTTAGTTAATAATATGTATTAACAATTCTGGATTTTTAACCATGTTTCAAATGAACTTCCATTCATGGAAACAAGTAAACAAACCATGAAAACCAAGTAAGAAAATGCTTCCAAAACAATAAGATTTAATCTCTTAAACCCATAAAAGAGGCCATTAATGAGCTTAATAAGGCTATATCATATATATTACATGTTTATTAGGTTCTTTAATTATTAATTAATTAATATAATTTTTATTATTCAGGTCATTAAGAACAATCAAGAACACACTAGAGAAAAAGGTAAGGGGTTTCTCATCTCACTTTCATTTTTGTGAGAGTTTCATTATTCGCCAATTATTTCTTGTATGTGGTATATTTGTACTACCATTTGATACATAATAAAATTATTCTCTTTATATTCATGTTATTCAATGATTCATTTGATGATCATTAAGTTCTGGTCATATGATTCGACTGGTTACATTGTGGTAACGAACTTTGTCTCAATTTTCACTTCGTTGTGACTTGCTTCGTAATTGTGAACCTACTCTTTCTTATGTGGTGTACCTACTGCCCATTTGATATCACTTTTCAATTTAAGGTATATTACATTTAAATATCCATATTCTCATATCATGGATATTATTATTGTCTAATCCGTATACCATTTTACATACGGTATTTATTTTGAATATTGTTTTGACTGTGGAAATGTTCATGAATCTATATCCTCTATTCTTTACGGATAATGTAAATACATATTGATTTTTTATTGAATATATCTATAAATAATGCTTGGATGTAGAGGTGTGTGGTTCCCACTATATCCCCTCGATGTATCGGTAGGTCTCATGAGACAAAGCAGTTTGGTGACAAACCCTTTGAGTTTGTTTCCAAAAAAATTAGACGAGTTTCTACCCACAGAACTAAACTGTTTTTATGGTATTATGGTTTCATGTTACAGATACATGACGTCCAATTAATAAGAATTATCTTTATTAATTATCAGTTATTATTATTATCCATGAGGTTTTCACTATGATAAAATCTATGGATTCAGTTTCATTCTCAGTTTGTTCATGGCATTAGTTATTCATTTAGTCACTATGCCATATTGATTATATCAGATAGATTGTGATTCGCTTGTTATTGTACTCATGCTTCCACTATTTGTAACCCCTAATGAGCATTTGAGCTCACCCCTTTCATTATTTACTTTCAATAGGTGACAAAGAGGAGATCATTTATTGATCTTTTGTGGTTGCAGTTTTTAGTTTTCATTATGTATTGTATCTTGTAACCTTTATCAATGTAATTTGTATTACATCTATGTATATAGTTTCTTCAAGACTACTAAACTGACCATTCCTTCAGGATTTTCTTTCTTTATAACCATGCCAATATCACAAGTAATGCTCCGACTCCATCATATAGGGGTTGGGGTGTTACATATATCCTTAGGTGACTACTTGTAATAAGTAGATTTCATGGGATAATAAGAAGCTAGAGAATAAGGAACTAAATAAATATTTATGTTTTATGTTGTAAAAACTATGTATGGTCCTCATTTTCCCAAGACACTAAACATTCATATCCTCATTATGAAATGATTTTATATTTGTATTTAAAATTATGTAATAGTAATGTAAGAAAAAGAAGTGTCACTATAGTTGGTATCAAATGAAAGTTTAGTTAACATGGCAATTAAGAATAGAGTACCCAAGTGAAAACATATAGTATGATACAAAGAATAAGTAATCACCCAAGAATCTTTGTTTTATAAAATCATAAACACAAGAATACCCAAATATTTGCCTTTAGACTTAATTTAACAAAGGAATAAATTATATATTCATGAATTGTTGACTTATGTTTTGTTCTAACCTTTTATATTTTAGAAAATGGTGGGAACCAGGAGAAATCGGGCCAACAACCCATGCGAGGGATAATAAAACGATTGCCTGAATGACATCCCAAATGATTTGGGAGGTGGATTTAAAACTTTCATGGTTATTATTATCTATTTGTCCCATGTTATGAACAATAACATGAATAACATGGAACGTCCTTCTTCACATAAGGGGGAATAACTGGATATCGAGTGTTTTATGTAGCAACGATCACCGGCGTTTAGTGGATCTTCCAATCCACTAGTAGTAGAATAGTGGGTCAACTCAATGGAGAATATGTTTTAAATGATTCACTATTGTAAGATGGATAAGGTGACTAGTCATTTATCATCTAGATAGATAGGTCGACCAATGGTGGGCATTGATTATTAACACCAAGACAAGGGAAAAAATTAAAGAGATAGAGTGGGAAGACTTTAAGATACTTTTTCTTAATAAGTATTTCCCTAAAACTCTTTGTACAGAGAGGAGAGAGAATTCATATAGTTGAATAAAAAGAAAATATAATTTTTCATAGCCTACGAATAAAATTTCACAAGGATTTTAAGGCATTCTTTGGGTTTTGTTATAAAAAAATGATAAAAAATTTGATAGATTCTTTAGTGGATTAAAAACACATCTTCAAAAGGCTCTTGAAATTCAAGAATTTGGATGTTTTGAAGAAGTTGTTCGATATGATATCAAAGTGGAGATAGATTTTGGAGAATGGTCCCATTGTTATGGTGATAATAAATAAAATATAGAGTTTCAATCCAGAGAATCTAATGAAAAAGGTTAAAAGAAAGCTCAACCGCCCATAAGTAAAAAATGTGGGAAGAAGCATCATGAAGACTACCTCAAAGGGATGGGGAAATTTTTCTAGTGTGGGAGAAAATGCCACAAAGCTCGTGAATTTTTGAAAGGCATGAAAATGTAGGAAAATATGGTAGAGTAAATGAGAGAACCACCCATGGTCCAATGCTACAACTATAGGCAGAAAGGGAACTATGAAATCCATTGAACTAAACCTCAAGTCCTTGAGGGTAATCAGCATCATCATCCACAAAAACCATAAGAGTAAGGTAAGGCTTATTCTATCACTACTGCAGAAGTGGATAAAGTGAATGAATTCGTACAAGGTACACTTCCTATTCACTCACAAATGGGGAAAATCTTATTTGATTATGGTTTTACACATTCCTTTATATATTTCATGTTTTCTAGAACTATTGAATTGAATCCTTGAAACCTTGAAGTAGAGATATTTGTTAAAAAACCAATTGGTGAAATCATTGCAACCCAAGTGTTGGACTCTTCTCCTATTGGAGTATGTGGGAAGATTCTTCCATAAAAAATCGTGATACTTCCCTTGGTGGAATCTGATGCTCTACTGGGAATGGATTGGATATCGTTATATAGAGCACATATAAACTAGCAGGAACTAGAAATATCTTTTCATATTTCAAGCCATACCATTCTTCTTTACAAATTCAAGGGAGATCATGAATATCCTTTTAAAATTCCTTCAATAGTGTGGGTATTTATTCCCTATGAATAAGAATAGATTGCTCAAATGGTTGGTTCAAAGGAAGGTATCAACCTATGGGAAATGCCTGTTGTGAGGGAATACAATGATGTATTTCCCAAAGAGTTACCCAAACTACCCCAGATATTAAAGAAGAGTTTTCAATAGAACTAATACTTAGAACCACTCCTATCTCAAAGTGTCCCTATCGGATAGATCTTATAAAACTATAAGAGTTAAAGAATAAATTTACAAAGAATTTGGATAAAGGGTTCATATTACCTAGTGCATGACCTTGGGGTGCTCCAGTGCTCTTTTCCATGAATAAGGATGGAACAATGTAACTATGTATCGATTATTGGGAACTCAAAAAGATCACTATAAAGATAAAGTATCCTCTTCCAAGTATTGATGACTTGTTTGATCAGTTTCAAGGAGCTCATTACTTTTCAAATATAGATCTCCATTATGGATATCATCAGATAAAGGTGAAGAAGGAAGATATTTAGAAGACTGCCTTCCATACAAGGTATGGGCAATATTAGTTTATGGTGATTCCATTTGGACTTACTAATTCCCCTAAAATCTTCATGTATTTGATGAATAGAGTCTTTAGAAATTACCTTGGAAAATTTTTGGTAGTGTTTATTGATGGTATTCTCATCTATTCCAAGAGAAAAGAGGAAAATGAAGAACATCTAAGCCTTGTGTTGGCAACATTAATAAAGGAGAAGTCGTACTCCAAGTTCAAAAAGTGTGACTTTTGGATGAAACAAGTCATGTTATTGGGACACATGATCACAAGTGGGGGAATTTCTATGGTCCCTTCAAAGACAAAGGAAATTGAGGAATGGCCCAGACCCTCTAGTGTAACAGAAATACATAGTTTGTTTGGATTAGTAGGGTACTATAGATGTTTTGTGAGAAATTTATCACGATTTTCAAGCCCTATAACTAATTTAAAAAAAATGGTGTAAAGTATATCTAGACATAACAACATGAGGAAAGATTCAAGGAGCTAAATAGAAGGCTGATCACTACACTTGTACTCACATTACATAAAAGCAGAGATAATTTTGTGATATAAAGTGAATCTTAAAAGAAATGATTGGGATTTTTTACTCATGAAAAATAATAATGTGATAGAATATGCCTCATGTAAGTTGAAGATCCATGAGTATAACTACCCTACACATGATCTAGAGCTAGAATCTATGATTGTTTCCTTGAAAATCTAATGGCACTATCTCTATGGAGATAAGTGTGAAATATATACCGATCACAAGATCTTAAAGTATAAATTTAGACAAAAGGATCTCAACATGAATCAAAGGATATGGTTATAGATAATAAATTAATAAAATTTCTCTATTCACTATCATCCTAGAAAGGAAAACAATGTTGCTGATGCTCTATGAAGAAAAGAACCTGCTACTCCATTCATGTTGCAAATTGAGAAAGAACCTATCTTCATGGATACTAAAAGGATGGATTTAGAAATCATAAGGGTAGTGAATAAATCCAACCTTGCCCAAATATTTTCCCAAACATTTATCTAATAGAATAATAAGGAGGCATAAAGGGATTATACAGATTTTCAAAATATGGTGAATGCAGTAAAAGAAGGGAAGCTATAAGAGTTCCATATCGATGATGATGGTGTGATTCAGTTTGGAATGAGGATTTTGTTCCTTTATCACCTAGGATAAAGAATAATATATTGTAAAATAAACATATCTCAAAATTCTCTATCCGTCTTGGAAGTACCAAGATGTACTGAGATCTCTGAGAACACTTTTGGTGGGTTAACATGAAGAAGGAGATTGAATAATATATCTCAAGGTTCTTGATATGTTAGAAAGTTAAAGTAGATCAAAAAACATGGAAAGGGATGATGTAACCATTGTCTACGACCATATGAAAATGGGAGGTTGTCACCATGAAATTTTTCACGGGTCTCCCGAAGACATCCAAAGTAAATAATAAATATAGGTTGTAGTGGACCGACTCACCAAGACTACCCACTTTATCGCTATTTTGGATAATATTTATCGTGAAAATATATATGTGAAGGAATTGGTGAGACTACATGGAGTTACACTTTCAATTTCCTCTGAATATGATCCCAGGTTCATATCTAAATTCTACAGGAGTCTTCAACATGATTTGAGTGCTGAATTGAATTTCAACACAACCTATCACTCCCAAACTAATGGCCAGTCTGAAAGGACTATTAATATGCTCAAAGATATGCTAAGTTAATACTCTTTAGAATTAAAATGTTGATGGTATCAACATATCTCATTGGTTGAGTTCTCATACAATAATAAATTCCAATTGAGTATTTAGATGGATCCGTTGAAGCTATGTATAGAAAGCGACGTAGAACTCCAACCTATTGAGATGAAGTTGGAAAAAGAAATCTACTTATAACTCATCTTGTAAAAGAGATGAAAAAAGGTTCAATCCATCAAAAAAAATATTAAATATACTCATATTTAGTAAAAGAGATATGATAGAAACCATTGAAGGGACTTATAGTTAAACATTGTAAATCAATTCTTCTTTCAAATTTCTCCATGGAAGAGATTAATGTGGTTTGGAAAGAAAGAGAAGTTATTCCTAAGGTACATTGTCTCCTTTGAGATCCTTCATCGCATAAGAGATGTGGCCTACCATCTTTCACATCCACCGAGTATGGCTAATGTTCATGATGTGTTGCACGTATCACTCCTAATGAAGTACATACCAGATCCCATACATGTACTAAACTCAAAGATGGTACAGTTGGAAGATGACCTCTTTTATAAGGAGTATCCAGTAAAGATTTTGGACCAGAGAGATGAGGTTATACTATGAAAACACACCTTTTCAAAGTTTTATATAGAAACCATAAGTATGAAGAAGAAACTTGGGAACCTGAGGAGGTGATGAAGGATAAGTACCCTCACCTGTTTATGTAAAATGAAGTTTCAAAGGTGAAATTTCAAAAGTGGGGAAGAATGTAATTACCCATACTTTTATCAAAGGAATTTATCCCTTATTATAGTAATGTCACATAGTATAAATCACATAAAATCACTTAGATACCATAATAAAAAAATTTTAAATAATTAATTAATTATATAATAAGTATTTTTAGATATTAAGGAACCAATTCCTATGAAATAGTAACTTGACCTTAGGAATGGTAATATGACCCTTAGGAATAGTGAATTGGACAAAGGAAGAGTAAACATACCCATAAAAGTATAAATAAAATTTATTCATCCTATAAATAAAATTATGGTATATTTGTATAATAATTTAAGTAAATAAATGCTTTAAAAATTACTAATTAAGTATTGGTATTTTTATAAGTAATAAATAATTAATTAAAATTTTATGAATAATTTAATAATTTATAATAAAATTTATTTTCATAAAATGAAATCATAAATTAACATTTGGATGTCTTATGATTTTAAGATAATTCTATGAGACATTATGTAATTTTTTAAAGTGTTATAAAATCAGTTATAATTTTAAAATCGATATTTTCCAAGTAAATGATGATTTTAATTAAAAATTAAATTACTCATATTTAGAAAATTACTTTCACAAAATGGAGTTAATTTTTTAATTCTAAATTTCAAAAAATTGTTGGGGTTAATTTTTTGTATTTTTCTGAATTACATGAATTTTTTGGTGAATAATGAAATAAGGTAATTTACAGTATATATACATTTTAAGCTAATGCACTATTAATTGAGTCATTTATGATTTAAGAACCATTGGTTAGAAATAAAATGATCTAATTACTTTATTTATTATCAATAATTAACACTATTTCTTATCTTGATCAAAATAATAAACTAATGAGTTAAATAATAAGACAACACCCTTCTCCTCCACTATAAATACCACCCCGCATACCCACTTTTCCTCACACCTATAAAGATTTGATAAATCCATATATTATAACCAATAATCTAACCTAGCCCCTTACCCACATCCAAGATATCTTGGTCTCATAAAAAGACCAAGCCTCGGTTCCATGAGGAGGATCTCAAGAGGAGAATTCGAGAGGTAAATTCTCTCTCTTTTTCTTTTAATTTCATTTCAATTTAATTTTGTTTCTTATTATCTCCTCACATAACTTCATCCAAATGGAATTATAACTCTAATAATTTATACATATAGGAACTATATCATTTTAATGGAAGATACATAATTAAAATCCTCTCTCCCTCTCTCTTTTATTTTAAAATGAAATCGTTGCCCATAACGTGTAAAATTACTGACATCATGGACAATGCACTTTCATTTTCATTAAACACATTCAAGGATGTTAATAGGACCATTAAATGGTTCAAAATATATTTAAAAGTGTATGGTATAACCCTTTTTTATGTTCTGTAAATAACATATACACATAATACTAAATGATAAAATTAAATGAGTTTGTTGTCATAAAAAAACTACCAAAAATTAATCTAAAATGATCATCATTAACTTATATCCAATGAATCATCCTCATGGGATATAAAAAATACTTTTTAAGATAATTTAAGATTATCTAGGAAAATTAATAACATATAATAAAAACTCTGGATATTCATTTTCATTTTAAATGAACTCCAATTCATGTATACAAGAGGATCGATCATGAAATCTAAGAAAACAAACACTCCCAAATGATGAGATGAAACTCTAAAACTCATCAAAAATCCCATAAAATAACTTAATAAAACCATAATGAATTATATTAATTTATAAAAGGTTATATAATTATTAATTAATGAATATTATGTTATTATACAGGACATTAAAGTTAATAAATCATTTAGACATAAGGTAAGGGGAATTCTCGAACCCAACTCTCTTTATTTGGGTTTTCTATATTTAACCTCATTTTCAGTATGTATATTACTTAAATATCATTTTTTAATCATTATATTACCTTTTTAGGGATATAAATGTTTTCTACTTGAGTTTATGACAAACAAAATGTTTTCTAAAAGAAATATTCTTTCAAAAAAACACACCTTTTACTTATCGAGATTGTTTCTTCTTCACTCAAGGGTGATGATTCAAGTAATGTATTCCCTATTTAATTTCGGAACCCAATTTTTATGAATGTATTATTATGAAATGAAACTCATTCCTTTACATGGTTTATTTATGTCCAAGATTTATATATTTTCTATGTGTCATGCATGATAATGTAAATGTTATGATGTGATGGGTGTGACCAAAATTATATAGTGAAATGTAAATGTTATGATGTGATGGGTGTGCCTATAATTATATATCACTCCAATGAATTGGGTAATGTTATTTATCTCATGAATAAAGTGAATTATACATTATCATGGTGCTAGATTTTCTCACAACTATGTGTGGTAGTTAACCACTAAGACATGATGTTTCATTTTTATGCATTGCCACATTTCAAGCCTTTTCATAATTCTTCCTCTCATGATTATGATAATATTTCTATGTTATCATTATTCTCACCCCATGTTATATTGTTTCATGTTATTATCTATGCTCTTACTTGGAATTTATCTCACCCATTTTTTATGTATATCCTCAAGTGACTACTTGTACTAAGGAGATTTCAAGGGCTAATAAGAAGTGAGAGAAGAAGGAATTAAATAAATGTTTATTTTTTTGTTGTAAAATTTATTTATGACTCTATTTTTCTGAAGAAACTAATCCTTTGGATCTGCTTTGTGAAATGATTTTATTTTTGTCTTTAAAATGATGTAATAGTAATATAATAAAAAAAGGGTCTCTATACATTATATGACAATGAAAAAAACCTATCTTCCAATCAATAATGTAAAACACAATTAAAAAATTAATTCCAACCAATTTTAATATTAAAGTCATCAAATCATACTAGTATCTAGTAAAACAACAAATAAGAGAAATAACATATTCTATAAGTGATGACTACAAATAAGAAAACAAGGTTGATATCTATGATCAATAATGATTATAATGTCCATGCCATATCATATATACACTATGAAAAATACCCAAGCATATAACATGTTGGTAAGAAATGCGTTTTAAATCAATAACATATACACATTGAAAATTATATATTGAAAACTAATTTTTACATTTGGAATTGATGGAATTTATTATTTCATTCTAAAAAAAACTCTAGAACCAATATATCATAATTGAATAATAGTTTCAAAATTATACATAAAACACTATATAAAATATATTTTAATATAATAATGTAATTTATAATTTTAGTGGTGTATACACTGAGGTTTTTTTTATCATTTTTTTATTAAAAATTTGGCATGTTCACCATCAATCTTTTATAGGTGGTTGAACTTCTAGAAGTCACCGAGCTATGATTCATACATATGATGTTCATATACTAAGTAAAATCATGAGATTTTCTCTTAGGGTATCAGTGATATAATTCTATTTTTTATATAAATACAATGTTACCCAAATTATTTTAAGTATAGTAATGTTGGCTGAAATAGATTTTGTAACCCATATTATTCTTTATAATGGAATTTTCTTGATAATGTAGAAGAGAATAAAACTATTTTAGGCAAACTATAACAAGTATTTATTTAATTTAATTCATAAAAAAGATGCAAAATTTTATGAAAATAATTAATGATCATATATTGATATGATCCTCTTTTTTAGAAACATATTAGATAATTTTAAGTACTTCAAAGTCAGTTTTTATAAACATGTAATTATTTTATTCATTCGTTATCTAAGTATAACTCAGACCAATATGTACATCCCATTATTTTTTATTTCCATTAAATAAATTTATGGTTGAGTTATGATATAACTATGTTTTTCATCATTATTTTCATTATGTAAAGTAAGGTGATCCTCCTCCTATTCATGTTTAGAGAAATTTTTTACTAATGGGATGGAATTAATTACATTCCTAAACATTATAATTGAGACTCAAATTAATTTATTTTCCACACTCATTTTCCTAATATCATAACCTAACACTACTAAAACCCATTCTTAATCAATACTGAATTCAGGTGTGCCCCCTAAACATTACCTCCAATTGGTTATGGGTTGGATACTAGCAATGAGGTTATAAAAAATGTAATATAAGAGACAATAACCACTTTAATCACTATAAAGGAAGAAAATCCAATAATCAACACAAAACAACATGGAAGAATTTAAAATAATATCTTAATCTAAATATAAATATCCACATAATATCATACAAATCAGAAGGACCCTAAATATTGTTTTCCTAGATAGTATATGTGGTTTACATATCATGTTAGGATATATTAACTAATCAAAACCAAAGGATTACAATTTAATTAATAATTTAAATTATCCAAAATGATTCTATCATGTAAAATGTATGAAATAAAAGAAAAAAAATAAATAAGAGAAATTTAAAACTCTAACCTAGATACTAAATCCATCCAAGAAACTCAAAAAACATCTAAAAACACCAATTATATATCCTATAAAAAAATAAAAAAATTTGGTGGGATGTGCACTTTGAGAGTAATCATTAGTATTATCCTTAAAAAAAATTGACACTTGTGCATGATGAATATACAAGAATATACATGAGTAAAAATAGATAAATAAAAAATAATAAACCTTAAAAACTAGTATAAAATAGAATAAACATAGATTAATTTATGGGAAAACAAAAACAAGATAGAATAAATATAGAAATAAGATTTAAAATCAATTAATTTCATTCCACTACTGTTCCTTCCATAATCCATGCACATCCCCCACTTATTCATCATAAACTTCTCATCATCGGGTACAATGCATTCCACTCCCCCACCTTACATGGTCATATATACTATGATCCATAATAGCCCATAAATATATGTAACCATTGAGAACTATCATAACCCATAAACGTATGTTTTCACTACATATTCACTTCTTTCTTACCATTCAAGCATAACTACCTCCATATTTACAAATAAAATATCACAAACATATATCAATAATCATTATTTTACTACAAATATTACATCACTATTTAATAGGGGGACAATAAAAACATATCACTCCATGTAAAGTTAGTAAATAATAATAATAAAACTATAGGGTACCATATTTCTACTATCCTCATTTACATTTCCATGTTTGATTAATTATTAGAATGTGAAGGTTTCAAGACCCATAAAAAATACCAAAAAAACATAATAATAGTAAGTAGGGCAGGAAATAAACTCTTACCTCACAAAGATACTAGAAAAACAATTCAAAAAATGGGAATCAGATGGGTGAAATGTCACCTGGGGGATGCCAACTTCGCCATAGGAGGGAAGGGGGAGGACAAAATCAACTAAGGAGAGGAGGGTGATGCCAAATCTGGTTGAGTTGGGGAGGGAGGATCCAAAATTGACCTAGGTTATGGGGGAATCAAGGACACACAAGGGGGGGGATGCATAGGGTTTGAATGAGGAGCAGGGGAAAAGGAGCCCGAGAGACTTAGAAATATCGAGACACCTTTACCAAAGGTTTTTAAAAACCGTTGGTATATACAACTATATACCAATGGTTTTTTTAAAAACCATTGGTATATCCTTGGACATAAAGTCTATACCTATAGTTATTCAAAACCATGGTTATAGGATCACTGGGATAGATGTATTTTTCAAGTAGCGAGTGCACATATGAAAAGAGCATGCTAATGATCTAGTGAACAAATAACATAACCAAAAATCACCTATACAGGTAATCTAACCAAACCCATCCTCACCATATATTTATCACCAAATCATGGTTCCAATATAATAATATAACATCAGAATCATAACAGAGAAAGGGTCCCCACTGCCGATTCCCCATTAATTTTATGCTCTCACACCCTAACTTCGAACATCCTATACTCTCATCCCTTCCATACATATCACATCACATCTCATCACATACTAACCATATCTAATGTGGTTTAGGATGAATCCACACCTACACTACCCTATCAAGTTATAGTATCCAGTTCTAGAATTAGGTATCATCACATCATGTCTTTCTTGAAGACACCTGAGATAATAAAGAACATCCAAACCACATAACCAAAGAAGTAGGGTATTATGAACATGATGAACGTAAAATTCATGGACTCCTCCTACCATGAATGACCCTAACACAAATCAAACCTCATAAAATACTCATCACATCAAACCTCACCCAAAAAAACATGGTCCATAATTGCACATATTTCCCAATGATACCCGGGCTATCACTATTTAAGGAATCGGGGGGAAGAGGGGCTAGTCAGCAATCCATATCACCACCATCATAGATGTTGGAAAAAACACCCAGAACCCAAAACCTATAAGAATTGGTAAGGTTATGAAACTAAAGTGGGAATCATAAAGGAATAATATAATCATATATGATATATACATAGCACACAACACCCAAACGATGAGTTCAGCACAATTTCACTAGAACACACCACATCACCACCACCATACCAGACACCAACTATCACAACTGCTTTTACCACTATATGAAACACCACACAACCACCACACAATCGAAACAACAAATCCCACTTCCAATTATAGGTTTCGCCAGTTTTTATTCATTAATTCATTCCATTTCACATCACAAAACTCTTCAGTTTATTCAATTCATTTAATTCATTTACCACAAACCAATTTTCAACCCATATCATTTATTTAACAACCTATTTTTTTGTTTTATAATAAAAATTTATTCAATATATAATCTATAAACTATAGAAAACACGCATTTCCACAACTATCCCATCTCACAACCATCACTATAACACCACACATCCACCATTGTCACCATGATACATCTCCCTTGCCACCTCACCACATCAACAACACATCGCACATCCCAAACACATATCACAATACATCTTCCACACAAAAAAAACCACAGATCACTACCACACACCACTTCCACTTCACTTCACACCATTGCACACCATAACCAGATCACAACTCAGTGAACCACATTATACAACTTCTTATATTTCATCTATGCTAACTAGCCTCCACATCATAATAACACACATCACACAACCCATTCATTCACCACCATCACCAAACAATAGTACAGACTTTGTAGGTAAACACAATAACGAAAATAGTACACGACAACATCACATACCATCTTCCAAAATTATTATTGTGCTTTATCTCATTAATTATTTATTTAGTATGGGTTTTATCACACTTACAAGATCTAGGGGTAATCAGTTTATTAGGAAAATATATGTTCTTTATCCTTTTAATTGGGGTGTAATAACACAAAAACACAGCAAGGGTCATCATATCATAATAAATACAACAAAAACAAGGATCCTAACAACCATTATATTTAGCACCAAAAACAAGCTTGCTAAATAAAATTAGTAACATTTAACAAAGAAGTAAAGCATGTGATATTTACCCATACCCATCAATTTTAATTGTCCCAATTATTATCTTATTATGATGACCCTTAATATCAACCCAATGGTAAGAAAAAACATAAATATATCACACATAGCACATAAATTGGTGAGAATGAGGATCTCCTCCCTCAAAAAATCTTTTTGATCCCACTGCACACCACATGGTGAAGAAGAAACAACCCCTAACCACAACTACATGAGAAAACCTTATATCAATCTAAACTGCACAAAATGGTTATAAAAAACATAGCCCAAAATCTAAGAACCCTGTTTTTGGCTACAAAGGACTTTGGAATATTCTTGATATTATTCCAGAGCAGCGACCTCAGACGGCGTGCGATTCCGATCCCCAAAGTGGCCGGAATTAAATTTTCAGTGCGTTCACACTGGGCACACCAAATAAATGGGATAACTCCTAAACGGTGATCCAGATCTAAGATCCGAGTGTAAGGATGGGTCCGGAATGGGGTTTTTACCCTAGGAAAGACATAAAACATGTCGGCGCGGGATTTTTGGACCCCTCGCTCGCATTCAGAACGTTAAACGGATAAATAGATAAATAAATTTATTAGTTTAATGGTGAAACTCAAGTATCTATTAAAAGGTGACTCGGATTGGAAAAACAAGGGCACCGTTGAGTCCAAAACGTGCTGTTTACTCTAGGGGGTGTAAGTTTTGCGGGCTGGGCCCGTCTGTAAAAAATGGCCCCAGGGGCATTTTCGTAATTTGGTGGCCTCGGGCGCGGTTGTTGAAACATTTGAACGGGGCCTCGGATTAAAATTCTGAGACTGACGTTGCGCTCGAAGCGTGGTTTTTAGCCTAGGGGAGCCTTAATCCAGCCCCCGCCGAAATTTTGGGTTCAGGGCTATCGGGCGGGCGTTTAAGTATTTTCTACTTAAACGCATCCCCTACCCTCTTCTTCTACTCCTTCTCCCCCCAAGATTCCCCTCTCCTCCATCTCCGGCGAGGCAGCTCTAGTGAGGAAATCTCCGGCGAGGTGCATCGGTTCCGATGGTCCACACACGAAGCGTCGGGCTATGCCCTTCGAGGTAGGGGTTTATCGTTTTCGTTTTCAATTTCCCCAAATTTTTTTGAGCCCAATTTATAATTTCAAATTGCTGTCTGATCATCGATTGAACCCCAAGGATGTGTAGTATATGTTCTAAGGTTTTTGACGCTCTTCTCGGATTGAAAATCTGATTCTCGGGGTGCCTGAGGCAGCCCCGAGAAGTTCCGGCCGAATTCCTGGTTTTTCGGCGGTTCCAGGCGGCGGACGACGGTCCGGGACGACAACGGTGGTGGCTTCCCAGGTGGCGCGGCGGCTCGGCTGGGCGCGACGGCGGCGTGGCTCCCGACGGTGGTCCGGGTTCTTCAGGCGGGTGGCACGGCTCAGGCTCACCGGCAAGGGGTGAGCCGAATGGGAGACCGGGGTCGCATGGCGCGACCCCGACTGGGGAGACCGAGACCTGCCGTTGGCGGGTCTCCGCGTGGACGCGACCGACCAGCTGGCCGGTTGATGGAGAAACCCGTGCACAAAGTGGGTCTCACGGGAGACGATGGGCCACTGTGCGGCGGCCCGTGGGTGCGGCTGGGCCAGGTCCAGCGGTTGGGCCTCAGCTCAGCGGGCCGGCCGAAGCCGGTCGGCCCGAGCGGGGTGGACTGGCCAGACCGGGCCGGTCTGACCCAGTGGTAAACCCTTGTAAATATCTGGACGCCCGTAACTTTTTCTACGGGCGTCCGTTGTGCGCGTCGTCTGTGGCGGCACAGACCTGATGTAGAGGCGGACCTTTTGAGGTGGTTCCGGGAGTTTTAACTTCCGAGATGAGGGGCTCGGGGGCACGACACGTGCGTAAAGTAGCTTAGCGGGCTTCCGTAGAATTCTTGTTTTGGGAGGCGCAGACACGTTCGGAGTCGGTTTTTCACGCCGTCAGTGGCGTTGCGACCCTGGCACCGAGGCAGAGTTTTCCAGGGTGGTTTAGGGCATTGATACCGGAGTTGAGGCATGGGCCCCACGGCCCATCCTTCGAGATGTGAGCAGCATTTGGCACCTTTCTCACTGGACGTCTATTTGGGGCATACGAGCAGTCGATTCTGGGTGTTTTTTCGAGGGCATTGCAATGGCGCAATCCACCCGCTTTAATTCTGCATAGAGGTGCGGGCCCCACGTGGGCCGTTTTGGGAGTCGACGGTGAATTCAAACTCCTTCACCAGGTGTCCGATTCGGACGAGTGGTTAGCCGAACTTGTGTACTTTTTTGAGAGGATCGCAATGGTGTGATCCATTCATTGTGTTTCAAGACTGGGATATGGGTCCCACGAAGCACCGCTCATGTGCGGTGCACCGAAATGCACCTTTTCCTCCGGATATCCGTTGCACTCCTGTGAGTAGTGCTTTTGACGTGTTTTTCCGAGGGGATCATAATGGTGCGATGTGCCCGACTGTTTTCAAGGATGAGGCTCGGGATCACGAGATGTCGTTCGTGCGTGAGGCCGTGTTGGCTACCTTTCCATCGGATATCCGTTTGAGGTGAGTAAGTAGTCTATCTTGCATGTTTTTCTGCGAGGATTACAACGGTATGATCCGTTTGGTTGTACGGAGCCTCATACGCGGTCTTATTAAATGTGGAAATATGAAAGGTACCCCAGTGGAGGTTCTTCTACCGTGTTTGTAGTGGACCTTTGTATTGTGATCGCGTGCACTCCTGGGAGAGTGAGGTTGGAGTTTAAATAGATGTGGTTGACTGTGCCTCAACCGTTGAGGTGGCAGGTTGGAGTTGTTACGTTACGCCTTCGCGTTGACGTTGGGTGCCGTGTGCACGATAGCATTTGGGCTGGAACATGGTATACTATGGGAGTATACGGGAACGATGGGAGGTACATGTGGATGTTGTACCCAAGAACGTTTGTGCGCTTGGTTGGGGTTAACTTGGGGACACACTTCATGTGGTCCCCAGGTGCGTGATGTGTTCTGCTTTGCGTACCTTTGACCTCTCGCGACGTAGAGGGTCCCTCGGTTCTCGTTTGTTGACCAGCGGGGTTGAGTTTTTCCCCCGGCTCTGTGCTCGATGATTTATGTCAGTGGGGTTAAGAGGTTTCCCCTGGTCTTGTTCCAGAGTCAGATGGTTGCGCGATACCCACTCCACGTTCGGTTGGCCAGTGCTGTATCATCCAGTAGAGATGGCCAGAGCAGTTCTGGGTTTACCCTCCAGCGGGGCTGGGCAGTGGGTTACTCATCGACTTCTCAAGGTTTACCCACTAGCAGAGACTAGACAGTGGGTCACCCGACGACTCTTGGGGGTCTACCTTTCAGTAGGGCTATGCAGTGGGTCGCCTGTCAACTTGTTCAGGGTTTACCCTCTAGCATAGACTAGGCAGTGGGTCACCCGATGACTATTGAGGGTCTACACTCTAGCAGGGCTGGGAAGTGGGTCACCCGTCGTCTTGTTCTGGGTTTACCCTTCAATAGGGATGGGCAATGGGTCCCCCATCGACTTCTTCCAGGTCTACCCTCTAGCAAGGCTAGGCAGTGGGTCGCCTGACGGCTTATTCCAGGTCTACCCTCCAGTAGGACTGGGCAGTGGGTCACCTAATGATGTATTAGTGTTTACCCTCCAGTAGGGCTGGGTAGTGGGTCACCTGATATCTTATTATGTTTTACCCTCCAGCAGGGATGGGCAGTGGGTCACTCGTTGACATTCTAGACTCCATCCTTTCTACTTTCCTAGTCTGTGGCTTTCCTCCGTGATCACTAGAGCGGGACCCCTGGTTGTATGGGTCGGTGATGGAACGACTTTAACACTGAGGAGACCTCTCGACTGTGGGGCAGTGACGAGGTGTGGTTTGACTTAACCTGGAACTCTCAAGTATGAGGGGTGCTTTCCCCACCGAGACACGTCCTGGTGACGTGACCTAAAACCGTGCGGGCAAGTCAGTGTCGCCCAAAGAGGATAGTGTTGAGCTGCGGTGATTGAGGCCTTGACTTGTAGTTCGAGGCAGACGTTCAGGATGCTGGAAATCGATGGTGTTACTTCTGGGACTGTTGGTGACTCACTTTCTTGGGATGAGATATGAGATGGAGATCCCCGTACAATCTTGTTCGGGATTCTTGACTGAGCATATGTATTTGTATATACTTTTTTCCAGTACCCGCTTCTTGGGTTTGGTTACTCTCCTTCTAGGAGAGGCGAAGACGCGCGGGGTATGCCACGTGCTTTCCGTGTCTAGATTCTCGTGGTTGGACAAGTCTACTCTTCTGCTATAGGTAGCGAAGACTCGATGGGAAGTTCATCTTCTCACCATTTCCAGCTCTTTGTGTCTGGATGAGTCTACCTTCTTTCCTCTTGTTATGTTGAGTTGGACTCTTTACTGCACTTTCAGTTGTACTCCTCCACTTTTCCTGTTCTCTCTACTGCTCACCCTTTGGTACCTCCTTTGTTGCTCCCTCGAGCCTTCAGGGTAACCTACTGAGTATTTTTATACTCACCCCTTCTTGGGATTTTCCCATACTCAGTGTGCCCTTACAGATGACGGAAAAGTTGGTCGTGACTTCAGTGGAGCTTAGGAGTTCAGGAGCGTGGACCGCGTGCGGTGGTCGGAGTCGGGTTCCAGGTGGTGGACCCTTCCAGCTGTTCCCCTTTTTTTTCACCTGTTGTCGGGTTGTGGCACTTTTCTAATTGGGTGCGTGTTTTACACTTTTCTTTTCAGTTTACCTTCAGTTTTTTACTTTGTACCGTAGATGTCGATGCACATTTGTGGTTTATTTATAGCAGTTTCCCTTTCTGTTTACTTGAAATTTCTTTTACTTTGCACTTTTGCATTGTGTGTGCTATGTGTGTGTTTACAAGTACTTAGGCAAAGGCCTCCCCGAGTTATTGTGCCTTCGGCACTGGTCTCCAGCCCCTGGCCTATGGAGGCAGGCTTGGGGTAGTTGCGGCTCGAGCCCGGGTAGGGTCGGGTCGTGACAAAGTGGTATCAGAGGTGGTTCGTTCCTTTGGATGTTGTTCGGACATCCCTAAAATAAAAGGAATTGGTTGGGATTTCGGGAAACAGTTTCAACGTGTCTCGAGAGAGGATCTCAGGCCAGGGAGTCTAGTGATGGTGTGGTGGCCGACGTATCCATTCACCAGGACCCTGATAACCTGCTTGTCGACTCGGCATGCTGAGACACTTGTTGCAGGAAAAAATTGGATTGTGCATAACATAGGATTGAGTCTTTGACTATCCTTATTGATTCAGCTCCCCATCATTGTTATTGGTATATATGTATATGCTCATCTGACCGCGACACTCCTTGATAATATTCAGGATGTCTCCGCGAAGATAGCCAGCCAAGATTCCAGCTTTGGTGCATGAAGACAACCCTGTGAGCTACGAGGCCACAGCCCAGGACCCATCATGCGAGCCCTTTCTCCAGGTGGGCTGGTAGCAGCACCCCACCTGTTGAGCAGTAGGCAGCTTCAGTAGATTAGGATGAGTTTGAGCACAGGTTGAGCGCACTTCGTGAGTTCCAGCGGTAGAGATCGCTGAAGTTTACTGGTGAGCCAGACCCTCAGGTAGCAGAGGTTTGGCTAGAGATAGCGGTTCACCTTTTCAGGCCTATGCAGATGCCAACAGATCGGATAGTGGCTTTGGAAGCCAACCTTTTTCTTGGAGCATCTCGGCATTGGTGGAGTCTTGTGACTCAGTTTCTTGATGAGTCATCGCTTTCTTGGGGCGACTTCCAGTTATTGTTTCGTGAGGAGTTTTGACCCTCCTACTTACGCTCCGTTCGGATTCAGGAGCTCCTGCATTTTCAGCAAGGAGGTATGACGGTGGCCGAGTACAGTGCTAGTTTTGCAGACCGTGCACGATTTTACCCGGACTTGGTCCATGACGACAACTTTTGAGTGCGGAAGTTCAAGAAGGGTCTCCGCAGAGAGATTCGTACTGTCATAGTACCCTTGGGCATTTCCATATATGCCGGGGTGCTAGAGAAGGCACTGGTGATAGAGAGCTTCCCTTCACATTCTAGAGTTGGTGGTGGTAGTAGGCACGTTGGAGCCGAGACGTCTTCTGCAGCTAGTGGGCGTCAGCAAGCAGGACCTTGACGTAGGTGGCCTTTCCACTGCCGGTTTTGGAGACGTGGTCGTATACCACTGTGGCAGAAAAGTGCAGGGCCTCAGCCGAGGGTGCCCTTCTATGAGTGGGTTCCGGGCCGTGGTCGTACACCACAATGGCGCCGGAGGGAACCAGGACAGCTCAGGGAGCTGCGATGTTATGCTTGTGATGGGTGAGGTCACTTGGCACGGGACTGCCCGACCAGGCATGCAGAGAGCCTTGGGTAGGCACCAGTTGCACCACTACGACGGAGGAAACGTCGTGATCAGAGTAGCTCCCAGAGAGGTGGTGCTAGTAGAGGAGTGGGAGGAACTGGTAGTGGAGGATGACCTTACGAGGTCTTCCCATCACCACTAGGCAGTCCACGTTAGGATCCAAGAGCTGACAGTTGGGGCGATGGACAGCTGTGAGCTTTATATGTCTACAATCCTGGAGAGCATGAGGTGGTAAGAGGTACGCTCTACAGATCTTCTACTTTTTTGTAGTAGAATTGTTAGACTATGTGTGTGAAATGCTTTCCTCCTTGATCCTTGCTTGAGGTGTTACCAGGGTGACACAGGGCGTCGGGTGTAACCCTGTGTTGGTAAGGTAAAAGGCGTGGGACCTTTTACTCTCGTCGATGGTGTCGACTCCTTCACTTTCCGAGTGTGTAAGAGAGTTTGGGTTGCAAGACATCAACTGTGGAACCTTGCGTGACTAGATATCCTTGGGTGTTTCACCATATAAATATTCTGATGGAGGGAATCATCGGGCCTTGTTCTAGGTGCGGGCGGTGATTCCAGTCATGGCATGCGATGTAGAGGTTTGGTCGGGGATGTGAGCTACCCCCAAGAGCCTTCGGGCCATTTGAGACGTGTGAAGGGATGGCGAGGTTCCCTACTGCCTTTCCCTAACCCCAAAGTCTGGAGTGGGTGCACGACATCTCCCACATGACTCACCCGAGAAGAAGTGTCTGTGCTCCTATGCGCATCATCGGTGAGGGAAAAACTCGCGTGAACAGATAAAATCCTTTGGTCTATGTGCGGTGGCACAGAGCTGTGCGAGAGTTCTTCTGGGTACGGGAGAGCCAGGTGTGAGCTTAGTACCCTGAGTTGTTCCCTGGTTTTTCTTTTTGGGGATGAAAATCTTGAAGTAGGTAATGATTTAAGAACCCTGTTTTTGGCTACAAAGGACTTTGTAATATTCTTGATATTATTCCAGAGCAGAAACCTCAGACGGCGCACGATTCTGAGCCTCGGAGTGGCCGGAATTAAATTTTCAGTGCGTTCACACTGGTCACACCAAATAAATGGAATAACTCCTAAACGATGATCCGGATCAGATATCCAAGTGTACAGATGGGTCCGTAATGGGGTTTTTACCCTAGGAACGACATAAAACATGTCGACGCGGGATGTTTGGACCCCTCACTCGCTTTCAGAACGTTAAACAGATAAATTAATTAATTAATTAATTTTTTTAATGGTGAAACTCAATTATCTCTTAAAAGGTGCCTTGGATTGGAAAACTGAGGGCACCATTGAGTCCGGAACGCACCGTTTACCCTAGGGGGGTGAATGTTTTTCGGGCGCGGCCCGTCTGTAAAAAATGGCCCCAGGGGCGTTTTCGTAATTTGGCGGCCTCGGGTGCGGTTGTTGCAACTTTTGAACGGGGCCTAGGATTAAAATTCCAAGACCTCCGTTGTGCTCAGAGCGTGGTTTTTATCCTAGGGGAGCCTTAATCCCATCCCCGCCGAAATTTCGGGTTTGGGGCTATCAGGTAGGCGTTTAAGTATTTTCTACTTAAACGCATCCCCTCCCCTCTTCTTATGCTCCTTCTCCCCCAAGCATCCCCTCTCCTCCATCTCTGGAGAGGTAGCTCCAACGATCCAATCTCCGGCGAGTTTCAGCGGTTCCGACGGTCCGCACACGAAGCGTTGGGATACGCCCTTCGAGTTAGGGGTTTATCGTTTTCGTTTTCAATTTCTCGCAATTTTTTTGAGCCCAATTTATACTGTCAAATTGTTGTCTGATCATCGATCGAACCCCACAGATCTGTAGTATATGTTCTAAGGTTTCCGACGCTCTTCTCGGATTGAAACTCCGAGTCTTGGGGTGCCCGGGGAAGCCCCGGGAAGTTCCAGCCGAATTCATAGTTTTTCGGCGGTTCCAGGCGGCGAACGGCGGTCCGGGACGGCGGCGGAGGCGGCGGCTTCCCAGGTGGCGTGGCGGCTCGGCTGGGCATGACGGCAGCGTGGCTCCCAGCTGCGGTCCAGGTTCTTCAGGAGGGGTGGCACGACTCGGGCTCACCGGCGAGGGGCAAGACGAACGGGAGACCGGGGTCGCATGGCACAACCCCGACTGGGGAGACTGAGACCCGCCGTTGGCGGGTCTCCGCGTGGACGCGACCGGCCAGCTGGCCATTTGATGGAGCGACCCACGCACAACGTGGGTCTCGCGGGAGATGGTGGGCCGCTGTGTGGTGGCCCGCGGGTTCGGCCAGGCCGCGGCTTAGTGGGCTGGCCCGGTCCGGCCCAGGGGTAAACCCCATTAAAAATCTGGACGCCCGTAACTTTTTCTACGGGTGTTCATTTTGCACGCCGTCTATAGTGGCGTAGACCTGATGTAGAGGCGGACCTTTTGAGGTGGATCCAAGAGTTTTAACTTCCGAGACGAGGGGCTCGGGGGCACGTCATGTGCATAAAGCAGCTTAGCGGGCTTCTCGGGAATTCTTGTTTTGGGCGGCGCGGGCACATCCAGAGTCTATTTTGCACGAATTCAGTGGCGTTGCGACCCTGGCACCGAGGCAGAGTTTTCCAGGGCGGTTTCGGGCATTGAGACTGGATTTGAGGCATAGGCCGCATGGCCTGTCCTTTGAGCTGCGAGCAGCGTTTGACACCTTTCTCACCGGACATATGTTTAGGGCGTGTGAGCAGTTGATTCTGGGTGTTTTTCCAAGGGCATTGCAATGGCGCAATCCACCCGCTTTAATTCTACATGGCGGTGCGGGCCCCATGTGGTCCGTTTTGGGAGTTGACGGTGAATTCCAACTTCTTCACCAGTTTTTCGATTCGGACGAGTGGTTAACCAAACTTGTGTACTTTTTCGAGAGGATCGCAACGGTGTGATCTGTTCGTTGTGTTTCTGGACTGGGATGCGGGTCCCACGAAGCACTGCTCGTGTGCGGTGCGCCGGAATGAACCTTTTTCTCTGTATATCCGTTTTACTCCTGTGAGTAGTGCTTTTGACGTGTTTTCCCGAGGGGATCACAATGGTATGATGCACCCGACTATTTTCGGGGCCGAGGCTCGGGATCACGGGACGCTGTTCGGGCGTTAGGCGGTGTTGGTGATCTTTCCGTCGGATATCCATTTGAGGCGAGTAATTAGTCTATCTCGTGTGTTTTTTTGTGAGTATTACAATGGTACAATCCGTTTGGTTGTGTGGAGACTCATACACGGTATTATTAAATGTGGAAATATGAAAGGTACCCCGATGGCGGTTCTTCTACCGTGTTTGTAGCAGACCTTTGGCATGTGATCGCGTGAACTCCTAGGAGAGTGGCATTGGTGTTTAACGAGATGTGGTTGACTATGCCTCAGCCGTTGAGGTGGCAGGTTGGAGTTGTTACGTTACGCCTTCGCACTGACGTTGGGTGCCGTGTGCACGATATCCTTTGGGATGGAATGTGTTATACTCTGGGAGTATACGGGAACACTGGGAGGTACATGTGGATGTTGTACCCAAGAATTTTTGTGCGCTTGGTTGGGGTTAACTTGGGGCCACACATCATGTGGGCCCCAGGTGCGTGTCGGGTTCTGCTTTGCGTACCTTTGACCTATCGCGACGTAGAGGGTCCCTCGGTTCTCATTTGTTGACCAGTGGGGTTGAGTTTTTCCCCCATCTCTGTGCTCGATAGTTTAGGTCAGCGGGGTTGAGAGGTTTCCCCTGGTCTTGTTCCGGAGTCGGATGGTTGCGCGATAACCACTCGGCGTTCGGTTGGCCAATGTTGTATCATCCAGTAGAGATGGCCAGAGCAGTTCTGGGTTTACCCTCCAGTGGGGCTGGGTAGTGGGTTACTCATCGACTTCTAAGGGTTTACCCTCTAGCAGAGACTGGGTAGCGGGTCACCCGACGACTCTTGGGGGTCTACCCTCCAGCAGGGCTGGGCAGTGGGTCGCCCATCGTCTTGTTTCAGGTCTACCCTCCAGCAGGGCTGGGCAGTGGGTCGCCTGTCAACTTGTTCAGGGTTTACCCTCTAGCAGATACTAGGCAGTGGGTCACTCGATGACTCTTGAGGGTCTACCCTCCATCAGGGCTGGGCAGTGGGTCGCCCGTCGTCTTGTTCCAGGTTTACCCTCCAGTAGGGCTGGGCAGTGGGTCACCCGTCGACTTCTTCCAGGTCTACCCTCCAGCAAGGCTGGGCAGTGGGTCTCCTGGTGGCTTATTCCAGGTCTACCCTCTAGCAGAGCTGGGCAGTGGGTCACCTGATGATGAATTAGGGTTTACCCTCCAGCAGGGCTGGGCAGTGGGTCACCCGATATCTTATTATGTTTTACCCTCCAGTAGGGCTAGGCAGTGGGTCACTCGTTGACATTCCAGACTCAGTCCTTTCTACTAGGCTAGTCAGTGGATTTCCTACGTGATCACTAGAGCGGGACCCTTGGTTGTATGGGTCGGTGATGGAATGACTTTGACTTTGAGGAGACCTCTCAACTGCGAGGTAGTGACAAGGTGTGGTTTGACTTAACCCGGAACTCTCAAGTACGAGGGGAACTTTCCCCACCGAGACGCGTCCTTGTGACGCAACCTAAAACCGTGCGGGCGAGTCAGTGCCGCCCAAAGAGGATAGTGTCGAGGTGCGGTGATTGAGCCCTTGACTTGTAGTTCGGGGCCGACGTGCGGGATGCTGGGCATCAATGGTGTTACTTCTGGGACTGTTGGCGACTCACTTTCTTGGCCTGAGCTACGGGATGGAGATCCCCTTATAATCTTGTTTGAGCTTCTTGATTGAGCATGTGTATTTGTATATACTTTGTTCCAGTAACCGCTTCTTGGGTTTGGTTACTCTCCTTCCAGGAGGGGCGAAGACATGCGGGGTATGCCACGTGCTTTCCATGTCTAGCTTCTCGTGGTTGGACAAGTCTACTCTCCTACTATAGGTAGAAAATACTCAATGGGAAGTTCATATTCTCACCATTTCCAGCTCCTTGTGTCTGGACGAGTCTACCTTCTTTCCTCTTGTTGGGTTGAGCTAGAATCTTTACTGCACTTTCAGTTGTACTCCTCCACTTTTCCTGTTCCCTGTACTGCCCACCCTTCGGTACCTCCTTTGTTGCTCCTTTGAGCATTCAGGGTAACCTACTGAGTATTTTTATACTCACCACTTCTTGGGATTTTCCTGCACTTGGTGTGACCTTGCAGACGACGAACAGGTTGGTCGTGACTTCAGTGGAGCTTAAGAGTTCCGGAGTATGGACCGTGTACGGTGGTCGGAGTCGGGTTCCAGGTGGGGGACCCTTCCAGCTGTTCACCTTTTTTTGTTCACCTGTTGCCGGGTTGTGGCACTTTTCTAATTGGGTGCCTATTTTTCCCCTTTTCTTTTCAGTGTAACTTCAGTTTTTACTTTGTACTGTAGAGGTCTATGCACATTTTTGGTTTATTTATAGCAGTTTACCTTTCTATTTACTTGTATTTTCTTTTACTCTGCACTTTCGCATTGAGTGTGCTGCGTTTGTGTGTACAAGTACTTAGGAAAAGGCCTCCCCGAGTTATTGTGACTTTGGTGCTGGTCGCTAGCCCCTGGCCTTTGGATGCGGGCTTGGGGTAGTTGCAGCTCGAGCCCGGGTAGGGTTGGTTCGTGACACAAAATATATCCTAAAACAAATAAATATCACCAGAACATATTTTCAAAATAAAAATGAGAGAAAAAAACCAAGAAATGGACAAGGGATTACCACCTATCACTATAACTCAATCATTGGAACCCATAGATAAATATTGGAGGAAACTTTCTGTATGATATCTAAATATCATTTAGGGTTGACCCAAAATAAGATAGGGATGGGTGTTAGAATGAATGAAAAAAATTATATGAACTAGGTTTATAAAAAAACTTACACTCTCCCAATTTATGGAATAAATTACAAGTTTACCCAATAAATTCCATAATCCTGTAGAGCTTATCCCATAAAACCAAAATTTATATAGTGAAATCATTTTTTCTAAAAAACATATAACTTTAGGATAGAATTAACTTACACTATAAAATACTATCTTATAGTGTAAAATAATTTCTCACGCCTAGCCCCTCACCATGTACAAGTTGTAAAACACATGACAAAAAAGATGTAAACCACCATCTTACTACATAAATCTCTATTTTACTCCATAAACCCCCGTACTACTACACAACTATATCTAAAACTTAATAAAACCCTCAAAACATCCTTTAATAGCTTTCTAACCACAAAACTAACAAAGTAGCAAGCCGGGGAGGCATATACTGTTACATCGAGTCAACCCGACTTGGGTCGATCCGACCCATCACCCAAACTTTCTCACCACAAGGCTCAAAGAATATCCCCAATTTCCATGGGCTGGTGATAAACACCAGTGTATCAATAATGATCATGTGGGAATTATTTTTAGAGTTGGTATTCTATAAACAACATTTTGTTCTTTGATTACATGTATATTCACAGATTTTAATATTAATTAAATATCTTATTACATATTTTTCACTATTCTACATGAATTTTATGAAATATTGAATTAGGTTATTTGTTGCATTGTTAAGGTCATAACAGTTCCCCACTATGATGAGAACCTTGAAGTGTTATGATGATATTCTTAAATATAGTTCAAAAGTTACGCAACATACTAGGATAGGGAATATATTTTATCTAACTTCAGGTGTGATTAATCATAAGTGGATGAGAATTATTATTATGAAGTTCTCACTTGGTAATCTTCAAGATGAGAGATTATGAGAATAGATCCGTTAGCATGAATCCTGAATTTTTTGTTTTCATCAGATATTCCTATCCTTGAGCATGTATAATGGTCCTTAAACTTTATTATTATCATAAATTCATGTCATGAATCCCAAAATTAGATTTACTAACCAAAAAAATGATGCCATATTTTCATTGTATGTGTATCATGTTGGGTTCATCATGAATGAAATGTTATTAATGGATAAGTTGAGGAAGGATTTGTACCTTCCATCTTTATGGAAGTCTATATCTCATCCCTTTTATTGGAATAAAACTATTGCATTAAATTCAATGGATATGGTGAAAATACGTGTTTATTTAAGATAGTCAAATAAATATATATCAAGCATATAGGTTGATAACATGGACATGAAACCTATTTGATGAGATATTGTGATAATGGGATTATATTACATTGTGAGTGTTTGTATGTGATCATTGAAATTGCAACATTAAGTTCTTTCTATAGGGTTTCTTAACCAATTACTATATAGAAATATTAGAATTTAGGTATGCCCGCCTAATTCCATTGATAAAGAATCATATAGGGTCACATACTAAGTGTTTGTGTTGATCTTGATTAAATTCTATTTGAATTTAATTAATAGAGTAAATATGTTTCTTAATACCAAGGAATAATATTATTCATGTATTATCAATTGAAGATATTTATTTAATATTTAATAAATATTTATTCACTAGATTTTGGTTAATTTTTTTGAATAAAGTATTTAATTAAATAGTTATTTGGGTATTAAATAAATATTGATAAATATGGGCTGAAAAATATTGTTTCCAGAGATATATATTAATTTACAAGACCTTAAAATAATATTTATCATTACACCAACCCAAAAAAATACCTAAAAATAAATGGAAAAATATTATTACATGGAATGGGGTAAGAAATGATTTATTATATTATTTAATGGTCGATACACAATTAAATAATATTTTAACATAAACCCAAACTATATAAATAGATGGTTATGGATATTTTTTAGGGTTAATCAAGAATTGAGAATCATTGATGGAAATAAACTTCTATCTTTAAGTCCTCATTTTATAATCTCAATAATGAGATGAAATAATTTAATATCAAAGGATATTGAGTGATCAAGATGAAAAATATAGTATGATTGATCTGCTGTGCTAGCACCTAAAATTTCATTAGTGTTTTTCAAAGATCAAAAAATTATGTGTATTACTAGCGAGATTATATACTTTGATCCTACAAGAACAATGAAGGTAATCCCAAAAGTGTTTTTTGGATGATCAACATCAACATAAAATAAATTTCTTTAGATTAGGTTTTCTTTCTTCAGATATAATATTAATCAATTATAAATTTAATGTGAAAAGTTCCTTATTTGGTTCTAGGTTTCTCTAAATCAATATTCAGTGGAAAATTTTTGAGGGTTATGGTGTTCAAATCATGTAAAATTTGTGAATAATCCATGAAATTGACAAAAACCTTTATAGTAATTTCACCAAGGCACTTCCACTATGCTCAGAACAAACGAGTGGAATCATTAGGGTCTTGTTTTAAATTTATAATTACTTGTTTGATTATTGATCTATATGAACAATAGTGGTTAAAAATTTCATTTTAACAATTATTTGTTCTTTAATAGGATTTTAATTTAATTGGTTTTGAAATATTAATCACCATCATTTAGTGTTTCATTTTATTAAAGGATTAAGGATATATGATGAATGATCAGAGATTCTATCTGGAAGTACCAAAAAATTTGGTCAGTAAGACTAGGTTACATGACCTGTAGCAGTATTACAAGCCATGTACCCAAGTGCACTAAACCAAAACATGCTATGAGATACATATAATGAAGAGAAGTTTCTACATGAGGCGAATTTAATGTACCCTACATGTAAACTAGTACAACCTAGAACACAACTTGTCATAGTACATGGTGTTTAGATGTAACACATCATGTTGTCTATAGATTTTAGTAGTGAAATTCACAAAAATCGTGCGGTCAAATACATGACCAAAACTACATGATTCTGATATCTTGAAACATTAATGAAATACACGACATGTAACTGACATACATGACATGTATCTCATTAATTATTGAATCTGATGTAAATTCCAAGCCATTTAATGTGTCAAGTGGACACACGGCTAGCATAACACATGACGTGCAGCTATACTACATGTCATGTGGTCCTGCATATGAAGAAAATTCATAGTCTTTTGGTGAATTTCATGGACATAGGACAAGTGTGATACACAACATGTAGCTAGATTTAACATGTTGTTTAGTCTGGAAGAGGTACATGATAAATCCCTAGAAGTTTATCGTAGGTACACAACAATTGAGGCACACCCTGTGTAGCTTGTAAGTGAACGTCCAGTAGTATCCCAACAAAGGACATAATTAAATTACATTAAATTATTAATTACAACATTAAAATTTTATTATATTTACTAGAACTAAATGTTTTTGAAAATTTAATAAAGTCTTAAAAAATTATTAAATGATCAATTAATTTATTATAATTATCTATAATTACTGCTTCTACAATTTATTTTACATAAATTCATTTATGATAGATATTTACAAGATAATTGAGATGGTCTTTTGGATAAGAAGAGATTAATTATTTAATGCAAGTGTGTTTAACCTAATAATAGTGAACAAATAAAAATTAATGTTAGATAATGTACTTTTTCATATTCATTTCATGTGCATGACTATTCATAAGCATCACCAAGACCCACATATATGTTGGTCTTATTTAATTTAATTTAATTAATAGTTTTTAAATTATTTAATATTAAATTAAATATAATGGTATATGAGTCATCCATACCTCCTTTATTATCTAGGACCTATGTGTCCAACATTATTTCTGTAATTTACCTTAAAAAATCCTTTGGTTCCCCTCACCTTCATGTGATTTATAAATAATTGTAATAAATGGAACATCTCAAGGTGAGTGGAGGTGGTCCAAGATGGAACCGAGGAAATACCATCCCAGGTGATACTCAGTTGGATAAGTGGATTTCTATAACTAATAATAAGACAGATATAATGATTCTATCCCCTGGTTATATATTGATTTAAAATCCCCTCAACAAATCGACCATTAGATAAGCTCATGATAATGTCATTTATTTATTTATTTATTTCTATATTTTTCATTATTTATTTTATGGATTCAAGACTATGATCACATAAATAAATGAACTAATGTACAAATATGGAATATAAATAAATGTATTATGGATAAAATCTTTTATGAAAACATGGCTAATCACATAAGTAAAATATGATTAATATTAACAAGACATGTAAATGGTAAAACAAGATAATTTTCACCCTTAATAAATAAAATCACCCAATCTAATATTATGTCATGCCTATCCTTCCATTATTTAATTATAAATGAAACCGATATAACTAAGTGTTTGACCCACCCTTATTGAGATACTTAATTTTATAAGGGGATTTATTATAAAGGTTTTGCGTTGCCTTAAACCATTTTACATCAAAATGAGTATAACTAGATAGACTTGGTGTAACATGGAGGAAAGTGTTGAGAAAATTCAAGTCAGGATTTCAGGATTGGTGAATCCACTCTATGGATCAAGGATCTAAAAAACCATATTTTTCATAGACCATCCTACCTAAATACCTTCAAGTAGCTTGAACAACCTTTTTTTGGTTATGATAATGGGAATATGGATCCTCACCACTATAATTCCCAATAAACTAGACATTCTGAGTTCAATTGTGAGGGTAATTGAGAGTTGATAAAATATTGGGAGACATAATAATATTAATTTTTATTTCTAACATAATTTTTAATTGGGAAAAGTATCAATATTCACTTTAATAATTTGTAGAAAAATTGAATGTTATTCATCCACATTATTTATGTGATCAATATTAGAGAAATTCCATCTCTTTATTGGATGTAACTTCCTAGAGTGGTACAAACACATTTGATTTTTATTTTTCCATGAATTGAAATCCTATGTGTTATAATTCTTAATACCTAATCCACCTAAAAAGGAGGAAAGTGATAAAAATTTCACTATCTATAAAAACACCTAGATGACACAATCGACATTGAATGTATAATTATTTCATATATGTTTAGTGAACTCATGAAGACTTATAAAGACATGAATTATTATATAATTATATAGAATCTCCATGGCCTTTACCTGGAGAGATCAAGACATGAATGGTTTGAGATATCAAACACACTATTTTAGAGTAATCTTGGAGAGGTTTCACTAGTTGGGCCTCATATAGTTAAACTCATTATCAGCATTGAGTGCCTAGAGTTTCTAGTGTTTAAACTCCATGAAGAACAATGTATTGATCTCATTCTTGTATAAATTCCTCTGAGATTCTCTATCTTTGTCATAATTTTCAACATGAATAATGATAAGAAGTCTCTCCAAAACATTCCCACTCTTCTTCAATATGTATATAAGGAGAAAAAGTTCAAAAACATTCCATCCTTATAAGTAATAAAAGAAATGGTCAAGTGAAAATATCTAAGTCCAAAGCTTATTCATATTGGCCTTCTAACAAGAGAAAGATTAAGGGGAAAACAATGGATAAAGATGCTATTTATTTTTCATGTGGCATGAAGGTTCACTGGAAGAAAAACTACACCTTTTCAAAGAATCAAGGAGAAGATTATGGTGTATTTGTTATCAAGTATAATTTATATATTTCTAAAAATTGGATATTAGATATAGTTTTTGGTTCTCACATATGTATTCAAATATAGGAGCCAAGTTGATTCAGAACGATTGACCATTGGGAGGTAGATTTATGAGTTTCCAATTGGCCCAGACTTACTACCCTGGATATCGATGACTACCACCTTACATTTCCAATATGAATTATTTTGGTTTTAATACATTGTTATTACATTAAATCCATTACCAAACACATTATTTATGTATCCACACTTGATAAACATGGATTGTTTTTCATGTTTAGGAATAACTTTTTCTTTTTTAATAAATATATCATTTTTATGGTAATGAACATTTAAATAATTTTATTTTTGTGTTGGACTACATGAACTAAGTAGTGAAAATATGTAAAGAAACTAAATCACAAGACTCATACCACACCTAAATTTTGAAGCACTAAATTAGTCATGTAAATGAAAACCATTTGACTAAATTACACCAAGATGTATATTTTGATTCCTTTGAACTAAAACCACTTGAAGTATGTCACTCATATTGATAGGAAAAAATGACCAAATCCCAATTTATTATAAAATATTAAAGGGACAACAAAATTATTTTATTAATTCATACTGATATGTGTGGACCATTTCCTATTCAATCAAGGGATGGGTACTCACACTTCATAAATTTTACTAATTTTTTTAGTAGATATGGTTATGTCTACTTGATGAGGTATAAGTTAGATCATTTTGATAAATTTAAATAATATAATAATGAAATTGAGAACTATCATGGTAATAAAATTAAGAAACTTCACTCATATAGTGGTGGAGAATATATTAATCAAGACTTCATTAATTATTTATGAGCATTTTGGATTCTATCTCAACTCACTCATCTTTATAAAACTCAATGTGATGGTGTAAGTGAAATAAGGAACTACACCTTATTAGACATGGTGAGATAAATGACGAGTTATGAAAGTCTTAAATTATCCTTTTTTTGTTGTGTGTTATATGAAACATCATATATACTAAACAAAGTTCCAAATAAAGTGAAAAATCATATTATATATGAAAATTATAATAGAATAAATCCATGTAGTCAAATTAATATGGGTGGGGTTTTGAATCATTTATTAAGGCCTCTTTATGTAACAGACTTGCACCCCGAGGCATAAAGTGTACCTTTATAGGAAACCCCAAGGAAACACAAGGATATTACCTATACAACCACTTAGAAAAAAGGTAAAAATTATTATAAATTTCACATTATTTAAGAGGTGTATGATATCTATAAGAGATAGTGGGAGTGACATATACTTTGATGAAGTCCATGCCCTAGGTACACAAGAGTTGGAATAGGAACAAATTTTACAAATCCCCTTAGTAGAAGATGTTCTAAAGACAAAAGTACCATATAAGATTACAAGAGTGGTTAGATAAATATAAAAATATAGTTTTCTAGTCTGTGAGGATGGTGACTCATTATTAGTTGATAAAAATGATCCTCAAACCTATAATGAATAAGTGGCATGTATTTTTCCTAATGGAAAGAAGATATGAATTATAAAATGGATTCCATAAACTAAAACCATGTATGGATTTTGGTAGATTGTCAAGTGGATATAAATACCATTAGTTTTACATTGTAATTCAATAAGTAACTGAACATGGATAGATAATTCAGTACCTATAAGGTATGACTGGTTTCAAAATGGTTCAAAAAATATCAGGGAATAAAATATGATGAAACCTTTTAACCAGTTTCAATTCTAAAATCCATTATAATTCTACTTTCCATTGTGTCCTTCCATGATAAAGATATTTGGAAAATGGATTTCAAAACAGCCTTCCTGAATCAGAACCTTTAGAAATATGTCTATATGAAAAAATTCAAACGTTTTGTGACTCCAAAGGATTCCAAAAAGGTTTTAAGGTAGAAAGAAAATATAATTATGGATTAAATAAATCATCCAATTTAAGGAAAATTTGGTTTGGTAAAACTATAACAAAATTTGGTTTCATAAACAATGAACACTAGCCTTATGTATATAAGTAGTTTAGAGTGAGTGCAACCATTTTCTTAACAGCGTATGTAAATTAAATGTTTCTTATTGGAAGTGAAACAATAGTCATACAATCTATTAATGTTTAGTTTAATAAATTCTTCTCCATGAAGCACTTAGATAAATAAAAAGATATTCTTAGGATAAAGATCCATCATGATAGAACCAAGATACTACCCAGACTAATTCAAGTTAAATATATTGACAAGATACTAAAGAGATTTAGTATGGAACAATCCATGAGGGGATTGTTTCCAATATCACATGGAATTCACCTTTATAGTAAAATATTTTCTCTGACACATGAGTAAAGAAAGGGGATGTAAATGATTTTATAAGATTTAATGTTTGAGTCAGTCATGTATGTTATTCTATGTACTAGGATAGATGTCACATATACTTTGAGTGTGGTAGAGAGATATCAAACTGGCCCAGGTTACTACCATTTGATGGTAGTCAAGACTATCCTTAAGTACATAAGACATACTAAGGATTTTTTATTTGTCTATGGAGGAGATGAGGAACAATTAATTAGAGGATATGAAGATGCTAGTTTCCAAAAAAATAAAGTTGATCTCAAATCACAACCGAGATACATCTTTACTCTGAAGGGTGGTGCTGTGAGCTAGAAGAGATCAAAGTAGGCTTTTTTCATAGATTATACCACAAAGTCTATATATATTATAGCTTCTAAGGTATCTAAATAAGTAATTTGGATATACAATGACATAAAAGAGTTTGACCTGATACCAAATAGTAAAGATCCTATAAAAGACTATTATGATAATAGTACAATGGTGGATCCCACAAAGGATCAAAGTTCACATCAGCGGATCAAGCATATACTTCATAAGTATCATCTCTTGAGAGATTTTTATTAGAGATGTGATGTTTTAGTGAGAAAAATATCCATAAAATATAATGTGGAAGACACATTGACTAAACCATTGACTTAGTAAAGACATTATCATCCTGTGACTAGTATAATGAAAGACATAGACAGTTGTATTTAGTCCAAGTGAGAGTTTGTTAGAGTTGGTGTTCTAAAAAAAATTCTTTCTGCTTTGATTACATATATATTCTAATATTTTAATATTTATAAAATATCCTAGTACATATTTTTTATTATTCTTCATCACTTTTATGTAATAATGTCCTAGGGTATTTTTCTCTTTGATAAGGTTATAGTAGTTCCCCACTATTATGAGAACCTTTTAGTTCAATAACTATATTCTTAAATATATTTCTAAAGTCATATAATGAAATATGATAGGGAATATAGTATCTAGAATACCATGTGTGAGTACATATAAGAAGATGCAACTTATTATTATGAATTTCACACTTAGTAATATGCAAGGTTGGAGAGTATGCGAAAATTATCTCCAATAGGAATTCCACATGTTTTGGTTTCATTGGATATTCTTATCGGCGAACATGTGTAATGATCCTCAAAATTTAAGATCACCATTATTTCATTTCATGACTCATGAACTTATATTTACTAACCAAAAAGTGTCTCCATATGTTTGTAGGAAGTATGTTTTATTGGGTGCATCACAAATAACATTATATTAATGGATAATTCAAGGAAGGATATATCCATTTCATCCTTATGAAAGTTGATATCTTGGACCACTAATTGTAAGAGAATTACCACATTAAATTACATTTAAATGGTGCAATTATGGGTTTATTTTAGATAATAAAAGAAATTGGTATTGAGCACAAAGGTTGATGATACAGATGTGTAACCTTCTTGATGATATATTGTAACATAGGGATTATATTATACAGTTAGAATTTACACATGTTTACTGATGATGCAATATTATGTTCTTTCTCTTGGGTGACTTCACCCATTTCAAGTCAGTAATCTTAGACTTCAGGCAATGCCACCTAATTATAATAAGAATGAATCCAAGAGTTTCACACACTAAGTTCTTATGTTGATCTTGATTAAATTATACATAAATTTAATTAATGTAATAAATATTATTCTCATGATTGATATATAACTTTATTCAAGTCTTATTGATAGAAAATATTTATTTAATATTTGATAAATATTTATTCACTATTATGTGGATAAAATATTTTTTATAAATAAAAAATTAAATTAAATATTTATTTTAGTATTCAATAAACATTAAGGAATCCAATGGAACTAAGATCATGTCTGGTGATAAATATTAATTTTTAAGACTATAAAATAATAATTAGCATTGTGCCGATTGCATAAGATATAATAATACTGATAATAATATTATTCTATAGAATGGGGTATGAAATGATTTATTATATTATTTAAGGGATGGTACACAATTAGGTAATATTATAATCTAAACTTTAACTCTATAAATGGATGGTTATGTCTATTATGTAAGATTAATAGAGAATTGATAATCATTTCTCACAACCAAATTATCTCTCAAATTCCTCTTTATCTCTTCTCAAGAATAACATGGACTCCTTCAATAGTAATGGATCTTGAGTAATAAAGATGAACAACATATGACGATCAATCTTCCTCGCTAGCATATTATATTCTATTGGTGTTTCTTGGAGATCAAATAAGCATGTATGGATCACTACTAGAGTAATTGTATACTTTGATCCTATAAGTGCAATGTAGTTAATATTAAATTGGGGTTTTTAGATGATCAACACCTAAATAAAATAATTTACCTTAGATCAAGTATTATTTATTTAGATATAATATAAATTAATTATAAATTTACTGTTAAAATTTCCTCTCAGGGTTAAGGGTTTATCTATGTTAATATTTGGTGGAAAAATTTCATTGATGTAAAATTTGTGAGTGATCCATAGAATCGAAAGAACCACTATGTTTGTTTAAAACACCAAGTCACTTCCACTATTACTAGAGCAAAAAATTATTTCACCCTTCAATTATAATAAATAATATAAATATTTTTATATGGAATCCTATATAACCCATTTTTAAGTTAGATGTCAACACCATCAAAAAATAGATTTAAAATAAATGAAGGAACGAACAGAGTATAATTAGCATTGGTAATGAAAAATAAATCATAATTATCAGAATGAAAACATAAATAAATGGTAACCAATATCCATATATAACAATAAAAAAGTAATTAGGGCTAGAGAGGTTGATAAAACATAACCCAAAATCATTGAGGATCCCAATATACTCCACACGAGCCCAACTCCTTGTGACCCATGGTCATAACTACTAAAACCTTGAAGAATGATTATGAGAGTTAGGAAGGGACACTAAAATGAATAAGACCATTTAATATAACCATATCCTAAAAAACCAATTACACATATACCTAATGAAGCATGCTGGGTGTAAGGAAAATCCTAGTAGGATACATCCATGAATCTACACAACTGTTGGAAAATCGAAAACATTTAATTCTAGTATGAAAATAATTTTTAGATACCTTTCCGCTTTAAAGAATTTCTTAAACCCCATTGGTTTTATAAAAGATTCATATTTAATAATTTAATAGATAGAAAAACATTTGAGATAAAATAGGGAATAAGCTAACAATATCCATATCATCATTTTAATAGAATAAGAGTGGGCATAAACAATAAGAACCGTCTTAAGCATAATATAAGTAACATTGGAAAAAAATTCAACCTATGGTTTAAAAAAGTAACTAATAATTTTTTATGGAACGATGTCTAACCTATGTTGTAACACCATTAGATTTTATGATATATAATTTTTCTCTTCAATGAAATTTAATTTCTTCAATAACTTTCAATACATGAAACTATGAGTCTAAATGAACCCTAATAAACTAGATGTTAAGTTGGAGTAATGAATAGTAAAAAACAAAATTTTAAAAAATATTCATAATGTTTTTAGAGAAATAAAATATATTTATAAATAAGTACTCAATATTTAGAAAATTCATTCTATGCTTCAAAAATAGATTTTTCTTCAAAAAAGGTTTTTATTTAATTTTTTGAGAAACTAAGAAAATTAATTTCTTCCACTTATAGAAAAAGAATCATTGAAAATGGAAACTATATTTGTAATCAAGAGGTTTAAATTTGGCAAATAGTTCCCTTTTTTTCATTATGAATAGTAATTGTGGTAAATATTTGTCGTTATGATAAGGGGAAAATGCGTAAAACATGTTTAAAACTTTAATATAAGGTCTAAAAAAACCAAAACTTGAATTTATTTTATTTTATGAGGCAAATTCGACCATATCTACCCTAAATTTTGATATATGTCATTTTGGTGCTATTTTCTCTTGATAATGACATTTATATTATTTTAAGTAATGAAAATTATGAAATGTCACCCTCTTGACTTTAAAATATATTGAATTTTTTACATAAGGATAAAAAGGTGATAAGTTTGGTTCTAATTATTTATTTGAAATATGGATTTATTTTTTAATCATATTAATTAATTTTTAATTTTTAGTGATAAAAGAATTATGTTAAATTCTTATCCAATGTCGACATAATATTTCGTCATTTTATAGAAAAATAAAACAAATGATTTTAAAAATATTAAAATAAATGTAATTTGGGTTAATTAATATGTTCCATGAATTTCATAGATGAATAACATATATTATTAATGTTCTACTTGATTATATTTGAATTAAATCTATGTCTTGGGGCCTTTAATATGAAATTAAATTAATGGAGTTGAAAATGACATTAATGATATTTTATAAAAATAATATTTTATTAAATTATTTAAAAAACATAAAAATCTCGAAATATGATATGGGAGATAATATATGGTTGAAAAAACCATCACTTTTCCTTTTTTAATCCAATTATTACCTTATAAGTAAAATTATAACACATTAATATTGGAAAAGTTTTTACTGTAATAAAAGTTAAAATTGGTTAATGAAAGGGATAAACCAAAAGATATGATTTAAAATGATAAAAAAATCTGTCCAAATATCATTTTATGAATATATTTATATAAAAATATTTTTTTCTTCCAATATCTATCATTTGGAATAATTTTCCTTGATTACCAAATTATTATATTTTAATCATTTAATAAATTATAAGTGTTTCCTCTCTATCACTTATAAAAAGACACCTCTTCTCTCTTTTACTTACATCACATTGATCCATATATCTCAACGAATAACTATCCTAATAACATTTTTGTTACACCCCTACCCCAATTTCCCAGAGTTTGTGAATTTTGTTATTACATTTTCAGGATCATAATAAAATCAAATTCTGAAGAACTGATCGGTTTAGTAGCTTTGAAGAAACTAGATACAAACATGAATTTTAGATTACATCTTGAATTGTAAAACTAAACAGTGTCTCCTTTGAATACACACATATACCTTAAACTATCCATGCAGGTCAGTCATAATATAATTCTTCATATCATGGGAAAAAATGAAACATAAGAAAGGGGTGAGCTCAGATGTTTAGTAAGGATAAACATTATAGAAGAAGCTATCATAAATAAGCGCAACCTTTTAAGGAAATTTATTAAAATAAAACATAAGCATTTTAAAAATAATCTTCAGAATAATATGGAAATATTGAATAAAATAATTCTATTTAACCTTTCACATAGATATTATACTCGTCGAATAATCACATGAAATATCAATAACTAATCTCATAATAAGGAAATGCATAATGTTGGGCATCATAACCATATGATCAAGGCATTGAGCCAAGACCATTACAATACTTTCAAGGCATTGTGACCTGACACTAGTTTGTCTCATGAGACCTACCAATGCATAGAGGGGCTATAGTGGGCTATTCATGTCACTTACTAAGTCCAATGGATTCCTCTCATGAAAATGGTGAAACATAATATAAACATTCATATTAAAACTAGCATACAAAATGTTAATACTTTAACCATAAACCTTGAATGGTATAAAAATAAAAAATCCATAATAAAACATATAATAAAACCTTTAATACAATATAGAAGATTGTATCATAATAAATCAACCTCAATCAATCATAAAATCCAACAAAGGATGTTGATATAGGTGAAAATAATCTAATAAATTTATTAAAACTCTTTGAGAGAAATATCCATTTTTAATTTAAAATCATTTTAAAACCACAAAATTATAAAAGAAAACAGTTTTTTGAAAATAAATTTATAATATTGTAAGTTAATATTAAAAATGTTGAGGCATCATAATAGAGGAAAATAACTGCTCTTGCCGGATAAGTTAAAAAAACATTCTTTCCTTAATTTTTCAAAAATGTCATAAATTACCTCATTTGGAAAACAAAAGAAATATTCCTGTAAAAAAAATTATATAAGAAGTCAAACATGGGTAAAAATGTCTTTAAAAAAATGTCTATAATATTTTGAAATAAATTTTAAGAAACATGGATGTAGTTGATAAGAATGTCCTAGTAGATACATACGTATAAAAAATATCGGATAATAAAGAGATTATGAAATTAACCCTTACCTTGTACATTACTTTATTAATGAGTGTGTTAAACTCTTATAAAATGGTGAAAGCATGTTATTAAATTATAACATAACTTTATACATATTTATGATATCATATATGAACCTCTTACATCATTTTGCCAATAATATTTTAGTATTACCATTGTTTCTGGAGTTAACTGCTTCGTTTTCCCATTCCTGTTTTGTCATGTAAGTCATGTTTGTTATGAATAAGATGTATTATATTCATATAAATAATTATATTAAGTTCATAATTATTTTTTTACTCATCATATAAATTTTATAATCATTTTTGAATAGTTAATGTGGAGAATTAATCTCATCGTGTCGTGGAGACGGTAGACCGTACGTACGGACGAGCGACATTATCATTCTCTTAATGGTTAAATGATATGAAATTGGATGGTGTATTAATTATAAAGTTTAATTATAATTTTATATTCATTATTTACATCCATTATACACATCATTATACCCATACAAATAAAGTAGTGTTGAATAAGAAATTACACCACGACGTAGAGACGGTAAGCCGTAAGTACGCATGCATGGTGATATTGTTATTTATATGATGGATAAAATGAATAATATGGTTTAACTATGATTATAATAATATATAAGTAAATATATAATACTGTATTTATTACTTTTATATGGAAATAACATTTAAAGTGGAAGTAGAAGAAGAAAATAACTTTGAAAGAGATGATAAAACAATTACCTCTTTTTTGGGTATCTCCTTATGGTTTGACCAAAAGGACTCAATAGAATGGATTTAATACCAAATTATCACCTCTAAGATAAATTTAGGGTAGTTTTTATCATAAGTGGGTAGGTTTGGTCCAATAAAAAGGGATTAGAGGTGTGAATTAAAGAGAAGTAGAAGTTCCCTTTTATAAGAGAGGTGAGGGGCACTTTAGGAAGATCTTGAAATATTAATTTATTATAAATTGATTATCAGTTTAAAATAGATAAAAAGTGATTAATTATATTATAAGGTGATTATGGGTAGAAATAATATCAACCAATTATTTTTAGACAAGTTTAGTTCACAAACATATCCTTATCTTTTGGTATTAACCCTTAGTTAAACAGTTTAACTCTTACCGTGTCTTCTTGTATTTCTATACTATAGTGTTAATATATTTACTATAAAATCCAAAAGAACTCAAAATGGATAATTTCTGATATATTTAACACTATACTTGTTATTTTCATGAACCTGATTTTTTTATGAATTTTATAAAATTGAATAAAATAGTATTTATTTTAAAATATCATTTATGTCAATTTTCGTATTATTCAATATTTTCATTTTTAAAAATATCCAAAAAACATTATAACTTCTAAAAAAAACTTCTAATATTTCACTAACATGTCTAATTTATCTATAAAATTAGTAGATGGCATTAATTAATTATAATTATATTTATTTTAATATTTTTAATATCATTTATTCGATATCTCAATTAATTATGAAATTACTACATTGTCATTATGTCACCATTTAATTTAATTATTTCATAGATAAAAATTATAAATAAATTATAATGATGTGGATAAATGTTTTATATTTATAAATAAAATTTATAGTTGACCATATCACTTATATAACCTCATACTAAAAATAAAATAGTTATTAAAAGTTGAATATGAAATTTTTAACTATTCTTTAAATAAAATATAATAAATGTCTTAATACAACACAAGTGGCATAAAAGGATCATATATTCGACCTATAGTTTATTTTTTTCAAATTATTATTTTCCAATGAAATTAAGATAAGTGTTAGCATAATATTATATTTTTATAATATTAATTTTACCTTTAATTATCCAATTTACATTTAACTGTATCCAAAAGGTACTATTCACAAAAAAATTATTTTGATCTTATTTTACCAATTTTTTTATACTTATTATGACCATTTATGTCAATTTTTCAAACTTTAATTCACCTAAGTGGTAAAATTATGATTAATGCAAATCCTGTAGATGTGGTTAGAAGGCGGGAAAAAGAGACGTTCAAAAGCTTAATAATTTTTATATCGAATTATATTATAAAATGATTCTAATGAACCATATTGGATTAATATATTTATTATTTACCTAATATGACTTTAAAATAAATTTATTGTAAAATAACTATTTAAATGAAAAATCTTGGTTTTTAACAACAATGCAGTATTTTTCTCTATTCATCAAAAATTGAAACTTTTCAGAAAATTACTAAAATTTCACCCTAAGATAATTTTGATAATTCGAATAAAAAAATGAGGTCTATTTTAAAAAATAAAAATTTATAAATTTCATAATTTGGTTAATACTATACATAACCTCTTTTTAAACAGCTAGTTTGAAAGGTCATGGTGTGCTCGAACTCGATATTGTGTGCAACAGAAGCTACTAAATTATTTAATAGGAAGAACATTATGGAATATTGGGGTGTTATATTCTCACTCCTTAAAATAATTTCATCCTCAAAATTTCTAGATTATAATTGCATAAAAATATTATGGTGGTTCTTCATCATAATTTCTTCAGATTCCTACATCGCCTCTTCCATTTTATGGTTTCTTCAATGAACTTTTACCAGACGAGTCGTCTGATTACTCAACACTTATTTTATGGTATCAATAATCCAGATGGGCTCTTCACAATAAGATATATTGGGTTCTAGTTATATTTCTTCATAGGTGAGTACATGCATTGGTTCTGGAATGTATTTCATTAACAGTGATACATGGAACACATCATGAACTCTGAAGTGACTTGGAGGCATTGAAAAATGGTAAAATACAACTCTAATTTATTCTAGAATTTAAAAACTAATGATGTACCTAGGACATAATTTACCCTTCATACCAAATCGTATGACACCCTTCCATGTATATAACTTCAAGAAGGCATGATCTCGCACTTAAAAATTCCAAATAGTTCCTTGGATTATCTTTATTATTATTTTTCTTACTTTGATCTATTTTGATATAAGTTTGAATAGTATTTACCTTTTCCATCAATTCATCAACAAGTTCTGGGCCTATAAGTTTTTTTTCACCAGCATCATCCCAACAAGTTGGTGTACGATATCTATTTCATATAATTCTTCATATGGCACCATCTATATACTTGAATGGAACCTATTGTTATAAGAAAATTCTACCAAAGGTAAATAATGATCACACATACCTTGAAAGTCAAGAGAGAAATATTTCAACATGTCTTCTATGGTTTGAATATTCTTTTCTAATTGTCCATTAGTTTCAGGGTGGTAGGCAGTGCCGAAACAAAGCTCAATATATAGGCCCTTCTGAATACTTTTCTAGAATTGTGATGTAAAATGGGGATCACTGTCAAAATCAATCGATAGGGGCACACCATGAAGTATTACTACTTCATTAATATATAGTTTTTCAAAATGTTCATGTACTAAATCCTCTCTTATAGTAAAAAATGTGATAATTTTATAAGACGATCCACAATAACCTATATCAATTCATTTCATCTAGGAGTCTTTTGTAGCCCCATGAAAATGTCCATCATAATATCATCCCATTTCCTCATAGGTAAAGGAAGAGGTTTCATGACTCTTCTTAGATGTTTCATTACAACCTTCACCTATTGAAAAACCAAAAATCTTAACACATAATCAGAAATCTCCCTCTTCATGTTGTCCCGCCAAAAATGTTCATATCAAATCTCTATACATCTTAGTGCTACCCGGATATATAGAAAAATTTGAGTTGTGCACATCATCTAATAATTCCCTTTTTATATAAAGTATTTTATAAATATAAAAACTCTTCCCAAATTTAAAAATACCATCTTTATATTTTAATTCAATCAATATCTCATCATTAATAGATTTAAATTTATATTGAATCTCCACATCATCAGACTGAGAACTTTTTATCCTCTCTATTAAATAAGGTTTGGCAACCATTTGAAAAAGTAGTGATGTTCACCTTCAAGGATAATTCTCATATCCATCTTTACTAGATCCATGAACATAGAATCCTTTTTTACTCTCATTTTTTAGAACTCCATGGTCCTTTCTGCTTAAATCATCTACCACCTTATTTTCCTTCCCTGGGTGGTAGTGTATTGTGAAATCATAATCCTTTAGTAGCTCAAGCCATATACTTTGTATCATGTTGAGTTATTTCTATGAGAAAATATATTTCAAACTCTTATAATTAGTATATATCTCACATATTTCACAATAGAGATAGTGTATCCGTATCATTAGAGAAAATATTACCGCTGTTACCCAACAGGGGGAGGGGGATCCTTCCTTCTTCCTCAATGGATCATACCTTTATCCCCTTCCCCAATTCGGATTACCTTCCTAATTTTCCATCAATCCTACTTTTCCCTATGTCCCCGAACTTCATGAAGTTTCAACCCAGCTTGCGATTTCTACAAAGGAGTTCAACACAGCTTTGAATCTTCACAGATCGACGCTTGTGGTTCGACTCATGGGTCTTCATCCATCAGTTGATGCTTTTGACAGATTTGTATTCTATTTATGGGGTCTTCAAAACTGATCAGTGGTGGTTCTTCTCGATCGGCATCAATTAATGATTCTATTCTCATCAGAGGAATATTTTATCATCACCTGGTCCAACACTCAACAAGTGTTCAATGTATGTATATTTTTCCTCCTGCGATGGTCCTTTGATTTCAACATGAATTGAAACCCACCTTCAGGTGTGGTGTGGGTATGTTTTCCAAACCTTCCATTATATGTTTTCTCAGGAATATGGTTGGAAGGTATTTGTGTTTTGATAATCTCAAAACTGTGGGTTTTCACCCTATTTTCTTTATGTATGTGTTGAGGTTGACACTTCAAAACCTCTAACAGAGTGGCTATGAATTTCTGTCATAGAAGTGATAAGATGGAAGCAGAGGGTGGTTTTCAACTTGTGGATAGCGTTCTTCTCGGGATGCAACAAGCTAGGACATTTGACCTCTAGATGTCGTCACATGAACCAGGACATGCCAATTATGGTGTAGGTGGATCCAGTGGTGGAATACCAGTCACATGATAGTGATGTTTTGGGTGTGCATGAGGAGGCATGTGGGTAGGTTCCAAAGGATATAGAAATAGTCAGGCTCCATGATTCTGCAGTTGCATAGGACAGTACCCAAGAGGCTCAGAAGTATTGGGCTCCATTGATTTCTATAGTGGATATGAAGAATGTGAAGCCTAAGGAGGCAGAACTACGGGTTATGGATATCATTTAACTGTTGAAACCTGATTTGGGTATCAATCGAGTTGAAGATGAGAGTCCCTTAGCAGTGGCTACAGTGAATCCACTAGCTACATCTAACTCTAACGAGGAAAGTGAGGTGAGATTGATAGAGAGTGATGTTCAAGGTCTCGATGGCTCTCAAAGTATAGTCTGGGAGGACACTAACAAGAAACCACTCTTTATGGGTTATATATATGAGAAATCCATAGGATCAGACTTGGTGCAGGGGAATTCATTCTTTTCGGCTGCAACATCTCACAGTGGACAAGGGGAACTAGATGAAGTAAATGTCTTGAGACCCTTAGACCCAAACACCCTTGATGCTACCCATATGAAGGCTAGGTCCGGGGGGGGGGGATAAATCAAGCTTGGAGAATAAGGTAGGTAAGGAGAAGTCTCTATGTAAGTAGAGGCCCCTCAAAGAAGGCACATCGATAAATATGGGGAAATGTTTTGATGCATTGGAAGTTCAAGAACATTTATTATATCAGGCAGATAATTATTTAGGTGATGACAGTTATAATCACCTTTAAGTGGATAATATGGATTGAAGTCAAGGGAAAGGTCCTCACAGTCCTTGAAGGAAGAAAGGGTAAAAGGCATTAGAGATTCAGGGAAATGTATTGTGGTTCAGGGGACAAATCCAAAGGGACACAAAGATTACTCTCACTTTCTAAAACCAATAGAGACTAGGTCATCCAAGAAGGGTAGAAATAAGGAAATAACATCTATAAAAAATGGGAAAATGAAGAATCAAGTAGGTATACAAGAGATAGAAAAGAAGAGGACAAGGAGTGCTTGAAACTTATCATGTACTCCAAGGAAGAAATTCATAAGCAAGATATACGACCAAATGTCTCAGAAGAGGAGATCAAGAGAATTTATGAACGAATGTTTCAAGTTGATGCCACAGTGGATCAATAATTTTGGTTATATAAACAAGATACAATACTATCTCGAGGCTTTAATCAGAGTAAAATCAACTTGGAGGAATTTATTCAGACAATGGAAAGGATGATTACTCACCTTGAAGAACTTATCATGGAGGATCAAGATATCCAGGTTAGTACACTGCATTGGGAACTTTATAAAGTAACTAAGTCAAGTAATATTAATCCTGTGTTTAATCATGTTGTGAGATCTTTTATCACGTATTGGTATCCTGTTTTTGCACTTTGGTTTTCCATTTTTCCTATAAATGGGTTAATAAAATTTTAAATTTGGATAGACGAGTTGTATAGTTTTTTTTTTCAGGAATTTGTAATTTACTTGATGCATAAGAAATAACCCTATAATTTTTCATAAGGACACAACCAAGTACTTTCCTTGATGCATCACTATAAATCACAAACCCCTCATTCCTAGATAGTAGATTCAAGATAGGAGAATTGAATAATGTTCTTTTAAATTCTTCAAAACATTCTTCACACTCTTTTTCCAAGGGAATTTAACCCCTTTACATGTGAGATTCATAAATGGGTTTACCAACTGAGAAAAATTCTTGAAAAAACACTGATAGTAACATTACAAACAAATAAAATCATGTACCTCAATTATACTCATTAGTGCTGGCCATTCTTAGATTGCCTTTGTATATGAAGGATCAACATAGATTCCATCCTTTGAGACAATATGGCAAAGAAAAGAAATTTCCCAAATCTATAACTCACACTTGCTAAACTTCCCATATAGTTCATTTATTCAAAGAGTATTCGGAACAATCTATAAGTGGTTCTCACGGTCATTGTAGATTTTAGAGTATACCAAGATATCATCAATAAAAACTATAACAAAATCATCAAGATATTCATTGAACTCTCTGTTAATTAGATCCATGAAAAAAAGGTTGAATTAGTCAACCCAAATGGCATTAATATAAATTATTAATCACCATACCTCATTCAGAATACTGTTTTTGGAACATCCTCCATTTTTACACACAATTGATGATATCCATAATGAAGGTCAATATTTGAAAAATATTGATCTCTTTGAAGATGATCAAATAAATAATCAATGCGAGGCAGATGATACTTATTATTTATTGTAATAGCATTGATTTCTCTATAGTCAATGGATAGCCTCATTGATCCATATTTCTTCCTAACCAAAAGAACTAGGGATCCCCATGGAGAAACCATATGGTGAATAAATACTTTATTACTCAAATAATCTAGTTTTTTCTTCAACTCAAATAATTTCGTAGTGGGCATTCTATTGGGAGTTTTTGATATTGTCCTTGCATTAGGGATTAAATCACTAGTAAACTCAAATTTCCAGTCTAGATGATGTTTAGGTAAATCTTATCAAAATACATCAATATATTCTCACACAATAGGTACATACTCAATTTGAATATTTATTTCTTCATCCCTAGATGTTATTTCCTCTTCCTCTCCAAGAATATCATTCAGTAAAGCTATTTGGGGTGGATTTTGATAATAAATAGGTGATGAATCTTATGCTCTAAGGATAAAGGATTCTATATCTTCCTCACAAATAAAAACATTCTTATTATTCCATCCAACGGCCCGAAGGCCTTATTATTGAAATAAATATTCACATTATATTTTGATATCAAATCCACACCAAGGATTACATCAAAGTCAAACATAAGTATGATAATAAAGTTAACAGATAAACCACATTTATATGCCATAATGGGAACCTACTCACACAAAATTATTGCAATGAGACTTCCCTTAGGGGTTTTGACTGACAACTCCCATGTTAAAGTGAATTGGAAATATTTAATTTTTAAAGAAAACTAGGAAGATATAAAGGTATGAAAGGATCCAGAATCAAATATTAATTTGGATAAATTTGAGGAGATGATTAGAGTACCTATCACCACTTCATTCATAACTTCAACCTCAGCAGTTGTGATCACATAAGATTAGATTTTCTCCCTTGAAATTTTTAGGGAATGTTTCCATGTTGCTTAGGAAAATAATTTTCATAATGTCCCAAGTATTTACAATTGTAGCATTGAACATTAATATATTCTTTATTCCCATTACAATCATGATCATGGATGAATTTTTATCCACAATTGTAACAAACTCCCATTCAATTTAGGAAAGTACCATAGTGTTTCTTCCCATAATTACTATAGGGTGGAAAGTCAAATTTTCTATAATTCCCCTTATTTACTCTTCCAGATTGTTCAACGACTCTCTTCTTCTCTTTCTTTACTATAAATTAACAAGAATTAGAGAATTACTTTTCTATATTGATGGTAAATTAGACTATATATTCATATGATGAGAAATATTGTGAGACCAATTCCCGTCAGAGGAATGGTTTTAACCCTTCAAAGAAACAATAAATATTACTTATTGGGTTACCTTTTTAGTTTACTTCATGCATTTCTAACCTTGTGAAGTTAGCTTCATACTTCACAACATTCAAATCCTCTTTATGCCTTAGACTTAGAAATTTTCTCTTCATATCCACATGTAGATCACGAGGAAATTATTTTTTAGGAATAGTTCTTTAAATTCCCTATATTCCATATTTTCTACCTCTTTATCCTCCTTCATGTTTTTAATTATTGACCATGATTGATTTGTATCTCCTAATAGATGATAGAATTCCATAAAAACTTTTTCCCTTTCATTACTCGCCAACACACAAAATATTTTCTCTAAGAAACTTATCTACTTCTTTGATACAAAAGGATTTGTAGTCCCATCGAATTTTGGGGGTTGTTTTTTCATGAAGCGGACTAACATTGATCCTCCATGCTATGGATCAAACTACTCCATAAAGGTAAGGTTATTTTTCATAACCTAAGTCAATTGCCCTAGTATTTTTATCATCTGTTCAGAGCATGTTGTATCACCAAATCCACTATCATTATCTTGTATTGTATAGAAATACCTATATGGATTATGTGTGTTGATATAGATTCCATTACTTCCACTAGGATCCATTTCTAAACAATGACATATTTGGTTATGAATCATAACAAATAATTCCAAAAATAGTAAAATAATTAACATAAATTGAAATTTTTATGTTTATCTAATATATAATCATAAAAATGGTTCTTTGGGGGACATATTTACTCATAAATCCTTCATAATGGGTTTTAAGTAAAATGTGAATTATCCTAAGAATATCCCTTGGGAGTATCAAACCAGGTGAGTAGTAAGGCCCATTGTCATGTACCAAGTTACACCAAGTCAATCCAAGAACTCCTTGTTATAGTTTTCACCCCTAGGTACATCTGTTCCAGAACCAAGACCACTTTTAGTATCCATACAAGGAATCATTTTCTGGGAATACCCACATAATCTCTATTTTACCAAAATTATAGGTTGTTCTCTGATACTTATCCTCAAAGTCTATCTTAGGGTGATGTTCCCTAATCAATGTTTTTCTAAATATAGTTTCCAAGGTTTGTACTAAAATTACTATGATACCAACTATAATTCCATGAACCTAGTTTCCCATAGTCAATGCATTATGTTATTACATTGGAATTATCACAAGAAAATAAAATCCTGAAGGGCTGATTGGTTTAGTATCCTTGAAAAAACTAGAAACAAACATAAGTTTTACATTACATGTAGAATTGAAAAACTACATACTGTCTTATTTAAACACACACATATATCTTAGACTATCCATGAAGGTCAGTCATAACATACTTATTCTCATCCTGGAGAAAAATGAAACAAAAGAAATGAGTGATCTTAGATGCTCAGTAAGGAAAAACATTATAGTGAAAGATATCATAAACAAGAAAAAACTTTTAAAGAAAGGTATAAAACTGAAACATAAGGCTTTGAAACATAATATTCCACACAATATGGAAATAATAAATCAAATAATTCCATTTTAACATTCACATAAATATTATACTAGTTGAATAATCACATGAAATATCAATAACTAATCTCATAATGATGAAATGAATAATGCCGAACATCATAACCATACCGTCAGGGAATCATGCCAAGACTATTTCCATACCATCATGGCATTGTTCCATGAAAATAGTTTATCTCATAAGACCTACCAATGCATCGAGGGGCTATAGGGGGCCCCACCCATCACTTAATATGTCCAATGCATTTCTCATATAAAAAGGGTGAAATATAACATAAAGGTTTGTATTAAAAATATCATACAAAATGTTAATAATTTAACCATAAACCATGAATGATATAAAAATAGCACATCAATAGTCAAAAATATCATAAAAATTTCAATACAATATAGAATATTGTATCATAATAAATTAAAATCAATCAAGAATAAAATCCAACTAAGGATGTTGACATAGATGAAAATAATCTAGTAAATTTATTAAAACCCTTTGAGAGAAATATTGTTTTTTTACATTAGAATCATTTAAAAACTACAAAATTATATCAGAAAATATTTATTTTGAAAATAAAGTTGTAATATTTCATGGGAATATTCAAAATGTTGAGGCTTTATAACAGTAGAAAATAGTCACTCGTACCGTATAAGTTAAAAAACATTCTTTCCTTAATTTTCCGAAAAGCAGATAAAGTACCTCGTTTGGAAAATAATGGAAAGATTCCATTAAAAATGTTTTATATAAAAAGTAAAACTTGTGTAAAAATGTTTTTAAAAAAATTTCAATAATATTTTGAAATAAAGTTTATGAAACATGGATGTGGATGATCAAAATTTCCTAGTAGATACTTACATATAAACAATATTAGATAATAAAGTGATTGTGAAATTAAACATTACCTAGAACTTTCCTTAATTAGAGAGTGCGTTAACCAATTGTATAATGGTTAAAGTATTTTATTAAATTATAAAATAACTATATACATATTTATGATATCATATATGATCTTTTAATATCATTTTTTCAATAATATTCTAGTATTACCATTGTTTTGAGTATTAACCGATTCATTTTCCCATTCCTGTATTTTTGTGTAAGTCATGTTGGTTATGAATAAGATTTATTTTAGTCATATACAGAATTATATTAAGTTCATAATAATTATTTTTACTCATTATAAAAATTATATAATCATTCTTGAATGGTTAATGTGGAGAATGAATCTCATCGTGTCTTGGAGACGGTGGGCAATACATACGCACGAAGGACAATATCTTTCTCTTAATGGTTAAGTGGTATATAATTGGATGGTATATTAATTATAAAGAATAATTATCATGTTATATTAATTATTTACATCCATTATACTCATCATTATACCCATCCAAATAAAGTAGTGTTGAATAACAAATTACACCATGATGTGAAGATGGTAAGTCGTACGTACACATGCATGGTGATATTGTTATGTGTATGATGGATAAAATGAGGAATATGGTTTCCCCATTATCATAATAACATCTTATTATATGGATTATTCTAGAGTTATTACTTTTATTCGGAAAAAACATAGAATGATTTAGTATAAGAAGAAAGGAATTTTGAAAGAGGTGATAAAACAATTACCTCTTTTTAAGTTATCTTTTTTTGGTTTGCACAAAAGGACTACTTATAATGGATTTCTATCCAAAGTATGGAATCTAGGATGATTGAAGGGAATTTATGAGGATAATTGATAATGGTTTGGCTGATTCAAAGGGATTTGGAGGTGTGAATTAAAGATAAAGAGAATTTCCCGTTCATAAGAGTGGTGAGGGTCACTTTTGAAAGATCTTAAAATACTAATTTATTATAAATTAATTTTCGGTTTAAAAATAATCCAAAGTGATTTATTTCGAGGATAATATGAGTATGGGTATAAAAAATAAAAAAAATGATTTTTAGACATGTTTAGGTATCAAAGGTATCCTTATCTTTTAGGATTAACCTTGAGTTAAACTGTTTAAGTCTTACCTCATCTCCTTGTATTTCTACACTATAGGGTTAATATGTTTACCATAAAATTCTAAAAGAACCACAATTGGATCATTTATAAAATATTTAACACTATTCAGGTTATTTTTCTGAACCTGATATTTTTATGAATTTTTTAACATTTAATAAAATATTATTTATTTTAAAATATCATTTAGGTCAATTTTAATACAATTCAATATTTTCAATTTTAAAAATATAAAAACAACATGATAACGTCAAAAAAATACTTCCAATTTTCCAAGAACATGATTAAATTATCTAAACAATTAGTGGATTCCATTTATTAATTATATTTATATTTATTTTAAAATTTTTAATTTCATTTATTTGATATCTCAATTAATTAAGCAATTACTACATCATCATTATGTCAGCATTTAATCCAATTATTTCATGTCAAAAAATTATAAATAAATTATGATGATATATATAAATTTATTATATTTGTAAATACTTTTTATAGTTGATCATATAACTTATATAACCTCATATTGAAAATAAAATAATTATTATAATTTGAATATGGAATTTTTAACTCTTCTTTAAATAAAATATAATAAATTTCCTAATCTAACAAAAGTGGGTTAAAAGGATCATATATTAGACCTCTGATTTATTTTGGTAGATATATAATTTTACAATGAAATTAGGATAAGTTTTAGGGTAATATTTTATTATTATAATATTAACTTTACCTTTAATTACCCTATTTACCTTTAACCTTCCAAAAGTTACTATTCACCAAAAAATATTTTTATCTTATTAGACCACATTTTTCATACTGATTAAAAAAATTTATGTCAATTTTTATAAATTAAATTCATAGAAGTGGTAAAATTATGTTTAATTCAAATCACATAGATGTGTTAAGAAGGAAGGTAAAAGTGACATTAAAAAGTTTAATAAATTTATATATCAAATTCTATTATAAAATGATTCCAATGAACAATATTAGATTAATATATGTATTATTTATCTATTGTTACTTTAAAATCAATTTATAGTAAAATAATTATTTAAATGAAAAATTCAGGTTTTAAACAACAATGCAGTATTTTTCACTATTCATATAAAATTGTAACTTTTCATAAAATTTCAAAAAAAATTACTCTAAAAAATTTTGATATTCCAAATTAACAAATTAAGTCTATTTTGAAAAATAAAATTTAGAAAATTTATAATTTTGTTAAAAATATTCATAAATACATTTTAAACGACTAGTTTGAAAGGTCTTGGTGCCCTCGAACTCGATGTTGCGTGCATTGCAAGCTATTGAATTATTGAATAGGAAGAATACCATGGAATATTGAGGTGTTAAAATCCTATAATCATTCTAAAATTCATATATATTATGGAATTTCAAGAATATTATCCTTTTAAGGCTTAAGGTGTAATCCAAACAAGGTTTCTCAATGATGAGGTGTAACCCTTAACCGTGTGCTTTCAAATTTATTTGCTTTTATAATTATTTTAAAAAAGTTTTACAAATTTTAAAAATATGATTCTAGTGACATAAAAATACTGATATGTTATTATGATTATAGTACAACCATTTTACACATCTTTTCCATCATATGAATAGAGAAAACATCGCTCATGCGTACGTATAACTTATCATCTCCATGTAGCGGTGCAATTTGTTTTTCATTCTCAATTTACATGGATTGTTATTAAAATGGAACCAATATTTTTATATTATATTTATGAAATAATTATTCTTGTATAATTATAACATCATATATACATTACTACCTTTCAATCCTTTGGAAAATGATAATGTGACTTGTGCGTACTTGTGGGCTACCACCTCCATGAAGTATTGTAATTCATTTTTCATTTCTATTTTATATGAATGTTAAAAAGGAGAGATTAAAAAATATATGATATATATTAAATAATAATTATTATATAAAGGTGATTTATTATTTACCTTCCCTTCGTTCTATCTAACAAAAAGTGAAAACAATGTTCATACCTACGTACGTAGTACCATCTCTATAAATAGTGTAATTGATTTTTCTATATGTACCTTTAATGGATGAATATATAAATATAAACAAGGAATATATATTATATTTATATCATGATTAAAATTATTTATATTATGGAACGATAATCAAAATACAATGACCAAAACTACCGAACCAAAACATACATGAAAAATGAAGCAGTTATCACTCGAGATAGTGATTTTAATAAAGAATTGTTAAAAAATGGCTGATAAAAAGGTTATAAGTAAATAATATATTGTATAATATATATAAGTATGGTTATGTAATTTATTTATAATAAATTTATATTTATTATATTGGAGTTTTAAACACGTACAACAAAATTCGTACATGAGGTGAGGGTTTATATCACAATCTCATCATTATTCAGGATTGTTTATATTAAAGTATCCACTGGGGAAATTATTTGATATTTTTATCTTAAAACAAATATAATTTCTTCTAATTTGTTTATTTCAATAAATAAAAATTTTTCCTTTCATTTTCCTCTCTTTAAGCAAAATTGACTTTTTTGTCTCTTTGGTCAAAAATCATTTTTATACAATATCCATGTCTTCTAAATATATTTTCATGATTTTTTTAATATTCTCATGTAATTATTTAAAGTCATTTCACCCATGATTTATTTTTTAATTTTTTTTAAAATGAATATTCTTGTCATTTTATGAAATATGTACCTTTTTTACTGAAAATGTGAAAGGAATATTAGTTTTAACACACTTAGAATGAAGGGAATTCCCCATAATCAGGATCCCTCAATGTTTTGAAGCTTAATTTTAATTTTTTATTTTTTATTTTCAAAGAAAATGTATTTCCAAGTATTCTATGATTTTTTGGTTTTTAAATGTTATTTTAAAAGTGAAATGGAAATTTTCTATAAGAATGGTTTTACTGATCTTTTTATAGTATTTCTATTCATCAATGACAATAATTAATATTTTTAATTATGATCCATTAGTAACATGTTATAATGATACAATCTTTATTATTTATTTAGATTGATTATGATTAGTTATAATGGGGAAAGTATTGATATTCAGTATGCTTCTTTTTCCAGTACAAACAATTTATGATTATTAAAGAATATTTATTAATTTGTATTGTTTATTCAAATGATAAATGAATTGGAATTATTAAGTAATGGGTAGGACCCAAAATTATATATCCCATCGATGCATTAGTAGCCCTCATGAGACAAATTAGTTTGGGTATTTGGAAAGGGGATTATCCATTTATGTAAGATGTCTTAGAACAAGTCCATGATGACATTTTTATGATGTATTTTCTCGAGGACTCCACAATAAGTTAAGGATGTCTTGAATTATGCATTCTATAATTATGAAATCTGTTATTATTTTCTAGGTGATTTTTTGAATAGTTTTGATAAACATGGATAAGTTTAAACTCATGAGATTATTTATATGGAATTATTTGATCATCATTTATTCCTTCAATATTATCCATGCCTAATTTATTCTATGAAATTACTACAAAACACACCTTTAATATCACCATAATTTATTAGCGCTATAAAAATGTGTTGAGAAAGTCCATCTTTATTAACGCTAAAATAAGCACTCATAATGTGAGACCTTTATCAGTGATTTTTAAGCACTGATAAAGGTTACATTTTATCAGTGCTTTTTTTAGTGATGCCAAAAAGTAACCTTTTTGAGCACTAAAAATAAAGCGCTGATAAAAGTCCACAATAAAATGAAATAATTACACAAATAAAATTAATTTTTTTATCAATTTCATTAATTAAATAATTATTATTAAAAATGAATAAATTAAATATACAAATATATAAATTTTAAAAATTAATAAACAATATATATTAAATATACAGATATTTAAAATGAATAAATTTAATTAAATAAACTATTTTTTTTTAAAATAAGTAAATTAAGAAAAATATTAAACATTTTATTAATTAAATAATTATTGATAAAAATGAATATATTTAATATACATATATATATTTATATATATCAATTTTAAATATTTATAAATAGTATATATGAAATTTAGATATATAAATAAATATATAATTAAACAAAAAAAAAATTAAAAATGAATAAATTAAAAAATTATTTAAAAATTTGTTAATGAAACAATTATTAATAAAAATGAATAAATATAATGTATAAATATATTAATTATAAATATTATTAAAAAATATTTATTATATATCAATATATATATAATGAATAAAATGATAATTAAAAACATATTAATGTATTATTCATTTTTAATATTGTTTGATTTTCAATTTAACATATATAAAATGTTGGGTGTTACATTGATTTCACACACACACTCATATATATATATATATATTTGAAATTAATATAGTTTTATATATAAAAACACACAAACAAATATATTTATGCAATATATAGAAACACATAAACCTAATATTTATGTAATTTATTCAAATTTCAGTATATTTTAGAATTTTATTATAACATGATGCATTTAATATATTATGTTTTTAATTTTTCAATTTTATTTATTTATCTTTTATACTATTACTATTTGGGCACTCATTTTTAATAATTTTTTTATTTTTTATATTATTTTTGAATTAGAAAATTTTCTATTATTTATTTATATATATATATTTGATATGTTTTAGTATTTTCAATATGTATTTATCTTACTTAAATATATATATAACCATATTTTTTCAATAATTTATATTTAATTAGTAGAACTTATCCATTTTTTAAATATTTTTAAAGTGTACTCATTTATAATTATTCAATTTCACCCATTTTTAAAATGCATGTATTTAAGATTATATATCCAGTAATAAAGTTATAAATATATTTGTAAATAAATATTTATAAATAAATATATTTATAAATGTAAGTTTACTATATTTATAAATTTATAAATTTATAATTATTATAAATAAATTATTATTTTATTTGAAATAAATATTTATGTAATTATAAATAAATAATTTAATACATTTAATAATTATAATAAATTTATTTAAAAAATTTCATTCTCTATTGTAGAGACCCAAATCTTGAAGTACATAGACATTACATTACTTTTGCGGAATATCTAATACATAACAAAAACAGAAACCAAAGGACCGTAATTGTTTAGTGTCTTTGGAAACTCGAAATATAATCTTCTAATCTTGGTGAAAGATCTTCAACATCTCCCATATGGATCTTCCTTTTTTTTCTTACCTAAAACCATTCTTTATATCCTGGGGAAAAGAAAACAAATAAAGGGTGAGCTCAAATGCTCAGTAAGGGTAATCATGGAGAAAATTAAAGAAACCATATACATTTGAACTTCAAAACATTAACATAATATTTAAACATCAAAATATTGAGCAATGGAATAAAACATGGCAGTACGTAAGACATAGATCATAATGGATCATAAATCAAGATAAAATAGCTTGGGAATAAAGCATGTAATTGTGGAAACCATTAAGCACATGTTATTATTTCCATAGTTGCCAAGGCATTGCTGCCAAGACCATCTTAGTGGACAAAGTCCCTTACTGAACCGGGTTTACTTGCCGTTCCAGCCCTATATTACTGAACCAGATTTACTTTCCGTTCCAGCCTTGTCTATCTCATGAGATTTAAATCTTTACCCAATGCATTGGAGGGAGAGATAGGTCTCACCCATCTCATAATTAAATCATTCTTACTTGTGCCACAACATAAAAATAAATCATTCATCATAACCCAAAGAATAAAATGGGTTTCATAAACATCATCCCATCATAACATAATCCATATAAAACAAATGGATATCATTTCATCATAAGAAAAGTGAAACCATGTAAATCATAGAGAAATTATACTTGAAACATACACATATGAAATAATTCCCCCTTATATGGAAAATGGTTTTGATAAAACACATGAAATGAATTCTTGAGGAAAATATCCTTTCTTCTTCAAAATCATTTTCTTTTCACAAAATGCCATGAAATTTTAAAATAAAAGGGTTTTGTTGAAAATAATAATGCAATATTGTAGAGTAAGATTCATGAAATTGATGGGTTATGAAACCGTAAAAATCTGTTCACGCTTTATAAGTTAAAAATAACATTCTCCTCGTACTTTGGTCAGAAAAGTCAAAAAAGTTCCTCATGTGGTTAACAAAAGTAAGATTCCTTTCATAACATGTGGTAAATTTTTAAAATGGGTAAAAATAACTATAAAAGTACATGAATTTTTTTTACAAAACATGGGCATGGATGATAACAATAACCCTAGTAAATACTTATGAATTACAATCTCGGATAAGAACGAGATTGGAATAGTTATCCCTTACCTTAGGTCCGATATGCTTCGTACGTATCCGAACCTGATGTATAATGATTTAAATATTGTCATTGAAATTTTACAGAATCATTTTCATTGTTATGATATCATATATGGTTCACTTATGACTTTATATTACCTATTCTTTTGTAAATTCCATGTTAAAGCAGTGTTTTGGGTAAAATCGTTTTATTTATCGTACGTGTTTGAACTTGTTGTTCTTGATATTATTATTTCTTATATCATGGTTTAATTACTTCTAGAATGTAAATCATGATTTATATATCATATATATTCAGTATATATATATATATAATAACTAGATAAATGAAATGAAATACACCGTTCATGGAGACGGTAGGCCGTACGTACGCATGAACGTTATTTTCTTTTCCTTGTTGACTTGAATGGAAGTAAGTAGATGAAATATATATATATATACACATAAATACATTAGCTTTATCATTTCATATATTTCATTATTATTCATTATATATACTTTATAATCATTCTTGAGTGGTTAATATGGAGAATGAATCTCATCGCGTCGTGGAGACGGTAATCCGTACGTACGCACAAGCAATGATATCGTTCCCATAATTATTGAATTGAATTGAGGTGGATGATATAATATCTCAGAATCAGTATGATTTTATAATAACTATATATAGTTATTATTTACACCATTATACCCATCCATGTAAGGTGGTGGTGGAAAAACAGATTACACCACAATGTAGAGACGGTATTCCATACGTACGCACGCGCGGTGATTTCATTTTCCGTAGGATGGAGAAAAGGTCAAATAGGGTTGTTTCATATTTATAATAAAATATCAGTATATATTTAATATTTATGTTATTAATTTATAATGAAACAACTAAATAAGATGAAGTAGAATAAGAAAGAAACTTGAAAGAATCGGTAGAAGAGATTACCTCTTCCTCAACACACCTCCTTTAAACTTCTTCTTAGGGCACTCGAGTTGGTATTTTGAGAAGACTATAACCTCTATGATATAACTAGAAGAGGTTTATAAGATTAATTGGCAGGGGTTGGCTGAGATTCAAGGCTCAAAAGAGTGTGAATAGAAGAGGGAAGGGGTTCCCTTTTTATAAGGGAGGAGAGGGGCACCCTTGGTAACATAAGAAATATTAATTTATAAGAAATTCTTCCTCACTTAAAAACCTCCAAAAATGACTCAAATAATAATATTAGATGATATAGGGTTGTAATATTATCAACCAATAAAATTTAGACATGTTGGGAATTTATTTTAAACATTATCAACTTGATTTATCCTTATTTAATCTATTTAATTTTATTTGTGGTAATAAGACTCGAATTTTTAAATTGTTATAAATAATTACTTATGTGTTGCGAATTGTGCATAATTGGATATTTTAATACATTTTTGACTATATAAATTTCAATTTATAATTTTTAAATATTTTAGTGATTTTTAAACAATTTTATAATATGTTATTTTTATAAAATAACAATAGTGTCAATTTTGATACTATTCATTTATTTTAATTTAAATAAAATTCAAACAGAGGATATATTCTAACCAAAATATTTAATAGATTCCTAACATGTCATATTTGTCTAGAAAATTCTTGGATAACATTAAATAGTTCATATAATATTTATTTTAATATTTTCAAAAACCATTTATTTGGTATATCTCTTAATAAAATAATTAGTACAACATTTTTGTATAATTATTTAATATAATTATTTGTCGCATAACAATTAAAAATAAAATCATATGATGAATATAAATCTCATATCTTTTATAATAATACTTTTACTAGAATTTATCATCTTGAAATCACAACATTTAAATTGTTATATTTATTAAAGTATGAAGGTGTCAACTTTGAAATTATTTAAAATAAAATAATATAAGTGTCATAATCGCCTTTATAAAAATCCAAATGGTCAAAAATTCGGCCATTGGATGATTAGGGTTTATATATACATTAAAATTAAGTTTTTCTCAGATTTTTGGGCCTTTTGATATGCATTACTATTTCAATAAAAACTATATTTTTGATTTTTCACTAAATAAATAATTTCTGCATCATTAATGTATAAGATAATAATGTAATTAAATAACACTTAAAAATTACAAATAAATTACCATGATAAATAAAAACATTTTAGATTTAAAATGAGTATTTATAACTGAATTTATATTCTATATAACCTTATATTAAAAATACTTTAATTATTAATGTTTGAGTGAGATATATTTCACTTTCCTATAAATAAAATAAACTAAAGGTCTTAATCAAATACATGTGGGTTCCATTAGATTCAATTTCGACCCAAGTATGATTTAGGGAAAAATATAATCATCCAATTATATTAATAAAAGTGTTAGTGTAATTTTATAATATTATATTTACCCTTAATTCCCCGATTTACCTTTAACTAGGGTAAATAAAATTTACCGTAGTTACTATTCATAGTGCCCAAAAATAAAAAGTAGCCTATTAACATAATTTGGACCTAATGATTCCAAATATTGAATCCATTTTTCCTAATTCAAATCACAAAATTTTTAGAAATTAATTTAAAATTAATCCCGTTGTTAAGAAAACGAGTTTTAAAAGTTAAAACATTGCAAAAGATTGAAATGATTTTACCTATGAATTCAATGTAAAATCAATGATAATGACATACGTTATATTAAATGATAAAAATATATTCTATTTATACATTAAAAACACTAAATATTATAATCTAACCATATAAATTATTGTGATGAAAAAAGTTGTTTTTATTTAACATATAGCGTGTTTTTACCATTCATTAAAATATTAAAGTTATCAGAATAATATGAAAAAATTATCCAACGTAAATTTTTAAATCCTGATTCCAAAGAAGAATTTTATTTTTTCAAATTTAACTTATAAAACTGTCAAAAACTAGATTTAATGTGGGTGGGCCATCAAAAGGCGGCAAAACTGCATTTTTTGAAAAATACTTATTTTACCAGAAAAATTTATTTTGTTCAAATAACATGTTTTAGAAAATGTGTAAGATGAATAATAATGTTATAAAATTCAAAATTTAGTTAATACTATTTATAACAGCTAGTCCATAATAATATTATAACAATATATCATTGTTTAGTGAAACCCAATATTGCGTACAACACACGCTATCGAGGAAGGTCACGATTGCGTGTAATGCAAGCCAAGTCAGGGTTGCGTATAGTGAAAGAATCCTTTGTTGTTTCATATAACAGAATCCAACCATATTTCATTTATACATTGAATATATATATATATATATATATACACTCAATGTTGCGTAGAATAACTACTATCAAACAAACTTGAAATTGTTTGTAACACAATCCAAGAATAGTGTTGTGTATACTGCAAGCTAATAAGGTGTTGTGTATAGCGCAAGATAATCTTGGTGTAGCGTACAAGATAAGATATTAAAGAAATTAAAAATAATATATCTCATAAAATCTCGGGGTGTTACATTCTACCCCCTTAAAATGAAATTCACCCTCGAAATTCATCCGGGTTATAAATGGTTTATTACATGAGATTTTATTTCATAGAAACCCACATCGTAAAAAAGAATACCAAAACTCTTCTTTTAAAAACTAAAGTATGAAACATAACGGTTACCCAAATTAACTAATCACTGGGTTTCCACATAGGATAACATAGGTGAAAATATGGATATAGAAGAGAAATCTAACCATCATGTTCATATGGAGAGTGATAGAGGACATGGATATGATAAATCCAATAGTCACCAAGCCATAAATTTGTGATGATCTAAGGTACCATATAATTCATCAAATATAAGGGCACTAGGACAACATTTTTGGTTTTCAAGATCATTTCCCTAAAGTCGAAGAAATTGGAATTAGAAGAAATACTTACTTGATTTTGGTACAATCTCACCGTTGGTCGTTCCTTGGACAATTTCCACTTCATCTCTTAAAGAAATGAAGTTGAATTTTTCATTCGCGAAGTGCTAGCAGATCATGTGATAGAATGATGGGTCATTCCATCTGTCTCAAACAAAAGGTTAGAAAAAGTTATCAAAAATACATAAGTCCATCTACAGTGAGATTAATCATATATGGTTCCTAAAATGGACTTATACTTCATATATCGTACTGCTAAATATAACAAAACTAGTTTCTACTAACCAGGGACTTCCTATAGGCTAGTGGTAGGCGATAAAGGCCTGTCGCACTTTGGTTGTGGGTTCGATTCCCACGTCCTTGTCCAACGTGACGGGTTGTCGCCCGTCCTGCAGGCTGTCCTTTTTCTAAAACTACATTATTATAAAATTCCATCAATAATATCGAAAAAAGTTCTATCATTAAACAGTAATAACTTATGTCCAACATAATCCATTCCAATCTTTAGGCTTATCTAAAAATACTTCTGTCCAAGTTCATAGTATAAAGAAAACAATTACTAGAAATGTCATCTACCGAGCATGTGAATACCATCATTTATCGCCCGTATATCATAAGATATATATATCTAGTTGGTCACATTCCAAACATGTGAATTAATTAATCATGTATTGTCTTGAAAATGAATACCCATTGAACCTTAGTGAAAACATGAATGCTGTCAAAAGTTAACTCTTTCCACATACCAAAATCCAAAAATTTCTATATACTCAAACCATGATATCACTTTGTCCTTATATCAGCCATGAGCTCATTAATAATATCCAAAATATTATTTTCTCCTTATCCATTCATTGTGTGCATATCATATTCTTTCCGAAAATATATGAATTACATTTCATGAGTACCGGTACCATTCATCATATACTTTCAAAAACTCAAGGAAAGAAAATAGTGTAAAAATACTTAGATGATTATTTATTCCATAGTACCATTAAATTACCTATACAACATAACTCTTAATAAACATACAATCATTCCACTACCTTCTTAAACCATTGGCCGAGCTTCAAAATTTTATACCTCAATACTTCTTTCATCTCATATATCATTTTTTGTTTCTTCATCATCATCAAAATAAGTATTACTCATATGACCGTACTGATTCTCTTCAAGAGATTTTACCTGAGGGAATTGGTTTGAATAATGCCCATACATTCAACATTTAAAACATTCAATCGTTTTTGATGTCGTAGCAATACCATTATCCTTGTCCATGGTGTTAATTGAACCTTTTCCTTTTCACTTACCGGCTTTGTGTCCTTCTTTTCCACACCCAAAGAATCTTCCAGTTCCTTTGAAAGATTCTCCTTGATGCCTCTTCCCACATGATTTACATGAGGGAAATTGAACTTTCTTTCCTCTATGATCATCATGAAACTCCATCTTTCTCTTATTATATGAGTCAGGAATATTACCAAAGTTGAGATTATTGATCATATTATGAGATTGCTGATTACGAATAATAATGATATGTGGACTTCCAGATCTAATTTCATTTGGTTGCTCATGAATAATATCATTCCATTTTCCATCATATCCTCCATTATCGCGAATCTTCCTGTTTCCATCCATTTTCTAAAACCCCAAAAAAACAGTGTGAGAGGCAAAAATCATAATCAAGGGGGAGTACATTCAATATCTAACATCTTAGGTTTAATTATAATATCATTACCGTAATTCTAGGACTATACCCTCTACTTATAATTAACCTTAGAGACATCCCTAGACATATCTTAGAAATATCTCTAGGGATTTCACTAAAGTTTTCGCATCCTAGTTTCGAAATGTTGACTAAACCTTTCCTCTGATACCAACTGTAGAGACCCAAAGCTTGATGTACATGGACATTATATTACTTTTGTGAAATACATAATACATTACAAAAACAGACACCAAAGGACCATAATAGTTTAGTGTCTTTGGAAACTCGGAACATAATCTTCTAATCATGGTGAAAGATCTTCAACATCTCCCATAGAGATCTTCCTCTTTTTTTCTTACCTAAAACCTTTCTTTATATCCTGGGGAAAAGAAAACATATAAAGGGTGAGATCAAATTCTCAGTAAGGGTAATCATGGATAAAATAAAACAAACCATATACATTTGAACTTCAAAACATTAACATAATATTTAAACATCAAAATATTGAGAAATGGCATAAAACATGGCAGTACGTAAGGCATAGATCATAATGGATCATCAATCATGATAAAATAGCATGGGAATAAAGCATGTAATTGTGGAAATCATTAAGCACATGTTATGATTTCCATAGTTTCCAAGGCATTGCTGCCAAGACCATCTTAGTGGACAAAGTCCCTTACTGAACCGGGTTTACTTGCCATTCCAGCCCTGTATTACTGAACCAGATTTACTTGTCATTCCAACCATGTATATCTCATGATATATAAATCTTTACCCAATGAATTATAGGTAGATATAGGTCCCACCCATCTCATAATGAAATCATTCTTACTTGTTCCACAACATAAACATAAATCATTCATCATAACCCAAAGAATAAAATGGGTTTCATAAACATCATCCATTCATAACATAATCCATATAAAAAAATGGATATCATTTCATCATAAGAAAAGTGAAACCCTGTAAATCATAGAGAAATTATACTTGAAACATACACATATGAAATAATTCCATCTTCTATGGAAAATGGTTTTGATAAAACACTTGAAATGAATTATTGAAGAAAATATCCTATCTTCTTCAAAATCATTGTCTTTTCACAAAATGCCATGCAATTTTAAAATAAAAGGGTTTTGTTGAAAATAATCATGCAATATTGTATATGAATCTTTATGAAAATTATGCTTTATGAAACCGTAAAAACCCATTCACGCCATATAAGTTAAAAATAACATTCTCCTTGTACTTTTGTCGGAAAAGTCAAAAAAGTTCCTTGTGTGGTAAAAAAAAGTAAAATTCATTTCATAACATGTGGTAGATTTTAAAAATGGGTAAAAAGGACTTTAAAAGTACATGAAAACATTTTTAGAAAACATGGTCATGGATGATAACAATAACCCCAGTAAATACTTATGAATTACAATCTCAGATAAGAATGAGATTGGAATAGTAATCCCTTACCTTAGGTTTGATATGCTTCGTACGTATCTGAACCTCCTGTATAATAATTTAAATAATATCATTGACATGTTAAAGAATCATATTAATTGTTATGATATCATATTTGTTTCACTTATGACTTTATATTACCTATTCTTTTTTAAATTCCATGTTAAAGCAGCATTTTGAGTAAAATCGTTTTATTTATCTTACGTGTTTGAACTTGTTGTTCTTGATATTATTATTACTTATATCATGGTTTAATTACTTCCAGAATTTATATAATGATTTATATATCATATATATTCAGTATATATATATAATATATAGATAAATGAAATAAAATACACCGTTCATGGAGACGGTAGACCGTACGTACGCATGAACGCTGTTTTCCTTTCCTTATTGACTTGAATGGAAGTAAGTAGATGACATATATATATATACCCACATAAATACATTAGATTTATCATGTCATATATTTCATTATTATTCATTATATATAATTTATAATCATTCTTGAGTGGTTAACATGAAGAATGAATCTCATCGCATCGCGGAGACGATAATCCGTACGTACGCACGAGCGATGATATCGTTCCCATAATTATGGAATTGAATTGGAGTGGATGAAATAATATATCAGAATCAGTATGATGTTATAATAACTATATATATAGTTATTATTTACACAATTATAACCATCCAATTAAGGTGGTGGTGGAAAAACAGATTACACCACGACGTGGAGACGATATTCCGTACGTATGCACACGCGGTGATTTCGTATTTCATAGGATGGATAGAAGGTGACATGGGGTTGTTTCATATTTATAATAACATATGATTATATATTTAATACTGATTTTATTACTTTATAACGAAACAACTAAAGAAGATGAAGTAGAAGAAGAAAGAAACTTGAAAGAATCGGTAGAAGAGATTACCTCTTCCTCGACGCGCCTCCTTTAAACTTCCTCTTAGGGAAATTGAGTTGGTCTTTTGAGAAGACCAGAATCTCTATGATATAACTATAGAGGTTTAAAAGAGGAATTCTCAGGGTTTGGCCAAGCTTCAAGGCTCAAAAGGGTGTGAAGATAAGAGGGAAGGGGTGCCCTTTTTATAAGGGAGGAGAGGGGCACCTTTGGTAACATAAGAAATATTAATTTTAATAAATTCAACCTCACTTAAAAACATCCAAAAACGACTCAAATCAGAATATTAGATTATATAGGGTTGTAATATCATCAACCAATAAAATTTAGACATGTTGGGAGTTTATTTTAAACATTATCAACTTGATTTAACCTTATTTAATCTATTTAATTTTATTTGTGGTAATAAGATTCTAATTTTTTAATTGTTATAAATAATTACTTATGTGTTATGAATTGTCCATAATTGGATACTTTAAGACATTTTAGACCATATAAATGTAAATTTATAATTTTTAAATATTTTTGTGATTTTTAAACAATTTTATAATATGTTATTTTTATAAAATAACAATAGTGTCAATTTTGACACTATTCATTTATGTTAATTTAAATAAAATTAAAACAGAGAATATATTCTAAAAAAAATATTTAATAGATTTCTAACATGTCAAATATGTCTATAAAATTCGTGGAGAACATTAAATAGTTCATATAATATTTATTTTAATATTTTTAAAACCATTTATTTGGTATATCTCTTAATAAAATAATTAGTACAATATTTTTTGTATAATTATTTAATATACTTATTTGTTGCATAAAAATTAAAAATAAAATCCTATGATGAAGATAAATCTCATATATTTTATAATAATACTTTTACTCGAATTTATCATCTTGAAATCACAACATGTAAATTTTTATATTTATTAAAGTACAAAGGCGACAACTTTGGAATTATTTAAAATAAAATAATATAAGTGTAATAATCAACTTTATAATGATCCAAATGGTCAAAAATTAGGCCAGTGGATTATTAGGGTATATATATACACTACCATTAAGTTTTGTTCAGATTTTTGGGCGTTTTGATATGCATTACTATTTCAATAAAAACTATATTTCTGATTTTTCACTAAATAAATAATTTCTACATCATTAATTTATAAGATAATAAGGTAATTAAATAACACTTAAAAATTAAAAATAAATTACCATGATGAATAAAAACATTTTATCTTTCAAATTAGTATTTATAACTGAATTTATATTATGTATAACCTTATTTTAAAAATACATTAATTATTAAAGTTTGAGTGAGACATATTTCACTTTCCTATAAACAAAATAAACTAAAGGTCTTAATCAAATACAAGTGGGTTCAATTAGATTCGATTTCAACAAAATTATGATTTAGGGAAAAATATAATAATTAAATTATATTAATATGAGTGTTAGGGTAATTTTATTATATTATATTTACCCTTAATTACCCGATTTACCTTCAACTATGGTAAATAAAATTTACCATAGTTACTATTCATAGTGCCCCAAAATAAAAAGTAGCCTATTAACATAATTTGAACCTAATGATTACAAATAAGGAATCCATTTTTCCTAATTCAAATCAAAAAAGTTGCAGAAATTAATTTAAAATTAATCCCGTTGTTAAGAAAACGAGTTTTAAAAGTTAAAACATTGCAAAAGATTGAAATGATTTTACCTATTAATTCAATGTCAAATCAATGATAATGAAATAAGTTATATTAAATGGTAAAAATACATTCTATTTATACTTGAAAACCCCTCAATAATATAATCTAATGATATAAATTATTGCGATGAAAAAAGTTGTTTTTATTTAAAATATAGCGTGTTTTTACTATTAATTAAAATATGAAAGTTATTAGAATAATATGAAAAATTTATCCAAAGTAAATTTTTATATCCTGATTCCAAAGAAAATTTTTATTTTGTTAAATTGAACTTATAAACCTGTCAAAACTAGATTTAATGTAAGTGCACCATCAAAAGGCGGCAAAACTGCATTTAAAAAAAATACTTATTTTACCCGAAAAATTTATTTTGTTCACATAACATGTTTTAGAAAATGTGTAAGATGAATAATAATGTTATAAAATTCAAAATTTATTTAATACTATTCATAAAGTTTAGTCCATAATAATATTATAACAATATACCGTTGTTTAGTGAAACCCGTTATTATGTACAACACACGCTATCGAGGAAGGTCGTGATTGCGTGTAATGCAAGCCAAGTCAGGGTAGCATGGAGTGAAAGACACCTTTGTTGTTTCATATAATAAAATCCAACCATATTTCATTTATACATTTAATATATATATATATATATACACACTCAATGTCACGTAGAATAACTACTATCAAACGAACTTGAAATTGTGTGTAACACAATCGAAGAATAGTGTTGCGTATACTACAAGATAATACAGTGTTGCATATAGCGCAAGATAATATTGGTGTAGCATAAAACAGAAGATATGGAAGAAATTAAAAATAATATATCTCATAAAATCTCGGGGTGTTACATTCTACCCCCCTTAAAACGAATTTCGCCCTCGAAATTCATCGGGGTTATAAATGGTTTATTACATGAGAGTTTCTTTCATAGAAACCCACATCGTAAAAAAGAATACCAAAACTCTTCTTTAAAAACTAAAGTATGAAATGTAACGGTTACCCAAATTAACTAATCATTAGATTTCCATATAGGATAACATAGGTGAAAATATGGATATAGAAGAGAAATCTAACCATCAAGTTCTTATGGAGAGTGGTAGAGGACATGGCTATGATAAAGCCAACAGTCACAAAGACATAAATTTTTAATGATCTAAGGTACCATCTAATTCATCAAATATAAGGGCACTAGGACAACATTTTTGGTTTTCAAGATCATTTCCCTAAAGTTGAAGAAATTGGAATTAGAAGAAATACTTTCTTGATTTTGGTACAATCTCACCATTGGTCGTTCCTTGGACAATTTCAACTTAATCTCTTAAAGAAATGAAGTTGAATTGGTCATTCATGAAGTGTTATCAGACCATGTGATAGAATGACGGGTCATTCCATCTGTCTCAAATAAAAGGTTAGAAAAAGTTATGAAAAATACATAAGTCCATCTACAGTGATATTAATCATATATGGTTCCTAAAATGGACATATACTTCATATATCATACTGCTTAATATAATAAAACTAGTTTCTACTAACCAGGGACTTCCTGTAGGCCAGTGGTAGGCGATAAAGGCCTGTCACACTTCGGTTGTGGGTTTGATTCCCACATCTTTGTCTGACGTGACAGGTTGTCCCCCGTCCTGCGGGTTGTCCTTATTCTAAAACTAAATTATTATAACATTCCATCAATAATATCAAAAAAAATTCTATCCTTAACCAGTACTAACTTATTTCCAACATAATCCATTCCAATCTTTAGGCTGATCTAAAATAATTCTGTCCAAGTTCATAGTATAAAGAAAACAATTAATAGAAATGTCATCTACCGAGCATGTGAATACCATCATTTATCGCCCGTATATCATAAGATATATATATTTAGTTGGTCACATTCCAAACATGTGAATTCCTTAATCATGTATTGTCTTGAAAATGAATACCCATTGAACCTTAGTGAAAACATGAATGCTGTCAAAAGTTAAATCTTTCCACATACCAAAATCCCAAAATTTCTATATACACAAACCATGATATCACTTTGTCTTTATATCAGTCATGAGCTCATTAATAATATCCAAAATATTATTTTCTCCTTATCCATTCATTATACGCATATCATCTTCTTTCCCAAAATATCTGAATTACATTTCATGGTTACCGGTACCATTCATCATATACTTTCAAAAACTCAAGCAAAGACAACAGTGTAAAAATCCTTAGATGATTCTTTATTCCATAGTACCATTAAATTACCTATACAACATAACTATTAATAAACATATAATCATTCCACTACCTTCTTAAACCATTGACTGAGCTTCATCATTTTATACCTCAACACTTCTTTCATCTCATATATCATTTGTTGTTTCTTCATCATCATAAAAATAAGTACTACTCATATGACCATACTAATTCTCTTCAAGAGATTTTCCCTTAGGGTATTGGTTTTCAAAATTCCCCTACACTCCACATTTAAAACATTCAATCATTGTTGATGTCATAGAAATACCATTATCCGTGTCTATGGTGTTAATTGATCATTTTCCTTTTCACTTACTGGCTTTGTATCCTTCTTTTCCACACCCAAAGCATCTTCCAGTTCCTTTGAAACATTCTCCTTGATGCCTCTTCCCACATGATTTACATGAGGGAAATTGAACTTTCTTTCCTCAATGATCATCATGAAACTCCATCTTTCTCTTATTAGATGAGTCAGGAATCTTACCAAATTTGAGATTATTGATCATATTATGAGATTCCTGATTAGGCATAATAATGATATATGGACTTCCAGATCTAATTTCATTTGGTTTCTCATGAAGAATATCATTCAATTTTCCATCATATCCTCCATTATCACGAATCTTTCTGTTTCCAGCCATTTTCTAAAATCCAAAAAATAGCGTGAGAGGTAAAAATCATAATCAAGGGGGAGTACCTTCAATATCTAACATCTTAGGTTTAATTCTAATATCTTTACCGTAATTCTAGGACTATAACCTCTACTTATAATTAACCTTAGAGACATCCCTAGACATATCTTAGAAATATCTCTAGGGATTTCACTAAAGTTTTCGCATCCTAGTTTCCAAAGGTTGACTAAACCTTTCCTCTGATACCAACTGTAGAGACCCAAATCTTGATGTACATGGACATTACATTAATTTTTCTAAATACATAATACATAACAAAAACAGACACCAAAGGACCGTAATAGTTTAGTGTCTTTGGAAACTCAGAACATAATCTTCTAATCATGGTGAAAGATCTTCAACATCTCCCATAAAGATCTTCCTCTTTTTTTTCTTACCTAAAACCTTTCTTTATATCCTGGGGAAAAGAAAACATAGAAAGGGTGATCTCAAATGCTCAATAAGGGTAATCATGGAGAAAATGAAACAAACCATATACATTTGAACTTCAAAACATTAACATAATATTTAAACATCAAAATATTGAGAAATGACATAAAACATGACAGTACGTAAGGCATAGATCATAATGGATCATAAATCATGATAAAATAGCATGGGAATAAATCATGTAATTATGGAAACCATTAAGCACATTTTATGATTTTCATAGTTTCCAAGGCATTGCTGCCAAGACCATCTTAGTGGACAAAGTCCCTTACTGAACTGGGTTTACTTGCCGTTCCAGCCCTATATTACTGAACCATATTTACTTGCCATTCCAGCCATGTCTATATCATGAGATATAAATCTTTACCCAATTCATTGGAGGGAGATATAGGTCCCACCCATCTCATGATGAAATCATTCTTACTTGTACCACAACATAAACATAAATCATTCATCATAACCCAAAGAATAAAATCGGTTTCATAAACATCATCCCATCATAAAATAATCCATATAAAACAAATGTATATCATTTCATCATAATAAAAGTGAAACCATGTAAATCATAGATAAATTATACTTGAAACATACACATATCAAATAATTCCATCTTATATGGAAAATGGTTTTGATAAAACACTTGAAATGATCTCTTGAGGAAAATATCCTATCTTCTTCAAAATCATTTTCTTTTCACAAAATGCCATGAAATTTTAAAAGAAAAGGGTTTCGTTGAAAATAATCATGCAATCTTGTAGATTAATCTTCCTTAAAATGAGGCGTTAAGAAACCGTAAAAATCTGTTCACGCCGTATAAGTTAAAAATAACATTCTCCTCGTACTTTTGTCAGAAAAGTCAAAAAAGTTCCTCGTGTGGTAAACAAAAGTAAGATTCCTTTCATAACATGTGGTAAATTTTAAAAATGGGTAATAGGACTTTAAAAGTACGTGAAAACATTTTTAGAAAATATGGGCATGGATGATAACAATAACCTCAGTAAATACTTATAAATTACAATCTCAGATAAGAACGAGATTGGAATAGTTATCCCTTACCTTAGGTCTGATATGATTCGTACGTATCCAAAACTCCTGTATAATGATTTAAATAATGTCATTGAAATATTAAAGAATCATATTCATTGTTATGATATTATATATTGTTCACTTATGACTTTATATTACCTATTCTTTTGTAAATTCCATGTTAAAGCAGCGTTTTGGGTAAAATCGTTTTATTTATTGTACATGTTTGACCTTGTTGTTCTTGATATTATTATTACTTTTATCCTGGTTTAATTACTTCAATAATGTAAATAGTGATTTATATATCATATATATTCAGTATATATATATATATAATAGACAGATAAATGAAATTAAATACATCGTTCATGGTGACGGTAGGCCGTACGTACACATGAACGCTGTTTTCCTTTCCTTATTGACTTGAATGGAAGTAAGTAGATGACATATATATATATATATATAAACATAAATCCAGTATATTTATCATGTCATATATTTCATTATTATTCATTATATATACTTTATAATCATTCTTGAGTGGTTAACATGGAGAATGAATCTCATCACGTCGTGGAGATGGTAATCCGTACGTATGCACGAGCGATGATATCGTTCCCATAATTATTGAATTGAATTGGAGTGGATGATATAATATATCAGAATCAGTATGACATTATAATAACTATATATAGTTATTCTTTACACCATTATACCCATCCAAGTAAGGTGGTGGTGGAAAAACAGATTACACCAGGACGTGGAGACGATATTCCATACGTATGCACGCGCGGTGATTTTATTTTACATAGGATGGATAGAAGGTGAAATAGGGTTGTTTAATATTTATAATAACATATCAGTATATATTTAATACTTATGTTATTACTTTATAATTAAACAACTAAAGAAGAAGAAGTAGAAGAAGAAAGAAACTTGAAAGAATCGGTAGAAGAGATTACCTCTTTCTCGACGCACCTCCTTTAAACTTATTCTTAGGGCACTAGAGTTGGTCTTTTGAGAAGACCAGAACCTCTATGATATAAATGGAGAGTTTTAAAAGAGTAATTGGTAGGGTTTTTCCAAGATTCAAGGCTCAAAAGGGTGTTAAGAGAAGAGGGAAGGGGTGCCCTTTTTATAAGGGAGGAGAGGGGCACCTTTGGTAACATAAGAAATATTAATTTATAATAAATTCAACCTCACTTAAAAACATCCAAAAAAGACTCAAATCAGAATATTAGTTGAGATAGAGTTGTAGTATAATCAACCAATAAAATTTAGACATGCTGGGAATTTATTTTAAACATTATCAACTTGATTTATCCTTATTTAATCTATTTAATTTTATTTGTGGTAATACGATTCTAATTTTAAAATTGTTATAAAAAATTAATTATGTGTTGTGAATTGTCCATAATTGGATAAATTAATACATTTTAGTCCATATAAATTTAAATTTATAATTTTTAAATATTTTTGTGATTTTTAAAGAATTTTATAATATTTTATTTTTATAAAATAACAATAGTGTCAATTTTGACACTATTCATTTATTTTAATTTAAATAAAATTAAAACAAAGGATATATTCTAACCAAAATATTTAATATATTCCTAACATGTAAATGTTTTCTAGAAAATTTGTGGACCACATTAAATAGTTCATATAATATTTATTTTAATATTTTTAAAACCATTTATTTGGTATATCTCTTAATAAAAAAATTAGTACAACATTTTTGTATAATTATTTAATATACTTATTTTTTTTCATAAAAATTAAAAATAAAATCCTATGATGAATATAAATCTCATATATTTTATAATAAAACTTTTACTCGAATTTATCATCTTGAAATCACAACATGTAAATTGTTATATTTATTAAAGTATGAAGGTGACAACTTTGGAATTATTTAAAATAAAATAATATAAGTGTCATAATTGCCTTTATAATGATCCAAATGGTCAAAAATTCTGCCAGTGGCTGATTACGGTTTATATATACACTACCATTAAGTTTTTATCAGATTTTTGGGCCTTTTGATATGCATTACTATTTCAATAAAAACTATATTATTGATTTTTCACTAAATAAATAATTTCTGCATCATTAATGTATAAGATAATAAGGTAATTAAATAACTCTTAAAAATTACAAATAAATTACCATGATAAATAAAATCATTTTATCTTTCAAATGAGAATTTATAAATGAGTTTATATTCTCTATAACCTTATATTAAAAATACTTTAATTATTAAAGTTTGAGTGAGACATATTTCACTTTCCTATAAATAAAATAAACTAAAGGTCTTAATCAAATACAAGTGGGTTCCATTAGATTAAATTTCGACCCAAGTATGATTTAGGGAAAAATATAATAATCCAATTATATTAAGACAAGTGTTAGGGTAATTTTATAATATTATATTTACCCTTAATTACCCAATTTACCTTTTACTATGGTAAATAAAATTTACCATAGTTACTATTTATAGTGCCCAAAAATAAAAAGTATCCTATTAAAATTATTTGGACCTATTGATTACATATATGGAATCAATTTTTCCTAATTAAAATCAAAAAATTTTCAGAAATTAATTTAAAATTAATCCCGTTAAGAAAACGAGTTTTAAAAGTTAAAACATTGCAAAAGATTGAAATGATTTTACCTATGAATTCAATGTAAAATCAATGCTAATGACATATGTTATATTAAATGGTAAAAATATATTCTATTTATACTTTAAAACCACTCAATATTATAATCTAACCATATAATTTATTGGGATGAAAAAAGTTGTATTTATTTAAAATATAAAGTGTTTTTACTATTCATTAAAATATGAAAGTTATAAGAATAATATGAAAAATTTATCCAAAGTAAATTTTTATATCATAATTCAAAAAAAGAATTTTATTTTGTCAAATTGAACTTATAAACCCATGAAAAACTAGATTTTATGTGGGTGCGCCATCACAAGGTTGCAAAACTGCATTTTTTGAAAAATACTTATTTTACCCGAAAAATTTATTTTGTTCAATAACATATTTTAGAAAATGTGTAAGATGAATAATAATGTTATAATATTCAAAATTTAGTTAATACTATTCATAACGTCTATTCCATAATAATATTATAACAATATATCGTTGTTTAATGAAACCCGGTATTGCGTACAACACACGCTATCGAGGTAGGTTGGGATTGCGTGTAATGCAAGCCAAGTCAGGGTTGTGTGTAGTGAAAGAATCCTTTGTTGTTGCGTATAACAGAATCCAACCATATTTCATTTATACATTGAATATATACACACACACACACACACACACATATATATATACACTCAATATTTCTTAGAATAACTACTATCAAACGAACTTGAAATTGTGTGTAACACAATCCATGGATAGTGTTACGTATACTGCAATATAATACGGTGTTGTGTATAATGCATAATAATCTTGGTGTAACGTACAACAGAATATATGAAAGAAATTAAAAATAATATATCTCATAAAATCTCAGGGTGTTACATTCTACCCCCATTAAAATGAATTTCACCCTCAAAATTTTTCGGGGTTATAAATGGTTTATTACATGAGAGTTTCTTTCATAGAAACCCACATCGTAAAAAAGAATACCTAAACTCTTCTTTAAAAACTAAATTATGAAACGTAATGGTTACCCAAATTAACTAATCACTGGGTTTCCACATAGGATAACATAGGTGAAAATATGGATATAGAAGAGAAATCTAACCATCAAGTTCTTATGGAGAGTGGTAGAGGACATGGCTATGATAAAGCCAATAGTCACAAAGGCATAAATTTGTGATGATCTAGGGTAACATCTAATTTATCAAATATAAGGGTACTAGGACAACAATTTTGGTTTTCAAGATCATTTCCCTAACGTTAAAGAAATTGGAATTAGAAGAAATACTTTCTTGATTTTGGTACAATCTCACTGTTGGTCATTCCTTGGAAAATTTCCACTTCATCACTTAAAGAAATGAAGTTAAATTTTTCATTCGTGAAGTGTTAGCAGATCATGTGATAGAATGATGGTTCATTCCATCTGTCTCAAACAAAAGGTTAGAAAAAGTTATCAAAAATACATAAGTCAATCTACAGTGAGATTAATCATATATGATTCCTAAAATGGACTTATACTTCATATATCATACTTCTTAATATAATAAAACTAGTTTCCACTAACTAGGTACTTCTTGTAGGCCACTGGTAGGCAATAAAGGCCTGTCACACTTAAGTTATGGGTTCGATTCCCACATCCTTGTCCGACGTGACGGGTTGTCGCCCATCCTGCAGGTTGTCCTTTTTCTAAAACTACATTATTATACAATTCCATCAATAATATCAAAAAATTTCTATCCTTAAACATTACTAACTGATGTCCAACATAATCCATTCCAATCTTTAGGCTTATCTAAAATAATTCTGTCCAAGTTCCTAGTATAAAGAAAACAATTACTAGAAATTTCATCTACCGATCATGTGAATACCATCATTTATCGCCCGTATATCATAAGATATATATATATCTAGTTGGTCACATTATAAACATGTGAATTCCTTAATCATGTATTGTCTTGAAAATGAATACCCATTGAACCTTAGTGAAAACATGAATGCTGTCAAAAGTTAACTCTTTCCACATACGAAAATCCCAAAATTTCTATATACTCAAACCGTGATATCTCTTTGTCCTTATATCAGTCAGGAGATCATTAATAATATCCAAAATATTGTCTTCTCCTTATCCATTCATTATGTGCATATCATCTTCTTTCCAAAAATATATGAATTACATTTCATGGTTACCATTACCATTCATCATATACTTTCAAAAACTCAAGGAAATACAACAATGTAAAAATCCTTAGATGATTATTTATTCCATAGTACCATTAAATTACCTATACAACATAACTCTTAATAAACATACAATCATTCCACTACCTTCTTAAACCATTGACTGAGCTTCATCATTTTATTCCTCAACACTTCTTTCATCTCACATATCATTTGTTGTTTCTTCATCATCATAAAAATAAGTACCACTCATATGACCATACTGATTCTCTTCAAGATATTTTCCCTTAAGGAATTGGCTTGCATAATTCCCATACATTCCACATTTAAAACATTCAATCGTTGTTGATGTCGTAGCAATACCATTATCCTTGTCCATGGTGTTAATTGAACCTTTTCCTTTTCACTTACTGGCTTTGTTTCCTTATTTTCCACACTCAGAGCATGTTTCAGTTCCTTTGAAACATTCTCCTTTATGCCTGTTCCCACATGATTTACATGTGGGAAATTAAACTTTCTTTCCTTTATGATGAACATGAAAATCCATCTTTCTCTTATTAGATGAGTCAGGAATCTTGCCAAAGTTGAGATTATTGATCATATTATGTGATTTATGATTAGGAATAATAAAGATATGTTGAATTCTATATCTAATTTCATTTGGTTTCTCATGAAGAATATCATTCCATTGTTCATCATATCCTCCATTATCGCGAATCTTCCTGTTTCCAGCCATTTTCTAAAACCCAAAAAAATAGTGTGAGAGGAAAAAATCATAATCAAGGGGGAGTACCTTCAATATCTAACATCTTAGGTTTAATTGTAACATCGTTACCATAATTATAGGACTATAACTTCTACTTATAAATAACCTTAGAGACATACCTAGACATATCTTAGAAATATCTCTAGGGATTTTACTAAAGTTTCCGCATCCTAGTTTCCAAAGGTTGACTAAACCTTTCCTCTGATACTAACTGTAGAGACCCAAATCTTGATGTACATGGAAATTAAATTAATTTTGTGAAATACATAATACATAACAAAAATAGACACCAAAGGACCGTAATAGTTTAGTGTCTTTAGAAACTCGGAACATAATCTTCTAATCATGGTGAAATATCTTCAACATCTCCCATAAAGATCTTCCTCTTTTTTTTCTTACCTAAAACCTTTCTTTATATCCTAGAGAAAAAAACATATAAAGGGTGAACTCAAATGCTCAGTAAGGGTAATCATGGAGAAAATAAAACAAACTATATACATTTGAACTTCAAAACATTAACAAAATATTTAAACATCAAAATATTGAGCAATGGCATAAAACATGGCAGTACATAAGGCATAGATCATAATGGATCATAAATCATGATAAAATAGCATGAGAATAAATCATGTAATTGTGGAAACCACTAAGCACATGTTATGATTTCCATAGTTTCCAAGGCATTGCTGCCAAGACCATCTTAGTGGACAAAGTCCCTTAGTGAACCGGGTTTACTTGTCGTTCCAGCCCTGTATTACTGAACCAGATTTACTTGCCATTACATCCATGTCAATATCATGAGATATAAATATTTACCCAATGTATTGGAGGGAGATATAGGTCCCACCCATCTCATAATGAAATCATTCTTAATTGTGCCGCAACAGAAACATAAATCATTCATCATAACCCAAAGAATAAAATGGGTTTCATAGACATCATCCCATCATAACATAATCCATATAAAACAATTGAATATCATTTCATCATAAGAAAAGTGAAACCATTTAAATCATAGAGAAATTATACTTGAAACATACACATATGAAATAATTCCATCTTATATGGAAAATGGTTTTGATAAAATACTTGAAATGAATTCTTGTGGAAAATATCCTTTCTTCTTCAAAATCATTTTCTTTTCACAAAATGCCATGTAATTTTAAAAGAAAAGGGTTTTTTTGAAAATAATCATGCAATCTTTTAGAGGAATATTCATGAAAATGAGGCATTATGAAACTGTAAAAATCCATTCATGCCGTATAAGTTAAAAATAACATTCTCCTCTTACTTTTGTCAGAAAAGTCAAAAAAGTTCCTCGTGTGGTAAACAAAAGTAAGATTCCTTTCATAACATGTGGTAAATTTTAAAAATGGGTAAAAATGACTTTAAAAGTACATGAAAATATTTATAGAAAACATGGGCATGGATGATGACAATAACCCTAGTAAATACTTTTGAATTACAATCCCGGATAAGAACAAGATTGGAATAGTTATCCCTTACCTTAGGTCCGATATGCATCGTACGTATCTGAAACTCATGTATAATGATTTAAATAATGTCATTAACATATTAAAGAATCATATTAATTGTTATGATATCATATATTGTTCACTTATGACTTTATATCACCTATTCTTTTGTAAATTCCATGTTAAAACAGCGTTTTGGGTAAAATCGTTTTATTTATCGTACGTGTTTGAACTTATTGTTCTTGATATTATAATTACTTATATAATGTTTTAATTACTTCCAAAATTTAAATCATGATTTATATATCATATATATTCAGTATATATATATATATAATATTGATAAATGAAATGAAATACACCGTTCATGGAGACGGTAGGCCGTACGTACGCATGAACGCCGTTTTCCTTTCCTTATTGACTTGAATGGAAATAAGTAGATGACACACATATATATATAAATAAATATCGTATCTTTATAATGTCATATATTTCATTATTATTCATTATATATACTTTATAATCATTCTTGAGTGGTTAACATGGAGAATGAATATCATCGCGTCGTGGAGACGGTAATCCGTACGTACACACGAGCGATGATATCGTTCCCATAATTATTGAATTGAATTGGAGTGGATGATATAATATCTAAAAATCATTATGATGTTATAATAACTATATATAGTTATTCTTTACACCATTATACCAATCCAAGTAAGGTGGTGGTGGAAAAATAGATTACACCGCGACGTGGAGATGGTATTCCGTACGTATGCACGCGTGGTGATTTCGTTTTCCGTAGGATGGATAGAAGGTGAAATAGGGTTGTTTCATATTTATAATAACATATCAGTATATATTTAATACTGATGTTATTACTTTATAATGAAACAACTAAATAAGAGGAAGTAGAAGAATAAAGAAACTTGACAGAATCGGTAGAAGAGATTACCTCTTCCTCGATGCTCCTCCTTTAAACTTCTTCTTAGGGCACCAGAGTTGGTCTTTTAAGAAGACCAGGACCTCTATGATATAACTATAGAGGTTGATAATAGGAATTGGTAGGGTTTTTCCGAGCATCAAGGCTCAAAAGGATGTGAAGAGAAGAGTCAAGGGGTGGCCTTTTTATAAGGGAGGAGAGGGGAACCTTTGGTAACATAAGAAATATTAATTTATAATAAATTCAACCTCCCTTAAAAACATCCAAAAATGACTCAAATTATAATATTATATGATATAAGGTTGTGATCTCATCAACCAATAAAATTTAGATATGGTGGGAATTTATTTTAAACATTATCAACTTGATTTATCCTTATTTAATCTATTTAATTTTATTTGTGGTAATAAGATTCTAATTTTTAAATTGTTATAAATAATTACTTATGTGTTGTGAATTTTCCATAATTGGATACTTTAATACATTTTCGACCATATAAATTTCAATTTATAATTTTTAAATATTCTTGTGATTTTTAAACAATTTTATAATATGTTATTTTTATAAAATAACAATAGTGTCAATTTTGACACTATTCATTTATTTTAATTAAAATAAAATTCAAACAGAGGATATATTCTAACCAAAATATTGTATAGATTAGTAACATGTCAAATTTGTCTAGAAAATTCGTGGATTACATTAAATAGTTCATATAATATTTATTTTATATTTTTAAAACCATTTATTTGGTATATCTCTTAATAAAATAATTAGTATAACATTTTTGTATAATTTTTTAATGTACTTATTTGTTGCATAAAAATTAAAAATAAAATACTATGATGAATATAAATCTCATATATTTTATAATAATACTTTTACTTGAATTTATCATATTGAAATAACAAAATTTAAATTGTTATATTTATTAAAGTATGAAGGTGACGACTTTGGAATTATTTAAAATAAAATAATATAAGTGTCATAATCGCCTTTATAATGATCCAAATGGTCACACATTCGGCTAGTGGATGATTAGGGTTTATATATACACTACCATTAAGTTTTTTTCAGATTTTTTGGCCTTTTGATATACATTATTATTTCAATAAAAACTATATTATTGATTTTTCTCTAAATAAATAATTTATGCATTATTAATGTATAAGATAATAAGGTAATTAAATAACACTTATAAATTACATATAAATTCCCATGATAAAGAAAAAAAAATTATCTTTCAAATTAATATTTATAACTGAATTTAGATTCGGTATAACCTTATATTAAAAATACTTTAATTATTAAAGTTTGAGTGAGACATATTTCACTTTCCTATAAATAAAATAAACTAAAGGTCTTAATCAAATACAAGTGGGTTCCATTAGATTCAATTTCGACCCAAGTATGATTTAGGGAAAAATATAATCATCCAATTATATTAAGACAAGTGTTAGGGTAATTTTATAATATTATATTTACCTTTAATTACACGATTTACCTTTAACTATGGTAAATAAAATATACCGTAGTTACAATTCATAGTGCCCAAAAATAAAAGTATCCTATTAAAATAATTTGGACATACTGATTCAAAATATGGAATCAATTTTTCCTAATTCAAATCACAAAAGTTGCAGAAATTAATTTAAAATTAATCCCACTGTTAAGAAAACGAGTTTTAAAAGTTAAAACATTGCAAAAGATTGAAATGATTTTACCTATGAATTCAATGTAAAATCAATGCTAATGACATACGTTATATTAAATGGTAAAAATATATTCTATTTATACTTTAAAACCACTCAATATTATAATCTACCCATATAAATTATTTCGATGATTTTTTTTTCATTTAAAATATAGCGTGTTTTTACTATTCATTAAAATATAAAAGTTATCAGAATAATATGAAAAATTTATCCAAAGTAATTTTTTATATCCTGATTCCAATTAAGAATTTTATTTTTTCAAATTGAACTTATAAACCCATCAAAAACTCGATTTAAAGTGGGTGCGCCCTCAAAAGGCGGCAAACCTGCATTTTTTGAAAAATACTTATTTTACCCAAAAAATTTATTTTGTTCACATAACATGTTTTAGAAAATGTTTAAGATGAATAATAATGTTATAAAATTCAAAATGTAGTTAATACTATTCATAGCGGCTAGTCCATAATAATATTATAACAATATATCGTTGTTTAGTGAAACCCGGTATTGCGTACAACGCACGCTATCGAAGAAGGTCGTGATTGTGTGTAATGCAAGCCAAGTCAAGGTTGCGTGTAGTGCAAGACTCTTTTGTTGTTGCGTATAACCGAATTCAACCATATTTCATTTATACATTGAATATATATATATATACACACATATATATACACTCAATGTTGTGTAGAATAACCACTATCAAATGAACTTGAAATTGTGTGGAACACAATCCAAGAATAGTGTTGCATATACTGCAAGCTAATACGGTGTTGTGTATAGTGAAAAAATAATCTTTGTGTAGCGTACAACAGAAGATATGAAAGAAATTAAAAAGAATATATCTCATAAAATCTCAGGGTGTTACATCTATGCTAAAAAAAAGTTTTTAAAAAGAATCTTTATGAGTGTTAAAATATCAGCGTTGATAAAGATGTTTTTTATCAGCGCTTTCTTAGCGCTGATAAATATTGAGATTTATCATCATTTTTCTTTCAATGATAAATATCCCTTTTATCATAACATATGAGTTTAAAACTATTAAAATATATATTTATCAGTTCTTTTATGAAAATTCTGTTAAAAGTGTTCCCAATATTTTTAAAAGAACCATAACCGATACTCAGTGAGTCGCAATTCTCAAGCTCTCGCAGTTTTCCTCAGCTATTAGTGCGACTCTTCTATGTTCCCTCAGACGAATCAAGGTTAGAATCCAATGTATTTTATTTTTTACTTTTTATCTATTTTTGTTTGATCTTTTGGATTCCACATTTTTCATTTTGTGTTTTTCATTGTTCTTAACTTTGAAACACCGTACATATCATCTCATCGCCACTTCTGACGTGACTCCTCTTGGTTTATGTATGGATCATAAAGATGTACCATGATATTAGTCACCGGTTTTTGTGTCCTATAATGATGAAATGAATCCTAGTATTCCTCGATAAATTTTTTACATATAATTTGGTAAAGGAATAATACAAAAAATCAACATGTACTCTTTCAATACATTCTTTTCCTATTAGGAATTAGGATGAAATCATGATGGATTTCTTGACCAATTTGTCAGGTTAATCTAAAAAGAAAGATGCAGTATAGGTTATAGTGGATCACCTAACTTAGATGAACAAATTAATACATATTGAACAGGACCCCTCAGTTAATGAACTTGATTAATTGTTTTTCAAAGAGATACTAATTCTTAGAGGTGTGCCATCTAGTGCAGTATCTGGTAGGGATATAATGTTTTTATCTTGGTTAGATCAAGGACATTAATTTCCAATGAGGTTATGGGTGAAATTTAATACTTACATTATTCCATAGACAAATGGTCATTCTAATCAGACTATCTTAATATTGGATAATATTCATTGATCCTTAATTATTGACTTCAGTGACTCCTAGAATGATTAACTTCCCTTCGTGAAATTATTTTATAAAAATAGTTATCAATCACTTATCTATATGGACCCGTAGGAAGAGTTATATTAAATAAATTTTCACTCTCCTTTATATTGGTTAAATATATAATAATCTTTTATGAATATCCCTAGTCTTATCTAAGAAATAATAGACTAAGTGATGTTAATTCAAAAACATTTTGAAACTACTCAAAGAAAACCAATTTACTACAAAAATCATTTGAGGTGACTGTTGTAATTTAATGTTAATGATCATGTGTTTATTTTTGTTTCCTTAAGATTGAATCACTAATGGATTATAAATAAGAGTAAATTAACCTTTAGATACATCAAAACTTTTAAAATTATTGGAAAAGTCTAATAAATATCTTAATAACTAGCCTTACACATATGGAAACCCAATGGTTAAATCTATTACCTGAATAATCTGGTTTAATCTTATTAAGTATGAAATGCTTGAAGATATGGAGGATTTAAATTCCCCATCCGATCTAACCATGTAATATTATTTAATTTTAGTATATTAGTATCATATTGGGTGTATTTTGTGTTTAAGGGGGGTTAAAATAGGGGTTATAGGATTTGATAGGAGAGTGTGGTGAAGAGATAGAGGTACCCTTGTGTGGTAGGCACTAAGCACCTGATGGAAAAGAACTAGGTACCTATTTATAGGCTAGTGTAAGTAGGGCCACTGTTAACACAACCAAGAAACCAGTGGCCTAGTATTATGAATATGGTGGTACTTTTGAGATTTGATTAGTGTTGGGGGTTATTGAGATTTTTAATCATAGTAAAATCATATACTAAGTAAACTATGTCCCACTAACATGTTTCTGGGTTAACCATGACTACTAGTTCCTCATTTTGGTGGTTTAGTGTAATGGCCCGGACCTCTCCGGCCCATTCCTTTGTCAAAAGAAGTGTTCTGGAGGGTAAAATGGACTTTTCCGACACTTTCCAGAATTTTGAAACTACACGCCGTGTAGTTTGAGAACATGTTGTGTACCCCCTTTCTGGGTATACCCCGTGTTGCAGGTCGTGCCCTCGCTGTGTGAAATAATGGGTGCACACCGTGTGTCTAAACTACACGCCATGTAGTCCTTCCCCGCGTACGCGTTACCAGTCAACGGCCGTGTGCCGTGTTGGAGCAGTGTCCTTGCCGTGTGCAATAAATGAGTACATGCCGTGTGTCCAAACTACACGCCGTGTAGTCCTTCCCCGTGTATACGTTACCCTCAAACCGTGTGTTGACCAGTCAACGGCCACAGAGCCGTGTTGGAAGCCACGTGGAGACCGTGTAAAATAACCGAGTACACGCCGTGTAACCTAAAGTACATGCCGTGTACTTTTCCTTTTCTCGCCTATAAAAGGAGGGGTCCCCTCCTCCTTTCAACTCACCCCTCTCCTCCCCTCTCCTCTGAGCAGAGCTCTCTTAAGAGACTCGAAAGCTCTTCCTTCCATAACTTCTTCGTCCGAGCTCCGTTTTACGATCCGTCAGTGGCCATGAGATCGTAACGATGAGGCGGAGCTTCCGAGCTTAGATCTGTTATTTTTCCTTTGGACTTTACTTTCCGAATTCCACCCAAGGAGGTTTTTTCAGGACCCGACAGAAGTGACGGACACCGACAGACTTCTTCTAAAGTGGATCCGGGGGAGCGCTGTGATCAGAACCTGTCGAGGTAGGGATCTTACCTTCGTCTCTCTAATTTGTGCATCATGCGAGGTGGGCATCCTCTTGTTTTCATGAGAAACCGTTGAACCATTAAATGAAGATAATAACTGGTTAAAGAATGGGGTTGGGAAGTTTGTGATTGCTGTTACTTTATATCCTGTGATATTATGTTGTGAATTGAATGGGTTTCTACGTACTGAAAATCATGGTCGTTGGGGGCCTTTTCTTACGCAATTAAATGTTTCCCTCTCCTTATGGATTTTCTTATGGATGGAAACTTTGTGGAATGTGGAAATTGGTTAATCACGTAAAGTTGGCTGTTTAAAATCTGGAAACCTTGTGTGATCACCCCGGTTAAACAAAAACGGAATAATGAACATGTGGGTGTTGTCTTGGTTACGTGACATATGTTGGGGGTGTTTTGTGGGTTGTTGTAGATCTGGTGAGCAGCGGGGCTATGGTTGACTTGGTTTTGGGTTGGTGTGAATGCTATGATGGTGATGGGCAGCGGGGCTGCGATTAATGGTATTAAAGGGGTAATGATGTACGGTGTGGTTGTGATTATAGTGGTTGGCAGCGGGGCTGCAGGGATGGGTTAAATGTGAACGGGCTATGGGTTGTGATTATTAAATAAAAGTGGAAGAGTTAATGAATGGTGGGTCATGGTAATGGAACGGGTTTAATAATCAATGAGTTAGTTGGTTGATAATAAGGGCTTGGTCGTGTTGCTTGTGTTTTCCTAACTTGGTTTGTGGATGATAGGGATATGTTTTACGAACGATCGATGTGGTTGGTTGTGGATAGTTTCCCAATAGTTAAGAAACTAAATAAACTAATTTCTTCTGAAAACGTGAAAACCTAAAGGGGGTTGGGATTGTTTGTTGTATTCATACTTTGTGGTAGCAGTGCCGAGGCACGTGCTCAGTTTTCTGTTTAGAAGACATAGGTTGGGCTATGTGTTTGGTGTACATATATATATATATATATATATCTGTATCTTTTGTGTTTTATCGCATCCCACCCATGTTGAGCACTTAGTGCCGAACACTCCCATTTCATGGGAGAGGGTGTTTTTCCCTTAGTTACTAGCTCCTTCCTACTCCTTCTCCCCTAGGCTGTGATGGCTTGAGGCGAACTTAAAGCTAAGACTCTTTGGGTATGTTTCGATTGGGGTGGATTTAGCCCAAGACTCTTCGGGTAGGTTCTACTGTTTCCCAATAATCATCGGGATGAGGCCTAGGTGTGTGCGAGCGGGATACGTGGTTGTGAGGCCATATGTGTGCGGACAGGATACGTGATTGTGAGGACCAGGTGTGTGCGGGTGGGATACGTGGTTGTGAGGACCTGGTGTGTGCGGGCGGGATACGTGGTTGTGAGGCCCAGGTGTGTGCGGGCGGGATACGTGGTTGTGAGGCCCAGGTGTGTGCGGGCGGGGAGAGTGTGGAAGCGTCAGGACGTTTTCCTTTAGGAAGAGCATCTAACTAAAGGGAAATGGTGCGGCGTACCCAATACTCTTGTTCTTATATACTACTACTACCTGTTGTGATTGTGTTTTGGTGAGTGTGGCTGGTGAGGTTGGGGGGATAGAATTCCTTGCTAGGTTTCATCTGTTGTTCTCACGGGACATTAGGATGTCTCTCCCCCTTGTGCACGAGAGATTTAAGTTTCCCTATTGAGTATACTTGTATGCTCACCCTACGTTTACTTTCAGGTTTCCGGGAGGACTAACAGGGCCATGCGGGACCCTACTAGTTAGACGGTTGGATTGGTTGCTGTTGTTGTACTCTTGCTTTCTTTTGGTATTGTACTTTGAGATTCCTTTACTTGCACCTTGTTATTAAAATTTTTAATCATGCATGTGGTCATGGTTTGGGTTTATTTATATACACTTGTTCCTTTTCCTTTTTAGTGGTTGACTTGTCCTATTTCCCGATCCTAAATAAATAAAAAGGGTAATGCCTCCCATATTTGTGAAAAACTCATACCCTTGGATCTAGTCGCCACCTCGGGGCCTACTAGAGGTGAGACTCGGGGGTAATTATCTCCCTTTCGCCATTGCCAGCTCAAGAGGGGCATCTTTGGTGGGAGGGGGTCATGATAGAATGGCATCAGAGGCGATGGTTTAGAGATAGGATGGAGTTTGGAGGTAGGCATAGTGAGGATTGCATGGGATGGTAGGGAAACAATGTTAGTTAATCTTGGTGCATGACATAGGCCAGGGAAGACCGGCTAGGACATGGGATTTTAGGGCCCCCTGTGATCCGATGCAAGGACTCTGAGCCTACCAAACGACCAAGTGAGACTACATTGATTGCAGAGTACAGAACCTAGGAAAGGTACATGCATCATCATGATTGTGTTTTATTTTATTTGGGTGTTCTGGGAAAGAAATTGAAATAAAATGATAAAATAAAACCTTAAGCTTTTCCTTACTACTTGGACTTAGGTGATCCTTGTTTACCGTACAGCTATGGCACCTGGACGTCATCCTCGGGTGGCTCAGACGGACGAGGCCCAGCAGATTTAGGCGGTCGATCAGTTGAGGATTGACCGAGAGGAGGAAGATAGCCAGTGGCAGAAGACTCTCCGTTACTTCTAGCGGAAGACCCTAAAGAAGTACGAGGGTAGTACTTCGGATACGGAGATGGAGGGGTGGCTTGAGGAGCTAGGTATCGCTTTTACCTTGATCCGTGCTCCGAGGGAGTACTAGGTTCCCCTATCAGTCAGTCAGTTGAGAGGTGTGGCGCGACAGTGGTGGAAACTCTACCTCGGAGAGAGGATAGAGGCAGAGGTTCCATGGGCTGACTTTGAGAAGGAATTCTGAGAGGAATTCCTTTCTTCCATGATCAAGGCGGAGAAGCGGCTGGAGTTACTCTCCCTTCAGCAGGGGAGTATGCCAGTACGAGAGCTGGGGATCAAGTTTAAGGATCTCCTGCGCTTTTCTCCAGATCTCTTTACAGATGAGGAGTCTCGGGCGAGACGTTTGGAGGAGGTGCTTCGTCCTTCGCTCCAGTATACTATCACCCCCTTCACCCTTCCGACATAATTGGCAGTAAAGAAGAAGACAAAGGTTGTAGAGAGGATACACTCATTGGGAGGTGCACCCCGAGAGGGGATCCAACCAGGTTCGTCGAAGGGGAAGGCAGTCAGCAGCATGTCTCCTGTGACGGGACCTTCCAGGTTCAGGCCAGTGGAGAGTAGGCCCCCATAGTTCCAATTCAGATCTTTGGGTCCTCGTCCATTTTTCACGAGCCCAGGACTGAAGTGTTTTTCTTGTGGAGGTTTCAGGAACATTTAGAGTCGTTGCCCGACCCGAGCTCAGTACAGTGGAGGTGGGAAGGTTCAGCACCCACCTCAGTAGCACCAGTTTCCGTCGAGGCCCTTCCAGCAGCAGCAGGACCATGCTCCTCCGAGGGTAGACTTTGTGGGAGGAGTGAGACCCCAGGGTGATCCTCAGGGACCTCGACCAGGGTGTGGTCGGGGAGGTGGACAACCTCAGAGAGGCAGAGGAGCTGGGCATGGACAGTTGCACGCAACAGAGTTGGAAGCTCTAGCAGGAACAGAGGTGGTGCGAGGTACGATTTGTTTGTTCAGCACTCTTGTTTCTGTTTTGTTCGATTCAGGAGCCTCGCACTCATTTTTTGCACCTGGTCTAGCCCATGCTTTGGGACTGGACGTAGAGAGACTTTCTGTACCACTGGTACTGAGTACACCAGTTGGAGGCCAAACCATCGTATCTTGTGTTTACCGGGGATGTGGGATGACATTGGGACCACATCGATCTAGTGGGGACCTTATTCTATTACAGATGCAGCCATACGATGTCATCTTAGGCATCGACTGGTTGTTTTCTGTTAGTGATGTTATCGACTGCTTCCGAAGAAGAGCCGTGTTCTCCGACGTGGACAAGCAGCGTGTAGCTTTTGTTGGCGAGAGGAGCTATCAGGTGGGAAGCCAGCGTGTGGAGAATCTCCTTTCCTTGTTAGGTGGGCTATCAATGGTTCCAGCTGATACAAAGATGATGGATGTCCCGGAGGTTGTTGGGGAGTTCTTAGATGTTTTTCCTGAGGAGGTTGTGACTCTACCCCCCCCCCCCCCCCCCCCGACGTGACGTTGAGTCCGGGATAGACTTACAGCCTGGTGCCCGTCCGATTTCGATGGACCCTTATCGGATGGCACCTTCAGAGTTTCGGGAGTTGCGGATTCAGATTGATGATCTGATGGAGAAGGGTTTTGTTTGACTCAGCATGTCACCATGGGGTGCTCTAGTTTTGTTCATGAAGAAGGCAGATGGTGGTCTCAAGCTATGTATAGACTACCAAAGGTTGAACCAGGTAACGGTCAAGAACTGTTACCCACTTCCAAGGATAGATGATCTCTTCGACCAACTGAGGGTAGCAGGTTGGTTTTCCAAGATTGATCTATGATCTGTATATCATCAGCTGAGGGTAAAGGATAGTGAAATCTCGAAGACGGCTTTCAGGTGCAGGTATGGGCACTTCGAGTTTGTAGTGATGATGTTTGGAGTTACAAATGCACCGGCTGTGTTCATGGGACTTATGAACTTTGTCTTCCGAGATTTTCTAGACCGGTTCGTCGTTGTGTTTATTGATGACATCCTGATCTACTCAAGGTCAGAGGAGGATCACATTGAGCATCTCAGGGCAATCCTGGAAGTCCTTCGACACAACCAGCTTTATGGGAAATTTTCAAAGTGTAAGTTCTTGATGCAAGAAGTACACTTCCTTAGGCACGTGGTGTCTCAGCATGGAGTATCGGTGGACCCATCGAAGGTGGAGGCAGTTGTTTCTTGGGAATCACCCAAGAGCTTGGTAGAAGTTTGTAGTTTCTTGGGGTTCGTAGGTTACTATCAGAGGTTCATTTCAGACTTCTCTCGAGTTGCTGCTCCATTGATAGCTTTGACGAAAAAGAACCAGGTCTTCCTATGGAGCGAGCAGTGCTAGAAATCTTTTGACTACCTGAAGGAGAAGTTGGTCAGTGCTCCCGTACTCAGGTTGCCAGAGGAAGGGTTGTTGTATGAGGTGTTTTGTGATGCTTCTATCCTTGGTCTAGGGTGCGTGTTGATGTAGAAGAAGGGAGTGATCTGTTATGGGTCTAGGAAGTTATGCCCTCATGAGCATAACTATGCCACCCATGACCTAGAGCTTACAGCAGTAGTGTTCGCTCTGAAGTTGTGGCGACATTACCTCTTTGGGGAGCGCTTTTTGGTCTTCTCAGATCAAAAGAGCTTGCGTTATATCTTCTCCCAGTGTGACCTGAACTTACGGAAACGGAGATGGGTCAAGTTTATCCAAGACTATGACTTTGAGATCTCTTACACTGAAGGTAAGGGCAACTTTGTGGCTGATGCCCTGAGCAGGAAGTCGCGTCAGGAAGTGGTTCGGGAATCTGCTAATGGTTGGAAGGCGATGGGAGAGTTGGCTTCCTTGCACTTGGATGAAAGTGAAGAAGGTGTTAGAGGATGTTTGATTCATATGACGGTGCAACCCTCCTTGCTGTAGCAGGTGGAAGAGTCTCAGTGGGGGGACTCCGAGGCGGAAGTGATGCGGGATCGTGTTGATCAGGGGAATGCTCCAGAAGGATGGTCAGAGGACAGACGATATCAGATGCTTTTCCATGTAAGGTTGTTTGTTCCGGAGGAAATGCGTGAGGGAGTTCTCCATGAGTTCCATAGCTCAGCCTTAGCGATACATCCAGAAGTTTCGAAAATGTACCTAGGCCTGAGGGAACAGTTTTGGTGGCCCGGGGTGAAATGGATAGTGTCGGAGTTTGTGGCTAAATGCCTAGTGTGTCAGCAAGTGAAGGCTGAACACCATGTTCCCGGTGGTTTATTGCATCCTTTAGATGTCCCCGAGTGGAAGTGGGATGACATCTCGATGGACTTCGCCACAGGACTACCCAGAGCTCAGGGAGGTTATGATGCTATCTGGGTAGTAGTGGATCGTCTGATGAAATCAGCTCACTTCTTACCAATTAAAAAGTCAGGCCCGGTGAGTACCTTAGCATAGAGGTACATAGATGAGGTGGTACGTTTTCATGGAGTTCCAAGGACTATCATCTCCGACCGGGATACTCGGTTTACCTCACGAGTCTGGAGAGGGCTACAACATGATTTTGGAACCCAGCTACGCCTTGGCACTACTTTCCACCCCCAGACCGATGGGAAGACAGAGCGGACTATCCAGACGCTGGAGGACATGCTGCGAGCATGCGTTCTGGATTTCGGAGGATCATGGGTACAACACTTGCCTTTAGTAGAGTTCTCCTACAACAACATCTTCCACTCTACTATTGTCATGGCACCGTTTGAGGCTTTGTACAGAAGTCCATGTTGTTCACCCATTTGCTGGGCAGAGGTTGGTGAGACAGGTGCTCTTGGGCCAGAGGTAGTGCAGAGCACCACGGAGAAAATCCTGCATGTACGTGAGAGGATGAAGGCGGCTCAGGACCGACAAAAGTCTTATGCTGATCGTCGGAGGAGGCCCTTGGAGTTTGAGGTGGGAGATCATGTGTTCTTGAAGGTTTCCCCTCGACGGGGGAAATAGAGGTTTGGGAAAGGGAGAAAGCTATCACCTAGGTTCATCGGAACTTTTGAGGTGCTGAGGCGAGTCGGCGAGGTGGAATATCAGCTGGCCCTGCCACCTCAGTTGGAGAAGGTTCATGACGTCTTCCACATCTCCTAGATTCGTCAGTACTTACACGAAGACTCTCACATTATCGACTGGGGAGAGTTAGATATGGGAGACAACACAACCTTCGAGGAATGACCAATCAGAATCGAGGATCGTAAGGAGAAGGTGCTTCGTGGATGAAACATTCAGTTGGTTCGTGTGTTGTGGAGGCATGGCGGCCTCGAGGAGAGCACTTGGGAGCGGGAGACCCAGATGCACGCTCAGTACCCGGAGTTTTTTTGACTTGTGTTTTCCCTTGTTCTTCTGAGCTTTGTGTTGATGTTGTACTCTGTACCTTTGATATATGGAATTCTTGGCTTGTAAGTTGTGAGACCTTTTGTTTCCTTGTTCCATGGTAGTGTATGACATGTCCGGATGTTTGGGGAAAGGAAAAAAAACCTGACCCTTAATCGAGATGCATTAATGAGGATGTGATTGAACCCTTGCAGGCGAGTCAGTGCCGCTTAAAGTGGATAATATCTCGACATAGGAGAAGGAAATTTACCAAACCCACGTGTTCGAGTAGTGTGTTGGTTGTGTGGTGTTGGGGGTAGTGTGAGTTGAAAATAAATCCTAATGTACGGAAGTGGTAAGGCCCAATCCTTAATCAAGATGCATTAATGCGGATGCGATTAAACCCGTGCAGGCAAGTCAGTGCTGCCTAAAGCGGATAATATCTTGACATAGGAGAGGAAATTACTAACACCTGTAATTAGGGTTGTTGGTTGGGTTCTTGTTATAACGAGAACCCTAAGAGGTATCTTTTTGGGTTACTATGGGTTGGTTTCTGAATTCTCGGGGACAAGAATGTTTTAAGAGGTATCTAATGTAATGGCCCAGACCTCTCCGGCCCATTCCTTTGTCAAAAGAAGTGTTCTGGAAGGTAAAATGGACTTTTCCCACAATTTCCAGAATTTTGAAACTACACTCCATGTAGTTTGAGTACACGCCATGTACCCCCTTTCCGGGTATACCCCGTGTTGCAGGTTGTGCCCTCGCTGTGTGAAATAATGGGTGCATGCCGTGTGTCTAAACTACACGCCGTGTAGTCCTTCCACGCGTACGCATTACCAGTCAACGGCTGTGTACCGTATTAGAGCCGTGTCCTTACTGTGTGCAATAAATGAGTACACGCCGTGTGTCCAAACTACACGCCCTGTAGTCCTTCCCCGCATATGCGTTACCCTCAAACCGTGTGTTGACCAATCAACGGCCGCAGAGCCGTGTTGGAAGCCGCGTGGAGACCGTGTAAAATAACCGAGTACACGACATGTACCCTAATGTACACGCCGTGTACTTTTCCTTTTCTCTCCTATAAAAGGAGGGGTCCCCTCCTCCTTTCAACTCACCCCCTCTCCTCCCCTCTCCTATGAGCAGAGCTCTTTTAAGAGACTCGAAGGCTCTTCCTTCCATAACTTCTTCGTCCGAGCTCCGTTTTACAATCCGTCAGCGGCCACGGGATCGTAACGACGAGGCAGAGCTTCCGAGCTTGGATCAATTGTCTTTACTTCAGAATTTCCTTTCCGAATTCCACCTGAGGAGGTTTTTCCAGGACCCGATAGAAGTGATGGACGCCGACAGACTTCTTCTAAAGTTGATCCGGGGGAGCGCTGTGATTAGAACCTGTCGAGGTAGGGATCTTACCTTCATCTCTATAATTTGTGCATCATGCGGGGTGGGTATCCTCTTGTTTTCATGAGAAACCGTTGAACCATTAAATGAAGATAATAACTCGTTAAAGAACGGGGTTGGGAAGTTTGTGATTGCTGTTACTTTATATCCTGTGATATTATGTTGTGAATTGAATGAGTTTCTACCTATTGAAAATCACGGTTGTTGGGGGAATTTTCTTACACAATTAAATGTTTCCCTCTCATTATGGATTTTCTTATGGATAGAAACTTTGTGGAATGTGGAAATTGGTTAATCACGTAAAGTTGGCTGTTTAAAATCTGGAACCCTTGTGTGATCATCCCGGTTAAACAAATACGGAATAATGAACATGTGGGTGTTGGATTGGTTACGTGATATGTGTTGGGGGTGTTTTATGGGTTGTTGTGGATCGGGTGAGCAGTGGGGCTGCGGTTGACTTCGTTGTGGGTTGGTGTGAATGCTATGATGGTGATGGGCAGTGGGGCTGCGATAAATGGTATTAAAGGGGTAATGATGTACGGTGTGGTTGTGATTATAGTGGTTGGCAGCAGGGCTGCAGGGATGGGTTAAATGAGAACGGGCTATGGATTGTGATTATTAAATAAAAGTGGAAGATTTAATGAATGGTGGTTCATGGTAATGGAACAGGTTTAATAATCAATGAGTTGGTTGGTTGATAAGAAGGGCTTGGTTGTGTTGCTTGTGTTTTCCTAACTTGGTTTGTGGATGACAGTGATATGTTTTACGAACGATCGATGTGGTTGGTTGTGGATAGTTTCCTAGTAGTTAAGTAACTAAATAAACTAATTTCTACTGAAAACGTGAAAACCTAAAGGGGGTTGGGATTGTTTTTTGTATTCATTCTTCGTGGTAGCAGTGCCGAGGCACGTGATTGGTTTTCTGTTTAGAAGCCATAGGTTGGGATGTGTGTTTGGTATACATACATATACATACATATATATATATATATATATATATATATATATATATATATCTGTATCTTTTGTGTTTTATCTCACCCCACCCATGTTGAGCACTTAGTGCCGAACACTCCCATTTCATGGGAGAGAGTGTTTTTCCCTTAGTTATTAGCTCCTTCCTGATCCTTCTCCCCTAGGCTGTGATGGCTTGAGGAGACCTTACACCTAAGACTCTTTAGTTAGGTTTCGATTGGGGTGGATTTATCCCAAGACTCTTCGGGCATGTTCTACTGTTTCCCAAGAATCTTCGGGATGAGGCCCAGGTGTGTGCGGGCGGGATACGTGGTTGTGAGGCCCAGGTGTGTGCGGGTGGGATACGTGGTTGTGAGGCCCAGGTGTGTGCGTGCGGGATACGTGGTTGTGAGGCCCAGGTGTGTGCGGGCGCGATACGTGGTTGTGAGGCCCAGTTGTGTGCGGGCGGGATACGTGGTTGTGAGGCCCAGGTGTGTGCGGGCGGGATACGTGGTTGTGAGGCCCAGGTGTGTGGGGGCGGGGAGAGTGTGGCGACATCAGGGAATTTTCCATTAGGAAGAGCAGCTAACTAAAGGGAAATGGTGCGGAGTACCCAATACACTTGTTCTTATATACTACTACTACTACCTGTTGTGATCGTGTTTTGGTGAGTGTGGCTGGTGAGGTTGGGGGGATAGAGTTCCTTGCTAGGTTTCTTCTGTTGTTCTCAAGGGACTTTAGGATGTCTCCCCACTTGTGCATGAGAGATTTAGGTTTCCCTACTGAGTATACTTGTATGCTCACCCTATATTTACTTTCAGGTTTTTAGGAGGACTACCAGGGCCGTATGAGACCCTACTAGTCGGACGATTAGAGTTTTTGTTGTTGTTGTACTCTTTTCTTTTGGTATTGTACTTTGAGCTTCTTATACTTGCACCTTGTTATAAAAATTTTTAAACATACATGTGGGATTGGTTTGGGTTTATTTCTATACACTTGTTCCTTTTTCTTTTTAGTGGTTGACTTGTCCTATTTCCCGATCCTAAATAAATAAAAAGGGTAATGCCTCCCATATTTGTGAAAAACTCATACCCTTGGTGCTTGTTGCCACCCCGGGGCCTACTGGAGGTGGGACTCGGGGGTCATTATCTCCCTTTCTCCATTGCCATCTAAGGAGGGGCATCTTTGGTGGGAGGGGGTCATGACATTTAACATGAATTATGTCTTGTTTTTGTCTTGGTTTTTGTTATTAATATTTTAAAATGAAAATGATTTAGAAAATTAAAATTATTTCTTTAAAATGGTTTCAGATTGGGAGAAAATTAGTTTTAAAGGAAAATGTTTTAGATTGAAAATTTGGTAAATTATTCAGTTTGGGGATAAAGTGGAAAGTATAACCCTTATAGTATTCCTTATGACCATTTTTATACGTGTGGGTATGTGAGGAATTGATTCTAAACCTGATTTTATGATTTTTGTGTTATTCAGAATATGCTTCCCTGAAAGGTCCTCGAAGTTTCTAGTGGGTCTCACCCTGTTTCTAGTTATTCTCAATTATTGACCAACTTTTGTGGTAATCGAGGTTTGTTAGAGGCAGTAAAGTGGCTTGAGGAAGTTGAGAATGTCTTCAGAGTGTGGGGAACTCCCAAATCCCTTAGAGTTCATGTTGTTCTAGGTCTTCTTGGGGGTCCATCATTGGAAGAATGTGAGCTATTTTCCCCACAAATGATCAAGTTGAGATGACATGGGATTTTTTTAAGTATGTATTTTTTCGATAGTTTATGCCTGAGGAGGTGATGATGAAGAAAAGGGAATCACTCATGAGTGTCTAGCAAGGTCAACAGACAGTGACGACTTATGTTGAACACTTCAAAGAGATTGTTTCCTTTTCTCTAGAGGTGGTGTCGCAAAATCTATTGAAATATTATCTTTTCATTGGGGGTATTTATATAGGTATCAAGGAGTGTGTCCTCTTCTCAAAGGATATATATTATGAGATGTTATTGGAGGAAATTTTTTTCGCTAAGATGTTGAGAAAGAAGCATACAACACATTGGCTCAGTTGTTGTCTCTCATATTGGGGTAAAGATGCTTGAAGTTTCCTAATTTTTTTTGTGTTTGTTGTTAGTTAATCTTTCATTATAAAAGTTCCATGAAATCACCCTTTCTTAGTGAAAATGGTTTTGTTTTTCTGAATGTGAACCCTTAAATGGTTAGTATTTAATAACTTAATTCCCATATTTCTATCATTCCTATTTGTATATAACTAATTTTGTTGAAATCACTCTTTGTGCCTTTTGTTCGGGTTCATTGTTTAGCTCGTGATCTTTATTTTATTTATTAAAAAAATGATAGTGTTTTATATTATTGAAAAAATAGGTCGATGAAGGTTTTTACTTCATTCAAACTTAGGTAAACGATCTGTAAGTCATTGGAGATGTGTAGAAATCATTCACACTTCAATTAAATACATGGTGTGACTGCTATGACTCAATGTGTCATGAAATTTCAAGAATTAGATTCACCTCAAAACTGAACAAACACATTCATATTGTTTTTATACTTTAGGACAATGATCCATAAGTGATTTGAGACATGCATGGATCAGTCACACCTCAATCTGATGCACAATCGGATAGATATGTCTCTATGTGCCTATTTTTATTTAAAAGTGACACCAATTTTAGTAGAAAGTTCAAATGGCCTACTCCAAACTGAGAAAACACATTCAAATTGTTTAAATACTTTTGTAAAATGATCCACAATTCATTTGAGACACGTTGGAATCAGCCACACCTCAATTTGATGCATGATGTGACTGGTATGACTCCAAGTGAATCTTTTTATTTAAATTTGACATCAATTTTAGTAAAATTAACACTTTTTGTTAATTTATATTTATATATTATTACTAACATAAGAATTTTTTTCTTATACAGGTGTATTCTTTTGCTTGAGTATGGGTTGTTTTTTCGAATATAGCATGAGTCGGGTCAGAATTAAAAGATAAAAAAATTGATGTTTTTGAATGTATGTAATAATTTGTATTTATGTAATTGTATAAACTAATGTTTAAAATTTCTATAATATAGTGTTTTTATTATGTTTTTGTTTTAAATATCACTTCTTTTAAATCTTGTATTAGGACTTGTTTTTGTTTATATCTGGGGTGTTTCTAGTGCTACGGTGTACTGTTATAGCACAGTACAGAATGACCCTTTATCCGAACTGATTAAGGACACATTTACGAGTGCTTTTTTGAGCACCGATAGGGGAAAACTTTATCAATTATTTTTTAGTTCTGATAAAATACTAGGTCTTTTAACATCAATCATGTATTCAGTGATTTTCTAGCACTGGTAAAATCCATTTCTATCACTTTAAAAGGCATATTTTGTGGTAGTATGATATCTTCGAATTTAGAAATTATATTATTTAAAATCTAAGATCACCCCATTCTTATTTTTATTTCCCATATGATTACAAAGATTTAATTTTTATTAATATGAATGGATATTCTAGTAGGAATAATGATATTCTCAAATAAAAATATTATGTTATAATTTATGATTTGAAATGTAATTTAAGATTCAATTATGTATCTAGTTTTTCAATACTATTAAAATATTTATTCCTTTGGGATGAAAATGTATGTATCTAGTTCCAATGTAATGAGGTGAACAACACTCTAGGATTCTAGGGATGAAATATTTATAGTTTTTTTATAGGAAATTTTATTATAAATCTTGAAAACTGAACTTTGTAAAATGTTGATCAGGGAATATAACCCTATGCTGGACATTGAGAATATTCCCAAAGAGACCAATATTATTATTTTTAGATTTTATATACATAAAATTTTAATTTGTGTAAATTTTTTCATTAGTTTTTAAATTTTAAATTATTATTCATAATGTTATGATAAAATCTAGTATATGCCATTGTTCAGAAATGCTGCCTATAATGAATAGAATGGAAACTGTATCACTATACCTAATATATATAGATATTTCATTCATGGGAAAGATAATTAAGATATATTTGGAGATGGAATTGAAAAAATTATAACTATATTGGGATATATGACTCAATTTATGACCAATAACCTTGCACACATAGAAAAACCTACTGATCTGTAATGCAGTGTAACAATGTTAGACAATTTCATGTGAAAAAACCTCCATCATTCAATAGAACCAAAAATCCATTTGTAGTTGAGTAATGGATACGTTACATAGAAAATATATTTTTCACTTTAGGATGTAATGAAAGGGAGAATGTTTTTATAGTAGTTTATATTCTCATAGTGGATGCAGATAAATGGTGGTCATTGATTCAAAACACTTAGGATATAGAGGAAATATTTAGCATGGATTAGAAGTATTTTAATGAAATTTTCTTGGATTTTTTTAAAATAAGCAAAGTGAGGATATGGAGAGACAATTAACGAGCCATTGAAAAAAGGAATAAGAAATTTTTTTAAGCCTGAAGATAACATCACAAGATTAGTAAGGCATGCTAGAAACTATGTATGCAATCCGAAGAGTAAGATTGACCATTCCTTTGATGGGATTAAAAAAATCCTATAAAGGGAATTAGTCTCCCAAAATATTTCATCATACAAGGATATGGTATCATGTTATATTAAGATAGGGAAATATTATCTATGTGTTGTGGATTTTAAAGAAATCAAGATAATAAGAGGATGGATGAATAAAAAAATTGATAAGGGGAAAAGTGAATGGGGGATTTTATAACATGTGATACACGTGGAAGGAAAAACATGGTATGTGCTTAAATGGAAAAGGATTTTGCTTTATGTGTGGAGAAAAAGTCCATTATGATCATGAATTCAAGGGTAAGATAGAATCCATAAAATTAAAGTGCTTTAAATATAAAAGGATGAGGCACTATGCCAACCAATTCCTCAAATGCTCGGGGAACTTAGTGAAAAATAATCTAAGGGGAGAATCCAAAAAAATATACAATTACTACCATCGAAGAGAAAATTTCCCTCTAATTTAGTGAAAGGTAAACTTATCACCTACTCTAGGATTTAAAATGATTTATTTTATTATGGTTCTATCCACTATTTTATATCTGAATAATTTTATAAGGGTATCACATCACCTCCTCAATGACTATATGTTGATTTGGTAGTAAAAACTTCTAATTTTAGGTTAACTATATCAAGTATATATCACCTATCTGATAGAAGTTTGTGGTAATTTTATTCTTGAAAATATTATTATTATTCCTTGAATTTAATTTTATGGAATTTTGATTATAGATTGGGTATCTCAGAATTGTTACTATATTGATTATTATGGAAGGAAAATTACATTTGATGTTTCAAATCAATCGTTAATCATCTATCAGTGTGAGGATGAACCTGAACGCACATTGAAAATTACTTCCATTATATAGATTTTACTACCTATTCATGAGAGAAATTTATATCAAATGTTTAGGGATAAACTCAACATTGAAAATGTGAATATTATTCAGAAATATATAGATGTATTTCTAGAGGACTTTGATAGTATTCCCTGAATCATGAAGTTGAGTTTTCAATAGAACTCATACCTAGTGAAATTCATTTTTCAGCAACTCCATATATAATGGACTTAATTGTGTTATAGGAATTGAGGAATCAAATCCCTGATTTGAGATATAAGGGATTCATTCAGCCTAGTGCTTCACTATAGGGTGCAACTATTATTTATGTTAATAATATAGGTGGTTCAATGCATCTTATCATTTCTTATAGAGAACTTAACAAGATAACTATTAAGATCAAGTATTCTATACCCTATATCAATGATCTGTTTGATAAATTATGAGGATATATAAATTTTATAAGATTTATATTTGATCTGTATATCATCATATAAGGATCAAGAAGGTGGATATACCCATAACAACCTTATGTATGAGGTATAGTCATTATGAATTTATAGTGATTCCATTTGAACTTACCAATTCTTCTATGATCATCATAGATTTACTTAGTAGAGTCTTTATAGATTACCTTGATGAGTTTTTGGATGTCTTTATAAATGATATTATTATATATTTTAAGAGAAAGGAAGACCATGAAGAACATTTGATAATCATTTAGAAGATATTTAGGAAGGATAGGTTGTATGCTAAATTTTATAAGTTTGAATTTTTGAATCATAGTGTTTCATTCATGGGCTATATAATCTCAGGTGAGTATATATTGATGGTTCTAAAAAGGAAAAAGATATTGAGAAATGTCCTAGACTAACCAAAATAATCAAGATCCATAGTTTTCTTTGGCTATCTAGATACTAAATATGTTTTTGAGATATTTATCATGACTATCTAATTGAATCACCTAGTTGTCTCAAAAGTGGGTTATGTTCTTGTGGATAGATGAATATGAATATAATTTCAATAAACTAAAGTGAAGGTTTTCCAACATGCCTATTCTTACACTACCCTATAGTGTAGAATGGTTTTTGATCTATAGTGATTCATCAAATAATGGACTAGGATTAATCCTCATGCAAAATAACATTGTGATAGAATATGCCTCTCAACAATTATAAAATCATGAGAAAAATTATCTGACTCATGATTTAGAGTTGGCAGTGAAAAATATTAATTTGAAGATACATAGGAATTATAATTATAGTGATAGGTGTGATATATTTACTGATCATAAAATTTTGATATATATATTTACCTAGAAAGAGTTGAGTATTCACTAGAGAATATGGTTGCATTTGATTAATGATTATGGTTTCTCAACACATTACCACCCTGGGAAGGAAAAAGGTGGTTGATTCCCTGAGTCAATAAGACTATTCTATTTTTACAAGTTAAATATTGAAATAGATCCAATATTTATGGATTTTAAGAAGAAATATCTTGAAATCATGTTTAAAGGGTAAATATATTATCTTTCTCAGATGAATGTTCAACCATCAATCCATGAGAGGATTAAGAAGGTGTAAAAGAAAGATATGGAATAATAAAAGAAGGTAAGGAATGTTCCTGAGTTCAACCATGATCATGATAGGATGATAAGGTTCAATAAATGAGTATGTTTCATTTAAATATTAGACCTAAAAATGGAGCTATTAGATAACGCTCATAGTTCATCAGTCTCTATTCATACTATAAGTATGAATATGTATAGATTTTAAGGAGTATTTTTAATGAAAAAACATGAAAAGGGATATTTTACAGTATGAAACCCGATGATTAGTATGTCAAAAATCCAATTAAGAGAGATATAACTCTAAAGGGATGTTATAACCATTACTGTAAAGACCCTAAATATTATAAATAAAAGTCATATTCTGATTTAATTAAGTGTCCTATTATATATCATGGTTATAGAAAACACATTCTCTTATTTTGTTTTATTATATTCTATAAAATTTAAATAAACCATTAATAATCCTTACCATTTATAATATAGAAAATTAAAAGTGATCACTTGATTAGTATAAATATAAGGTTTTTATAAATCTAACTAAAAAAGAAAAAGGAAGTGATGACTTCGACTAGTAGGATTGTACCCTACGAATCCCATTTATCAGATCTTACAAGGGAGATAAAATCACTAGGATTTTCCCTTGACCAAGACCAACCTGAGATCTAACAACTTAAGTATGCACGAACTATTTATGAGAGAATTTCAAGCTCATCAAGATCATGACCCAAACCATGTATGCCGAAAAACCCCATGAATGTCTCACCATCGAACACCATACTCTAAAGGAATTTTCTAGTGTATTAAAGGGATATGTACCAATAACAGAAGAATATGAATATGCATATTGTATTTTTAATAAAATTATTTTCATGTTTTCTTCTTATCATTATTTTATAAATAATTTTGATTTTATAGAATACAACTAAAATTATATTTTTAATTAGTATATAATTTAAATTAAGACATTTCTTTAATGAATTAATGGATTTTTGAAATAAATTTTATTTTAATAAAATATTATTATTAAATAATTTTTATCAAATATAAATGATCATATAATTTTTATGAAGTCAAATGTAATTTTTATACGGGTTCAAAAACTATCATTCTCAAAAAACTAAGCATTTATCAATAAATATTGATTCTAATTTTAAAAGAGAAATTACAGATATTTATAAAATTATTTATATAAAACAAACATTATTTTTCTAATCATAATAATGAAATTATCCAATAGTGATTTTTTCTTAATTTTTTGAGATAGTCAAATTTTTGGGTAAAACATAAATACTGTATAAATACAAATTGTGTATTATGACATCATAATGACATGAAGTGATGTAATAAATAATATAAAAGAAATAAATGACAAAAATATATGTTTTCCCTTTAAAATAATGTGATTTTATGTTGATTTTATTAATTTTGTAAACCCTTTATGAATCCTCCAAAACCATTAATATATTTTAATGTTTTAAAATCATTTCTTTTAGAGTATGAATCACTTCCACGTCATAAATGTTATTATTTTATTAATTTAGGACCTTTCCCTTTATAAAATAATTGAAACCACTCCCATTTTAAAGAATCCATAGGCCAAAATCATGGGAATGTTTTTGGTTTTGGTTATTTTATTATATAGAGTCCAAAACCTATGTTTGAGGAATAATAAAGTATTACACACTGATTTACAATATAAACCCACCCAATATCCCATTTATATTCAATAAAAATAGCTAGATAACATCCTTAATCTTCCTTCCCTTCTTTATAGTCCTCCCAATGTTCCCTCGAGCTCTCAAGAAGCTCCTCCGAAGAATTTCAAGTGACACTCTCAAGGTAAGGGTTCCTCTCATTATACTCTTTAATAAAGTTTCCTCATTATCTTATTCCTTACATTACCAATTCCAAATGTTGAGATATGTATTTACATATCCCTAATAATTCCCATTTTATGTCCAAATTATTAGAGACACATTTCTCTCTCATCAACCCATTTTATGAATTTTTCAGGGACACAATTATATAGATGAAATTTTCAGGGACACAATTATGTAGATGAAATTTTCACCGTGATTTTTAGTGAAAAAACAATTGTGTAGTGAATACCATACCCATTTCTAATCATGGGTGTTAAAATTTATGCACTTATACTTCTTTTACTTGGGACATACATGTATTTATTATACATTAATTTATTGTCGAATAAAATATGATGATGAATTAATCCATGTTGTATGATCTATGTGTCCCATTTAAGCATGAGGAAAAAATGAAATTGATGGGTGTACCCAAAATTATATAGTGAACCAATGAATTGGGTAATTTTTAGTCTCATGATATGTCATGTTGGGATATGGAGTGAAAATGATTCCATTATGGGACTTTTTCTATCATGATTTCTTGGCAGTTATCCTTGACATATTTTTATGATGATGTTTTTTATGTTGTTTCCACATTTACCATGTTTCCATTATATTATCATGCTATATCATGCATCACTACTAATATTTATGATAATAAACAATTTTATGTCCTATTGATATACCTATCATCTTAAATTCATTATTAACTTCTTAGTATTCCATGTTTATTCCTTTATTGGGCTTTATAGATCACCCATTTTTTATGTATGTCCCCAGGTTATCCCATCTAGTTTTAAGTATGAGCATGTTAAGGAAGTTTTAAATAATGATGTTGTTTTTCATAATTAAATTTAACATACCTAATTACCAAATACACTAGTCTTATCGATCTTTAGGTTTTTATTATTTTTACTTTTATGCAATAAATCAATAATTAATGTGTAATAAAGAGTATGGCTATTACAGTGGGTGTTAGAGGAAAAGCTTAGATATCATTGTAATCGGGATTAAAAAACTCTAGTGAAATACATTGGGATAAGACTAACTATAATAAAACATACATAAATTTTGGTATGTTTATATTCAGTGTTTTATGAATAATATACATTTCTATCAATAAACTACAAGTGGATGTTGCTCTGGCATATATGTAAATAAGAGTAAAACCTGAAAACACCACGTTGAGCTAGACTCATCCAAGAAGTAGTGTATGAAAATGGGCCTTACTACAAACATTATCTAACACTCACAGGGAATATACTTTGGGAAATTCATACTCTCATTGTGAACTATTATTATGGGAAAAATACCCATTAGAATATATGTTAGGAAATAAATCATGAATAACATAGATTAAAGCCTAGAAATTCATAGTTAAAGAAATAATTGTAATTTATAAGTTATACCTTTAAGGTCATTGGATTATCATTTATGTGTTTAATATTTTAAAAATAATCATCCCTAATTTTTCCTTTATTATAGACAAAGGCCAGAAATAGGAGGAATTAAGTAAACAATCAATGCGATGATCAATGTGATGACTACCCCAACAAGATGCCCAAACTGATAAGAGTGGGAATTATAAAATTTATGCCAATACTCTCTTAGCTGAATCAGGTTTTATATAGAAACCTAGATTAGGAGGAGCGTCCAAATCCCCAAAAGAAAGAACCATATGCAATTTAGACCTTTATGTGATAAAGGCCTCTGAATTTCAATGGATCATCTGATTCCTTTATCATGGAACAATGGATTAACTCAATTCATAATATCTTCTCCATACTTCAATATTCTAATAAAGAGAAGGTTCTACTGGCTATTTATCATATGAATTGAAAATATTATTCATGGAGGACATTGATCAAGAATTCAAATCCTGAGGAAGATATTGAAGTAATGGGGTGGAATGAATTCCGTAAATCTCTTTTTGATAAATATTTTACTCACACTCTCTATATTAAAATGGAAAGGTAATTATTTTACATATATAAAAAATATGATTAATATATTGAGGAATTCAAGGGAAAATTCAAAATAATTTCATGATATGCCTCTTTCTTTATCATTACCCTTGAGTGAAAGGTTTACCACTTCTTTGGGGTCCAAAACCTAGTATGCATAAATCCTCGCTGATTAGAGACTTTGATAGCTCTGAGGAAATTGTCCAATGTGCCCTAAAAATTGAGATGAAGATTGATTATATCAAGGGTATCATAGGGATAAGAAGTAAAAAGTGGATTTTAATTCTAGAAGTCTTGTGAAGTAATCTAACAATGCTAATAAATTTCAACATCCCACTTGTCATGGGTATGGAAAGAAGCACCTTGGAAATTTCCTAAGGGGAATGAGGAAATGATTTAGTTGTGGGAAGGAAGGTCACCTAGATAGTGATTAAAAACATGAGAAACCCACCAATGTGATAGAGAAAAGGAATGTTTTGGTCAACCATTAGTGCATTGTTCATTTCTACAACTATAAGGAATCAAGGCACTTTGCAAACCAATGCACAAAGCCATGGATTTTCGAAGACAACCAACAAACTCCAAGGTAGAAAGGTTGATATTTTTCCATCACATCTACTGAGGTGGATCCCGAAAATGAAGTGGTGATGGGTATTCTAGTTATTAATTCAATAATAGAAAATGTACTTTTTGATTCTGGTTCTACACATTCCTTTATACCATGAATGTTTATTATAACTATTCAAATACCACAAAAAATCAAAGAAGTATATTTTTTGTGAAAATGAAAAATAGGTGTATTATTGTATCCCATGTATATAACTCCTCCCCTGTAAAAATTTTTAGGATGAAATTACTAAAGAATTTTTTAATACTCCCTTTGGTGTAATTTTATGAAATTATTAGCATGGATGGGTGTTCCTATATTGATCCAAAATAAATTAATGCAAGAAGGAAATCAATCTCCATTTCAAAAATCTTCCTCCGACTCTATACAAGTGTAAGTAGGAGGATGGATTTTCATTACCACCAAAATATAAAGAATTAATATTACTTCCATACAAGAAATAATATCTAGATTAAATTATTGAGTGTAAGGAAAGACTAATCCTTGAATACATGCCCATTGTGAGGTAATACATTGATCTGTTTCCAAAGGAATTGCTCGATCTTCCTCCTAGATGAGAGGTTGAATTTTCATTTGATCTTATACCTGGGGAATCATCAATATCCATGAATTAGTATAGAATGGTTGTTGTGTAACTTGAGGAGCTGAAGAAACAACTGCATGAGAATATGGATAAAGGGTTCATATTCCCACCTGCTTTACCGTGGGATGCACCAGTCCTCTTCATCAAGAAGAAAGATGGGTCAATGCACTTATGCATTGATTATTGTGAGCTCAACAAGATCAAAATAAATAACAAGTATCCTATTCCATGTATTTATTACTTGTTCAATAAGTTTCTTGATGTAAAATACATCTCCAAGGTGGATCTACAGTCGAGATATTACCAAGTTAGTGTGAAGAAGGAGGATATCACAAAGACTACATTTCGTAAAAGGTATAGGCAAAATGCGTTCATAGTAATTCCATTTAGACTCACTAATTCTCTAAAAATATTTTCACACTTGATGAGTAGAGTCTTTATGTATTACCTCGATAAATTTATGGTAGTATTTATAGATGATACTCTAATATAATCCAAAAACATAATGAAAATGAGAAGCATCTAAGCACTATTATAAAGATCGTATGAAATGAGATGTTTCATGCCAAGTAAAACAAATTTTATTTTTGGTTGAAGGAAGTATGTTTCCTGGGGAACATTATTACAAAAAATGGGATAATTGTGGACCCTTAAAAATAGAAGAAATTGAAGGTTGGATGAGGTCAAAATCTATGACAAATATCCATAGTTTCTTTAGATCAGATGGGTACTATCATTGATTTGTGAGAAATTTCACCTGATTTTCAAACCATCTAACCAAGATAACTTGGAAGGGATTCAATTTTTCTTGGAATGATGAATCTGAAGAGAGGATCAAGTAGTTGAAAAGGAGGCTCATCACTGCACTTGTACTCAAACTACCCATAAGTGGAGATATTTTCATTGTATTCAGCAATGATTTGAACAAGGCCTTGAGTTGTGTGTTAATGAAAAATGACAAAGTGATTGCCTATGCTTCAATGTAGTTGAATGTTCACAAACATAACTACCCAAAACAGGATTTAGAGTTAGCTAAAGTGGTCTTTGAATTTAAAATTTAGTGACATTACCTCTTTGAGGAGATGTGTGACATATATATGGATTAAAAAATCAAAAAGTATATATTCACATAGAAAGAGATAAATATTAACCATTGATGATGGTTGGAACTGATCAAGGACTATAACTAATCAATCCACAACAATCCTAATTAGGAAAATAAAGTGGAAGACACTCTATGTATAAAGGATCTAGAAATTCTATCATTAATGAGAATTGATAGGGAACCGATCTTCTTAGACTTGAAGAGGGTGGACATGAGAATCACAAAGGAAGGAACATCATCAATCTTTTCACAAATGATTGTTAAACTATATCTTTTGAATAGGATAAAGGATTCTCAAATTGATGATATGAAAATTAAGAAAATGTTTGAAGCTATCATAAAAGATAAATTCTCAGAGTTCAAAATTTATGAGAAAGGAGTCGTAAGATTTGGGTCAAGGATCTATGTACCATCAAAACCCACGTTAAAGAATGAGATGTTGGAAGATGCACCTAGTTAAACCATCTCTATCCATCCTGGAAGAAAAAATATGTATCGAGATCTCTAAAAACACTATTGGTGAAACAATATGAAGAAAGAGATAAAAAAATATACATCAAGACATCTTTTATGTCAGGAAGTGAAGGAAGAAAGGAAAATATCTAAGGGGACGATGAAGCCATTACCCATAACTACATGGAAATGGGAAATCATCACCATGGACTTTGTCACCAGACTTTTGAATAAATATATAGGAAATAATGATATATGGGTTATGGTGGACCATCTTATAAATACTTCACACTAAATTGAGATTTAAGACGATATCTCACTAGATTAACTTGCATGGATATATATTAGAGAAGTGGTGAGGCTGCATTGAGTACCACTATCGATTATATCCAATTGAGATCCAAGATTCACCTCCAATACCTAGAAAAGTCTCCAATATTATCTAAACACTAAGATGAATTTTATTATGGCCTATCATCCTCAAACTAATGGCCAATATGAGCATACTATTGAGACATCTAAGGAAATTTTGAGAGCACACTCAATGGACTCTAATGGAGAATGATATCAACATCTTCGTCTGGCTAAGTTCTCAAACAATAACATTTTCCACTCTAGCATCCAAATAGATCCTCATTAATCCCATTATGGGAATAAATATAGAACACTAGCATTCTAGGATGAATTCAATGAACTTAATCTAATGGGACCTGACATGGTAGATGAAATGGTAGAACAGGTAAAAACTATTCAGCAGTACATCAAGGTAGTCCAAATTCGATATAAGAGATATGTGGATAATCATCTATGAGGCCCAGAGTTTGATGTTGGAGAAAAGGTATTTCTCTATATATCTCCATGGAATAAATTCATGAGATTTGGAAAGAAAGTGTAACACCCCATGTTTTTAAAAATAAATTGAAATGCATGAAACATTGTTTTAAATGGATATTTATAACTATCCTTTAAACATAATTTTTCTACTTCTATGTTTTTAATTACTAAAACGGTCATCTACAATTCTGTTTAGAAAGTTATTTGGAGTCTAATGGAACCGAATTATTTTTGGTGAATAGTAACATACCCTTATGAATAGTAATATGACCCAAAATAATAGTAAATTTTATTATTATTTTATTTTATATAGGATTTAAGATAATGAAATTTTGGTTAATTTTTCAATGTGATATAAAAGCAGTTATAGTTTTAAAATTTTTATTTTTGAATAAACTATGATTTTATTTAAATATTAAATTAATAATATTTAGAAAATTATTTTCAAAAAATGGAGTTCATTTTTGAATTCTAAAAATCATGAAATGGTTAGAGTGAATTTTTGGAAATTTTTTGAAATTCTAGACTTTTTGATGAATAGTAAAATACGATAAAATACAATAAATGCTAAATACATGATTTACTGCATCATAGGTGATTCAAGGAAGATTTAAGACCACTTGGTTTGAACTCACATGCAATTTTTACCGTTTGGGGTCACATTAATTAAAACTACTCATAGTTTTGAGCAAAAATATTATAATAATGATTAAAATATTGTAAAATACCTCTTCTCCTCCACTATAAATACCACCCTAATTTTCCTCTTCCTCTCACACCTCTCACGCCTTGATCCTTACCTACATTATTCCCAATACTAATACCAAGACTCTTTCCCACTTTCTAGAGAATCTGGTCTCACCAAAAGGCCAAAACCAAAGGGGTTTAATAAGGATCTCAAGGAGAAGAGTTCAAGAGGTAAACATCCTCTTTTGTTTTCTTTCTTTCCATTAATTTTACGTTATTATTTTTAATTTCAACTGAATTATGTTGGTATATGTCATTACATACCCCCTTACGTCCCATATTATGTAATAATGATGAGAGATCCCTTTTCTCTACTCAAAATATTTTATAAAATTTTAATTGATGCCATTAGGCTGCCAAATTTTCGTAAGGGTTTTCTCAACTTTTATTTTATTTCAAGATTCCATTCTTTTTTTTCTCTCCTCAACTCCACTTATCCAAGAGAAATGAATGATCCATTATATTACATATTCTGTATTTAATCATGTTTATGGAATACTCACCATTACATTTCTTCTTCTCTTCCACTTATTCATGAAATTTAAATACCGTCCGTGATGTGTCGAATTACCGATATTATAGATGATGTGATTTAAATTTATTTTAATTACTTAAACACTGTTCATGAAACATTTTTTATTTTTGAAAATATTATTATTTATTTATTTAATCTTATATAAGGTTCTGGAATCATTTTATACACATGTTTTTAATTTATAAAACAAATGAGTTCATTAAGATCGAATAATCACCAAAATGACCTAAACAAATATCAATAATGTTTTAAATTTTGAATCATCATCATGTTAGAATTAAAAATAATAAATGGTGTAATTTATGGTTCTTTAAATATGTAAATAATAATCTATTAAAATTCCAGAGTTTCACTTCCATTCGACAAAAATATCCTTCATGAACTGATCACGGAAATCATGTAAAGAACGCACCCAAAACAATGCAGGGAACAAAATACTAACAATTAAAGGGTGAAATGATGTAATGAAACAATCATATAGGGTATTATAAAGATTAATATGTTTTATTAAGATATTAATAACACACTTTTAACAATTGTACAGGAGGTTTAAATGAGTTTTATGTAAGACAAACCCAAAGTAAGGGAATTCATAACCCGATTTCTATCCTTTGGTTTAACCTAATACTTCATCATTTATGTGGTATTAAAATTTTTTATGTGATGGGTTTTGTTTATATTATGTTTAATCTTGTGTATTTATAGTTTATATACATATTACATACACTCTATTAAGTCTCACTCGAATTATATGATATTTGTAAGGGGATTTTCTTTTAAAATCCTCTTTTAAAATTCTATTTTACGAAATTTAAAAACAATGTTTTTTATGGAAATATACATGTTGTATGATTATGTTATGGTTATTGGGAATAATTTATGATGAAGGGTGGGACCTATATTTCCCTCAAATTATTTTTGAGGGTTACAAATTAAATGGTAGTTGAGAGGGTTACAAGATTATGTAAGTAATGCCCCAAGATATATTTATAGTTTTATTTATGTTCTTATATTTTTTCAAGTTCTTATGGAAATATCATGTTTCACAAAGTAAGTATATATGGGTGATAAGTATGTATTTTGAAAATATTTTCATAATTTACAAGTATTCATGGACTAATATGTTCTTTCATCCTTTTCATATCCCATACTAAGATTTTTGTGCTCATCCCAAGTTTTTAAATGATTTTCACCGGTTATAAGGATGTGTAGGACAATTAAGGAAGCCGAGTTAAATGATTGAAGAATTTTCAAGAAAATCATGTTATATGTCAAAGGTTTTATATTTTAGAAGAAACAAATAATGTTTTTATGGTATCCACTTTGTATTAATGTGTACTATTATGAACTTATTATGTCCCAATTATCTAATGATATAAACTTGAAATGATCCTAAATGTGAAAGGAAGTGATTTCTTGACTAAATTAAATATTATGTAATTTAATAAGGTCGAGTCCTTATAGTTGGTATCAGAGGATGGTTTAGAAAAGTTTAGGGGTTAGGGTGACATTAATATAATACCATAAATGATTTTTACTATATGATTAATTTGAAATGTTATAGAATTTAAAGATACCATGTTTCTTCGACTAAGACATTTTTCTTCAGAATGGTTGTCCACAAAAGAAATAGGGATCCTAAAGAGGAGAGTCACCGACAGAATGATATCCTTCTAAATCTATAGCTCGGAATGGTAGGGATTGGAACCATGTAGTTTTTGATAGTAATGGCTCAACTGACCCAAGAAATAAAGGGTGGTGGAATCAATGTAAGAGAAAAAATAGAGATACCAAAACAGAAAATGACAATAGTGGACCATTTTATGAGAAAATAACCTCCTGCTTTTAATAGATCATTTGATCCAGTAGCGATTGAAGGATGGATTAAATCCCTTGAAAAGATATTTGATGTAATGGGTTGTTCAGATAATTAAAATTTAAGTCTTTGCATTTATCATTTTGAAGGTGAATCTGATTAGTGGTGGTCAATGGTAAGAAATATCAAGGATAGAGAAGATATTGATGCCTTAGATTGGGATTAATTTAAAAGTATTTTCCTTGAAAAATATTTTCCTAAGGTGGTGAGACTTAGGATGGAGAAGAAATTCCTTGAATTAAAGAAAAATGAGGAGGATTCAGTGGATTTGTATGAAGAAAACTTCATCCGACTAGTGAGGTATGCTTCAAATCTTATTCTGGATCTTGAATTCAATATCAACCGCTTTTACTCAGGATTGAATCCAAGGTATCGAAGGGCGTTGGGCTCTCGTGAATTTAAAATTTATGAGAAACTTGTCTGATGTGTTGAGAGGGTAGAGATGTAGTTTTATGATGATCATGTTCATTTTGGAAATAGGGAGAAGAAATGGTTTAGATGGAAAGAGATGGGTAAGAATCAACCAAAGAAATCTAATGGTAAGATAATCTATTTTCCAGTTTCTAAAAAGTGTGTCAAGAAACACCATGGGGAATGTCTTACCAAAACTGGGAAGTGTTTTCGATGTGGTATGTTTGGACATATGGCCCGAGATTGTAATGAAAATGATCTTAAGAATAATCCTATTAAGGTAACTATTAATTGTTTAAAATGTGGTGGGATGGGTCATTATGAAAATGCTTTCCCAACGAGGGATCCAAGTGAAGAAAAGAAGTGAGACTATTAGTAGAAAGGTGTAGTGAGATATTTTGCGACTACATAAGTAGATGTTGGGCTATCCAATGAAGTTTTACCAGTTACTTTGTTTTTTTACTCATATTTTACTAAATTTTTGTTCGATATGGGGTATACACATTCCTTCATTTTTGAGAAATTTTATGTTAAATTAGAAATATCACCTAAAAAATGAGACTGAAACATATTGTTAAAACATTAGGGGTAAATATTATAGCAAAGAGGAATTATAAGAATCTTTTTATTGTGGTATATGGAAATACATTACATGAAAACCTTATTGTTTTTCCCTTAGTCAAGTTTGATGTTATTCTGGGAATGGATTGGCTCTCTATTTATCATGATAAGATTGAATGTAGAGCTAAATATTTTTTTTCATAAATAGTATTAGTTTGTATACAAGAACGAACCCATACAATTGATAATATATCAGAAATCTGACAAACACTTGAAATATGGAAATCAAAAGTTATCTTTCTCATATTGTTGAAAACAAGGGAACTGTTTAGATTAATGATGTGCTAGGGGTAAATGGATACCTTGATGTTTTTCCTGATGAGTTACCCAGTGTCATACCTGATCGAGAAGTAGAATTCACAATTGACTTAGTTCCTGATGCTAATCCAATTTCAAAACCCCCATATCTTATGTCTCAAATAAAAATTCTTGAATTGAAAAATTAGTTGGAGTATTTTCTTGATAAAGGCTTCATTCATCATAGCACTTCACCATGGGGTGATCTTATTTTTTTTGTTAAAAAGAAATATGTTTCCATTAGACTTTGAAATGATTATTGATATTTTAATAACATCACTATTAAAAACTAGCATCCTTTTCCTCATATTGATGACTTGTTTGATCGGATTTTGGGAACTCAGTACTTTTCCAAGAATGACTAGAGATCTGGATACCATCATCTGAATTTGAAGAAGGATGACATCATGAAAACAACTTTTCATACTAGATATGGGCATTATGAATTTGTTGTTATGCCATTTGGATTAACTAATGTACCTTATGTGTTCATGAATCATATAAATAAAATATTTCATGAGTTCTTGGATAAGATTTTGGTTGTGCTTATTGATGAAATTCTTGTATATTTTAAAAATAAAGAGGAGCATTAAAAACATCTAAGGGTTATTTTACAAAACATAAAGGAAAAAACTATATGGAAAATTCTGAAAGTGTGATTTTTGGTCGAAATAAATTTATTTTCTTGGGTAAATTGTAAATAAGGATGGAATAATAGTCGATCTTTCCAAAAAAAAAGTGGTTTATGAATGGCCAAGACCTAGAAATGTTACAGCTATTCATAGTTTTCATGGATTAACAAGTTATTTCCGACGATTTGTTAAGAACTTTGTATGGTTATCTAGACTTATAACTTAGTTAACATGAAAAGGGGTTAAATTTATTTGGATAAAAGAATGAGATGTTTTTTTAGGAACTGAAGAATAGATTGGTGAATGTTTTAGTTTTGGCCTTACCTTCCCAAAATGGGGACTTTGTCATCTACAACGATGCTTCATTGAAGGGACTTGGTTATTTTCTGATGCAGAATGATCATGGAATTTTTTATGCTTCAAGAAAACTAAAAAATCATGAGTTAAATTATCCCACACATGACTTGGAATTGACATGTGTTGTTTTTTACTTTGAAAATTTAGAGGCATCATTTATACATAGCCAAATGTAAAATATATACTGAACATAAAATTCTGAAGTATATATTCACTTATAAGGAATTAAACATGAGGTATAGAAGATGGATGGAAATGATAAAGGATTTTTATTTCATGATCAATTACCATCCAAGAAAAGAAAACATAGTGGAGGACTCCTTTAGTGGAAAACATCATGCTTAATTAACCAAATTACATTTGGAACATGATCACTTGATTAATGATTTGATTAATTTTGGCTTAGAAGTTGTTGGTATAGAAAATAACTCTTTTTTGTTTTAGGTTTCAGTGCAGTTATCATTTTCAGCTAGAATTAAGTAAGCAAAGAAGGAATACCATGAGCTACAAAAAAAGGCAGAATTGGTTAAAATGGGTAAGTTGCCCGAATTCAACCTTGATAATGATCGTGTGTTAAGATTTGGAAAAAGGTTGTGTGCGCCTTGTGATTCTCAGTTGAAGAAAGATTTGTTGTGTGAAGCTCATTGTTCTCCATTTTCAGTTCATCCTCGCTGTACTAATATGTACAGAGACCTTTGGGAGTATTATTAGTGGGATGAAATGAAAAGAGATTTTGCTGATTTTACCATGAAATTTTTGACATTTCAATTGGTTAAAGCGGAGCGGTAGTTACCAAAGGCAATGATTCAGTCTTTTCCAATGCAAGAGTGTAAATAGGAGAATGTATCTATGGAATTTGTGGTGGGACTACCTAATACTTATCGAGGTAACAACATGATTTGGGTTGTTGTTGATTGGCTGACTAAATCTACACATTTTCTTTCTATTGGAGATACAATATCTTTATATCAGCTTTCTTGAATGTTCCTTAAAGAGATTGTCATGTTACATGGAGTTCCTCTTTCCATTGTATCTGACCAAGATCCCAAGTTCCCTTATAACTTTTTCAAGGGGTATCAGAAGTCATTGGGCCCAAAATTAAATTTCAATACATCTTTTCATCCTCAATCAGATGGGTAGTCCGGATGAACAATTCAGAATCTTGAGGATATACTTCGAGCTTGTTCAATAGACTACTAGGGATGTTGGGATCAGCATATTTCCTTAGTTTAGTTTTCTTATAATAAAAATTTTCATTCCAGTATACATATAACACCATTTGAGGCATTGTATGGGAAGCGATTTCAGACTCTAGAATTTTGGGATGAAGTTAGTGAAAGAAAGTTGATGGGTCCACAATTAGTAGAGAAAGTGGCTGAGAAATGTAAGATGATCCAGCAACACATGAGGAAATATCAGAGCAGGTAGAAATATTATTCAGTTAATAGAAGGAAACACTTCCCTTTAGAGGTAGGTGACCATGTTTTCCTTAAGATCTCTCCTTGGAAAAGTGTGATGCGTTTTTGTATGAAAAGAATGTTAAGTCCACAATTCATTGGTCCTTTTGAAATCATGGAGAACGTTGGACCAATTTCATATCGAGTACCTTTGGCTTCGAGTTTGTCTCATGTACAAATTGTTTTTCATGTTTTAATATTGAGAAAGTATGTGCCAGATTTAACTCATGTTTTGAGCCCAGAAGTAGTTCAGCTATAAGAGGACCTTTCTTATGAAGAGAAACCATTCCATATTATTCATCGAAGGGAACAAGTTTTGTGGACTATGTTAATCCTCTGGGTAATGGTTTTGTGGAGAAACCACATGGTTGAAGAAGCAACATGGGAGTCTGAAAATGCTATTAGGTAAAGGTACCCTCACTTGTTTAATTATTAAATAAAATTGTGAGGATGCAATTTCTAGAAGGTGGGGATAATTTAACACCCCATGTTTTTAAAAATAAATTAAAATGCATGAAACTTTGTTTTAAGTGGATATTTATAACTAGCCTTTAAATATAATTTTTTCCACTTCTATGTTTTAAATTTCAAAAAATGAATATCTAAAATTTTGTTCAGTAAGTTATTTGGAGTCTAATAGAACCAACTTAATTTTTGGTTAATAGTAATAAAACCTTATGAATAGTAACATGAACAGTAATATGACCCTAACAAATAGCAAATTTTATTATTATTTTATTTTCTTAAGGCTTTAAGATAATGAAATTTTGGTTAATTTTTCAATGTGATATAAAAGAAATTATATTTTTAAAAATTATATTTTTGAATAAATTATGATTTTATTTAAATATTAAATTAATAATATTTAGAAAATTATTTTTAAAAAAAATAGTTCATTTTTGAATTCTACATGTCGAGAAATGGTTAGGGTGATTTTTTGGGAATTTTTTAAAATTCTATAATTTTTTATGAAGAGTAAAATACGATAAAATATGATAAATGCTAAATACTTGATTTACTGCATCATAGGTGATGTAAGGTAGATGTACTACCACATAGTTCAAACTCACCTACCATTATTACTTTTTGGGGTTTCATTAATTAATAAAATTCATAGTCTTGAGAAAAAATATTATAATAATGATAAAAATAATGTAAAATACCTCCTCTCCTCCACTATAAATATCACCCTCATTCCCCTCTTCCTCCCACACCTCTCAAGCTATGATATTTACCTAATTTCTTCCCAATACCCTCCCAATACTCTTCCCCACGTTCTAGATCTTCTAGTCTCACCAAAAGTCTAAAACCAAAGGCCTTAATAAGGATCTCAAGGAGAAGAGGTCAAGAGGTAAACATCCTCTTATTTTCTTTATTTTCTTTCATTTTATGTTATTTTTTTAATTTCCTTTGGCTTATGTTGGTATATGACTTTCCATATCCCCCTTAATTCCCATATTATTAATTAATGATTAGATACTCCTTTTCTCTCATCAAAATATTTTATGAAATTTTAAGCATTGTCATTAGGCTTTCAAATTTTCATAAGGGATTTTTCAACTTTTCTTTTATTTCGAGATTCCTTTCTTTTATTTTTCTTTCCTAACCTACCCTTACCCAAGAGGAATGAATGATACAGTATCTTAAATTTTCTGAATTTCATCTTGTTTATGGAACACTCTCCATTAAATTTATTCTCCTCTCCCACTTATTCAAGAAATTAAAACATCATCCGTGATGTGTCAAATTACCGATATCGTGGATGATGTGATTTCAATTTCTTTTAATTACTTCAAGACTCATCATGAAACAATTTTTATGGTTAAAACAGATAATAATTTATGTATTAAATATTATATTAGTTTCTGGAATCATTTTATACACATGTTATTAATTTATAAAACATATGAGTTCATTATGATCAAAGAAACTCCAAAATGACCTAAAAAAATATCAATAATGTTTTAACTTATGACTCATCCTCATGTTAGAATTCAAAATTATAAATGGTATAATTTATGGTTCTTTAAATATTTAAATACCACTATATTCCAATTATATATCTTCACTTCCAATCGACAAGAATATCCTTCATGAACCGATCATGGAAATCATGTAAAGAGCGCACCCAAAATAGCACAAGGAACAAAATAATAATAGTTAAAGGGTGAAATTATGTAATGAAATGATCATATAAATTATTATAAAGATGATTATGTTTTTTATGAAATTAACAACACTATTTTAACCATTATACAGGTGGTTTAAATGAGTTTAAGTAATAAAAATCCGAGGTAAGGGAATTCTTAACCCAATTTCCATCCTTTGGGTTAACCTTATACTTCATTATTTATGTGATATTAAAATTGTTTGTGTGATGGATTTTTTTATATTATAATTAATTATTTGTATTTATAGTGTATATACATATTCCATCCACTCTATTAAGTCTCACTTGAATTATATGATATTTGAAACGACTTTTTTTAAAATCCTCCTTTAAAATTGTATTTTACGAAATTAAAAAACAATGTTTTTATAGAATCAATAATGTTGTATGATTATGTTCCGGTTCTTGGTAAATTTTTATAATGAAGGGTGGGACCTATATTTCTCTCCAATTCATTAGGGATGTGTGTGTTGGAAGTCAGTCGTATGGTTACTTAAAGTAAAACTATGATGGTTGCACAAATCGCAAGGTAGTCGTGAGGGTTACAAATTATAAGATAGCTGAGAGGGTTATAGAATTGTGTAAGTAATTCTACAAGATACCTTTATGGTTCTATTTATGTTCTTATGTTTTTTCAGGATCTTTTGGAAATCTCATGTTTCACAAAGTAAGTATATATGGGTGGCAATTATTTCTTTTGAAAATGTTTTTATACGTTACAAGTATTAATGGACTAATATGTTCTTTCTTTCTTTTCAAATCTCTTACTAAGAATTTTTTGCTCATCCCAAGTTTTAAATAATTTTAATAGGTTATATGGATGTGTATGAAAATTAAGGAAGCCGTGTTAAATGATTGAATAATTTTCAATAAAATCGTTTTATATTTGAAAAGTTTTATATTTTGGAAGAAACCAATACTATTTTTATGGTATCCACTCTGTATTAATGTGTACCATTATGCATTTATTATGCCCCAATTATCTAAATCTCTAAACTTGAAATGATCCTTAATTTTAAAGGAAGTTATATCTTGACTAAATTCAAGTTTTTTTGTAATGTAATAAGGCTAGGTATTTATAGAAAGGAAAGCTTAGTCCAAGATACATCGGTCCCATTGAGATCCTTGATCGCATTGGATTGGTGGCTTATCGACTAGCACTCCCACCTTACCTATCTCATGTACATTATTTATTATATGTATCCACATTTAATATGTACATAAAATAACTCTCACATGTATTGAATTCATAGGTGGTATCAATTGAGAATGACCGTTCCTATGAAGAGCATCCTTTGAAGATCATAGATTGTCGGGAAAAGATCTAGAGAATAAGACAATTCTCCTTATAAAAGTGTTGTGGAGAAACCTCATGTTTGAAGAAGAAACATGGGAACCATAAGATGTGATGAAACATAATTACCCTCATCTATTTTAGTGTGTGTAATGATAATATCAAGGGAAGAATTTCTTAAGGGGGGAAGATTGTAATGACCCGAACTGTTATAAATAAAATTCACCTTTTTATTTAATTAAGTGTCTTATTATATGTAATAGGTAATGTCCCAAACTCTACTAGTCCATTACATTCAAAATTATAAGTGTTTGGGTGTCCTGGACACCATTGGTGAGTTAGGAGTATGTCGGTGTCATTGGAAACGTGTCACCGTGGTGTCACCTATTAGTGACAATGATCTGTCACACTGGTCAGTTCCACCCATCAGTCTCACAGATTAGCTTCACTGATAAGATTTACAGATCATCTTCATAGATTGGCTTCACATATCAGCTTCACAAATCTGCTATACAGACCAGCTTCACAGATCAACTTCACTGATCAACTTCACTGATCAACTTCACGTGATTAGATTCACAGAGCAGCTCCACCAGTTTCACCCATCAGTCTCACTGATCTATGTCTCACTGATCGATTTCACCCATCAGTCTCACCGATCGGTGTTTCACCCATCAGTCTCACCGATCAGTGTTTCACCCATCGGTCTCACCAATCGGTGTTTCACCCCTTGGTCTCACCGATCAGTTTCACCGATTGGTCTCACCGATTGGTTTCAACCATCGGTCTCACCGATCGGTTTCACCCATCAGTTTTACCAATCGGTTTCACCCATTGGTCTCACCGATCGGTGTCACCGATCAGTTTCACCCATCGGTCTCACTGATCAGTGCCTCACTGATCATATTCACCAAATCAGTTTCACCCAATCAGTTTCACTGATCAACTTCACTGAATCAGCTTCACCCGATCAACTTCACCCGATCAACTCCACCGATCGGTTTCACCGATCAGTCTCACCAATCGGCCACTGAGGGGTGTCGGGGTTTCCTTCCCCTATTTCTAATAATGCTACTTTGAAGTCTTTTTATCCATTTAAAGTGGTTTATGGCCGTTTTAAATCCCATAAATGAAATCTAAAATCCCCCAAGAGCCGATAAACCCTTGACTTACCAAAACGTGTGGCTTTTTCCTTAGTGTTTCTCTTTTTTTCTGTACTTTTCATCTCCTCCCCTATTAAGAGTTTTTCCATTTAAAGGAAACACTTTAACTAATTTCCATTATTGACACCTCTCCAAGGAGAATTATTAAATAAAAATTAATTCCATCATGTGTAACCATCCAACTATGTGGAGAAACCACAATCCTCTTTTAAAAGAATTCAAGATTTCATATCCCGTAACTCCAGGATCTCACCTTTTATTGAACGAAGTTTTTTTTATTCTTTTGGGCTAGTCTATTGTCATTTCCTTGGTTCATTTTGAGTCTCTCTGTCCGAGGATAGTTTTGCTATGGTGCTGGAGCCTTTTATACTCACTATTATAGTCCTTAGAGTTCTTCCCCTGAAAGTAGCGCATCCATGGTTATTAGCGTGAGTAAGAAAACATTGATCGATAATCATCCATGTAGGGATTATTCCTCCATCTCTCTTTACTGTGAATCATGTGGGGGTGGGTATGATGATGTTCCCTCATGATGTAGATGGTACCAAATTTTAACAAATATAATAAATGAACCTTTAAATAATTAAGGGGTGGGAATGATGTTGTTTTTTTATTTTAGACATTTGTTGTTATATTATGAATTGTATGGGATTTTTTCCAGTGAAAATCGTGGTTGTTGGTGGTCCTTCCTTGTGTACTAATGATCCTTTGTTTTTGTGGTTAATCCTGTGATTGAAAGGATATAACATGGAAAATGGTTAATCATGTAAACTCGGTTGATTAAATGGATGAACAATGAAAAATAATCCTTGTGTGATCACCTCAGTTAACCAAACGGAAATTAGTGACCTAATGAATGGTGTGGATAAAACTAAAAAAAACATCCTTTCTATGTTATAGAGATATGTGGGGTGGCTCTTCTTGATGTCATGTGGGGCGATGTGGATGGGAATGGGATCCCCTGTTATTGAATTGTTGGTTGTGGACCTGATGCTATGTGGGGTCGTACGATGGGGTTTGGGTTGGTTCTAGTACTTTGATGGATCTCAGAGATCACTTTTGTTGTTTTGACTTTACAAGAGAACCAGGTGTTAGTGTTTAAATTACTACTTGGCTGTTTTCCTTCCATGTATTGTGGCTATGCTTATTAGTTTACCAGTTGTGAAGAATTATTTAGATGGAATCACTTGAATATGATAACAAGAATGGGTTTAATGGGTAATTGTCTTCCAGGAATGAATTGTTCTCTAGTTGTGGGTATTGTTCTTTTTTATGAATGAATAATAACGAGGGTGTTTGTATATGGGATGGTTTTGGAACCCTTAGGTTTGGATGAGTTCTTGTTTACCTATATGTATAAATTTAGTTTTTTGTTTCTTATTTACACCCCAACAAAGTTGACCACTTTGTTCCGAACACCCTCATTTCATGTGGTAGGGTGTTTTTCCAAACATTATATTGGGTGGATGGATATTATCTTCTTTATACTCCCTCTCTAGAGTATCCCTGGACTCTTTGAGCAAGCTATGACTTCCTGAGGTCCATTTCTAACCCAAGACTCTTCGGGTAGGGTATGTTATGGTGGTTGGCCTAGGTGTGTGCGGGCATGATTTTTTCCCAAGTGTCTTTGGGATGAGGCCCAGGTGTCTTCAGGCATGGATGTAGTTGTTCTAGACCAGGTGTATTGAGGCGTGTTTACATATATTTGTGGTGGCCCATAAGTTTTTTATTTTGGGGTGGTAGTGGGACTGCAGTGAATATGGCGGGGGAGGTATAATGCATAGGATGTCTTAAATAACTAGTGGGAAAGTGGTGAGGGGTACCCAAATGTCGATGTTCTATTACTATTACTTTACATGACTTTAATTATTTAGGGAGTGTGCATTAGTGAGGCTGGGTGGATATTTTTCATTGTAAGGTGTTTTCGTTAGCTCTATTTTCTCACAGGGTATTAGATTGTCTCCCCACTTGTGCACAAGAGCTTTTATTTTTCCCTACTGAGTATACTTGTATACTCACCCTATATATATAAAACCGCTTTCAGGTTTCAAGGAGGTCTTTGGGGACCACGTGTGACCATACTAGCTCAGACATCGGGACGATTGTCGTGGTTGTTTTCCTTCTTTTAGTACTTTCCCTTTAGAGTTTTCCTGTACTTGTATGGGTTTATTTTTGAACATACATATGGGAATGTGTATTGGCTTTATTTTACCTTTAGTTTTGGAGTTTCTTGGGTTTTTTATGATCGTATCTATTGATAATATTAAATAAAAAGGGTAATGACTTCCATATTATATGTGATTCTATACCCTTGGTTCTAGTCTCCACTCCGGGTCCTGTTGTAGGCGGGACTTGGAGTCATTATCTCTCCTTCTACTTGAGGAAGGCTATGGAAATTTTCTATCCATTCCCTAATATTGGTGATGGCGGGTCTGATAGAATGGTATTAGAGGAGATGGTTGAGAAATATGATGTAGATCAGGGTTAGGCATAATGAGGATTGCATGGGGTGGTAGGGAAATATTGTTACTCAATCATGGTACGTGAAATAGGACAGGGAAGATCGGCTAGGACACTAGATTTCAGGGCCCCCGTGATCCAATGCAAAGACTCTGGATCTACCAAATGACCAAGTGAGGCTACACTAATTGCAGGGTAGAGACCCAAGGAATGGTACATGCATCATAATTACTTGTGTTCCTGTGTGTTTTGGATGTTCTGGGAATTTAAATAAATAAAAAGTTTAAGAAAAATTTAAAATAAATATTATACACTACTCAGGCATAGGCATTTCTGGTTTACCTTGCAACTATGGAACCCGAACGACAACCATGAGTAGGGTGGGAAATTGAGGCCAATCCGGCTAATCTAGCTAATCGAAGGAGGGATGATCGAGAGGAGGAGGGTGACCCGTGGCAAAAAACGCTTCGTGTCTTTCAGCGGTAGACCCTCAGGAAGTACAAGGGTAGCGTCTCAAAAATGGAGACCGAAAACTGGCTTGAGGAGTTGGTGATAGTTTTCAGTTTGATCTGGGCTCTGGCTGAGTACTAGGTTCGATTGGTAGTCAGTAAAATGAAAGGATCAACATGTCAGTGGTGGATGATCTATCTCGGAGAGAGGATGAAGAGTGAGATTTTGTGGGCTGTCTTCGAGAAGGAGTTCGAGGTGGAATTCTTTTCTTGTACGATGAAGGCTGAGAAGAGGAAGGAGCTACTCTCCCTTTATCAGGGGAGTATGATAGTGATGGAGATGTGGATCAAGTTCAAGGATATCCTTCATTTTTCTCCAAACCTTTCTCCGAATGAGGAGTCTCGGGTGAGATGTTTAGAGGAGTCACTCCAACCTTCTCTTCAGTATGTTGTTACTCCCTTTACCCTACCGACGTACTTGGAGGTCCAGAAGAAGGCTAAAGTGGTGGAGAGGATGAACACACTAGGAGGTGTGTCACAAGAGGGGATCCATTTGGGCTCATCAAATGGGGAAGGCCTTCATTAGTAGGACTCTAATGTTAGGACCTTCTAGGTTTTAACTAGTGGGGAGCAGGCCCTAGTAGTTTCAGTTTTGATTTCCTAGTACCTGCCCCTTCCTTGCGGTCCTAGAACTGAGGTGATTAATCTGTGGTAGCCATGGTCACCTTTAGAATCAGTGCCTAGACCAAGTGAAGTATAGTGAGGGTGGGTAGGTTCAGCGCCCACCTCAGTAGTAGTAGTTTCCAGCTAGGCCCTTTCAGCTGTAGTAGTAGGGACATGAAGCTCCCATTTCTCTGAGAGTAGACGTTGCAAGAGGAGGCCAACCTCAGGGTGCCCCTTAGGGACCTAGAACAGGGCATGGTTTGGGAGGAGGCTAACAGCCGAGGGGAAGTGGAGCTGGGCGTGGGTAGTTGCACGTTTCCGAGGTAGTATTTCCAGCAGGGCGGGAAGTCATTCGAGGTACGATCAGCTTGTTTAACACTCTTCCCTATGCCTTGTTTGATTCAGGAGCTTCATAATCTTTTGTTACAACTGTTCTATCACATTCCTTGGGCCTAGATATAGAGAGAATATCTATGCCCTTGGTGCTGAGTATGCCAGTTGGGGGTCATACTAGCCTATTTGATGTTTATTAAGGATACATACTGATGTTGGGGCCACATCAGTCTAGTGTGGATCTCCTTCTGCTGCAAATGAAACCATATGATGTAATTCTAGGCATAGAATTTCTATTTTTTGCGCACGTTGTTATCAAATTCTTCCGGATAAGAGTCATGTTCTCCGATGAGGATGGACAACGTGTGGCTTTTGTTGGTGAATGGAGTTGTCAGGTGGGGAGACGACGTGTGGAGCCTCTTCTTTCTAAGTTGGTCAAGATTTCAGAAGAATCAGTGGATGCTATGATGAGGGATGTTCTAGAATTTTTTAGAGAGTTCCTAGACATTTCTTCCTAAGAGTTTGTTACTCTACCCCCTTAACATGATTTTGAGTTCGGGATAGACTTACAACCCGATGTCTTTCCAATTTAGATGGATCCTTATCGGATGTCACCTTATGAGTTATAGGAGTTGTGAATTCAGATTGACGATCTAATGAAGAAGGGTTTTTCCTGACCCAACGTGTCTCCATGGGGTGCTCCAGTCTTGTTCTCGAGGAAGGAAGATGGATGTCTTAGGATGTGCATAAACTACCATAGACTGAATCAGGTAACAATCAAGAACCATTACCCTCTCCCAAGGATAGACAATCTCTTTTACCAACTGAAAGAAGAAGTTTGGTTCTATAAGATCAATATAAGGTCGGGGTATCACCAGTTAAGGTTGAAAGATAGTGATATACTGAAGACTGCTTTTAGGTGCAGGTATGGGGACTTTGAGTTTGTAGTCATTCCGTTTGATGTTACAAATGAACCTATTGTGTTCATGGGGCTCATGAACTCAATTTTCCACGAATTTCTAGACCGTTTCATCACTGTGTTCATCGATGAAATATTTATCTACTCAATATCAGAGGAGGAACTTACTAATAACCTCATGATGGTCTTGGAGATCCTCGACATCACTAGCTCTAGGGGAATTTCTCTAAGTGAAATTTCTTGACATGAGAAGTTCATTTTCTTAGACATGTGGTGTCTCAGTAAGGGGTAGTGGTTGATCTGCCAAAGTTTGAAGGAATTGTATCTTGGGAAGAAACCAAGAATGTGATGGAGGATCATAGTTTCTTGAGTCTAGAAGGCTATTATTGGAGGTTCGTACCTGACTTCTCTCAAGTTATAACTCATTTGACAACTTTGACCTAAAAGGACCTAGCCTCCGTGTAGATTGAGTAGTTTTGGGCAGCTTTCATATATCCGAAGGAAAGGTTGGGTAGTGCTCTAGTTCTCGGGTTTCTAGATGAAGGGGTGTTGTTTGAGGTGTTTTGTGATGCTTCTGGACTTGGTGTAGGGTGTGAGATGATGCAGCAATGGGGATTGATATCTTAGAGATCTAAAAATTTACATCCTCATGATCATAACTATGAAACCCATGACCTAGATCTTTCAGCAGTAGTGTTCGTGTTGGATTTTTGGAGGCACTACCTCATCATGGATCACTTCATGGTCTTCACATATCATAAGTGTTCGAGGCATATCTTTACCCAGAGGGACCTGAACTTGCGACAGTGATGGTGGGTAGAGTTTATTCAGCACTACAACTTTGATATCTCTTACACTGAAGGTAAGTGGAACATTTTGGCTGATGCATTGAGTAGGAAGTCTCAGAGGGAAGCATTTCAGAAATCTATGGATTCTTAGAAGGCAATGAAGGAGTTGGATTCCTTAAACTTGGATGAAAGGGTGGATTGTGGTAGAGGTTGTCTGTTTCAGATGAAAGTGTAGTCCTCTCTATTGCGGCAGGTGGAGGAGTATCAATGGGGATACTTAGAGAGTGAAGTGATGCACGATCAGGTTGACCATAGAAATACCCCTGAAGGGTGTTCGGAGGATAGTTTGAATCAGATTATTTTATGAGGGAAGGTGTTTATTCTAGATACAATGCAAGAGGGAGTTCTCCATGAGTTTCATAACTCACTCGAAACAGTACACCTAGGAGTTTCCAAGATGTACCGAGGCCTGAGGGAACTGTTTTGGTGGCCCGGGGTGAAACAGGAAGTGGCAGAGTTTGTGGCAAGGTTCCTAGTATGTTAGTAGGTGAAGGATGAACACCACATCCTAGGAGGTTTGTTGCAGCCTTTAGATGTCCCCATGAGGAAGTGGGATGTCATCACGTTGGATTTCATCATAGGAATACCTATGTTTCAAGGAGGCTGCGATGCTATCTGGGTAGTGGTAGACTAGATGAAAAAATCAGCTCACTTCCTGGTGATCAAGGAGTTGAGTGTGGTTGATTCCTTAGCACAGAGATACGTGGATGATGTAGTGTGGTTTCATAGAGTTATGAGGTCCATAGTCTCAAATATGGATGCATGGTTTACCTCGCGAGTCGGGAGGGGATTGCATCATGATTTTGGCACCCAACTATGCATTATAACCACTTTCCACCCCCAGACAGATGGGAAGATAGAGAGTACCATCTATACATTGGAGGATATGCTACGATCATGTGTTTTGGACTTTGGGGGATCATGGAAATGACATTTTCCCTTAGTAGAGTTTGCCTATAATAATATCTATCACTCTACTATTGGCATGACACATTTTGAAGCCCTATATGGGAGGCTGTGATGTTTGACCATTTTCTAGCTCTAGGTTGGGGAGGTAGGTGTTCCTGGCCTAGAGGTAGTGCATAGCACAATAGAGAAGGTTCAACTTGTGCGTGAGGGAATGAAGGAATCCCATGACCAGCAGAAGTCGTATGTTGATTTTAGGAGGGGTACCTTAGAGTTTGAGGTTAAAGACCATGTGTTCTTGAAGGTTTCCCCTCGACGTGGGAAATGAAGGTTTGAAAAGGGGATAAATCTCTCTTCTAAGTTCATCGGGACTTTCTAAGTGTTGTGACGAGTCGGTGAGGTGGCATATCAGTTGGAATTTCCACCTCAGTTGGAAAGGATCTGTGACGCTTTCCACATCTCCCAACTTCGTCGATTTCTACAAGATTATTTCCATGTCATTGACTGAGTAGAGTTGGATATAGGGGATGAGACTACATTAATTGAGGTACAAGTGAGGATCAAGGATAAAAAGGAGAAAGTTCTTTGTAGATGAACCATATATTTGGTTCGTGTGTTGTGGAGGCACAGTGGCCTTGAGGAGAGTACCTGGGAGTGAGAAGCTCAAATGAACGGCCAGTACCTAGAGATATTTTTAGTTTTTGTTCCGAGCCTTCCCTGATGTTCTTGTTTTTTAACCTGATGTGATGTAATGCTAACCTTTTTGGGTTATGAGATGAGTTGTTTCCTTATCTTGTAAATGTTTATGAAAAGTATTGATATGTGGGGAAGGGAGAAACTAATTCATAATCAAGACACATCAACACAGATGCGATTAAACCTATGAAGGTGAGTTAGTGCCACCCAAAGTAAATAATATCTTGACATTGAGTAAATAACACCCTAATCCGTGTGTTGGTACAATGTGATCCTTGGGGTTTGTATGGATGTTTGGGGTGGTTTGTCCCCAAGAAATATCTTCCGAAGTGGTTGTTCGAGTTAATCTTGTATTCTTGAGGATGAGAATAGTTTGATAGGTATCTGATCTAATGGCCTGGACCCTCCTGGTCCATTAATTTTCCAAATTATAAGTGCTGGGGTGTCCTAGACACCATCGGTGAGTCAAGAGGATGTCAGTGTTGGTGGAAACGTGTCACCGTGGTGTCACCTATCAGTGAAACTGATCGGTCTCACCGATCAGTTCCACCCATCGGTCTTATAGATCAACTTCACAGAACATCTTCACTAATCAGCTTCACGTGATCAACTTCATAGATATTGTCCACTAGTCTCACCCATCAGTCTCACCGATCAGTGTCTCACCGATCTGTTTCAGCCATTGGTCTCACCAATCGGTTTCACCCATCAATCTCACCAATCAATTTCACCCATCGGTCTCACCGATCCGTGTCACCCATCGTTCTCACTGATCAGTTTCACCCATTTGTCTTAATGATTAGTGTCTCACTGATCAGTCTCACAGACTAGTTTCACCCATCAATATCAACAATCAGTTTCACCAATTGGTCTCAAAAATCTATGTCTCACTAATCATCTTCACCCAATCAGTTTTACCCAACCAGTTTCACTGATCAGCTTCAACCAATCAGTTTCACTGATCTGATTTACTGGATTATCATCACCTGATTAGCTTCACTCGATCAGCTCCACTGATTGATTTCACCGATCAGTCTCACCAATAGGCCATAGAGGGGTGTCAGGGTTTCCTTCCCTGGTTTTCCCATATCACAACTTTTAAGACTTTTTATCCTTTTAAAGTGTTTCAAGGCCATTTTTGAATCCCATAATGATATCTAAAATCCCCCAAGAGCCAGGTGACACTTGACTTACCAAAATGTGTGGCTTCTCCTCAGTGTCACCCTCTTCCCATATTTTTTATCTCCTCCCCTGTTATGTGGGTTTTCTATTTAAAGGAAACCCTTTAACTCACAACCGTTATCACCACCACTACGAAAGGAATTATTAAATAACAATTAATTATATCATGTGTAACCACCCAATTGTGTGGAGAAACCATGATCCTCCTTTAATTGCATTCAAAATTTCATATCCCATAACTCCAAGATCTCGTCTTTTATCACACATAGTTTATTTCTTTCTTTTGTTCTAGTCTCTTTTCCTTTCCTTGGTGTGTTTGGAGTCCCTCCGCCCAAGGATAGTTGTGAACTAGTGATGGAGCCTTTTCTTCTCACTCTTTGAGTCTATAGAGTTCCTCCCCTGCAAGTAGTGCATCCTTAATTATTGGAGTGAGTAAGAAAAATTTAATCGATAATCATCCATGCAGGGATTATTCCTCCATCTCTTTTTACTATGCATCATGTGGGGTGGGTATGATGATGTTCCCTCAGGATGTAGATGAAACCAAATTTTAACACAGATAATAAATGAACCATTAAAGAATGAAGGGGTAGAGGTGATGATGTTTTTTATTTGTTATACCATTGTTGTTATATTATAGATTGTATAATCTTTTTTCCACTAAAAATCACATCTATTGGTGGTCATTCCTTATGCACTATTGATCCACTGTTTTTCTAGATAATCCTGTGATTGAATGGATGTAACATGGAAAATGGTTAATCACTTAAACTTGTTTGATTAAATGGATTCCAAATGAACAATAATCCTTGTGTGATCACCCTAGTTAACCAAACGGAAAGAAGGAACATAATGAATGGTGTGGTTAAATCTAGAAAAAAACCATTTCTCAGTTTTGGTGATATGTGTGGTGGCTCTGCTTGATGCCATGTGGGGTGATGTGGATGGGGATGGGATCCCCAATTATTGAGTTATTGGTTGTGTACCTGAGGCCATATGGGACCATACTATGGGGCTTGGTTTGGTTTCAGTAATTCGATGGATCTAACATATCCCTTTTGTTATTGCGACTTTACAGTAGAACTGGGTGTGAATGCTTAAATGACTACTTGGCTATTTTTACTTCCTTTTCTTGTGTCTATTTGTATTAGTTTCCTGGTAGTGATGAATTATTTAGATGGAATCACTTGAATATGATTACAAGAATGGGTTTAATGGGGAATTGTTTTCTAGGAATGAGTTGTGCTCTGGTTGTGGATGTTGTGCTTTTTTATGAATGAATAGTAATGATGGTGTTTGTGTATGGGATGGTTTTGGAACCCTTAGGTTGTAATGAGTGATTATTTACCTATATGTATAAATTTAGTTTTGTGTTTCTTATTTGAACCCCATCCAAGTTGAGAACACCATGCTGAACACCCTCATTTCACAAGGGAGGGTGTTTTTCCCAACATCCTATTGGGTTGGTGGATATTAGCTCATTTATTCTCCCTCTCCTGAGTAGACCAAGTCTCTTCAGGCTGGCTGTGATGCCCTAAGGACCATTTTTAGCCTAAGACTCTTCGGTCATGGTATGTTGTGGTGGTTTTCCTAGGTGTGTTTGGGTAGGTTTGTTTCCCATGTGTCTTCGGGATGATGACCAAGTGTCTTCGGGCGTGGCAATAATTGTTCTAGAATAGGTGTCTTTGGGAATGGTTATGTATAGTTGTGGTGGCACATAAGGGTGTAGTTTTGGGGTAGCAGTGGGACTGTAGTGAAAATGGAGGGATATGTATGATGCATAGGATATCTTAAGTAACCAGTGGGAAAGTGGGGTGGGGTACCCAAATGTCGATGTGCTATTACAATTTTTTTAAAAGGTTGGGGCCGAAGCCTCAATTTATTATTTAAAGAAAAGACCTCTTTAGAATGTGTAGAGGATGACCCATTACATATCCAGAAGGCCCAATGCCAAGTGGACTGAAACAAGACTTGAACGCCCATTTTTTGGGGAGTGTGTGTTGGTGATGCTAGGTGGATAGTTTTTCTTTGCTAAGTGATTTGGTTATCTCTATTATCTCACATGGCATTAGATTTTCTCTCCAATTCTGGATGAATGATTTTGGTTTTCCTTACTTAGTATACCTGTATACTCACCCTACATATATAAAACAGCTTTCAGGTTTTCAAGAGGACTTCGGGGACTGTGCATGACCATACTAGCTCAGACATTGGGATAGTTTTCATTACTATTTTATTTTTTTGGTAATTTCCATTTGGAATTTTTCTTGTACTTTTATGTGTTTATCTTTGAACTTTCATATGGGAATGGGTTCTGGATTTACTTTTTTTCCTTCAGTTTTGGAGTTTTTTGGATTTTTACCATCATATCTCCTGATCCTACTAAATAAAATGGGTAATTCCTTTCATATTATGTGTGATTATATACCCTTGGTGCTATTTGGAACTCGGGGACCTATTGAAGGCGGGACTCAAGTGTAATTATCTCTCCATCAACTTGAAGAAGGAAGGGTCTGGCAATTTTCTATCCCTTCCCTCATCTCGGTGAAGGTGGGTCGTGATATCATGGTTATAGAAAAATGCACTTATTTTTAATAAATCATATCTAAAATAAATTATTGTCAAGAATATTTATCATTGATATTTATATTTTGTGATTGGGGGTAAAATTACATTAAAAAACACACACTACACACATAGATTGGAAAGGCAAGCCGTAGCCCCCGAGGGTTAGTTCACCTATCAAGACTTATTTATTTAATACATGGATCGTAGGCCCAGTGGTAATGAAGCCCATAAAATGGATGGAAATCCAAATGGAGCATCATGACTACATCATCCTGCATGTGTCACCAAACCTACTTCATGCCTATATCACTTTCTGACTTCGTCATGCCAACATCATGCCTTCATCACTACCTGCCTGTGTCATCATCTGCTTCATCGCCTGCATAGTACTATAATCGTTCCTATTCCCACCCAGATTTGAACCTTGGTCTGATGAAAAATTATATAGATCCTTTACCACCTTGGTAAACCCCCCAAATACAACATCTTTCTCATTGCTAATATATCCATTTAATAGTGATCACTTGATTAGTATAAATATTGGGGTTTGATTAATCCAATTGACATAGATAAAGGAAATGATGAAATCAACCAGTTAGATCGTACCATAGGAATCCTATTTATTAGAGATTCAAAGGTAGATAGAATCACTAGTCTTTGACCTTGACCAATCCCATGTTAATATCAAATAACTTAAACTTGAACGAAACCATTTACTAGGTAATTTCAAGCTCATCGAGATCATGACCCAAACCATGCACGCCAAACCACTCCATGAAAGTATCAGCACTACACCACTTACTCTTAGGGAGTTTAGTAGTGTATTAAAGGTATATGTATCAAGACCATAATAATATGAATATGTATATTTTATTTTCAATAGAATAATTTTCATATTTTCTTCTTATCATTACTTTATAAATTATTCTTATTTTCATACAATAAAAATTGTATTTTTAATTAGCATTCTATTTCAATTAATGTTTTTTATTAGAAGAATTAATGGATTTTTGAAATAGAAAGTATTTAAAAAAATATTATTTTTAAATAATTCATATCAAATATAAATGATCCTATAATATTTATGAAGTAAAATTTAATTTTTATAAGGGATAAAAACTATTATTGTAAGAAAACAAGCATTAATAAATATCAATTCTTATTTTCAAAGTAAAAATACACATATTTATAAAATTAATTAGATAAAATTAATATTATTTTTAGAAATAAAGTGTCAAAATTATCCAATGCTAATTTTTTCATAATTTTTAAGATAGTTGAATTTTTAAGTAAGAATTAAATACCGTATAAATATACAATATGTATTATGTAAACATAATGAACCAAAAATTATGTAATAAATTCAAAAATGGAATCCATGACCAAATATATTTTTTTCCATTTAAAATATTTTGATTTCATTTTATTTGATTTATTTTGTAATGCATTTATGAGTCCTACAAAACCATTAATTTATTTTAAGGTTTTAATATCATGTCTTTAAGAGTATGACTCACTTCCACATCAGAAAGTGTATTATTTTTTTTCATTTTGGACCCTTAACTAAAAAAATAATGGAAACCACTCCTATTTTTTAAAAAACCATGGTTAAAAACCATGTTTAGAAACCATGGGAAGGTTTTTGGTTTTGGTTATTTTATTTTATATAGTCCAAAACCTAAGCTGGAGAAATAATAAAAAAATTTCCACTCATTTCATATATAAACCGAACCAATATCCCATTTATCTTCACTAAAAATCCTTTTATAATGTCCTTACTCTACCTTCTACTCTCTAGAGTCCACCCAAAGTACCCCCAATCTCTCAAGAAGCTCCTTTTATGTATTTGAAGTCACACTCTCAAGGTAAGGGATCCTCTCATTCTGATATTTATTAATGTTTCTTTATTATCTTATGGATTAAATTTTTAATTTCTAATTTTGGGATATGTCTTCCCATGTCCATATTATTGGCCATTTTATTTCCAAATTATAAGAGAACAATTTATTTATCATCAACCCATTTTATGTATTTTTAAGTGACGTTGTTATGCTGTCAAAATTTTCAATGTGATTTTCCAAGACAAAACAATTGTGTAGTGAATACCATACACATATCATATCATGGGTGTTCACCTTTATACACTTATACTAAATTTAATTGTGACTTACATGTATTTATTCCACACTCCTTTATCATGTAATAAAATATGATTATTAATGAATCCATGTTATATGATCTATATAGAACACTTAATCATGAGAATGAAATGAAAGTGAAGGGTGCACCTGAAATTATATAGCGCTCCAATGCATTGGGTAATGTTTAGCCTCATGAGATCTCATGTGAAGACACATAGTGAAACTAATTTCTTTATAGGAACTTTTTTTATAATTATGTCTTGGAAGTTATCCTTAACCTATTTTTATGATGCAATGTTGCAAGTTGTTTCCAAAATTCCCATTTTTCTTTTAGGTTATCATTCTTTATCATGCATCATTTCCCATGTTTATGGCACTCACCCATTTTTTGTCTCATTGATATGACTATTTTATAAAATTTATTATTATATTCATGTGATGAAATTTTTATTCTTTTATTGGGATTTATATCACATCCCTTTTTTTATGAATGTCCCCAGGTTATCCCTTGATGTTTTAAGTGGGATCATGTTTAGGAAGTTTTCAATAAAGATATTGTTTTTCCTATTTAAATTGTTATGTAATTTAACTAATACCAAAATACACTAGACTTATTGATATTTCAGGTTGTGTTATGTAGAATATTATGTAATACTTCAAAAATTAATGTGTAATATAGGTAAGGGTTATTATAATTACCCATACCATAATGGAAGTGGGAAAATAGTACCATGAATTTCATTATCAGATTCCCCATAACTTCTAAAGGGAATGATACTATAAGGGTTTTAGTCAATCATCTTATAAAATTAGTATATTTTATTACCATTTGAGAATATTCATCTTATGATTGACTTACACAGTTATACATTGAGGAAGCGGTAATATTACATGCAATAACACTCTCAATTTTATTTGATTGGGATATGAGGTTTAGCTATAAATTTTGTAGAACTCTTAAATAGGATTTGGATATATAGTTGAGTTTCAACACTATTTATCAAACATATATATATGTTCATTCTAAGAGGACCGTTAGAACTCTGTTAAATATATTTAGATCTTTCTATATGATTTTTAATTGTGGTTGGGATCAATACCTTACTTTGGTGAAATTTTATTATAATGGATCTTTATAAATCCCTCCATAGAAATAAGTGTAAAAATACAATGTTCTGGAATGACATTTGATAGAAAAAGCTATTGGGACCTGATATTTATAATTAAAAGGAATAGAATTTTATATCTATTAAACATCACATAAGGGTAACTCAGAATCAACAAAAATGTAATGGTAATAATCTTTAGCAGGATCCATAATTTGAGGTTAGGGATAAGGTATTCCTATAAATATATCCTTGGAATATGGTTATGAAATTTGAAAAGAAGGTAACAATGAGCCCTAGATATATCATCACCTTTTAATTTATTGATCATATTTGTATGGTAGTTTATCTCATGGCACTTACATAGAATCTCTATCAAGTTCACAATGTGTTCCATGCATCTCTTCTAAAAAAGTAAATAAATGATTATTCACATGTATTGTACACAGAGGTTATAATATTAGAGAAAGATCTATCTTATGAGTAAAAAATTATGGATATTTTCAATTATAGATATAAATAGCTACTAAAAAATACCACTCAACTCAGGAAAATTTTATAGAGAAACTGTAAATTTGAGGAAGTTATGTGAGAACCTAAAGATGTGATGAGGCAGGAGTATCCTCAGTTATTTATATTAGAATAATATATTTTTGATAGTGAAATTATTTTTAATGGTGGTAGAATGTAATACCCTGGGATTTTAAAATATATACATATATTATCTTGAAGAAAATTTAATTTCTTCAATAACTTGCAGTACATGAAACCCCAAGTCTAAGTGAATTATAATAACCTAGTCATTAAATTAAAATAATTAATATAAATAACCACATTAAAAAAAATTTATAAATATTTTATATAAATAAAATATATTGATAAATAAGTTCAATTTTTTTAGAAAAGTCACTCTATGCTCCAAAAATACATTTTTCCTCAATATGGGTTTTATTGATTTTTATGAGAAAATAATTTATAACACTTCTATAAATTGAATCTTGAAAAATGGATACCATATTTGAAATCATGATGTTCAAATTTGGTAAAGAGTTCCATTCATTTTTATTAATTATGAATAGAAATAGTGGTAAAAAAATTTCACCACAGTAATGATAAAATGGGTAAAACATGGTTAAAATCATGAGAAAATGTATCAAAATCAATTAAAAACTTTACTTTATTTCATTTTAAGGTATAAATTCAACCATATCCACCCCAATATGACATTTTAGTTCCATTTTTATTGATAATGAAATTTATATTAGTGTAACTAATGAAAATTCCAAAATTTCACCCTCTTGACTTTAACAAATATAAAATTTTTATATAAGGATTAAAAGAGGATAATTTTTGTTATAATTACATATTTTAAAGATGAATTATTTTTTATCACAGTAAAATTTTTAAATATTTTAGAACCATAGAGTTCTTTACTAGAAATGAAGTATGGTTTGTGTTTTTTTCAATCCTTACACAAAATATTGGTGAGGTTGTATGGAAATATATATTTTAGTACAAGAAAGATATAATATTGAAGGTGATGTCATTTTTATAATTTGAAAAAATTTTGGGGTCCAAAATTTAAATTTTGGATTTCATTGTGAAAATTGGATTTCCATGAATAGTTTATGAAAATATGGAAAATTCATGAGTTTTGAGAATATGGTCTTCGTGAATGGTCTTTCGTGAAGGATCAATAAATGTTGATGGTGATCTACGCGACAACAACAAACATCACAAACGATGAAGAATTGGATCATTGTAAAGATTGATAGTGATATTTTCGATTACAAGAATTGGAGTATCGTGGTTGTGTGAAGAGTTTGAAGGTGGTCTTTATGACTACTTCAAATTTAAGTGGATCATCCTAAAGAAAGAATCGCTGATAATTTTTTTAAAAGATCTAGAAAATTATCCAAGAGGAGGTTGAGCATCGCGAATGGATGAGCCTATATATAAGAAGATACCTCTATTTACTGAGCATGAAAACTTTTAAAGAAAATTAATAATATTTTTGATTTCATGAATCTAGGGAATCTATGTGAATCTAGTTTTCTAAGAAATCTTGATAATCGTTAAAATTTATGTTTATTCTTGACTGATTCCAATGATTATGAGAAAATCAAGCTTCATGGTGATGGGGTATACCATGTTGACTCACTGAGCTTCGTGAAGGAAGTTTGTCCCATGCATGAAGTTATCTTTACGAACGTAGTTAGCTTCGTGAAGTTAATTTGTTCTATGAAGGTAGGGGTGCTTCACGAAGGAGCGAGCATTGTGAAGGAGCTTTGTAAAATGAAGTTCTCAATATCAGTTTTTAGTGAACAGGGATTTCAGTGTGCATAAACTCAGTTCATCGGTGAAAGAAGAGTCTCATAATTGATAGGGAAACAGACTTTAATAAAAATTCCTTGAATCTAAATTTATGTAGATAAACTGTGTTAGAAATGTCTCAAATTAGCGAGCTAAGGGGAGTCGATGGAAGTGTTCTAAGGGATGCAATGCGTTATCCCTAAAACAATGAAAAGGAAGTGTACCCAGCATAGAGTGACTGTGTCAAACTTCTATATCCCATATATAGTGAAGATTAATGGATTTATGTATGAATGAAACACTTTCAGCATATTATCCTTAGGTTATCCCTTAGTTGTGGACCAAGTAAAACTGTTGTGTTGTCCTTCTCTATGTAAAAGTTTTATGGATGATCGAAGCTAGGATATATGTTTAACAAGTTACTACCAATATGTGAACAAGATAAATCATATAAAAAAATTTTACACCCTCATTCACCCCTACCCTTTCATGGTTCTCTATGGTCCTATAAAACATTTAGTGGTATAATAATTAGCTGAAATGGTCATGCAACACTGATATAGTGTTTATTAAATTAACATAAAAATAAAATAAATGATTTTAAAAAAGTTAAAGGTAAATTAATTTGGGTGAATTACTATATTAAAAAAAAAAATTAATATAAAATATTTTAAATTTATTGAGGTATTATATTAAAATTCTAACTTTTTATCAGTGTCTTTAATGTCTAATTAAATGAGTAGTGTCAAAAATTACATTAATGATATTATATGAAAATAATATTTCATTAAACTATTTAAAAATTATAAATATATTTAAAGAGGAAAATGGAGATAAAATATGGTAAAAAATGTCATCCCTTTCCAATTTATAATTCAATATTTACCTTATAAGTAAAATTATAAACCTTTAAGATTGAAAAAGTTGTTACCAAAATTATGGTTAAAATTGTTTAATGAAGGGGTTAAACCCAAAGGTATGATTTAAAATAAACCCAAAACCTATTTAAATTTTATAGAATGATTATATTTATACCATAGTAATTTTTTATTAAAATATATGTCCATTTGGAATTATTTTCCTTGAGTATGACATTATTATATTTTAATCATTTAAGCAATTCCAAGTGTGTCCACTCCCCCCACTTATAAAAGGTCGCCCATTATCTCTATTATTTGAATCACATTGAGACATATAATATAGAAAATACCTACCCTAATACCATATTATAATCCTTACCTACTTCATATATCTTCTAATATATCAAAAATACTCTCCTTCCAAGGCTTAAGGTGTAATCCAAGTGAGGTTTCTCAATAAAGAGGTATAAATCTTAACTGAGTAATTTAAAATTTATTTCTTCTTATAATTCATCAAAATATATTGTACACATAATAAAATCATTAATATAGTACCATAAATATACTTATATTTTATTATAAGTATTGTAAAACCATTTCCACCTCTTTTGTATTCCATAAATAATGAAAACATCTCTCCTGTGTACATACGACTTACCATCTCCACACAGTGGCATAATTTATTTTTCATCACCATTTTACTTGGATAGTTATAATAATGGAACTAATGTTTATATATGTTATTTATTAAATACACATTCTTCTATAATTGTAATAACATATCTAAATTCTTACCTTTGAATCTATTGGGAAATGATAACATTAGTCATACGTATGTGTGGACCACCACCTCTACGAAACCGAGTGATTCATTTTTCATTTAAATTTTACATGAATGGTAATAAGGATAGATTAAATGAATATATATGATATATATGATATAATAATTATTTTATAAAGGTGAATTATTATTTACCATCCTCCTTTTGCATCCTTCAAAAAGTGAAAACTTTGTTCATGTGTACGTATGGCCTACCGTCTCCATGAATGATGTAATTTATTTTGATATCATTATATTTTATAGATGAGTAAGAATATATATATATAATTGTTAAAATTATTTAGATGATGTAAAAATAATCAAAGTATGAGGAAAAAAACTACCGAACCCAAACTTACATGAAAAATGAAGTAGTTATCACTCAAAACAATAATTTTAATAAGAAAGTTTTAATAAATGGGTGATAAAAAGGTTATAATTAAATAAAATATGGTATTATATATATAATTATGGGTTTTTAATATATTTATAATAAATATATATTTATTATACAATAGGTTTGGACATGTATGAAGGAAGTCGAACCTGAGGTATGGGTTCATTTCACAATTTCATCATTATTCAGAATTGTTTATTTTTAAGTCTCCAATAGGGGAATTAGATGATATTTTTATATTAAAACCAATAAAATCTTCTTCTAATTTATTAATTTATATAAATTTAAACGTTTCATTTCATTTTTATCTCTTTAAGTAATCATGTGGGTAAAAGAATATTTTTATGGAAAACCAACTTTATTTCTCTCTTTGATCAAAAATCCATTTTCTCCCATATCCATGACATATACAAATGTTTTCAAAAATATTTTTAGTACTATGATATGATTTATTGAAGACATTTTTATCCACTATTTACTTTTTAGATTTTTTTAAAATGAACCTTCTTATCATTTTTGAAATAGGTACTTTTTGACTTTTTACCAAAAATGTAAAATGCATATTTATTTCAATATACTCATCATGAATACAATTTTACACCATCCAGACCACTAAATTTGTTTAATATTAAATTAAAAATTTCCATGGTTATTTTCAAATAAATTTTCTTCTAAATATCTAACTCTTTTTAGTTTTTAAAAGTAAATTTTAAAGTGAAAATAGTATTTTCCTCAAGAATTTTTTGATGGTATTTTCCTCAAAAATGTTTTTCATGATATTTTTATGGAATTTATATTTATAAATGAAAAAATAATTATTTTAATTATTCTCTTATGTGAATATTCTATAATGACACCATCATTATTATTTATTTGGTTGATTTATGATCGGATTGACTGGGGAAAGTATTGTTATTTTTGTATGCTAGTTCTTCATGTATGAATATTTTTTGATTGTTAAGAAAAGTTGATTAAGTTTGATTGATTATTAAAATGGTTAAGGAATTAGATTTATTAAGTGATAGGTGGGACCCAATATTATATATCATTTCAATGCAATAGTAGGTCTCATGTGAAAAAGAAGTTAGGGTATTTGGCAGAGACCTTACCCATTTATATAAGTTGTCTTTACACAAGGCCCTAACAATATGTTTATGATGACTTAAGAGGAGTTCTCATATATAAGATTAAGATATCAAAAATTATAAATTCCATTATTATGAAATCATTTATTGATTTCCATGTGATCATTTGAATATTTTTTAGATCCATTTATAAGTTTCAAGATTATGTTATTATATATAAAGAATTATTTGATCACCATTTATTCCTACCATATTATTCATGAATTATTTATTCTATAACAACTTCCATTGTATTCATTCCATTATAAAAAACCTAAGATCATCCCATTATTATGGTTACTTTCATTAATATTCCTGGGGGTATTTTATCATTTATATTCAAGGATTTTCTATATATAATAATGATATTTTCAAGTAAAATATTATGTTGTAGTTTGTGCTTTCAAATATAATTTGGGATTCAAGTACGTATCTAGTTTACCAATACTACTAAATTATTCCATCATTCGGGGTGAAATAATTTTTATATAGTTTTAATTTAATAAATTAACCACAATCTTTGGGATCCTAGGGTGGGGTCTTTACATATATGATCCTAAAGAATCGGTATAACCTAGGCCTCTAACGACATCACCAAAAATTAATGATAGAAAGCATCATTCCTAAAACTAGGGTATCACCCAGCCACTAAACATCCTCCCCAAGGTCACCTATGTGTGAGAATAAATAACAACATGCTAAATTAATACCCAAGATAAACAATAATTTCTTGCAAATGAGAATAAACCTTTAAATAACCCTCTTTATTCTAAAAATCATTTGAAAACTCATTTGAAAATAATGATACAATATAAAAAACATAAGGAACCAACATGAGGAATCCTTTCAATATAAAAAATTAGGAACCAAAATTTATTCCACCACAATTTGTATCAAATTTGACGAAACACTAAAACCACTCAATAATTAATTTCAAACACATTAATCAATAAAATAAAACGAAATCATAAGAAAAATAGGTATTTTGTTGGAAAATTCAAGTAATATAGAGACACCTACCTTAAACTAAATAAAAATATGATTACTTCTCGAGGTATAACCAGGAACAAGAAGAGAGGATTCTCAAGAATCTATATCAAGAATAAATTTCATAAAACCCACATCTATAACCTCAGTTTTAGACCAAATGGAATTCTAAGGTTCTAAATTTCCTTAAAATAAGGAAGAACAAGGAAAGGGAATTATAATAGAGGTAGAAACAAATTGAAATCAAGCATTTCCTTGATGAAATTGAAAAAGGATAAAAGGATAACACTAAAGAATAAAGGAATGCATGCTTGCATGATAAGGATAAGGATGGACATGTGAGGGGGAGGATAAATGAGGAGAAAAGAGTTAAAAATGTGCGAGGACATGATGAATTTCATGTTTTTAAGTAACCTAAGTAGAATGAACAATTTTACAAACCATGAACCTTCTATGTGGGTAACGCTACTTTATAAAATTTTTGGTGTGATTTACTTGGAGAGTTTTTATAGCTTGACAACCCATGATGAGACCATGAAAAATTAATCAGTCCCCCAAATACCCTTCTCATATGGTTAGGTGAATGGTTACTACTACTCATTCACTAATCGGGAGCATCGAGATATTTTTCTAAAATAATTGTTTTTGAACCCTCACTCTCAGTAACTCCAAATGAAAAATTAAATAAAAATAAAACATAAAATAATCCATACTAGTGACTCAATGGGTGTCACATTTTTGTTAGTTGTGGTGATCATCAGTTGTATTCAATGATTTCTGAAGATATTTTCTTGTTGTAAAATCACTCATCACTTATAGTGCATCTATTAGTACCCATATTGATATGTGGATATCCTCATAATATGATCATCTATCCAAAGTTTGGTGTAATAAATTAATGTCAGGAAGCCTATGTTTTCTTCTCCTATGACCATCTTAAAGAAAACTCTATTGAGATGGATGTTGCTACATTAGTTACCCAAGTATATTGTTCTTTGTTTTTCATTCATATTAATTTTTTTTGAAGATATATCAGTACGATATCTTTTTTATTACACTATCAATAATCATATGATTAACATCCAAGACCTATCAATTTATTAGAGTAATAAATGTTGATAATGTGAATGAATTTTAAAGGGGTGAAAATAGAGATAAATGTTATAAGTCAATGATGGGAAATAAATATTGATATAAAATTGAGGAAAGGTATTCCCTTGAATAGTGTGGAATTATTTCAACACCCGTAGTTTTGATAAAATATATTTTTTAATAAAAATTTAATTTCTTTGATTGCTTACTTTACATACCACACCGAGTTTTAATGAACCCTGATATACTATTAATATTATTATTTAAATATGACCATTATAAACTAACCATTAAACATAGTGGTTTGAAAAGGATTAACCAAAATTTTAAAATTAATTATAATTTTGATATATAAAGAATACTTAATAATAAAAAAGTACTATTTTTTGGTAAAGTATTTATATGCTTTGAAAGTACATTTCTCCCAAAAAAATATTTTTTATTACTTTTTGTGAACAAATAATAAATTTTATTATTTCCAATATTAGAAAATATATTTTAAATAATTAAATTAATTATTTAATTCAACATGTCAAAATTATATTAGGTTGATTTGTTGGCATTTTTCTGAAAATATTTACTTTTCAAATAATAGAGAAAAATACTAGTTTTTATTAAAAATTTACCTTTGGTTTAAGGAATTTAGAATGTATGGTTTTGTTTTAAAATGGTATTAAAAGAAAAATTATCTCAATTATATTATAATTAATTGTATTTTATTTATTTTAATATATGTCCTATTGAATCATGATAAAAATATTTTTTAAACATTTGAAAATTTCCTGCTTGGAAAACCACATTTTGATCACATCTACTGTTTTATTTTAAATTAAATTATACCATTTATATGAATGGAATTTAAAATAAAATTATTCCATAATTAAAATAATCATAATTAATATTGTATACTAACATCATATTAATTTTTTTTTTCAAAATGAATTCAAAAAATAGTTGAAAATTAATTACTGCAGTTGAGGTTAAAACAATTTTACCAGTGGGTTAAACTAAAATGTTAAGGGTTTAAAATGTTCTATAAATTTGTAAAAAACCCATTTTATAGAAATATTTTTACATTATCACCTATAAGGTCTGGTAATTACCCATTTTAATCCTTTTATATTGTAAAAAACGTGAGTACATTATATTATTTTAAAAAAAGTTCATGTGTGTCCTCTCCCTAACTTATAAAAGGTTTCCCACTCCCCTCTCATTTTCACACCTCAAAAGCCATTATTTAATAACAATAACTACCCAAATATAATCACTAATTAACTAAACAAATACTAGAGTTATTAGTTTGATAATTAATCCATCATAGTAAGTCATTAGTTATAAACCCAAAGAGGCTCTCTAAAGAAGTGGTAAAATTCTTAAACTCGTGTTTTTGTTTTATTTGTTCTTCCACCTCCTTAAAATATTTTTCAAAGATGGTAATATAATAACAATATTATATCAAATATATTTATATTTTATTATATTAATTTCATGATATAAATTTATCTCTTCTTCCATCAAATGGGAAACGAAACCGTCAATTGTGTGTATAGTAGACTACTGCCTCACGAACTAATGTTATTTTTTTTCTATCACACCTATAACTAATGAATATAAGGATTGATTTAATATTTATATAATATATTTATTATATTAATTTAGTTTTTAATTAAATAATATCACATATACCTTCTTACTTTCCATTCTGTGGGATTATGATAACGTCGCTCATGTGTACGACTGACTACTTCCTCATGAAGCGATGTGATTCGTTTTTCACTTACGATTTTCATGAAGGTAATGAAGTTAAATTTAATGAATAATTGTGATACATATGCAATATTAATGACTCAATAAATTTTATATATCATAAATCTTACTTTCATTCTATCCTTTGAGAAAACGGAAACAACATTCATGTGTATATACGGCCTACCATCTCCATGAACAATGTATTTCATTTTATATCTATAAAGCTTATGAATTACTCTAAATAAATATTTAATAAATATATATGATATTGATATCATGGATATTTTTTTATATTATTTAATCAATTTCAAATAAAAAATATTAAAAATACCAAATCAAAATATACTTAAAAAACATAGTTATTACCTGAAAAGTTATATTAACAAGAAATTTTTAATAAAAGGGTAATAAAAGGTCATAAGTAAATCATATATGATATGATATGTATAATTATGGTTTATTAATATATTTATAATAAACCTATATTTATTATATAGAAGTTTAAAACGTGTAAGAAGGAAGTCAAGACTTAAGGTAACTGATTTTTGTCTCAATTTGTCTTCTTTGGGATATGAATTATGTTATGCACCTATGTTCTTCTATGAGGTGTATATACAAAATATTTTTCATTTTATATCATTTATTTATTTATTATCATGATATTTTATGTTTCATTTAATGTTATTATTTTATGGGGCTTATGTTTAAATCTTTCCAAAGTGGTAATGTTTTTAGGATATATTCTCATCATTTATCGGGATTATTTATATTTATGCTTATAATAATGAAATATTATGATATATATTTCAAAAAACACATGAATTTTCTTTTACTATAATTATTTCATTAAAATACATCTGTTTAATTCATTTTTTTCTCTTTATGTACTCAAGAGTTCAAAAGAATATTTTTTATAAAAAATTGACTTTATTTATCCCTTCAATTAATAATAAATTTTCTTTAAAATACATGTTTTCTAATAAAAATATTTTATAGAAAGATCATAATACTCTCCAATGATTATTTTAAGACATTTTACTCATTTTTTACTTTTTTAAAAATGTTTTAAAATAAGTCTTCATGTCTTTTTTTAAATGAGGTATTTTTGTCTTTTACCAAAAATGTGGAAGTAATCCTCGTTTTAACTTGTACGACATGAACATAATATCTTACCATAATTACCACACAATGTTTTAAATATTACATTATAATTTTAAAATTTTATTTTTTAATAAAATCATATTTAAAATGTTTTATGAATATTTAGTTTACAAAAGTGAATTTAAAAGTGAAAAGGTTATTCTCCTTAAGAAATGTTTTAAGTGATCTTTTAAAATAAATTTTCATCTAGCATGACATCATTTCACGTTAAATAAACTTTTCTAGGGATATTACCCAATTTTACCATCCTTGCTCTTTATTTGGATGGTTTATGTCTATGATGAAAAGATGTTAATGAAAATCATTTATTTTTCATCAGTTATTATAGGATGAAATATTTATAAATCCAATTTAGTTTCATGGGTTATGGTATGTTTAATGATTAATGATATTATAGAACACAAATGTATGGATTATATTATGGGTGAGACCTATATATACCTCCAATTCATTGGTTAATTATTAATGTTATATGAGATCAAAAGGTACATAGGAGGTTATTCTAATCCCGAAATAGGTTACACAGGAGGTTATTCAAAGCCTGAAGTAGGTATATAGGTGGTTATCCAAATACTAACATGTAATGAATGTCTTGGTGGGTATAACTAACATAATATTTTATATTCTTATGTGTATGCGACTAATCAATGTATTTTTCCAATTTTATTCTCTCATGGATTGTGTACTTTGATTCTTTTATGATTCATGTCTTATGAACTACCAAGATTTATGTCACGAATCGAGTTTATGATCTATGATAGACATGTTATGGTTCTAAAATGTTAATCTCATGTTCTCATACTATTATTATCTCGCTATTATTATTTGATCATTGGTATCTACTATATTTACCCTTACTAAGCATCTGATCTCACCCTTTATTATGTTTTATTCCGCAGATTATGAAGAAATTTTTTATGTATGATTAGTCTAATAATGGTTCTAGATATCAATAATGTATTGGGAGAAAAATTATTTCACATTAAAACTAGTTTTTTATGTTTCTAAGTTTCAAAATTTACAAGACTTAAATAATTTGGGCATGGATTGTTATTTTAGGTAATAAATATTAATCTATTAAGATGTAATAATTATATATAAGATGTTTGGGTATTTATATTTGGTTTTAGAGTAAGTATTAGTTAACATTTGGAAACTAGGATGACATAACTTTTGTGACATCAATAGGTATATTTCTAAGGATAAGTCTAAGTATGACTATAAGTATAGTAAAATATCCTGGAATATTGGTGAAGGATAAAGTGAGTGGTTTCCATGAAATTACATCCCTATCTGGATACTACATGTGGATGTGGTTCTGGCATAAATATAACTAGGGGTAATAAATACAAAAAAGGCATGTCAATATTGACTGAATATTTACCTGGTATACAATTACGGGCCTTAATACACACCTGGTTTGACACTCACAGTGATGTGATTTAGAAATTCACAAACTATTTACAAACCATCTTGAAGGATTTGAATAGTGACCATTAATGGCCTAGGTTAAGCATAAAGTGACTTAGATTGAAAGGATAATTCCATGACGTAGAAACCTGAAACATGATTTTTCATGATTACATGGTTTCCCACTATGATTATTTTTTATCAAACTTTTATTTTTGGTTTTATCCAATTTCTAGAGCCTCAATGAACCATATTAATGTTGATTGAAATTGAAAATTAAATTATTGTCCTACTGAGAAACTAAATTTTATGGGATCTATAATGATATATGTTAGTTCTATGCTCACATAACATTATAATGCTACAATCCATGATTAAATTTCAACCAAGAAAAATATGGAACAATGTTCGATTGATTCCTTCATTAGGAAACATCCACCATATTCTAGTGGTTCTGTTGATCCACTAGTTTCTAAGTAATTGATCAGTTCCATTAAAAATAAATTTTTTATTCTTTAGTGTTTAGAGCATCAAAAAGTCATTTTTCATCTTTCATTTGGAAGGTGAAGTAGATTTATGACGGACACTTATCATGAATATGAGGAAAAAATATGAAACTGACTCCACGAAGTGGTATGAGTTTAAGAACTTATTTTTCAATAAGTAATTTCCTCGTATTATTTGTATGAAAATGGATAAGGAATTCCTTGAGAAAAAATATAAGTATTATGAATTTTTTGGTACCTATGAGGAAATTTTCACAAGACTTATGAGGTATGATTTTGGTATTATGATCCAACCAAAAAGTAATGTTGATTAATTCATCTAAAGTATCTGAAAGGAGTTTTCCATAAGATAAATCAATAACTATGAATAAATAATTCAATGTTATATTATGGTATAAATGGATATTGAAGTTACCCATAAATATCATGGTATGGATAAAAAAAGAAATATATAATTCAAAGGAAACTATAAGAAACATGGAGAGAAGAAGATGATCTTTCCTTGATGCTCAAATTGTGGAAGGAAATAAGAATTAAAATTATCTTAAGGGTTATACTAAATACATTATGTATGTAATGGAAGGCCATCGATCATCTGAATGTAAAGTGATGGGATGAAATTAACTAAGGATTAGAATACAGAGAAATTCCCAAAGAATGTACCACCCACACTCTAGTTCTTCAAGTGAATGAAAATTGAGAATTATGTGAATGAATGCCCTAATATAAGAGATAAGGAGGATAATAAGCTATAATAGCCTCTGAATAAAAAGGAAAAAAGGTAAAGCCTATGAAATCACAAAAGTTGAATTGAATCTTGATAACTAAGAAAAACTTATCCCCCACTCTAGTGTTGGGAATTTCAGGTTATATTTTTTATGAATAAGCCCTATGAAAATATTTATGTTTATCATTAAGTGAAATTTTATGTGATTATGAGAATTGATTGTATTTTTCTACATGGATTATAGAATAATAAAACCACATTTGATATTATATTAGTGAATGTATGAACCCCATATGTAAATGAAGATGTTTTTTCTAGGATAAAATTTTATTTGCAGAATAAAGGGTGAATTATATTTTGGAAGCATATATATTCTCCATGTAATATTAACTTAAGAGTTATGGATACTATCATGGGTTTATGAGTTTAAGGTTGAAAATATGTTCAAATTCATAAAAATACCTTTTTAGGTTTTATTTGATGGGAGTTATTAGGATTTAGAATATTTTGAGTGACATTTATAATAATACAACCCTTTGATTTGTATCTGTTTAAGTAAAAGAGTTATTTAAGGAGAAATTAAATTTATGGACAAATGATTAAAGGTATTGGTAACCTTTAGAGTTTATATATTTTTTTATATTGAGATAATTATGGGTTATTAAAATTTGGAAATGTTTTAAGAAAATTTTTAATAATTTTTTTGAAAAAGGTTAACCCATAGGTTAGGTGAAAACCTATTGCATTCGGAAAGTTCCTGAGGCTTGAACACAAAATAAAAGGACATCAAGGGTATTATTACTACCACTAATCTATGTGAATGTGTATTTTTGGTGGGACAATATGAATAGAGATATTTATGAGTCTGTATCTTGGTACTTTTCATATGAAAAATTTAAGGCCAAGATACCAAATTTTAAGTGCAAGGTACCACCATTATCTATACAAGACTGGAAATGGGAAAACATCACTATGGATTTTATCATTGGAATCCCTATAACATCTAAAGGGAATAAAAATATATGGGTCACAGTCGATCTTCTTATGTAGTAAAAAAAACTTTATCTCTATCAAATAAGACTTATCCGTTGATTACATTTTTAGAATTTACATTAAATAATTGGTAAGGATTCATGGAGTACCACACTGCAATGTATCTGATCAAGAAATAAGGTTTGCCTCAAAGTTTTGTCTTAGTATATAGCAGTCTATTGGTAAATAGTTTAGTTTTAGAACTTTGTACCATCCTTATAAAAATATCTAGTTTTATATAATAATTAAAACCCTATAGGATCATTTGGGATATTATTCTATGGATTTCAATGGTGGATAGGATCCACACCCTCCTCTAGTTTATTTTTCTTACAACAATAACTATCACTTAAGAATTAAGATTAATCCTTATAAATTCATATATTGAAATAAGTGTAATACTATAATGTACTAGAATGATGTTGTAGAAAGAAATATATTGGGACCTGATGTTATTGAATAAATGGAAGAGAAGGTTAAAGTCATTTAAGAACACATAAGAGAAACATAAATTCAATAGAAAAGTTATTTTTACAACCATTGATGTGATATAGAATTTGAAGATGGTGAGAAGGTGATTATATGAAATTTTACATGGAATAAGTTAATGAGATTTGAAATAAGAGAAAAATTAGCAATAGGTATATCGGTCTATTTTAATTTTTTGATTGTATTGAGATGGAATCTTATTATTTTACACTTCCCCTAAACCTATCTCAGGTTCATGATGTGTTCCATGTATCTCCAATGGGGATGTAAATACCTAAACCATAATATGTACTAAACTTAGAAGTCTTAAAAATGAAGAATTGTCTATATTTTTAGGAAAAACCAATGGATTTTTTGTATCATAGGGATAAAGTTCAATAAAATAATACCACTCCTTGGTGAATGTTTTATAGCAAAACCACCAATTTGAGGAAGCTATGTGGGAAGTTTAATATGTTATGAGAATAAATATCCTCATTTGTTTGTATTAGAGTAAAAAATTACCAGTGATAAATTAATTTTAAGTGGGGTTGAATGTAACACCCTCAATATTTATGAAATATATATTTTTTGAATTAATTTAATTATTTTGATATCTTGTGTTACACACAAAACTGAGTTTAAAATAACCATGATATACTATTAATATCCTTATTTAAACACAAATCTTATAACCTAGCCATTAAACATGTTTATATGAATATGAATAACCACATTTTTAAAATTAAGTATAATTTTTATATATAAGGAAAGGATGTTAATGAAAAAGTAATAAATTTTTGGTAATTTATTTATATGCATTGAAATTACTTTTATCTATTTTTTTTATTTTTTGTGAAAAAATAATAAAATTAATTAGTCCAATTTTTAGAAAATTTATTTTAAAAATTTAATTTCACTTTTATAATGAATTTTTTTAAATTAGATTAAGGTTAGATTTTGAGATTTTTCTGAAAAGATTAATTTTTATTTGAATAGTTAAAAAACCGCTGTTTTAAAACTAGTATTTTATTTAAAGAATTTATACTATTATATATTATTTTAAAATAGTTTAAAAAGTAAAATTATATCAATTATATTATAATAAATTTAATTTGGTTTTTAATCAATTTCATATTGAATATTGATATTAATGTTTTTTAATCTTTTAAAAAATTTCTATCTGGATAATGGCATTTTCACTGAATCTATGGGTTTAATTTTAAAAAAAATATGCCAATTATATGAATTTAATTTTTAAAAATGGATTTCATATTTTAAATAATCATAATTAATATTATATAATTAGTTAAATTTATTTTTTTATAATGAATTCTAAATATAGTAAAAAATTTATCATTGGATTCAAGGTTAAAACAAATTTACAGGGGGGTTAAACTAAATTGATAAGAGGTAAAATGACCAATATAAACCTATTTTATTTAAATTTTTAGAACATACAACCTCTAATTTCAGATAATAACCCATTTTAGAGCCTTGTGTCAAGTGTGAAAATCTGGCTAGAATATATTTTTTTCACAAATTTAATTTGTGTCCTCTCCCCCACTTATAAAAAGACACCCACTCTCCTCTCCTATAAAAACTTCCAAAACCCTTTTTTTTAGAAAATAACTACCCAAATATATTCTTTAATTACCTACCCGCATCCTATTGTCCTTATTTTTAATATATATTTCTCATAGGATGGATTTAGGTATAAACTTAAAGAGTCACTCTAAAGAAGAGGTAATGTTCTTAAACTTGTTTTTTTGTTTTATTTCTTCCCACACCTCATTAAAATATTATTAAAATATGATAATATAATAACAAAAGTATATAGAATATACTTATATGTTATTATGTTTATTTAGTTACATACATCTATCTCCTCTTATATGAAATGGGGAACAAACCATCAATCATGTGTATGACATAATACTACCTTGCGATCCCAGGTTATTCGTTTTCCACCACCACATATCACAGATGTATATAATGATTTATTTAATTTTTAAATAAGATATTTATGACATTATTATTCTTATAGAATTATAATATCACATATATCTTCTTATTTTACATTCCTTGGGAATATTATAACGTCGCTTGTGTGTAAATAGGACTACCACCTCACAAAGATATCTGATTCATTTTTCACTTATGATTTACATGAAAGGAAAGGAGGTTTAATTTAACGAATATATGAAATATATATGAAATAATAAATACTATTTAAAGTTGATATATTATTTACCTTACTTTTATTCCATCCATCAAAAAAATGAAATAACTTTCACCCATACGTACGACCTACCGTCTCTATTAATGGTGTATTTCATTTTCTATCTCTAACTTTTATGGATTAATATAAATAAAAATATAATGAATATATATGATATTTATATAATGTTTAAAATTATGGATATTATGGAACCATGATCAAAATAAAATTATTGAAAATACCAATTCAAAACATACATGAAAAAAGGAGTGAAAACCCAAAACGTTATTTTAATAAGATATTGTTAATAAATGGGTAAAAAAGGTCATAAGTAAATATTATATGGTATGATATATATAATTACTTTTATTTAATATATTTATAATAAAACAATATTTATTATACAGTAGGTTCAAATGTGTATGAATGAATTTGAGACTTAAGGTAAGAGATTTTTATCTCTATTTGTCTTTTTTGGGACATAGATTATGTTATGCACATATCTTCTTTTATGAGGAGTATATACAACCTCTTTGACATTTCATATCATGAATTTATTTATTTTCATGATATTTTATGTCTCATTTAATGTTATTATTGTATGTGGGTTATGATTCAATGTTACCAAAGTGGAAAGGGTTTTATGATACAATCTCATCGTTTACCAGATTTGCTTTGGTTTATGCCTCTGATGATGTAATATTATTATATATATCTCAAGAAACTCATTAGTTTTATTATTCTATAGTTATTTAATGTAAATAAATGTATTAGTTTTATTTTTATCTCTTTATTTACTCAATAGTTCAAAAAATTGTTTTAAAGACAAATATACTTCATTTCTCTCCTCAAAAGAAAATCCTTTTTGTCCATACCCATGTTTTCAAAAAAATGTTTTAAAATAACTTCTTAATAGTCTCTAAGGATATTTTAAATAAATTTTACCTTTTTTACTTTTTAATTTTTTTTAAAGGAATCTTCTATTTGTTTTCCAAACAAGACCTATATGGATTTTATCAAAAATGTGAAAGGAATATTTGTTTTAACATGAATGTCATGAATAGAATTTCCTACCATAATTTTCAAACAATGTTTTAAATATTAATTTATAATTTTCAATGGTTATTTTTATATAAAAGGATTGTTAATTTTTTTTTCATGAATCTTTAGGTTTTAGAAAAGTTATTCTCAAAGGGAAAATGTTATTTTTTTAAGAAATGTTCCAGGGGATATTTCAAAATCATTTTCCATATAATATAACATTATTTAATGTTACATAAGATCTAATGGTGATATGATCCAGTTTTACCATAAAAATTCCTTCTTTTAATGGTTTATGTCTATGATGAAATTATTTTTATTAAACCTATTTCTTTTCCACATGTTATACTATGATGAAATGTTTCTAGAACCCATTTATTTTCATGGTTTCTAATATGATTAATATTTTATAATATTTTAGAACAAAAAATGTATAGATTATGTGATGGTGGGGACTTATATCTCTCTCTAATTAATTTTGCAATGATTAATTTTATATGATCTAAAAGGGTACATAGTAGGTTATCCCAAACCCAAAATTGGGTACATAAGTGGTTATTCCAATCCCTAAGTAGGTACATAGGTGGTTGGACCAATAATAATATGCCATGAATGCCTTTGTGGGTATCCATTACATTAGTTTTCTATGCTTATGTGTATTCCACAACTCTATTTCTTATGATAATATTTTTCTCTCATGGATTATGTAATTTGATTCCTTTATGATTCATGTCTTATATAATACTAAGATTTATTCCATGACTCATGTTTATGATCTATGATATGTATGGTATGATTTTTAAATGGTAAAATCATATTCTCATACCCCAATTCTCATGTTATTATTATGTGATCATTTATATATCCATTTTTACCATCAACGAGCATCTAGGCTCACCCTTTATTATATTTTATTCCCCTGTTTTTGAAAAAAGGTTTTATGTGTGATATGTCTAATAAGGGTGCTAGATATGAATAAATAAATGGGAGGAGATATTGTTCACCTATGAACAAATTTTTTATGTTTCATAGTTTCCAAAGGCACTAGAACTAAATAATTTTGGCATGGATCATTTTATTCTGTAATGAATATTTTAATATTAAGATAAAATATATATGTATGGGAATTTTAGGTATTTACATTGATAATGGAGGAAATAGAGGTTCTTAATGAATGTTTTATAGTTGATGAAATATAATAATGAATAGTGTCTTGATACCCAATGACTAAATTACTTGATTCTTCTTAATAAGGATTTATGTAATCCAAGTTAATGGTTAGGTAATGTAGTGGAGTGATCTTAATTAATTGAGATGAAATGAATATAACCATAAGAAAATAAATGGTATCAATCTCATTCTAATTTTACTGACAAAATAATTTATTAATAACATTTATCATTATAAAATTTATTATCATTAACATGCTATAAACTGGTAATGTGGAAACATGCTGGGGGTTATTGTGGAATCCATAGGTGACCAAATGGGAAGTAATATCAACTATTATATTATGTGACTAGTAGGATAATTGAATAATTATCATTATTTTGTTATTTTATTATCATTAAATTTTAATTAGATTGGTTTTTGTGAATCTAATATGATAATGTAACTTTTCTAGATTGTTATACAAGAAGTCTTATGATATTGATAGGGGATCGTTGATTATGTATGAGCTTATTGTTTGTATACTCCTATATTATGAGATGTGATGCAATATAAAATGTATTGATTATGATGGAGACAATAAAAAATTTGAATCCATTTAAGATCAAAATTTATCTAATGTTGGGGTGAGTTGTTAGTAACTATGCTCTTTATCACCCACTGATCTGGGAAGAGACCATCAATGGTTTTTTCTTGTATAAAATTATACCCTTGCACAATACTTGGTTGAGTTAGACGAAATATCTCTAGAATATAGGTAGATACAAGTAATTCCTCTAATGTATTTGGTTTAATATAGATAGATATGGGAATTCTTTCATTATCCTCAATATGAGAACACAATGGATAGGTTAAGAAAAGATGGTTAATTCCACCAACATCATTGCTATGAGAATGCGATAGATGATAATTAAACTAAGTGGATACACCAATAATACTATATAATAGGGATTGAGGTGGATGATGATACACCATATACTATGTATCATCCTACCCATATATATATGTTATAAGAGGAACAAATATCTATCACCAACCCCATATATGCGTACTTTTTCCAGTATTACAATATAAAAAATTATCCCTAGAGATGTGTATTTTCTATGGTGTCTAGAAAATTATACACTAATAACTATAGTGATATCTATTTCCTCTATTAATTCAGATATTTTCAGATATTTATATTTTCTATGGTGTTTTCCATATATTTATAGGTGTGTATTTTCTTTAGTATCTCATGATTAGTGAATCTATGGTGATTTACCAAGTGAGGGTTCAATGATAGATTGTGGGATATGTTTTTTAATTATTTATAGAAAAAGGTTGTATTTTTGAAGGAGTGATATAATTGATCTATATTTAGAATGATTATGGATATGTATAATGATGAAATCATGTGACATCAAATTATTTATGTTCTTCTTATTATTGATTCATATAGGCATTAGATATTTTTGGGGTCAGATCACTACTTGGGATAACCATAATATGTATTATAATACTCACTCATTACTAAACACTTTCACATCATTCACCTTGTGTCTATGAAGATCAGTTAATGCTAAGGATGGGTAATCATTGATCATAGAGATGGATGGTTGATTTGGATAGATGATGGAGTGGAGATGCTGATAATAAAATCCACTCTTATGCTATAAATATTTGGGATGAAATCATTTTAGGATGTGATTGTTGTAATCAGTGATTTATATATATCATTACTAATTCAATATATAGTTATATATCATATATTCATATGATATAACACAAATGTTATACTGCTCAATTTAGATTTTTAACATGTAAAGGTGGATTTCGATGTATAATAGCTGGTGAAAAGTATTTTATAGGTAATTCCAACCATGATTGTGTGAATACCTCAACACTAGTCTATATACATTGACCTAGTAGATGTGGGATTGAGGATTTCACCTATTGATAAGTAGGTACATGAAAAATCTAGGTATCTAAAAACAACTTTCCTGTATAGATAGTAATTTTTTGTATTTTATTGAAATTTATCTTTACCTCATTAAGACAACCCACTAATTAGTATCATTATTAACAATATTTCATATAATATACCAAAAAACAATAAAAATTACAATTATCCTAATTCTGAGGATATTTTCATTAGTAAGAAGTTATATTCATTTATAGGAAATCCATTGTCGCTAATGGATAAAATTTAATTCACCCTAAAGGAAGTATTAAATTTCCCTTTTTAAATTGTGTACTATGTTTTCAAGATAAGGGTGGAAAGCCACGTAATAATCTATATATTTTGAAATCAAATTCTTGATTATTCTAAAACTACTACAAATTAAATTAAATTTTATTTATATTTATTGGTTTTATTATTTAATTTGGATACAAGGAGGATAAAGTAATTTATTTTTATTTTTCTATGGAAAAGGGGGTAACTAATTTAATTAAAGTGAGATTAGTTATAGTTCATGTCCAGATTATATTATATGTATTTTATTTTTTTAGTATAATGGTTGTTATTAATAATAAAATTTATTTTAGTGTAATTAATCATTAAACCAAAGAAGTTTTGACTTGTCTTTATACATTTCATAATATTTTGTATAGACTCAACATCTCCACTAGAGAAAATAATGATATCATCAATAAAATAAAGATGAGTGATGGTATTTCTATTTTGAGATATTGATAAATGGAATATTTAACCAATATAAAGATATAATTCAAACCATGACTAATATTTTCAAATCCAATAATGTAAAAGATAGGTGAGAGAGGGTCTCCTTGTTTGATGCTTTTAAAATATTTGAAAAATCCAACCATAGATTCATTAATAATGATATAAAAATAATTATTTCTGGGGTTGGTTTTCATAATAGTAATAAAATAATAATTAACAAAAAATACTTAAATAACTATAAAAAATAAATCCCAGGATAAGGAATTAAAATATTCATAGTGGTAAAGTTTGATAATAAAGTTGTCAATATTCCTTTTTTGTCTATGGAGGTGAATTATTTTTTTAGAAGGCAGAATGTTATCATGAACAGATCGGTTATTTATGAAACTACATTATTATTTATAAATAATTTTATCATGGAGAGTAGAATGTATAGTTATAATAATGTGAGTAAGAACATTAATGATGAACATTTATGCAGTAATAGGCCAATAATTTTCAAACTTGAGTGGCTAGTATTTTATAGGGATGATATAGATATTGTCACTACCAATGCTTGGGTAGACCAAAATCATAATTAAATAAGAAATCATATCCCCTTTTAAATTTGAGGTAATAATATAATAGCATGTTTGGGAAAAGTTTCCAATTAAAAAATATCTCAGAGAAACTAGTTTATGTGATTATCAAGGGGTTATGGAGCCTATGTAAAATTTTTATACAGGAACCCATACATGATAGATATAAATTCTCTAACTTGAGGGGGAGGTTAAAAGTAATTACGTATCATGAATGTGGTTGTAGATTGATTCACTTTATTTTATAGACTATATCTTATCCCCATACAAATTTAGTTTAAATTTTTATATTTCTTATATATCAAATCATTTTTATATATTTTACCTATAAATAAATGGGAATAATGTCATTCAGGAAACAAAAATTTATTGTTGGAAAATTTTCAAACATACCATAAAGTAATCGATAAAAACAAGAAAAAATTGTAAAATTTTTTATAAAACAAGCCTCGTAATAAAAATAAACATGATATCAATAATTTATTTATAAAAAATAAAAATAGGATCCTAAATTAAAAACTCAAAGTGAATATAAACATAATAAAATACTTATTATAGTTCAAATTATGAAGTAAACATAAAATAAATTATCAAGAAAATATTATATAATGCCTCATATCTATAGTGAGTCTAATATAATAACTTAATTGATTTCTATAAAGTGTATTAGTATCTATTGTGAATATAATATTATTCTATAAGTTAACTATATATAATGAATCCATAAGTAGATTAATTATTGAGTGAATGACTTTATAAGAAGTTTATTCTTCTATCATGAAATATCCAACATGTGGTGGATTTAATAATAATAATAATGATGATGATGATGATGATGCTGCTGCTGCTGATGATGATGATAACAATAAAACTAGATAGTCTACTAAGTGAGTCAATGACCCATTCTTATTAAAATTTTATTAAAAAATAATTATTTGGAATAAGGAAGGATTATATATGTGTATAAACATCACCCATAACATTAGAAAAATGAAAATGATGAATATTATCATCCATAAAGAAATTCCAGAAAGAGTTACCATCCCAGACATCTTTCTTGGACAAATAATCTTCCACTATGTTCAGCTCCCTATAAATGCACGTAGCTTCCAAATGAACCACTTCTAAAAAATATAGATAAGCCATCCAGTACTTATGGAGTTTCTATGGAATGCTTCTATGTGATTTCTAAAAACAACCCTTGATAAAACCCATACTAGTTCTTAAGATAAAACCACAACACAAAGGTTTATATGGATCATGTTCCACTCCATACAAATTAATTTTAATCCAAATTGGGATTGGAGGAATCCACCTAATGTACATGGGTTGAGTGGTTTTATGGGAAACACCATTGTCTCCAATAATCTTATGAATATTAAGTTCATCCATATAGTATTTTATACATATGGCCTAAACATTTAATTTAATATAAAAATTCCAAGATATTCCCACAAGAATACCTCTTCATTGGGTATTAACACCTTTATCATTGAGGGCATTCCTATCCATCCACAAGTGATAAAATTTTCCAGTAAAAAATTCATACAAAATTTCAAACATGCATATTAAGATCTAGAATAAAAAGGAAAACCATAAAGTCCTCTAGATTTACATTAGTTTTTAATCTATAGTGGAATTTATTTTCACCATGACTCTAATGTCTCTTATCATAGGGGAAATAAAATAAATGATGATGAATATATTCAACATTATTCAAACAGAAGGATCAACAAGAAGTACATTTAAAACCTTCCTTATAAAGTAACACATCCTCTAATTTTTCCAAAGTTTCTATATATGAAGTTTCCTATATTGAGGGATAAATTTCCTCTAGAAAATCCTCATCTATCCTGGTAAATATTCATAACCAACACAAATATGTTTTCAAAATAAATTTGGATTGAGAACTCCAAGTCTGGCTGGGCATCAAAAGGTAGAGACTTTCTCCTAGTGGAAACAAGAATCATTTTCCTATTTAATACAAGGGGAATGATATGTTTATCCTATAAAAAGTTAGATAAATCATCATATATAAAAAATTAGTCATTTCATAATGAAACTAAAAAGCATCAGCAATTACAAAACTAATCCAGGATGTAGTTTAGAAATTCATATTTGAGGATTGAGAAGGGATCCAATGGGTTTTCATCACGATCTACTCATATTGGTCTGTGATGGAAGGCCATACTGAGGAATTTAGAAAAAAATATTTCCCATGTACTGTATTCCAATGATCCTTGCCCTAAGAAACTTATAAGTTCCTTATTTAGATTTAGTCAAGTTCCGAATGTAACTGGACACTAGAAAATGGTTATACATATTCATATTCTTAATGAAAAATCTTACTATATCAATAGGTTTAAGGAATTTCTTATAAGAAACTATAAAAAAATTATTATTTTTGGATGAAACATGACAACAAAAAAATTTTAATTTGGTTTTCACGTCAATTTATCAACTCCCTTAGCAATTTAAAAACATGAAAAAATACACAAACACAAAGAAAATCAATGTGTTCCATAAGAAAAATTCTACTATATTGGGACAATGTCTTTCCTTTAGAACTAGAAAGTTGAGATGTGATACTATTATAAATATATTATAAGAATATGGGTTTTACCCTACCTAAGAATAATGTTATTCAAAGGTATGTGAAGGGAAGTTCTCTTTGCTTGAGTTAGAGATAATTCAGAATAAACCATTTATTTATTATATGAAATAATTTCCAAAATTTGATCAGATATTTATACCAAGAGAAAACTTGTCTAAATACTGATTCATAATAGAAAAAATACACCTGATCAAATTTAAGGATTCATTATCAATCACACATAAATAAAAGGATATTCTTGATATAGAAAATATGAGAAGGTGCTCTGATATTTTTTTAATCCCTGATGAGAGTGAGTTCATTTCTTTCTATAGATTTAAAAATTAATAAGCTATAGTATCCCAAACTAGAAAAAAGTAGGTTTGATAAGGAGTAACATTTTATAACACATATAAATAAATTAAATAATCCTCTAGGTGAGCCATGAATGAGAACACATTGATTAGAAATATGATGAAAATGGAGGATGAAATAAATAAATTTCTTGATAAATAAATAATAATGAAATTTAATATAAAACTCCATTTCAATGTGAAAAATAATTTATAGATATATATATTGAACGATTTTTTACCATACTTAACTTCCATTTGAATAATGTTTACACCATCTGATGTAGTACACAAATAATCCTGAATATTTATTCTATGTATAAAACCAAACAGACTTTGCGAGAAAATCCCATTTGCAATATGACCATGTATAGTGTCACTAATTTATTCAACAATATTGTGAATAGTGTTTCTAATTAAAATATTTATTTAAAAACCTGAATCACATATGGATTGAAAATAACCCAATATTACCTGATTCATTTTTTGGTGAATCCAGTAGGTCTAAAATTAATATCCATATTCAGTGAAAAATGAAAAGTTGTATCTCCTTATCAAGGAGAGAGATATTTCAAAATCTTTCTTATTTTCACTCATTGGACTAAAAAACATCCAATTAATGAGGATTATAAAAATATATAGATTCAGACTTAAAAATATCCTTAAAATAAGAAACTAATTCTTCATTAATAGCATAATCATAACTGAGTTTGCTGCTATTAATAATAATATATGAGATATTCATCATCACTTTCCTTTCTCTCTAAATGAGATAAAAGAACCTATAATTTTTATCCAATTGTTTATTACAATAAAGTATTAGTTGATCCTTAAAAATGAAATCTCTCTATATTATGAGAGTACCTAGGTTATAGGAACACATGATCTCCACATTTGATAGAATATCCAACCTAGAATTTTTGGCATGTAGATTAAGAATATCATATTCAACCTTGGTGATGTTTGAATACAAATTAGAAAACATAATTTTTCTCCAAATTAATAGTGCCAGTATTTTCCTCTTAATAATTTGTGTAAACCACAAGAATTCATCCTCATTCTTAATAAGGTACTATTTATAATTAATGACATATTTTCAATAATCAAAGTCAATCAAAAACTTATTAAATATAAAGATAATAGGGAATTTTTTTCTAATCCCACTCAATGAAATAAGGATCATGGAATAATATAAGTGAAATATTAAGAGTTTCATTTAAGAGGGTGAAGGTATAAATAATTTACTGGAAAGGGAGATAAATGATCTATCTAATTTAATTCGTTTTCAACCATTCAAAATATTCCTCAACCAAGTATAATCATACCCAATAAATATTATCTTAGAAAGAAGACATAGATAATTAAAATTTTGAAATTACAATGATTCTATCCTAAGGAAGTTGGATCCAGTCTTCTCATCATTATTTAAGACACAATTAAAGTCTCCCAAAAGAATCTAGTTGTGAAAAACCAAATTAGTGATCAAATATATGCCCTTATAAAGGCCCATTCTCTTAAAATGATTGCTAGAGGCATAAAAATAGGGGATAATAAAATAGTAATTACCAATGTCAATCTTGATAGTGATTTACTACCTATTTTAAAATAAATAGGCCAAAATATCATTCCTATTAAATAATCATAAGGTTTTGGCCAATTCTATTTTGTCCTTGTGATGTATCCAATTATAATCAACCCTACACTAGTCAAAGATATTATAGAAATAAATCTTAACCATGGGTTAAATAATGCCAATAACCACCAATTTTTATCGATGGATGAATTGTGTAAGGGATAATGATTGATCAAATTATTTATCCATTTACAGTTTTAGAAAAGGGAATTAATTATGAGTGATATTCTTCCCAAGTTAGGGGCCCCTTATTTTGTACCACCTCCAAGGATACCTTATTTACTTTTACATTTCCCTATATTCATTTTTTGGTAGTATATGGGGAATTCATCATGTATTTTTCATTAATATATAAGTCATCACACACATATTTTTCCTCCACATGAAGCATGGTATCCTATTAACCTCATAATATTAGAAGTATCCACCGATGGGTGTGAATTTATTACTGAATATCAGCTTACTAGGAGAATAATCCTTAGTGGACCACCTTATAAAATCCATGTATAAGAACAACTAAGTAAACATCTTCTTATACATATTATTTGAACAGTTTTTATCCTCTAGAGGAACCCTATCTAAAGAGTTAGGCAAAATGGAAGGAAAGATGGTAGATGAAGTATCCCTAACAACCATGGAACTAACCATTATGTCAGCTACACTAATAGTCAAAAGTTATGTGGAATATATCGTAACTTAATTTGGTTTAGAGACATCAAAACTATGATCTAGTTGAGAAGTTATCAAAGGGGAAATAAATTCCCCAGTTGAAGTAATAAGTTATAAAAGGAGATGTTGTTTGATGACATAAAAAACCACAACACATAGAGAGTTATTAGTACCAGTGTAAACCAATACATCATTTGGTATTGAATATTGAATAGAGTGTTGAGTAACATGAAACTCTATAGTATTTCTAGTCTATATTACCAACATAGGGGCCATCATCTCTTTTCCCACCATACAATTATCAATAGAGGGTCTAATTTTCTTAGTAGTACTTCCATCTAAGGAATGATTATAGTTTTTCACCCTATATGGACTAACAATAAGAATAGAGGCCTCATATTTAGATATTTTCATCTCTTTCACATTCAATTTCGACCTATATTTCCATTTTGTATAGTTATCCTCATTATAAACCTTATAATTAAAAAACCTAAAAGTACCCATGGTCTTCCAACATTCACTAGGCACTTTCCCAATGAAATTTACATCTCCCAAAAGTGGGAAACCATTCGTAGAAAATATTCAAGTTGTTATTTTCTTCTATGGGTTTTAGAATAACCAATTTGATCATGGTAGTAGGAAGGTCTACCTCCACTATAATGTGCACATAATGGGTGTATCTATCCCTATCAGTATCATTATTCAGTCTAATAAGAGTTCCCATTGAAGTGAAAATATCCCATAAAATCCTAAGGTTCTAGTAAAACCATATAAGTCCATAAATTCAAATAAAAACCAATGCATGGGTGTTGCACACATTTTTTTGGGTTGAAGCTGATATCCCACTCATGGATTTTTTGAATTTCGAGATTCAAATAGAGAGAGATATATCTCAATCCCTAAGATTTCCTTTATAGATAATCCAATGGAAATATAATATGATAGTACCTATTACCTAAAATGATCATTCTCCAATTAGATTACCCCTCGATCTCATAAATTCTCTTTTCTAAATCAGGATGTTCCCTTGAATCCTCTACTATTTTAAAGATCAAATGAGAGATGATTGAAAAGTTACAAAAAAATCCATTTTCTCCTTTATTGTATCAAGGTTTTAATCAACATGTGCCACTGAAACCATCCTAATAATCCTTATAAACATGGAAAATAGGTTTAAAAATGATTCCTTAAAATTTAGAATCAATGAAGAGTTAGAAATTTTATTCAAATTTATAGGAATATATTTCTCATCACTACCATCCTTGAAGAGTTTGAAGGATTAAGAAGACATTAGTGCCCTTCATGAAATTTTGGATTAAACGAGTGTATATTTAAGCTTCATGGATGTTGATTTAAAAGTGATCACTGACTCTCAATGACCCTCTTTTCTCCATCTATAATAATAAAAATAATAGTAAAAATAATCAAGAATGGATCAAAACATGTGCTGGTGAACACACCCATGTTCTCCAAAAAACTGTTAATGAAAATGAAATTTATAGTGGTTATGTGTGGTGAAAAAAATCACCAATAAAAGAAACTATCAAAGAAAAAAAGAGATACTTTGAAACATTTCTTGAGAATACATTTTAAACTTTTCTGACTATAACTATCTTCCCTAATTTGTTATCCAACATTAAGCATGTATGAAGGCTTCACACAAGACTCTTAAGAGTCATTAAATGTTTGATTTAGTCATTTTAGAAGTTTAATTATTAAAATATAATCCAAAAAAAACTTTATCCTATAATTATTCTAAAGTATAGATATAAAAACTAATTGGGTAATGAATTTGTGTACCAAAGTAGGCATGCCGGCAGAAAGATTTATAGTGAAAAAAACTGAACACTACATGCATTCAAATCCTTAATAAGAAAAATATAGTGTAATAATAGTGAAACTATCTTTAATGGTATCCCATATTGTTTCATAATTTCATTAGTGTCAAAATTCACTCCTTAGTAGGAAATAGTTAATCAAATTCATATGTGATAAAAACACCAATATTGAGTCTTCTTAATCATACTGAAATTTGATAGGCCACATATCACACTATTTAAAAATGTTCATTGCATAATAGATTCATAAGAATATCATCATAGATTGGCTTAGTATGTTTCCTCATTCCATCATACAAAGAAGGAAAGAAATAAATGAAGACATAAAGTCATTATAATATAGACCTATAAGCAGTAAAAAAATTGTGGTTCCATGTGTAAATAGATTATTCTCTTTATAGTATTCAGACCAGATTATAAAAATAATCATTCCTAATAATAGTAGGAAATAATACTCCCAAAGAAGATATCGGTAAAAATAGTTTGGATTCTGGTCAAATTTAGACTCAATTCTAGAAAAAATATTCTCTCTAATATGTAGGTATTCATCCAAAATTATATCCTTGTTTTGATATATGTTAAAAGTTAGCTGGTCCTATTCCTCAACCGAGGGGTAGATTTATTATTTAATTAATTTGAATAAAAAAAATATTTTTCTTGAGTTTGTTAAAATCTTACATACATTCTTCATCATAAGCTAAAAGATAATCCTCAAAAACATTAGCCTAAGGTGGAATGTTAATTTTAAAACCAATACATATCACTAAGTATATAGTAACAATAATTATATCTAATTTAGAGTAGTAATTATGAATTAATTTGTTCCATGGACAAGTTTTAATAAATAAATCCAAATGAACAACTGGTTTATTACCTATTTAAGAACTTGAGTGAATAAAATATACTTTTGTTTGGTAATCTTGTTTATGTGAATCATGAATTGATTAACTAGAGGTATTGTGAACCACATAAACCTTATATTGAGTAGAGGAATAAACTCTTAAGGTATTTGTAGCATCTAAGTTATAATGGTGAATCCTAATAGAATCATTAACCAACATTCAGTTTTAGGTTGGGAATCATTAACAACATCCATAAATCCATATGAATACCTGGGACTCATATACTGGTTCTATTATGGACTAACTATATCCCTATATATTTCTTGATCAGTAGCTTCACTATGTGATTCCTTATGCCCAACCACCTGGGATCTAGATGGTCTAGAATAAACAATAAGACTCCCCATTTTCATTCTAGATGTATTTTTATTCCTAATAGTAGGTTTTGAGATAGGCTCCTCTGATCTCACCTTACCATAAGACACTGAGGTGAGACCAAATTTCAAATAGAACATGTAGTAATTAAAGAGGTTTTCATAAGTAACCCATTTAAAAAATATAGCATCCCAATTCTAAATAAATATTACTAAAGGAAATGGTTTTGAAATGTGCACCTCTATGAAAATCCTCACATTATAGGGTTTTGAGAGAATTGAGGTTGCTGAATCAAGCTTGATAGGTGTGCCAATAAGATTAATAATAGTATACATGACATTTGAAATAAATAGGTGTATAAGTAAACCTTTTAATCCTAACCTAACCATAACCAATGTAGGTTTAAAATATTTCTAATTTCTAGAAGTCTATTTTATCATCTTTATATAGAATTCTATAAGTAAACACTTTTCATCGGACCGAAATCTATATTAATCATCATAATAAGTTAAAAAAATGTATGAAGTGAGAAGATCCACACCCTAATTAAATAAGGATACAAATATTTTCCTCTTATGATGAAATGTAAATAGAGAAATATGAGATGAGCCATCAATAGTATAACTTGTGACAAATCTACTAGAAACCACATTTGTGAAGGTGTGATTAGAGTTAAAAATTAAATCTCTTAAACTATCTCCTTGGGATAGAGTTTCTTCAGTGTTTTATATATAACTAAAAAACAACACAAACAATAAAAACAACAACAAAAGGAAAAAAACCAAAAAAAATCAAAAACAACAAAAACAAAAAATATATTCATATTAATGTATCTAATGTAATAGATTTTATGGTGGGGGTATTTAACCATATTTTAAAAAATCCCAATAAACTATTGAAATTTCAATAAATTTTAATTTATATTCACTCAATATTTTATAAATATATAAAAATACATTTAAACATAATATAAAGATTCACCCATAGAATTTATCACTATTTTTTTTAAATTTGGCTAAAAGACATTAGATTTGGGACCTTACATTTTAGAGGGTGGCCTAGAGGCCTAATATTGATGACTATATAAAATATAATACATTTTAGGGGTGTAATAATGTATTTAAATATCAAGGGTTAGACTAAAGGCCGAATATATTGAGGGGTGAACCAAACATGTTATATTAAAATTGATTCCCTTGGGGTTTGAACTTTAGATATCAAGAATACAAATCCATTATCATAACCAACTGAGAATGGGGTTCGGTATCAACAACATAATAAATTACTAATATATTTAATCATTAATTTTTTTAGTCATTATAATGGAGAATCACCAAAACATGGATTTAAATACATGTGTTAATTTATCATTTCAATCTTCTATAATACAAGAAATTTATATATTATAGATAATCATATTTCTACTAAATACATCATATAAATTATTAGTTATTAACCATTACTCCAACAAATGACCATATTATATCATTTATAAATTATAAATCTGTCATTAAATATATATCATACAAAATTTATTAAAAAATCCATATCAATCATTTATTAAAAAATAGTAGGAATGATCGTTAAAGTAGAGTACATTTAACAAAAATACTTTATTTAATACAATGACCAATTCATAATTCTTGACATGTTATTTAATAACATTAAAAGTGTATAACATATATATATTCATAGTATAATGATCATAAAATCATCCTAATAAATTATAAAGTTTTCCAATAAATCTCATCAGGGAAATTATTGTGAAAGTTAACTAAACAATTTCATATAAAACTTGATGGGAAGATAATAGTATTTTTCAATCACAAATTTATATCTAAACATATAAAAAAAACATAAATCAATAATTTCTAAGAATAAATTTCATGGTAATATACATAAAATATCTTATGAAATATTAACAATTTAATAAAGATGATATATTTAATATATGAGTTTCTAGTCACGAGAAATCACAAAAAATTTACTAATTTTTTAATGATTCACTTCAAAATGCAAAATATTCAGTTGAGTATAGATAATTTTGGTAACTATGTAAAACCATGAGAAAAATATTTGTATTTTAATAATTCTTAGTTGAATTTAAAATTCAAGGAAAAAATATAGAATTGAAAATGTATGATATAGATATGAAGGTATTATAGAGATCACCCAACCTAGAACTAGTACAAAAACTATTTTTAACATCGCCTTTTTTCATTTCGGTTTTTTATAACTGATGTGGAAATATTTGAAAATTTATTTTTTATACCAGTTATTATATAACTGACGTGAAAATCCATTTTTACTGATTTTTCACATCGGTTCTAAATAACCGACGTGAAAAATCAATTTTCAGGATTTTTTTACATCCATTATTTAATAACCTACATTAAAAAGAATTTTTCACTTCTATTGTTAAATAAACATTTCGAAAAATGTATAAAAACATGTAATTCATTTCCCAAGATTTGATTTCACAGGTCTCGGAACTTAAATGGAGTACAAATCAAAAGTTATGGTCATCAAAAGTTGATTATATCTAAACAAAGTCTTTGCAAAGGCCAACTTATGATGGCCATTATTTTTGATCCATAATGCTGTTTGAGATATGTGACCTGTCAAATCGAATATTGGAAATATAAATACATGTTTGTAAACATTGTTTCACATCAGTTATTTAATAACGGATGTGAAAAATGAATTTTATTGTTGGTTATTAAATAAACAACGTGAAAAAGTCATGAAAATTTATTTTTCATGTCGGTTCTTATATAATTGATGTGAAAATCAGTGAAAATTATAATATTCTTTTATGATGGTTATCATAAAACCTATGTGAAAGATAATTTTAATATACCACCAATGCATAATTTCATGTTTTTTACATCGGGGCATCAAAATTTATAATTTTTTCCTAAAATTCTTAATACAACGTTTTCTTTTATCATCTCAACTGTTTGTTTTCATTATAAAAATATCATATTTTAATGATCATTTAATTCAACCATCATTATTCCCCCTATTCAAATCATTTGATCTCAATTGAATCAAATATTTATTATTTCTGCGATCTCGTCAAGGTATTTGTAATTATTTATCCATGATTTATGTTTTTTATGATTTGTTTTCTTAATTGATATAAAATTTAATGATAATTTCTTTCAACTATCATTTTTTCACAAAATAAACTTGTTTGATCATCCATGTGAATCCACTATTTCTTTTTTTGTGATCTTGTCAAGGTATTTGTAATTATTTTTCCATGATTTATATTTTATATGAGTAGTTTTATTAATTGATATACCATTTAATGATTCTTATTTTATTATAATAATGAATAATTATTCATATCATGGTAAAACTATAAATCCACCTTCAGATTCTAAAATATTTTCCATGAAAAAATCTATTATTAGATCATTCGATCCTTCCTCAAAAAATATATATCAAACTTCTGATAGTCAAAACTTTTGTTCTGTTACTCCGTTTGAGCTCTACGAATTATCAAATCAAATATTAGGAAGTCATCTACAAGATGATTAACATTTTTATGTTGATTTTTTAAAAACTAATGTTAAAAATGAATTTTAACATCCTATTTTAAAAACTGACGTAAGAAATAACTTTCAACGTCGATTTTTTAGAAATCGATGATAAATATAGATTTTTAACATCATTTTTAGATGGTATTTAAAATTGTATTTTTAAAAAACGGATGTGAAAGACCATAAAAAATACCACTTTTAACATCGCTTGCAAAGACGTCGCCTCAAAACCGATGTTAAAAATATTAGAAAACTAACATAAAAAAGTGTTTTTTTACTATTTTAGTGTATATAACCAGGGAACTCACTTCGACTTGGAGTGGATAATACATTTTAAGGATATGGAAATAAATAAATCCTTCATAATTCTTCTTACTATTTGTGATATTGTAGTAATAAATAACCATTTTCTACTAGGGATGCAAATGAGCTCAAGGGGATCTTATGTTAATAAATATCTCCTTACAAATAATAAAATTTGGATTTTTTTTATTCGAGATCGGGCTCAAGACACTCAAGTGATTACTAGATCTAGTTTCAAGTATTAGAATAAATTATTCTCTTATCAGATTATGATGACGTTGGTATATTTTATTTATTTCAATAGTGTTTAGAAAATTTAATGAATAATTTGAAGGAAATGGTTTCTATGGATTCTCTAAAAGAAGTTCGTTTAAAGAACTTATTCTAAAAGGAGGAACCAATGGAAGAAAGAGATTTGTATATATCATCCTCAATATCAAGGTACACCAAATTTTATGTTTTTTGGAATCTTTAAGTGTGTAATTACATTATTTAAATATTTTTGTGGTGTTCATAGGAGGAAATATCTTAATGGATGAAATTTTGATACACGAGCGATTCACACCATGAAGTGTTTTTTATTTTAATTTGTGGTGACAAATTTTTTGGCATATTTTATTTTTTTGAACGTTTTTGATGTGAATCCATTATTCATTCCATGAATGTATCCAATTTTAGAATAATAAATTATAAAGAACTATTTTTTTCAATCACCTCTTTTCCTACTACTTCAAAGCCTAAGCTCTATACAAGAAGTTTAGGCTCTCTCAACTCCTTCCACATCATCCATTTGATACTCGAACAAGGAATCAGTCCTAAGATCTTAATATGATGATTTTATTTTTGATCTATATTGATTCTATTATTGTATATTTGGTAAAAAAAATTATAGGCTTGATGTATTGATTGAATATAAGGGTTTTGGCATGATGTATCTAGGGATTCATTGAACATTGATAGAATTGACCCCATAAATTCAAGGATTTTGGCATATGTGCAACTATTAGACCAATATTATTGTCTAAACAGATCTTATTAGGTATGATTGACCTTGAAATACCTTTAGGGTGTGGTTTCTTATGAAGTATTATCCAAATATGCTAAATCATGTTGATTCGGGAATGATTTTTTTGTTTTAGTTGTTCTTTTGGACACAGACAATGATCCCAATCATCGTACATTATTTCACCGAAGGTAAAAAGTCCTTAACTTTAGTACATGTTCTATATGGGTTCTTGGAATGTTTATTTTCATGTGTATATACCCCCATGAGACATATATTTATGTTTAATCATATAATTTATAACCTATGATTAGGTTACTTATATGTGAATTGTAATGATTAAGATAATTTCCCGATTTAGCATGATTCTTGATATATCATTTCTATAATGAATCATATGTTGGTGATATTCTGACATCTTCTATAGTTGAGTGTTCATGTTAAGAATAGTGGTCTATCCCTTTAGAGGGATATGTTAGATGAGTGGTCAGTATTCATTGGAATATCCTATTAGAAGGGATGTGTCATCCATGATTTTGGAATATCCCATAGAAGTGTATGTTTCAGGATAATGGTTGAAATTACATCTAGCATAGTGAACAAGTATGCAGAATTAGTCTTTGAGGACTTAAAATATATGATGTGTTCTATAATATACTTGTTATTTCTCTAATATATTTACATTACTGAAAAAACACATGAATACCTTATATATTTATGTTAAGGGCCATTGGTGGTATATTATTGAGTCTTGTACTCGCACCCTACTCTGGAATTTCAGTGTTCTTGTCAATCTCATGAATTAGGATATAGTGAAGGGAAAGGACCTATAATAGATGATTGAGTATAAGTATTTGGACATGGATATATGGGATTTATGAAAAATGTCTTATGCTTCCTTTATTTAATATATTTATCATGACCATTGGATCCTTTATTTGTTTGGATTATGCACCAAGAATGGCATATTGATACTATATGGTTCATTCAATTTTTATATGTTTTTTACTCTGATCGTTATTGATTTATTCATTATTTATTTATTATAGTAATCACTGCATTATTGTAAAACGATCTTTACTTGTGACCGAGGGTATAATATCCCCACAATGTCCCGTGGTCCCTCTCCACTAGTCAAAAACCTCTTGTAAATGGGGAGGGACACATGAGGTTGTGTAATACTCTATATCAAACTCAATGGTTCGGGTTAGGGTGTTAAAAAATTGTATTAGATCATTGAGTTATCTAACTCATTCTTTTATTTTATTTTATTTAGAATAGGGTATACATGAGATAGGATGTTTGGGTCTTGGGTAGGAGAATTATGTTAGTTCTTGGAAAGTACTATATAGTGGACCTTTGAGTTACTAAGAATTTGTGATTTTATGTTTTTACTGATTGATGTTACTATTGCTAAAATTCACCTTAGGAAATTCACATGATGTTGTTATAATGATTTATGGGATTTGGTGTTCATTCATGCATCACATTAATCATGTAAGATCACATTATATATACCTACTTATTATATTAGATAGAACCCAAATAATAATATTCTTATTGAAATGGTGATATGTTCTTTGGTGAATTATTTCTTACATTCTTTATTTGACATTGTTATATTATATGATTGAGTGAATATCGATAGCTATGACTAATGTGAAATTAGTGGAGGTTTTTATTGGGTTCTAGATAGTTCTTAGGGGGTTTCCTTATTCTTTTTGGTAGTTTCTTAGGTATATTCATATTGTGAACCATTTTGTGTTCCATTTTTTTATTATCAGTTTCTTTGTTTAAGGTATTAGATTTAATTAAGATTTTTTTCTAGAATTTCCTGAAATGCAGACTCACAAATTTCGTTTTCATCAACATAACCCATATTGTATAGAATTATGTAATAGATAATATTACCTTAGTTCCTCTAGCAATCCATGTAATAAAACTATTCCATATGAGACATTTTGACTAGTGATTGTTTAGGGTGGAGGACCCCACATGGGAATGATGATGATGGTTGGTTATGCTTATGATTTATAGCTCAAACATCCCATTTTTTATAAGGAATTAAAGGAACTTAGGAAATATATGATACTAGATATGGGACATTCAGAGGATTTTTGACCTGGTAGAAACCTTAGAGGACTGAAAGGTTAAACCAATAACCTTTATACTTACAAAATAGTTGGACAGTGGTAGGATGTCATTATGTAGGCTAGTATATGAGAAGGGATGACATGAGTGACCTTCAATGATGTATTCTTTAATGATTTTTCCCATATGCACTAAATAAGGATCATTCTCAAATGTTTGTAGAGCTGTAGTAGGGTATGATGAATGCGTCAACCTATTTAACATGATTCAAAGAGATAATTCACTTTTCTCCTCTTATGGTGGAGAACAAGGCTCAGAATAGTAAATAGTTTAAGATTTTTCTTCATACAGAGTAGAAATGATAGTTCAAGAATGTTAACCTAAAAAAATATTTTATAGTGATTTGTAGGTTATCAAAGATCATGCAGGGTGTTGAGGAAGACAAATATATAGATATTATTCTATCTTTTAGTGGATTGATAGGTACTTTTACCTATATAGTCCTAGGTTTCTATTATTAGAATAATAAGAGGAAGTCAAATGATGGATTCTAGGGAAGTGGTCATTAGTCAGAGAAGAGAAGTGGCTCCCTGAAACCCTTTATGGGAAATAACTCTGCTAAGTACTAAAACTATCGAGGGGAAGAGACACTTTATCATGTAATGTATGTATTCTATCAATAAATTTCACTAGGGAGGTAAGATAAGACTTATAAAGTGGTTCTATGATTATAATTTAAGGATATGAACAATAATAGGAAGCACACGACCATAGTAGTAGGTATAGAACTTGTAAGGGTCAGTAAATTTAGTGACTCATTAGCTTCTAGGGAATCATGGAGTGGTGGTTGGAAAGGATTATGATGTTAATCAAACTTCAAATTATGGAAGAGAGGGAACCACAATTCATGAAGGTATTATCTTGATTTCCTATACTCTATCTATTTTTATATTTCAAAAAAGATATTCCTATTTGTTTATATCTTATCATGTAGTTATTGGGTTGGACTTACCCTTTAATTTATATTCTTATCATTTTTATATTGATACACCCATGGGAAATAATGTGAATCATCATAATATATATCCAGACTATATGATGGTTGTGTATAAATCTGAGAATATTTGATGCTTCAAAATTTTCAATATGACATGTTTTAACAAGATCCTTGGCTTGAACTGGTAGATTAGTTACCATGAAAATATTTAAATTTTATTGTATATGAGTGAAATTTTCATTCCTTAAGGGGGAAATGATCATACAATCCATTTAATGGGATGTTAAGGAAATTAGGGTTGGAACACACCCTCATAAAAAAGTATGTTCAGTGCAAGTGGATTGTATGATCCTTGTAGTTTATTGGATGATGTCAGAATCCTTTTTTCTTCTTGTGGTTGACCTATACTTAGATTTATTTCTAGAGGATTATTAGGGTTACCTACACATAGTGGAGTTTATTTTGATATTAATATTATTCCAGGTATGTGGCCCATGTTTATTCCACCATATCATATGGAAAAAATTAAGTTAAAAGAAATCAAGCTGAAAATAAATGATATTGAGGATAAATGATCATTCAGAGAGTGAAATCCCCCTTGGAGTGCTCCAGTTTTGTTCACTAAGAAGGTGGATCATAGTCTTCAGAATTGTGTAGACTACTTAAAGTTGTATCAGATCAGTATGAAGGTTCTCATTTCCATGAATTTTTTACCTATTTGATCAATTAAAGGGAGTCCAATTGTTTCATAAGATTTATCTATGTTTTTAATTCCATTATCTTTAGGTTAAAGAAGAATACATAATGAGGAAAACAATTTGGATTAGTTACAGGTTTTATGAGTCTCCCATTATACCTTTTTGGCAGAAAAATTATACAAAAGAGTTCATGGACCTCATCAATAATACATTTCACCCATAATTGGACTTCTTTGTCATTGTTTTCATTAATTACATCCTTATACATTCCAAGATGTCAAAATTTCATGCTAGAATACTTGATAAAATATTGATTGCATTTCATGCACATTAGTTTTATGCCAAGTACTCAAAGTCTTACTTTTGGATATAGGAGGTGAGATTCCATGGGTATGTGGTTTCACAAGTGGGAATACCAGTTGACCAAGAGAAGGTTTATATAGTCATTTATTGGGCATTATTAAGGAATGTACTTGAGATACAATGTTTTATCAGGTTTGGTGGGTCCTACACAATGTTCATTCAAGAATTTTCTCACCTTTCATCACTTATGACCATGATGACTAATAAGGGATTGAATTTTGAATGGAAAAATTAGTATAACGATGTCTTCTTAGAGATGAATAATAGGTTGACGTTTTCTTCATCCTAGATTCTTCCTGATTTGGAGTTGGAAACATGGTGTATTATGATGTATCTAGAATTTCTTAGGTGTGGTTATAATGATGGGTGATAAGGTAGTTACTTATGAGCCTCATCCGATATGACCCCATGAGAGGAACTACCCTACCCATGGATTAGTACTTGATGTGGTTGTTTATGTGATGAAATTATGGAGGTACAAACTCTATAGAGATATATTTTTATGTATATAAACTATAAGAGTCAATGCTATATCTTTTCCCAGCATGACCTGAATGTTTTCAGAGGAGTTGGGTAGAGTACCATGAAGAATTTAACTTTGAGATAAAATATACTCATGTGAAACAAAATTTAGTTGTAGATGTTTAATGCCCCGAACCCAGTTACCTAGAGTCAATGCATTATTTTAATACATTGGCATGATACAAGGAAATCATGTCCCGAAAGACCGATCAATTTAGCAGTCTTGGAAATATGTTACATACATCAACTTCACATTATAATTTCAAACATAAAATATAGCATAGATAGGTATTTGAGAATGCCATTATTACCTTTTAGCTTAACCCTACATATAAATCATAACACACTTCTTGGAAATACTTGAAAAATAAAACATAAGAAAGGGGTGAGCTCAAATGCTCAATAAGGGTGAAAAATTTAGTGGAAGATAACATAAACAATAGTCTTGGAGAATAATTTAAAACACATGGCTTTACAAATAATAAAAATTAACACTTTATGGAAGAAATATGAGTTGATTAAATAATTCCATAATAAAACATAGTCATGGGTATTCTACTAGTTGAATAATCACATGAACCATCAATATTATTTTCATAATGAGAGAATGTATAATGTGAGGCATTTTGAAACATTATGTCAAGGTGTCATCCAAGACGTCTAAAAATGATTAATGCCTCGGCCAAAACCATATATCAATATGGGAAAAGCCTTATCCAATTCCATGTATAATTGTCTCATGAGACCTACTGATACATCGATGAGATATAGAGGGATCCACCCATCAATTACTATGTCCAATACATTCCTCATATGAAAAGGTTGAAACATAACAAAAACATTCATATTAAAACTACCATACGAATTTCAATACTTTATCAATAAACCATGAATGGTATAAAAATAAGACATACACAGTCAAACATATCACAAAACCTTTAATACAATTTGGAAGATTTGTATCATAATAAATAAACTTTAAACATGCTTAAAATCCATCAAAGTATGTTGACATAGATGAAAATTATTTGAAAAATTATTTGAGAGAAATATACCGTTTTCATGAAAACATTTAAAAGTCACACAATTTAGAAAGGAAGAAATTTAAAGACATTTTTGAATTAAAGTGTCCCATACCACTTTGAAACTTTTGAATGGAATTAACATTTTAAAAAAATTCATGTCCATATAAATAAATCCTTAAAACCATTTTGCAAACATGGACATTAATGCGAATAACTTAGAAAAGTAAATATTTAAAATGTTTAAAATGATGTTTTAATAAAAGAGTTCCATAAAAAGAATCTATTTGAAAACAATTTTATGAAACATGGAAAAGGATAATAAATATGTCCTAGTAAACACTTACCCATATACAATCTCAAATAATAATGAGACTGAAGAATTAACCCTTACCTTGCACTTTCCTTTGGTCGAGGGTACGTTTAATGTAGAGACCCAAAGCTTGACGTACATAGATATTACCTTACTTTTGCGGAAATACTTAATACATAACAAAATCAGACACACAAGGACCGTAATAGTTTAGTGTCTTTTGAAACTTGGAACATAATCTTCTAATCGTGGTGAAAGATCTTCAACATCTCCCATAAAGATCTTCCACTTTTTGTTTCCTTACCTAAAACCTTTCTTTTAATCCTGGGGGAAAATAAAACATAAAATAGGGTGAGCTCAAATGCTCAGTAAGGGTAAGCATGGATAAAATAAAACATACCATATACATTTGAACTTAAAAACATGAACATAATGTTTAAACATCAAAATCTTGAGCAACGACATAAAACATGGAAGTACATAAGGCATAGATCATAATGGAACATAAATCATGATAAAATAGCATGGGAATAAAACATGTAATTGTGGAATCTATTAAGCACATGTAATGATTTCTATAGTAGCCAAGGCATTGCTGCCAAGACCATCTTAGTGGACAAAGTCCCTTTCTGAATCGAGTTCACTCCTCGTTCCAGTCCTGTAATACTGAACCGGATTAACTTATCGTTCCATTCATGTCTATCTCATGAGATATAAATCTTTACCCAATGCATTGGAGGGGGATATAGGTCCCACCCATCTCATAATGAAATCATTCTTACTTGTGCCACAAAATAAACATACATCATTCATAAAAACCCAATAAATAAAATGGGTTTCATAAACATCATCTCATCATCACATAATCCATATAAAAGAAATGGATATCATTTAATAATAAGAAAAGTGAAACCATGTAAATCATAGAGACATTATACTTGAAACATACACATATGAAATAATGCCATCTTAGATGAAAAATGGTTTTGATAAAACACTTGAAATGAATTCTTGAGGAAAATACCCTTTCTTCTTCAAAATAATTTTCTTTTCACAAAATGTCATGAAATTTTGAAAGAAAATATTTTTTTTGAAAATAGTCATGAAATATTTTGGAGTAAGCTTCATGAAAATAAGGCTTTATAAAACCGTAAAAATCCATTCATGCAGTATAAGTTAAAAAAAACATTCTTCTCGTACTTTTCTCGGAAAATTCAAAAAGTACCTCATAGGGTAAAGAAAAGAAAGATTCCTTCCATACCAAGGGGTAAAACTCAAAATGGGTAAAAAAGGACTTTAAACATACATGAAAACACTTTTATAAAACATGGACATGGATGATAGCAATAAACCCAGTAAATACTTATGAATAAGCAATCTCAGATAAAAAAACAATTGAGATTGCAACATTATCCCTTACCTTATGTCCGATATGCTTCATATGTATCCGAAACTCCTGTATAATTATTTAAATAATGTCATTGAATTATTACAGAATCATATTCATTTTTATGATATCATATATAATTCACTTATGACTTTATATTACCCGTTCTTTTGTAAATTCCATGTTAAAGATCATTTTGGGTAAAATCGTTTCATTTATCGTATGTGTTTCAACTTGTCATTCTTGATATTATTACTTATATCCTGACTTACATGATTCCAGAATGTAAAAAATTATTTATATATAATATATATTCATCATATACATATATATTATAGATCGATAAAATTAATGAAATACACCGTTCATGGAGACGGTAGGCCGTACGTACGCATGAACGCTGTTTTCATTTTCTTATTGAATTGAATGGAATTAAGTATATGACATATATATATATATATAAATCAAGTAGCATTATTATTTCATATATTTCATGATTACTTATTATATATACTTTATAATCATTCTTTAATTGTTAACATGGAAAATGAATCTCACCGCGTCGTGGAGACGGTAATCTGTACGTACGCACGAGCGATGATATCGTTCCCATATTTATTGAATAGAATTGGAGTGAATGATATAATATCTTATGATCAGTATGATGTTATAATAATCATATGTATTTATTATTTACAACATTATACCCATCCAAGTAAGGTGGTGGTGGAAAAACAGATTACACCACAGCGTGGAGACGGTATTCCATACGTACGCACGTGCAGTGATTTCGTTTTCCATAGGATGGATAGATGGTGAAATAGGATTGTTTCATAATTATAATAACATATCAGTATATGAGTGATACTGATGTTATTAATTCATAATTAAACAACTAAATAAGAAGAAGTGGAAGAAGAAATAATGTTGAAAGAATCGGTAACAGACATTACCTCTTCTTTGAAGTACCTCTTTGAGACCTCCTCTTAGGGCACTAGCATTGTTCTTTGAAGAAGACCAGGACATCTAGGATGTTTCTAGGGAAGTGGAGAAGTGAAATGGGCAGGTATTGGACGAGATTGAAGGCTCAAATTGGTGTGAGGAGGAGAGGGAGGAGGTGCCCTTTTATAAGGGAGGAGAGGGGAACCTTTGGAATCCTAAAAAATATTAGTTTAATATAAATTCAAAACCCACATAAAAACATCCAAAAATGACTCAATTCGAAGATTAGATGATATAGGGTTGTAATAGAATTAAAAAATAAAATTTAGACATGTTTTGATCTTATTTTAAACCTTATCATTTGGATTTATTCTTATTTAATCTATTTAAGTTTATTTGTGGTAATAAAATTCTAAATTTTAAATGGTTATAAATAATCACTTATGTGTTGTTAATTTTCCATAATTGGATACTTTATGACATTTTATACTATATAAATTTAAATTTATATTTTTTAAATTTTTTGTGATTTTTAAACAATTTAATAATATGTTATTTTTATAAAATAACAATAGTGTCAATTTTGACACTATTCATTTATTTGAATTTACATAAAATCTACACAGGGGATATATTCGAAATAAAATATTTAATAGATTAATAACATGTTATATTTGTCTATGAAATTCTTGGAGAACATTAAATAGTTCATATAATATTTATTTTAATATTTTTAAAACCATTTATTTGGTATATCTCTTAATAAAATAATTAGTACATCATTTTTGTATAATAATTTAATATACTTATTTGTTGCATAAAAATTAAAAATAAATCCTTTGATGAAGATAAATATCAAAGTTTCTATAATAATAATTTTAATCTAATTTATCATCTTAAAATAACAACATGTAAATTGTTATCTTTATTAAATTATGAAGGTGACAACTTTGGAATCATTTAAAATAAAAGATTATAAGTGTCATAATCGACATAATAAGGATCCAAATGGTCAAAAATTCGTCCAGTGGATGATTAGGGTTTATATATACACTACTAATAATTTTTTTTCAGATTTTTGGGCCTTTTAATATGTATTACTATTTCAATAAAAACTATATTATTGATTTTTCACTAAATAAATAATTTCTATATCATTAATGTATAAGATAATAAGGTAATTAAATAACTCTTAAAAATTACAAATAAATTACCATGATAAAGAAAAAAAAATTATATTTAAAATGAGTATTTATAACCGAATTTATATTCTGTATAAAATTATATTAAAAATACTTTAATTATTAAAGTTGAGTGAGACATATTTCACTTGCCTTTAAATAAAATAAACTAAAGGTCTTAATCACCTCCAAGTGGGTTCCAATGGATTCCATTTCGACCGAAATATGACTTAGGACAAAATATAATAATCCAATTGTATTTAGACAAGTATTACGTTAATTTTATAATATTATATTTACCCTTAATTACCCAATTTACTTTTTACTATGGTAAATAAAATTTACCGTTGTTACTATTCATAAAGCCCAAAAATAAAAGGTAGTCTATTAATATAATTTGGACCCACTGATTCCAAATATGGAATTTATTTTTCGAAATTCAATACATAAAATTTTCAGAAATTAAATTAAAATTAATCCCGTTGTCGAAAGAAAATGGGTTTTTGTTTAAAACATTGCAAAAGATTAAATTTATTTAACCTACGAATTCAATGTAAAATCAATGATAATGACATATATTATATTAAATTGTAAAAATATATTCTATTTAGACTTTAAAACCATTCTATATTATAATCTAACCACATAATTTATTACGAAAAAAGTTGTTTTTAATTAAAATATAGCGTGTTTTTACTATTCATTAAAATATGAAAGTTATCAGAATAATATGAAAAATTTATCCAAGGAAAAATTTTATATCTTGATTCCAAAGAATAATTTTATTTTGTAAAATTGAACTTATAAACATGTCAAAAACTAGATTTAAAGTGAGTGCTCCATTAAAAGGCGGCAAAACTGCATTTTTGAAAAATACTTATTTTACCAGAAAAATTTATTTTGTTCTTATACCATGTTCTAGAAAATATGTACGATGAATAATAATGTTATAAAATTCAAAAGTTAGTTAATACTATTCATAATGGCTAGTTCATAATAATATTATAATAATATATCGTTGTTTAGTAAAACTCGGTATTCCGTACAACACACGCTATTGAGGAAGGTCGCGATTGCGTGTAATGCAAGCCAAGTCAGGGTTTCTTGTAGTGCACGACTAATTTGTTGTTGTGTATAACAAAATTCATTGAATATATATATATATAGTTACAGTTTCATAGAATAACTACTATCAAACAAACATGAAATTGTGTGTAACATGATCCAAGATTAGTGTTGCGTATACTGCAAGCTAATATTGTGTTGCATATAGTGCAAGATAATCATGGTGTAGTGTACAACAGAAGATATGAAAGAAATTAAAACGAATATATCTTATAAAATCTCGGGTTGTTACATTCTACCCCCCTTAAAATGAATTTCACCCTCGAAATTCATCGGGGTTATAAATCGTTTACTATTCAAAGAAACCCACATCGTAAAAAGGAATACAAAAACTTAATTTTAAAAACTAAAGTATGAAACATAACGATTACCCAAAATAACTCATCATTGGGTTTCCATATAGGAGAACATAGGTGAAAATATGGATATGGAAGAAAAATCTAACCATTAAGTTCTGATGGAGAGTGGTAGAGAACATGGCTATGAAAAAGCCATCAATCACAAATCCATAAATTTGTAATGATCTAAGGTACCTTCTAATTCATCAGATATAAGAGCACTAGGACATCATTTTTGGTTTTCAATATCATTTCCCTAAAGTTGAAAATTTTGAATTAGAAGAAATACTTGCTTGATTTTGGTACAATCTCACTGTTGTTCGTGCTTTGAACAATTTCCACTTCATCTCTTAAATAAATGAAGTTGAATTTGTTATTCATGAAGTGTTAATAGGTCATGTGATAGAATGATGGGTCATTCCATCTATTTCAAACAAAAGGTTAGGAAAAGTTATCAAATATACATGAGTCCATCTATGGTGAGGTTAATCATATACGATTAGAAAAATGAACTTATACTTCATATATCATACCGCTTAATAAAATAAAACTAGTTTATACTAACCAGGGACTTCCTGTAGGCCAGTGGTAGGTGATAAAGGCCAGTCGCACTTCGGTTGTTGGTTCGATTCCCATAGCCTTGTCTAACGCGATGGGTTTTCGCCCGTCCTGCAGGTTTTCCTTTTTCTAAAACTACATTATTATAACATCCCATCAATAATATCGAAAAATGTTCTATCCTTAAACAATAATAACTTATGTCCAACATAATTCATTCCAATCTTTAGGCTTATCCAAAATACATATGTCCAATATCATAGTATAAAGAAAACGATTACTTGAAATTTCATCAACCAAGAATGTGAATACCATCATTTATCCCCCATATATCTTGTTGGTCACATTCCAATAATGTGAATACCTTAATCATGTATTCTCTAGAAAAATGAATACTCATTAAACCGTAGTGAAAACATGAATGCAGTCAAAATTTAACTCTTTCCACATACCAAAACCCAAAAATTCTATATACTCAAACCATGACATGACCTATACTTATATCAGTCATGAGCTCATGAATACTATAAAACATTTAATTTTCTCCTTATCCCTTCATTATGCGCATATCATCTACTTTCCTAAAATATATGAATATCCTTTCATGGTCACTGGTACCATTCATCATATACATTCAAAACTTAAGGAAAGACAACAGTGTAACAATCCTTATATGTCTCTTTATTCCATAGTACCATGAGATTACTTATACAACATTACACTTGATAAACATGTAATCATTCCACTACCTTCTTAAACCATTGACCGAGCTTCAAAAATTCTTTTATCTCACAAATAATTTGTAGTCTCTTCATCATCATCAACATAAATACTACCCATACGACCATACTGATTCTCTTCATGAAACTTTCCCTTAGGGCATTGGTTTGAATAATGCCCGTACATTCCGCATTTAAAACATTTAACCATTGTTGATGTCGTAGCAATACCATTATCCTCATCCATGGTGTTAACTGAACCTTTTCCTTTGCACTTACTGGCTTTGTGTCATTCTTTTCCACACCCAAAGCATCTTCCAGTTCCTTTGAAACATTCTCCTTGATGCCTCTTCCCACATGATTTACATAGGGGAAATTGAACTTTCTTTCCTCTATGATCATCATGAAACTCCATCTTTCTCTTATTAGCCGAGTAAGGAAACTTACCAAAGTTGAGATTATTGATCATATTATGAGATTTCTAATTAGTCATAATAACGATATATGGAACTCCAGATCAAATCTCATTCGGTTGCTCATAAATAATATCATTCCATTGTCCATCACATCCTCCATTATCGTGAATCTTCCCGTTCCCAGCCATTTTCTAAAACCCAAAAAGAATAGTGTGAGAGGCAAAAATCATGCTAGGGAAAACAACATAGTAATGGGGGAGTACCCTCAATATCTAACATCTTAGGTTAAATTATAAGATCGTTACCATAGTTATAGGACTATATCCTATATGTATACTTATCCTTAGGGACATCCCTAGACATACCTTAGAAATATCTCTAGGGATCTCACTAATGTTTTCGCATCCTAGTTTCCAAATGTTGACTAAACCTTTCCTCTGATACCAACTGTAGAGAACCGAAGCTTGACGTACATAAATATTACATTAATTTTGTGGAAATACTTAATACATAACAAAATCAGACACACAAGGACCGTAATAGTTTAGTGTCTTTGGAAACTTGGAATGTAATCTTCTAATCGTAGTGAAAGATCTTCAACATCTCCCATAAAGATCTTCCACTTTTTGTTTCCTTACCTAAAACCTTTCTTTTAATCCCGGGGGAAAATAAAACATAAAAAGGGTGATCTCAAATGCTCAGTAAGGGTATGCATGGATAAAATAAAACATACCATATACATTTGAACTTAAAAACATGAACATAATGTTTAAACATCAAAATCTTGAGCAACGACAGAAAACATGGAATTACATAAGGCATAGATCATAATGGAACATAAATCATGATAAAATAGAATTGGAATAAAACATCTAATTGTGGAATCCATTAAGCACATGTAATGATTTCCATAGTAGCCAAGGCATTGCTGCAAAGACCATCTTAGTGGACAAAGTCCCTTTCTGAATCGAGTTCACTCCTCGTTCCAGTCCTGTAATACTGAACCGGATTAACTTACCGTTCCAGCCATGTCTGTATCATGAGATATAAATATTTACCCAATTCATTGTAGGGAGATATAGGTCACACCCATCTCATAATTAAATCATTCTTACTTGTGCCACAAAATAAACATACATCATTCATAAAAACCCAATAAATAAAATGGGTTTCATAAACATCATCCCATCATCACATAATCCATATAAAAGAAATGAATATCATTTCATAATAAGAAAATTAAAACAATGTAAAACATAGAGACATTATACTTGAAACATACACATATAAAATAATGTCATCTTAGATGAAAAATGGTTTTGATAAAACACTTGAAATGAATTCTCGAGGAAAATTTCATTTCTTCTTCAAAATCATTTTATTTTCACAAAATGTCATAAAATTTTAAAAGAAAAGATTTTTTTTAAAAATAGTCATGAAATATTTTGGAGGAAGCTTCATGAAAATAAGGATTTATAAAACTGTAAAAATCCATTCATGCAGTATAAGTTAAAAAAAACATTCTTCTCGTACTTTTGTCAGAAAAGTCAAAAAGTGCCTTGTAGAGTAAACAAAAGAAAGATTCCTTCCATACCATGGGGTAAAAGTTAAAATGGGTAAAAACAGACTTTAAACATAAATGAAAACACTTTTATAAAACATGGACATGGATGATAGCAATAACCCTAGTAAATACTTACGAATAAGCAATCTCGGATAAAAAAACAATTAAGATTGCAACATTATCCCTTACCTTATGTTCAATATGCTTCATATGTATTCGAACCTCCTGTATAATGATTTAAATAATGTCATTGAATTATTACAGAATCATATTCATTGTTATGATATCATATATGGTACACTAATGACTTTATATTACTCGTTCTTTTGTAAATTCCATGTTAAAGAGCGTTTTGGGTAAAATCGTTTCATTTATCGTATGTGTTTTGACTTGTAGTTCTTGATATTATTACTTATATCATGATTTACATAATTCCATAATGTAATACATGATTTATATATAATATATATTCATCATATACATATATATTATAGATCGATAAAAGTAATGAAATACACCATTCATGGAGACGGTAGGCCGTACGTACGCAAGAACGTTGTTTTCCTTTTCTTATTGAATTGAATGGAATTAAGTATATGACATATATATATATATATATATATATATATAAATACAGTAGCATTATTATTTTATATATTTCATGATTACTTATTATATATACTTTATAATCATTCTTTAATTGTTAACATGGAAAATGAATCTCATCGCGTTGTGGAGACGGTAATCCGTACGTACACACGAGCGATGATATCGTTCCCATATTTATTGAATCAAATTGGAGTGAATGATCTAATATCTCAGAATCAGTATGATGTTATAATAATCATATGTATTTATTCTTTACACCATTATACCTATCCAAATAGGGTGGTGGTGGAAAAATAGATTACACCACGGCGTGGAGACGGCATTCCGTACGTACGCACGTGCGGTGATTTTATTTTCCGTAGGATGGATAGATGGTGAAATATGGTTGTTTAATACTTATAATAACATATCAGTATATGATTTATACTGATGTTATTAATTCATAAAGAAAAAACTAAATAAGAAGAAGTGGAACAAGAAATAAAGTTGAAAGAATCGGTAACAAACATTACCTCTTCTTTGAAGCGCCTCTTTGAGACCTCCTCTTAGGGAACTACAATTGGTCTTTGAAGAAGACCAGTACCTCTAGGATGTTTCTAGGGAAGTGGGGAAGTGAAATGGGCAGGTATTGGCCGAGAATGAAGGCTCAAATTGGTGTGAGGAGGAGAGGGAGGAGGTGCCCTTTTATAAGGGAGGAGAGGGGCACCTTTGGAATCCTCGAAAATATTAGTTTAATATAAATTCAAAACCCACATAGAAACCTCCAAAAATGACTAAATTCAAAGATTAGATACGATAGAGTTGTAATAGCATTAAACAATAAAATTTAGACAAGTTTTGATCTTATTTTAAACCTTATCATTTTGATTTATCCTTATTTAATCTATTTAAGTTTATTTGTGGTAATAAAACTCTAAATTTTAAATGGTTATAAATAATCAGTTATGTGTTGTTAATTTTCCATAATTGGATACTTTATGATATTTTAGACTATATAAATTTCAATTTATAATTTTTAAATATTTTTGTGATTTTTAAACAATTTAATAATATGTTATTTTTATAAAATAACAATAGTGTCAATTTTGAAACTATTCATTTATTTGAATTTATATAAAATCTACACAGAGGATATATTCAAACTAAAATATTTAATAGATTCATAACATGTTAAATTTGTCTAGAAAATTCTTGGATCACATTAAATAGTTCATATAATATTTAATTTAATATTTTTAAAACCATTTATTTGGTATATCTCTTAATAAAATAATTAGTACAACATTTATGTATAGTTTTTTAATATAGTTATTTGTTGCATAAAAATTAAAAATAAAATCCTTTGATGAATATAAATATCAAAGTTTTTATAATAATAATTTTACTCCAATTTATCATCTTAAAACAACAACATGTAAATTGTTATCTTTATTAAATTATGAAGGTGACAACTTGGGAATCATTTAAAATAAAAGATTATAAGTGTCATAATCGCCATAATAAGGATCCAAATGGTCAACAATTCGTCCAGTGGATGATTATGGTTTATATATACACTACTAATAAGTTTTTTTTTCAGATTTTGGGCCTTTTTATATGTATTACTATTTCAATAAAAACTATATTATTGATTTTTCACTAAATAAATAATTTCTGCATCATTAATGTATATGATAATAAGGTAATTAAATAACTCTTAAAAATTACAAATAAATTACCACGATAAAGAAAAACATTTTATATTTAAAATGATTATTTATAACCTAATTTATATTCTGTATAAACGTATATTAAAAATACTTTAATTATTAAAGTTGAGTGAGACATATTTCACTTTCCTTTAAATAAAATAAACTAAAGGTCTTAATCACCTCCAAGTGGGTTATAATGGAATCCATTTCGACCCAAATATGACTCAGGACGAAATATAATCATCCAATTGTATTAAGACAAGTATTAGTATAATTTTATAATATTATATTTACCCTTAATTACCCATTTTACTTTTTACTAAGGTAAATTAAATTTACCGTTGTTCTTATTCATAAAGCCCAAAAATAAAAATTAGTATATTAATATAATTTGGACTCACTAATTCTAAATATGGAATTAATTTTTACAAATTCAATACCTAGAAGTTGCAAAAATTAAATTAAAATTAATCCCATTGTCGAAAGAAAACGGGTTTTTGTTTAAAACATTGCAAAAGATTGAATTTATTTTACCTACGAATTCAATGTAAAATCAATGATAATGACATAAATTATATTAAATGGTAAAAATATATTCTATTTATACTTTAAAACCATTCAATATTATAATTTAACCAAATAAGTTATTATGAAAAAAGTTGTTTTTAATTAAAATATAGTGCGTTTTTACTATTCATTAAAATATGAAAGTTATCAGAATAATATGAAAAATTTATCCAAGGTAAAATTTTATATCCTGATTCCAAAAAATAATTTTATTTTGTAAAATTGAACTTATAAACATGTCAAAAACTATATTTAAAGTTGGTGCGCCATCAAAAGGTGGCAAAACTGAATTTTTTGAAAAATACATATTTTACCCGAAAAATTTATTTTATTCTTATACCATGTTCTAGAAAATGTGTAAGATGAATAATAATGTTATAAAATTCAAAAGTTAGTTAATAATATTTAAAATGTCTAGTTCATAATAATATTATAATAATATATCATTGTTTAGTAAAACCCGGTATTGCATACAACACACGCTATCGAGGAAGGTCACGATTGCGTGTAATGCAAGCCAAGTCAGGGTTGCGTGTAGTGCACGACTCCTTTGCTGTTGCGTATAACAAAATACATTGAGTATATATATATACTTAATGTTTCGTAGAATAAATACTATCAAACAAAAATGAAATTTTGTGTAACATGATCCAAGATTAGTGTTGCGTATACTGCAAGCTAATACGGTGTTGCGTATAGCACAAGATAATCTTGGTGTAGCGTACAACAAAATATATGAAATAAATTAAAATGAATATATCTTATAAAATCTCGGGTTGTTACATTTAACCTCCACTTATTCGAATGTTTCCTTTATAGTTGATCAAAAGGGATCTTTAGGTTGGCTTTCTGATCAAATTAAGGACTCTTGGTTGATGTGAGGGATGTTGGGAGGATATTTGGTATGGGTTGGCCAAGACAAATGGCTTTGGAGGTGTTATTTTTGAGAGAAGGGGAAGTTCCCTTTTATAAGAGGGGTGAGAGTCACTTTAGGAAAAGATTAAAAGATTAATTTATTATACAATCATTATCAGTTTATAATGGCTCCAAATGAATTTATTTCGAGCCTTAGGGGGTTATGGGTCGAAATCATCTCAAAAAATAGGTTTTAGACAAGTTTAGGTCACCATTTTATCCTTATCTTTTAGATTTAATTCTTAGTTAAATAGTTTAGCTTTTACCGTGTCTTCTTTTATACTTACACTATATGGTAAATAAACATACTCTAAACTTCCAAGAGAACATAAAGTGATTCATTAATGACATATATAATTTTATTTAAGCTATTTTTACAAACCTTACATTTTTAGGAATATTATATCAACCAATAATATAGTATTTGCTTTAAAAATTAATTTATGTCAATTTTGATACTATTTAGTATTTGGTTTTTTTGTGAAAGTCAAAAAAACTTTATTAATTCAAAAAAATAAATTAAATCAATCCTAAAATGTCATATTAACCTAATTTTTTTATGGAATCAAAGCATTAAAATTATATTTATTTTAAAATTTACAATACCATTTATTTGATTCTTTCATTAATAAGGTAATTACTGCATCATCACTATGTCATGAATAAATTTAATTATTTAATGTATAAAAATTATAAATAAAATATCCTTATGTAGGAATTTTTTTTGATTTATAATGAGTATTTATAGTCGAAAATATAACTTATATTACTTCATGTAAAAATTGTTTTACTAAAAGATATATGTTTATGTCATTTTTGTATTTACTTTAAATTAATTAATATAGTGTCATTATCACTCTCAAGTGGCTCCATGGGGTCCCCAAATTGACCCAAGGATGCCCATGTTCAGACATGTATCAACCAATAGGAATAGGACTCATGTTAGGGTATTTTAATGCTATTATTATATTATTTTCTTACCCTAATTTCTGGGATTTACCCTTTAACCATAGTAAATAAAATATTTACTGAAGTAAATATTCATAATGTATAAAAATAAAAGTAACCTATTTAAACAATTTGGACATATGGACTCTAAATATAAAATATGTTTTTCCAAATTCAAAACACATATGTGGCAGAAATTAATTTAAAATTAATTTGCATTGTTAAAACAGAAAGCATGTTTTTAAGAAATAATAACTATCAAAATATTGACACTCGTTTATGTCCAGTTTAAATATAAAGTTACATCCAATGATATAAATTATATTAAATGATAAAAATATATTCTAATGATACTTTAAAACCACTCAGATTTATAATTTAACACTTTAAATTATTTCAATTAAAAAAGTTGTTTTTAATTAAAATTTAGTATTTTTCACTCTTTATCAAAATATAAAAGTTATCAGAAAAGTACCAAAAATTTATCAAAACTAAATTTTTATGTCCCTATTATAAATAATAATTTACTTTTACTAAATTTAATATATATAAGTTTCAAATATTGGTTTTAAAAAGTGTTTTCCATTAAAAGGTGGAAAAACAACATTTTTTGAAAAATACATCTTTTATCTTAAAAATTGAATTTTTCATATATTATGTCTAAGAAACAAAAAATATGAATGTTAAAATTATATAATATATATAAAATTTAAAATGTGTTTAATACTATTCATAACCTCTTTTTTGAACGGCTAGTTTGGTAAGTCATGGTGCGCTCGAACTTGGTGATGCGTGTTACGCAAGTTATTGAAATACATTGAAGATATAACATACTATAAAATCTTGGGGTGTTACATTCTCACATTATTCAATAAATTACATCCTCATGATTTGAATTTTTTTTGAAAATAAAAGGTTAAAATAGAAAAATACCTTTGTGGAAAACCCACATAAGAAATTGGGTTAATAAAATTTAGTCTTAATGAGAGGGAAAAGGAAATAAAAAAGTAACCACCAAAATATGATCTTGATTAGGAGAACATTGGTGGAAATTAGAGACACATAATTGGAGAAAAAAACATAAATATTTATAGGGTGTGATTGAGGTCATTAATCACAAAAAAGTGTAAAATTGAGGGCCTTAAAGCCATCAATCTATGATGATTTAATATATCATTAGATCAACAAAACTTAAGGTATTAGGATAAAATATTTTCTTTTCTAAGATCTTTATACTAAAGTTTAAGAATTAATTTATTCATAGAATAAGAGGAAAAAATATACTTAACAATTATAGTTTCATCCTTTAACTAATTCCTACCAAAAATTCATCTTTCACTCCGAAAGTTAATATAATTAAAAAATATTCTATTTATCATAATTGTATAGGGTTCCAAAAATAATGAATTCATAATTTATTTGTTAGACTATTTAAAAAAACTACATTATACAAACTAAGACATCACACATTCTAGTGGTAGGTGATCCACCTTTTTCACCCTTCGGTTGCAGGTTCATGTCTCATGGCCTTGCCAGACGCGATGGGTTATCGCCCGAACTCTGGGTCGTCCTTTTTATGAAAATTCAAAAATAATCTTAATAAATGATTTAACCTTAACAATAGTATCCAATGCCATTATTAATCTATTTCAACATTTAGACTTATCCAAAATACTTATTTCCAAACTCACAATCCAAAATTTATAAGGAAGGTAAACACAATGAAGATCATTTTTTCTGTGTAATAACATATGAATACTTCATCATGTATTCTTTTAAAACACTGTAACACCCTGAATTACCATAAAACCTTATTGATAAAATTTATGCTCCTTTATTTCTTATAGAATACTGGATATACTCTTTCTATCCGAAAATGTTGTAAACTCCAACAATGATAGAATATACAAATCATTAATCAGTTTCAAGGTAGTCAAGAATATTCAATATAATTTATCCAAATCAATCATATATTATTCCAAAATCACTACCTCAATATCAGAACCATATTATGGTTTATCTTTCTCTCAACCATATATTTTCCAAAAAAATTAACCTACTATTGAGTCACTTTTCTTGGTTCCAAACTATCTCAAGTTCTTAATGAAATAGTATTGTAGTACAATCCTTATATATTTTATAATTTTTATAACATGTACATCATTTCTACAATGCTCAAATGATACAATACTTTAATAACAACATTAGAACTCTAATCATTCCTCTTCATCTTCGGCTGTATCATAACATGATTATTATCTAATAAAAGAATTTGGGGTATACTTTGATGATTTGAACATTGATTCGCGTAGTGCCCAACTACTTAAAGATAAATCATTGTACATTTGAAAATGTTTTCTTACCCTTACAATCACGTACTTGGTGTTATTTTTCTCTACACTTTTAACAAACTCCCATTCCCTTCAAGCATTTACCAAGGTGAAGCTTTCCATAGTTATCACAAATGGGAAAATTCTTCTTTCCCCTCTCCCCTATATCCATCTTTCTATCTTCTATCCTTTTCTTCTCTTGCATTCCTTCAAAGACATAGGACTCAAAGAATTGTTTACTTATCTTATTAACACATGATACTATTTATTCATATGATGAGAATATGTGAGAGACTATTTCCCTTTTAAATGATTTCTTAATACTATGAAAGATGTGATCCTGCATAATCATTCGATCATGTGTATTGTTGGAATTCTCATTCCTTATACTAGGCACCATTTCTAAAGAATGGAATACACTAGGATAGTTTATGAATTGTAATGAATAATTCCAAAATTGTAAAATACCTAACGTTAATTGAAAATATTATGCATATAATCTATAATAAAAAGATGTTTTCTTTGAGTAAGTATTTACTCCTAAATCCTTAATAATTGATTGTAATGAAAATATGAATTATCCTAAGCATATCCCCTGAGAGTGTCATAACCAAGAGTGCAGCATGGCCTGTTGTCATGTACCAGGATACCCTGGGTCAAGCTCAAAACTCCTTGTCGGAGTTTTCACTCCTATGTACATCTGTGCCAGAGCTACCTCTACCTGATTGTATCCAAACATGGATGTATTAATTGGAAAATACACAAAATCTCCACATTACCAAAATTATAGTAAGTTCTTCTATACTAGTACACAAAGTCTATCTTAGGGAAATGTTCTCTAATCAGAGTTTATCTAAATCAATTTCCAAGGTTGTTGCTAAACTTCCTCTGATACCAACTGTAATGCCCCGACACAAGTTACCCTGATTCGGTGTATTATTTTAATACATTGGCATGATACAAGGAAATCATATCCTGAAAGACCGATCTGTTTAGCAGTCTTGGAAATAGATTACATACATCAACTTCACATTATAATTTCAAACATAAAATACCGCATAGAGAGTTCTTTGAGAACACCATTATTCCCTTTTAGCTTTACCCTTCATATCAATCATAATACACTTCTTGGAAATCCTGGGAAAATAAAATATAAGAAATGGGTGAGCTCAGATGATCCGTAAGGGTAAACAATTTAGCAGAAGATAACATAAACAATAGGCATGGTGAATAATTGAAAACACATTCTTTTAAAAATAATAACCATGAACACTTTATGGCAAAAATATTAGCTAAGTAAATAATTCCATAATAAAACAGAGTCATGAGTATTTTAATAGTTGAATAACCACATGAACCGTCAATATTATTTTCATAATGAGGGAATGTATAATGCCATACATTCTGAAACATTTCTTCAAGGCCTCAGACATGACGTTTAAAAATGATTAAGGCCTCGGCCAAAACCATATATCAAATTGGTAATGGCCTCAGCCAATTCCACGTCTAATTGTCTCATGAGACCTACCGATGCATCAAGGAGATATAGAAGGCTACACCCATCACTTACTATGTCCAATACATTCCTCATATGAAAAGGTTTAAACATAACATAAACATTCATATTAAAACTAGAATACGAAATGTCAATACTTTATCTATAAACCATGAATGGTATAAAAATAACACATCCACATTCAAACATATCACAAAACATTCTATACAATATAGAATATTTATATCACAATAAATCAAATTCAAACATGTTTAAAATCCATCAAAGGATGTTGACATAGATGAAAATGATTTGTAAAACTCTTTGAGAGAAATATCCTTTTTTTATGAAAACCTTTAAAAGTCACACAATTTAGAAAAAAAAGATATTAAAAGACATTTTTGGATCAAAGTGTCCCATACCACTTTGAAACTTTAGAATAAAATTAAAATTTTAAAAATATTCATGTTAATATAAATAAATCCTTAAAAACCATTTTGAAAACATGGACATTAATGAGAATGGTTTAGAAAAATAAATGTGTAAAATGTTTAAAATGATGTTTTAATAAAATAGTACCTTAAAAATAATCCCTTTGAAAACTATTTTATGAAACATGGACATGGATAATTAATATTTCTCAGTAAAAACATACCCATAAACAATATTTAATAATAATGATATTAAATAATTAACCCTTACCTTGGACTTTCCTTTGATTGAGGGTACGTTTAACCTCCTCTTCTTTTGGTGTTTCCTTTTGAGTTGATCAAAAGGGATCCTTAGGTTAGATTTATGATAAAAGTAAGGATTCTAGGTTGATTTGAGGAAAGTTTTAAGTATATTTGGGTTGGGGTTTGCTGATCCAAATGGATTTGGAGGTGTGATTTTGAGAGAAGGGGAAGTGCCCTTTTATAAGATGGGTGAGGGTCACTTTAGGAAAATATTACAATATTAATTTATTATACAACCATTTTCGGTTTATAATGGCTCCAAATGAATTTATTTAGAGCCTTATGTGGTTATGGGTCGAAATACTCTCATCTAATAGGTTTTAGTCAAGCTTAGGTTACCATTTTAACCTTATCTTTTAGATTTAACTGTTAGTTAAATAGTTTAACTTTTACCGCATCTTCTTGTATTTTACACTATATAATTAATAAAAATACTCTAAAATTACAAGAAAACCACAAGTGATTAATTAATGACATATATAATATTATTTAATCCCTTTTTCCAAACATTATATTTTTAGGAATATTATATCAACCAATAATATAGTATTTGTTTTAAAAATTAATTTATGTCAATTTTCACACTATTTGGTATTTGGTTTTTTTGTGAAAGTCATAAAAACTTTATTAATTAGAAAAAATACATTAAATAAATACTAATATGTCATATTAACCTAGAAAATTATTTTATGGCATCAAAAAATTCAAATTATATTTATTTTAATATTTACAATACTATTTATTTGATTCTTTCATTAATAAGGTAATTATTGCATAATCATTGTGTAATAAAGAAATTTAATTATTTAATGTATAAACATTATAAATAAAATATCATTAGGAAAAAAATATTTTTTTCATTATAATGAGTATTTATATTCTAAAATATAACTTACATAACCCCATGTAAAAATTATTTTACTAAAAGATATATGTTTATATCATTTTTGTCTTTACCTTAAATTAATTAAAATAAAGTGCATTATCACTCTCAAGTGGCTCCATGGGGTCCCAAATCGACCCAATAATTACCATGGTCGGACATGTATCAACCAATAAGAATAAGGCTCATGTTAGGGTAATTTAATATTATTATATTAATATTTTTATCACAATTTACTGGATTTACCCTTTAACCATAGTAAATAAAATATTCAATGAAGTAAATATTCATAATGTATAAAAATAAAAGATATCTATTTACACAATTTGGACCTCCTGATTCTAAATATAGAATCCATTTTTCCAAATTCAAAACACAGAATTGGAAGAAATTAATTTAAAATTAATTCTTGTTGTTAAAATAGAAAACGCGTTTTTAAGAAATAATAACTATCTAAAGACTGACACTTGTTTATGTTCAGTTTAAATGTGATATTACATCCAATGAACTAAATTATATTAAATGATAAAAATATAGTCTAATGATACTTTAAAACTACTCAAATGTATAATTTAACACTATAAATTATTTATATTAAAAAAATTATTTTTAATTAAAATTTAGTATTTTTTCACTATTCATCAAAATGTGAAAGTTATCAGAAAAGTGCCAAAAATTTACCCAAAATAAATTTTTATGTCCCTATTCTAAAGAAGAATTTAATTTCACTTAATTATATATATAAACATTTCAAATATTGGATTTAAAAAGGGTTCACCATTAAAATGCAGAAAATTTTATGTTTTAAAAAATAACTCTTTTATCTTTAAAATTGAATTTTTCATATATTATGTCTAAGAAACCCAAAATATGAATTTCAAAATTATATAGGATATATAAAATTTAAAAGGCTTTAATACTATTCATAACCTCTTTTTTTGAACTGCTAGTTTGGTAGGTCGTGGTGTGCTCAAACTCGGTGTTGCGTGTAACACAAGTTATTGAAATACATTGAAGAGATAACATACTATGAAATCCTAGGGTGTTACAATATATGCTGAGAATAAAGACAAAAGAAGTGTAATATTAGTTGTAAGAATTTGGGTGGAAATCTATAGCCTGGCTGGTAGACTAACTTGTGGGAATATTCAAGGATCAAGGAGAAATATTTTTTTTCACACTTAAAGATCATTTCCTCATTGGTAGAACAAGTTAAGGTCATTCATGATCGTGATATGGAGTGTGGGATTACTCATTAGAGGTTAGAAATAAGTGGTTTTATTTTTGGTTGGAATTTGGATAGACTCGGATTTATTATGGTTTATGGTAGGGTGATGGTTCCATATTCTATGAGATATGATTTCATAAGATCCTCACATGCCTCACAACAGACATTATACATAGGGCATACTAAGATGTATCACAATGTTAAATAAAAGCTCTAGTGGATGATCATGCTGAAATAAATTGATGTACTTTTATTCTATTAGATGACATCTCATAAGATCAAATCCAAGAATAAAAGACCTGGAGGGTTAGTTTATCCACTTCCATTGCCTTTATGAAAGTGGGATGAAGTGACAATATACTTTGTGACAGGTTTTCCTAGGACCCTGAGATGTCGAGACACTATTTGGATAGTAGTGGATCAGTTGACTAAGGTGACTCTTTTCATACTGATCTAAGATATAAAATCAATGGATAATCAAGGAATGATCAACTTTTGGGAGATCATGCATCTTCACAGAGTGCCTTTGATCATGGTAACTGATAGGGATTCATGGTTTACCTAGAAGTTTGGACAAGGTTTATTAAAGGTGATAGTAATTAGTTAAGTATGATAAAAAAATATCATCTTTATAAAAATATGTAGTTGTAAAGTGCAAAAATCTTATATTCTAGAATATGTTTCTCTTTAAATAATTTTAATTTTTTTTTGTGTTACATGCAACAATGAGTTTAAACGAACCATGATATACTATTAAAATATTATTATTTAAACATGGCCTTTATTACCTACCTATTAAAATTATATGTATGAATAGGAATTACTACATTATAAAAAAACATGTATAACATTTTATGTATTATACATTTTTTGATAAATAAGTAATTGATTTTCAGTGAAATCATTTAATGATTTAAAAATACATTTTCTTCAAAAATGGGTTTTATTAATTTATTTTAGAAAATAATATAATTAATTTCAGGATATTTTAGAAAATTTATTTTAAAAAATGAATATATTTTTTGAAATCAACGTATTAATATTATCTTATGAATTTTTTTAGGTTTTTTCTAGAATGAATATTTTTTTATTGAATATAAAAAATACTAATTTCTCAAATACAGTCATTTATTTTTATTAAAAATTCCCATAATATTTTTAATATAATCCTAAATATATTTGAGAATAATTTTTTATTAATATTATAATTAATTACATAATAATCAATATTATACTTGGTATTATTATAAAAATACTTTTAGACCTAACAAGGTTTTTTTTCATTAGAAAACCATTGTTCATCATGCTTTACAGGACTATAATAAAATGAATTTCTGAAAATTAAAGTGATTTATTTTTTTTGAAATATAATAAATATTTCGAATTAAAATAATTAGTTCTATTTAACTAATCCAACTTATTTTTTGGTTGGAATTAATAGTAAAAACACTAAAAAAAATTCATCATGGTAAAAATGTAAATTAGGTTAACTTTGGTTAAAACTAAGTGATAAGACCACTATATTTCACCCTAATTATTATTAGGTGAAGGTATTTCGAAAATAATCACCTTTTAATCTAGATTTAATTATTTATGAGATAGTTTCCATTAAAATGACCTTTGTAATAATTTACGTTAAGAAAAACAAAAAAATATAATTCTATTTCTTTTAAATATATCTTATCCGTTCAGATATGAAAAATAGAATTTTTTGATAAAATAATTTTTTTTATTTAGAGAATAATTAAATTATTTTCATGATGGAAATTTATTTATATTTTTTTTATTATATAATTACATGAAATTCTTACACTATGCTGGCACAATATTTCTTTAATTAATAAAAAATAAAATATATGATTTTAAAAATATTAAAAGTAATATAATTGGAGTAACATAAGTGATATACACATTTTATAAATTAATATAACATTTAGAGATATATTAATTTATTATAATGTAATTCCATATTTTTATTGATAATCTCAAATCTAAATTAAATGAATTGTTCCAAAAATGATATTAATGATATTTTGTAATAAATTATATATTATTAAATAATTTAAAATCACTAAAACATATATTCTTCCAAGTTATTGAGAAATGGTTTAATATATCAACAGTGTTCTATTTATGTGCTAATTATCATTTTATAGTAACTTTTTTCGACCCATAATTTTTCAAAAACATTGATATCAATGTAATTTTCAAAAGGGTTAACAATGGTTAAAAAAAGATAAGGGTAAAAAAAAATCTAAAATTGTACGAATTTTATTTTATGAGAGTATTAAAAAAATTCATCTTATATATTAATCTTATCAATTTTTATTCATTTGAATATGAAAATTAATTTATATTAATTTAAAACTTTAATAAATTTCAATAATTCCCCTCCCCTCATTATAAAAGGACACCCCCCATCCTATTTTATTCTCACTTAAGGACCCATTTATTTCAGCCATGACCTACAAAATCAATTCCTAACATCCATTATCACATTATATCGGTATTATTTTGGGTATAATAGAAACATTAGCAGGCTTAGATGTAACAAAAGGAGGTTGTTCGAAGAAGATGCATAGATTTTAACCGAATGTTTTTGTTTTATTTATTCTTATACCTTTTTCAAATATTATTCAAACATGAAAAACTAATAAAACAATTTATCCATCATATACTAAAATATTTATATGTTAATGGAATACCCTATACATATCTCCTCCTTCCTCAAATGGGAATCAAACCTACTATTCTTATGTATGACATACTACCACCTCTCAAACTGATGTAATTAATTTTCCATCAACGCCTCTCAAAAATAGTTATAATGATGGATTTAAATTTTATACATTATATTTATTTAGTATTTATAATTCTATTAATATTATATATCATATAATTTCTTAACTTTCCATCCATTAAAAAAATGATAATGTCGTTCGTGCGTATGTGTGGACTATAACCTACACAAAGCGATCTGAATCATTTTACATTATCACATCACATGGGTGATATATATATATGTTTATTTAAATGAATAATATGTTATTTATTATATAATTATAATTTAATAAATTTAAAATAATACATATTTTATTTCTATTATGATCTCTAAAAAATTAAAATGCTACTCATTCGTACATACGATTTACTATCTCAATGATTTAAGAGAGTTAATTTTAATAACCCTATTTCATGGTTAGATTTAAATGTATAATTTAAGTAAAAAATGATAATTATTTCATTATTATTTTTCATTATATAATTTAATAATGACTACTTTACCTTAGTCAACCTACCAAATTCATTTTCGATATATGAACCAAATATCATCAAAACAATTGATGTGAACCAAATTGATTAAATAATTAAATATAACATGTTAATAAATAAAATTAATGTAATCATGAAATTTAAAAAAAATTAATACAGTAAATAATTAACATATTCTTAATATTTATGAATATTAATAATGTACGTGAAAAGTTGTATCTAACATAAGGGATTTCATCTCAATTTCTATCTATCAAGGCATATTTTAATGCTACATGCATAATTTCATTTATATGGTGTATAAAATTATTATTTTTTATGTTATGTCATTAATCCATCATACTTCAGGGTATATTAAGTTTAAAATGAAATTATTTCATCCAAGGAGATTTTATTTGAATGTTATCGAGTGGTAATAGGGTTCATAACTCAATTGCATTTCATTAGGTTGTATTACTTATTCATTGTATTTGATATTTTAAGATTATGTGTACTATGAATTTTTATTATTTTATATGAATTTCCATTTGTTATAGATAATCCATTAATTTATTAATTATTACTTTTATGGTATGATCTTTTTTAAAGATTTCCCCTCAATTTATACTCCATTGAGACATATTTGGTATTGTGAAAACATTTTTTTGAGAGGTATCTACTAAAACTTTTATATTTTATATCATGAGTCTATTTATATTAATGGTATTTAATGTTTTATTTAAATTTATTTCTTTCATGGGGGTTATAATTCAAAATCTCTTAAAGTGGTAAGGGTTTATTTTATAATCTATTCTTTATTTAGAATTATTTATGTTTATGTCTTTGATGAGGGAATTATTTAATATTTCTATATTAAACCTAATATATTTTATTCTCCAATTTTTATTTCTATAAGTTATAAATTTTCATTTCATTTTCCACAATTTATGTTATAAATATAATAAAAACATGTTTTTAAGTAAAATTGACTTGTTTTTCTACTCGACCGTGAATCTTTTTCATTCATAGCCATACTCCCCTTAAAATATTTTAAAAAATATTTTTAATGTTTTCTAATTATTTAATAATTTTTTACCTATGTTTAAATTTTTTAAAAGTGTTTTAAAGGAATCTTGTTGTCATTTTACAAGAAAGGTAATTTTTTGAATTTTTATGAAAATAGGAAAAGAGTTTATTTTAATGTACTAAGCATGCATGAAATTTCCATCCATAATGACCAATCAATTATTTTAATCTCAATTTAAATGTTTTTATTACTATTTTAAAATATATATTTTTTCAAATATTCTAGAAATTAGTAGTTTTTTTTAAATCGATTTTCAATGTGAAAGTGGAATTTTACAGAAGAATGTTTTTAATGATCTTTTTATGCTATTTATATTCATAAAAAACAATAACCCTTTATTATAATTATAATCCACTAGGGATATTTTGTAATTATACCATCCTTATTCTTTATCTAAATGATTTATGATTAGTTTTCTTGGGGCCATATTAACATTTAATATGATATTTTTCAATATGATTGTTTATATTGATTATGTATTGAATTTGTATTCTTACCTTTCATATGAAAAATTAATTGGACTTAGTATGTGACTGGAAGACCCTACTAAATCCCCTCAATAAATTAGTTGGTATCAAGAGAAAAACTAGTTTGGGTATTTGGTTGAGGCCTTACCTATTTATGTAAGACATCTTGGCATGGGGCCTTGACAGTATGTTTATGATGTCTGGAATATGCTTTACATCCTTATGAGAAATTTTATTTATCTCCATGTTATTATTTGAGTATATATGATATTAATGGATATGTTTCAAAATTATGTGATTAGTTATATAATATTAGTCAATCAACATTTATTGCTACCATATTATTCTCTATACTCAAGTTATTGATTAAATTTAATATGTTTTCAGCTAATGATATTGAAATACTGATTATTCTTCATTTACCCATGATAAATTCTATTGTATGTTTCCTATATTAAGAAATTGAGCTCACAATTATTTTATTTTATATCTCTAGGATATGAGGAAGGTATATTTCAATGTGTTTAAGGATGAAAAATATTTAATTTCTATTTTTTATATTGTTTATGTTTTCAAATTTAATGTGAGAATCAATTATGTATCTAGTTTTTCAAGACTAGAAAACCATTTAGTCCTTTGGGATGTGATCTCTTGTATATTATGCCAATGTAATAAATTAATTACCATCTTTGGGATACCGAGGTCTAGGAATTTATATAAATAATGACCAAAACATTATAGGATATTAATGGAGTGTGTATTCTTGATTTTGGAAGAGTTTTCTATGTTCACTTGGATATTGTAGATTTATCCTAAAATAACCTCTTTTAGTCTAAGATTTAGAATGCATCGTTTGGGGCTCTCTATGGACGACCTTTCCATTCACCACTGTGTTAGCATGAGGTAAGTGAATATTCATTTTTTTGGGTCAAGTATAGTATAAGAGAACTCAAAAGGGTTTTTTTATTAAGAAATGGATTCTTATATATTTGAATAGGTATAATATTTTTGATGATCAAAGGAGAAGAACCTTGGAGTTTGATGAGGGTGACAAGATCTTCTTGAAAGTTTCCCCTAAGTTGGAGAATATGCATTTTAAGAGGTAAGGAAAGTTGGTTCTATGGTATGTTGAACCATTTAGTATCATAAAAAAATTAGGATGGTGGATTATTAGTTGGACCTTACTCCATAGAACCAAGTTTTTCACAATGCCTTCTATGTGTCTTACTATCAGAAGTACGAGCATGATTCGACACATATGGTGACAATGAGGATCTAGATCTTAGAAATGTTGAATATTTTGTGGAATGAACTATTTAGATAGTGGAATGAAGTAATAATGTGTGGTAAAGAATTACTATTCCTCGTATTCAGGTTTCTATGTAATAACATACAAATTTAAAAAGAGATTTGGGAGCATGAAACATACATTCAGGCATAGTGGCTTGATTTCATCATGAAAAAAATTAGAGACACTTATTGATGATGAAAATTAATTAGTTAGGGGATATTTATATCATCATAAATATCAATATATTCTTCATTTTATGTTTTTTTCACATATTTAAGTGTGGAATTAAAATACTGCAGGCTTGTGAGGTGTGTTCGGAGAAGGAAATGGCTCAAAGGATGGAATTTTGATAAAAAAATGATTCACACCATGAATGAATATTCATGCTTTGAATGTATTCTATGAATAAGACATGAAGTTTTATTCAGTATGGGAAAGATATTTTAAATTTTAGGGGTAATTCATGATATTAATCAGGTTTTTGGGATTTATGCCTAGGCAAGGTGTTTTTCGGCGCATCAACTATCCTGAAAGTTCACAACATGAATCCATATTTCATGTCATGAATATAGTCGATTCTAGTATATTAAATGATATAAAACTCTTTTATTTTCTAATTAAACTCCTTTAATACTAATCTTAACACTAGACTCTATCTAGGTGTTTTGGGCTCTCTTAACTCATTCTATTTCCTCCATTTTATGCCTGAACAATGAGTCGATCATGCCCTCTCAATCCAGTGAGTTCCTTTTTTGATCTTGATCGATTCAATTATTTTTTTCCTTGGTAAAACATAACTATTTTATAAATATATTGATAAAATATAAGGTTTTTATCATTATATAATAAGGTATTATTTGATTATTGTTATAGTCATCACTCGAACTCAAGGATTTGGCATCTGCACATCAATAAGACTAGGATTGTTTTCGATAGTTGATATTCATGAGTATATTTGATCTTGAACTACCAATATAGTGTGGGTTATTCTCAAAATCAATCCTAGAATGCTAAATAATGATAATTTATCAATGGTTTTAGGTTTATATAGTTCTTTCATACCCAAATTATGACCCTAGAAATTGATCATTGTTACACCTAAGGTAGGGATTCCTTGACATTAGAACAAGTTTTAAAAGGATTATTTGCATAATTATGGGAATGTTTGTATATAAAAATGAGTATTATGTTAATTTTTGATCACATGATCATTAAACTATGATTGTGCTACTTGCATATGGACTATGATGATTATGATACATTCTTGATGTGATTTAATGCATAATCTGTCATTTTTATCATGTATCATATGTATGTACTATTATTCTATATTCTACAGTTGGGCATGAAAGTTTATATTTGTTGACTACCCCATAAGAGAGAAGCTTTATGTGAGTGTTCAGCATGTATTATACTATCCCATTAAGGGGGATTTTTTTACCATGCTTTGGACTATCACATTGATGGGGGTGTGTCAGGATGGTGGTTAACATTCCTTCTAGCATGGTGATGAACCTAGTAGAGATAGTCTTTTGGGGATCTAGAATATATTATATGTTATGTGATTTACTTGTTATTTTTTAAACTATTTAATTTTGTGGAATACACCTTTATACCTTATACACTTTTGTTAAAGGCCAATGGTGGTATGCTTTTGAGAATTCTACTCACACCTTACTATGGAGTTTTGGTGACCTTATATATTTCATGACCATGGATCCAATGAAGGAAAATGGACTTTTTTCGAAGCTTTATCCTTGGTGTCCATCTATATGTCGGGATGTGTTGATTTTTTCCCAACATTCTTGCTTTCCAAAGGTGGGTGAATTTCATCACTTCTTGAGAGATGTTTTCTCCTTGATCGAAATGAGATGATGGGATGTTGGTCTCTCCCTCCATGGATTATTCATGGAAATTAGTCACCTAGTCCGAGTCTACCTTAAAGATTAAGATTTTGTTCATGAATCTATTCCTGGTGCCATATAATTGTGGACTTTAGTTGATTATACTAATTCTGTCAGGATATTCAAAGGGGTTAAGTCAAGGTAGCAACCTTTGGTCAGGAGAGTAGTCATGTTGGGGCATTTCTGGAATGTCTAGATGCTGAAACACTAGTACACTTGGATTTTACCTTATCAGAGGGATTCTAGAGGGTGTGGAAGCTTGAGGAATCCCACGTTGAATTTGTGGAATTATATTTCAAAGGCATGTCTCTGAGGATTTCCTCAGCTTCCCATGTTTAACACATGGTATGTCATGAGTTTAACATCTAGTAGAGATAGATTAAACTAGTTAGAAAACTGATGAAACTGGATCAAATGGGTATATCCCAAGGAAGAAACACATAGAATGTTTACTAGATAAGTGGATCATAACACCCAATGTGGAGGGACCTTGGAGGGCATGTCAAAATAAGGGAAGGTTTTGCACTGTGAAGACTGATTTGGATGCAAAAAAGAGAAGATCAGAGATAAGGATGAGGCCACACAAAGGGGAAACCAACGTCTACCATTGGATGGGATTGAACCTCAAAGAGGATTCCAACATACCCTATTTTGAGGACAGGGATCAAGACCCACCTAGTTCAAATGGGTGGTCTAGGGCTTATACATGGTTAGATGCCCGAGTGCTACAAATAGTGATGAAATGAATGAGGCTTATGCTTGGTTAGTGGCCCATATGGATGGAATGATTTCACCGAGATGTGGAATACTAAATAAGAATTAGTATGGATGATGGGGGAAATGTTGAAAGAGGGAATGAATGGGATAGAAACGATGTGAAGATAGTGGTGTTGGTAATGAACCTCATAGATGTTTCCTACATATCCCAATGGAATGGAATCAAACTCCACGTAGTTATAGGATGGGCCAATAAGTCACCTGAGGAGGCGGCTCATGAGAATGGATTCATGTATGGGGACCCAAAGGAAGTAGGATCCTAGGGATAAGGAATGGTCTTCCTGAAACAAAAAGGCTCAAAAGAGAGACTATGATGATAAATGTATAATGGGATTAAAACTTAGTGTCATGGCCCATCCCTTGGGGCTCATGCCTTAACTACTCCAAGCCCCCCTTCCATAGACCAGGGGCTGGCGACTGGCACCAAAGGAGTAAATCCCTAAACTGGGAAGGAATTTCCTTTGTAATTGTAAACACACACAATAGAGTACAAGATGGAAGCAAAACACTAAGTAAAATAGTATATAAAGAGTGATGAAAAGTAAAGGGGGCTTGAAATACAAGCCCAACTATAAAGTACAGGTAAAACTAGAAAGGGAAAAAACAGCTGAAAGGTGAAGAGAAGCTGCTGGATCGTCCACCATAGATCCTACCAGAAGGGTTGGTACAGATAGCCTCCACAACACTCCACGTACGTCCGTCTCCTCTGGGTACCGACTCATCGTAGGGTCCACCTCCAGGTACCATCCAGTCCTGCTACTCTAATGCTCAGCCAATGTTGTCCGTCGTCTGCAACCAACACAATGAGGTCTGGGCATAGCCCGCGCAGGGGTGAGTATAACGATACTCAGTAGGGACCCCGAGACCCTCAAGGTCTCTAAAAATCCACTAAGGATAAACCCCGTAGTATGAAATCAACGGATATCCATTACTTAAGTATATTCCCATACATATACCTAAGTTATCAAGTAACCCATCTCAATCATGATGAAAATATAGAAGTCACTGACTCAGCTCACACAGGTATACAACATATGTAGAGAGTTAGAGATCATCAAATATAGCCACTGAATCATCTAAGCTATCAGACCCACAGAGGATCCCGGACCAGCAGTTAGAACTGTCAGACACACACAGGATCCAAAAATAGTAGTTGGAGGTATCAGACCCAAACATGATCTAGGACCCGATATTCTGTCAGACCAATAAATGATCCAGGAATAGAAGTCAGAACTATTGGACCCACACATGATCCATGAACAGTAGTAAGAGTTATCAGAACCAAGAATAGCTATTCTGTCAGACCAACACATGATCCTGGGACATAAGTCAGAACTATCGAACCCACACAGGATCCAGGACCAGTAGTCAGAGCACAGCCAGCCACATGGTTTCCACAAAGCATGCTTGATTTGGGGAGGGTCTGATCCTCAAGCCAAGAGTCGATACATCATCTACCTCAATTTCCCATGAAGAAGTATCTGATAGGTCCACCATGTCATAGGGGTCTCAACACAACTGACGACGCGTCGATCAGATGCACGATCTGTGAGTTATTAGCCTTTTAGTCTTGGGGGCCCGGTTGGATTCGTGCACGATCCAACCTGACCGTATCAAAAATATACCCTGAACTCTAGTGGGGTATTCTCAAAGGGACCGTCGCGTTCAAAGGAAACCAGCGCCGCTGATGTTTCGTCAAACGGACGTCCGGTGCCAAAGATATGGCCAATGAAAGTAAAGGGTCAGTAGTGGGCCCGGGTCTGGTCCGACCCGGTCGGACCGAATTGGGCCCACCCAGTCTAGAACGACCTGGTATGGGTTGACCCGGTCAGACCTGATGGGTCTAACTTGGCCCGTTGGGTGGGTAAGCCCGCTAGGTTCGGCCCGGTCCGATGGGCTCGGCCCAACGGACTGCAGGGGCAGTTCGACCCGGAGGTCGCTACGTAGGCGGCTCGGCCCGGAGGCTAGGGGTGGTTTGGCCAGTGCCATGAGGGGCACAACCCAGTTGACTCAGACCGGAAGGCCGAGCCAGTTCTGCCAGCGATGCTACGCGGGACGCCACAGGCTGGCTCGGTAGGCCGGAGCGGCTCGACCGGTTCGGTCGGGTGCCAGGGTGCGGCCCGGGTAGGCTGGTGGGGCGGCCGAGTAGGCTGGGTGGTGGCTTGGGTATGCTGGTGGGGTGGACGGGTGGTGGCCTGGGTAAGCTGATGGGCGGCCAGGAGGGCGCCGGTCTGGTCTCGGGCAGGTCTGCGGGGCGCGGGCAGGCCACAGACAGCCCGAGGGGGTGCGCAGAGGCCACAGGAAGGCCTTGAAGGGTGCGCGAGAGGCCACGAGCAGGATGAAGGGGCACGCAAGAGGCTGTGGGAAGGAAGGAAGGGCGCACGAGAGGCCGTGGGTAGGCCGGGAATGGCACGGCTAGGCGGTCGGGAGGCAGCTGGGTTGGCCGGTTTGGCCGGGGGCGGTGCGACAGGGTGGCTTGTTCGGCCAGTAGCGGTGCGGGGCGCTGCGGGGGCAGCGCGGTTCATGGAGTCCATGGGTAGCACGACCTTATTCTTCATCCACTTTCATCGCCTCTCCAAGAATCAACACAAACAAGAATGAAAGAGGGGGTTGAGTCGTGTTGGTTTAGCCTGCACCCTCCGCGTTTAGGTTGGTAACAATCGGCTCATCAAGAAGTAAGAAGATGATTTTCAATTGTTATTTTCAATCTCCACAATGATTCCATTCCAAACAAAGGTGAGAATAATAATTGGAAAATTAATCAAAAACCAACCCCTACCTTTGTTTTTCATTCGTCGTTCATTTACAGAGTCGCGGAAATTAGACGAAGAGAATCGTCGTTCGTCGCGTCTGCCGCACGCTTCCAAACCCAAGCTACATCGGCTGTGGATGATGCTCCACATCAGTAGGTGTTTGGGGAAGAATTCAAAGAAAAATTGTCACAGGCATTCTTCATTGGAAGAATGCATTCTTCGTTCTTCGCTCTTCATTCTTCGTTGGAAGAGGAGGTTCTTCGTTGGAGAACTCCTTTTCTCCCAAGCTCTCCTCCAAAAATGAATAGATGTGCCAACCCAAAAATAATAAGAGATTGTGATATCATATTATTTCATTGGAAAAATATTCAAAAAGTAGAATTAAATTAAAAGGCTCCACCTAATTAATGTCAAGGATTAGGCGTAATAAATTATGCGTTGGCCCAATTAATTAAAGGGGAGGTGGTGGGACCATAAATGGTAGAGGAGGTCATGGGACTACCCCCTCATTAATGAGGGGAGTTGAGAGATTTTCCACTCCTCCCATTAATTGGGGGGTTTTAGTCTCGTGTGGTCCCCATGTTGTAACCTCTCATGAGAGGTTTTGTTTGGGTAGGCCCCACCACCATAACCTCTCAAGGGAGGTTAAGGTGTGGTGGCCCCAACTCAAACTTCCATGAGGAGGTTTTAACCAGCCAACACTCACATGGAGGCTCAAATTAGATAAAGTGAAGATCACTTTATTTTATTACATTCCATGAAAACCCAATAACTATTTTCTATTCTCAACTCACTGTCGTCGAAGTGAAAGTCTCCTTAAGCGAATACTGTCATTGTGAGTTCAACGGTGCCCTCCAATTTCAATTCTGAGCACCGGTTCAAAAGTTATAAAAACCCGCTCGTACATTTACTGAACGTACCCAAAAAAAACTTCATAAATTGATTCCAAGCACACCGGACCTCAGAATCATGCTCCATCAAATTTCACGGACTCGTAAAATTCCCATGTATTTAAGAAAAAAAATTCCACAGAAATTCCGGGTCTTAAAATTCTCCCCACCTCAGGGATTTACGTCCCTGTAAGCTACAACTTGAACTAAGAGAACAAATGGGGGTACCGAGAACGCATCTGATCCTCCCGCTCCCATGTGCTCTCATGGAGGTTCCCGTGTTTCCAACGTACGAGAACCAGAGGTATCGACCGTTTAAGAAGGACCTGATCCTGTCGACCCTCAATATCCACAGGAACCTCTGTAAAATTCGCCTCATCATCAATGTCCATCTCCACATGGTCGATGATGTGTGAAGGGTCGTGCACGTATCTCCTCAGCTGAGATACGTGGAAGACGTCATACACCCGGTGCAACTGAGGTAGAAGAGCCAGGTGGTAAGCCACCTCACCTACTCTGCTGAGGACCTGAAAAGGTCCGATGAATCATGGAGATAACTTACCACCTCGACCAAGTCTCCATAAACCTCATCGAGGTGAGACCCATAGAAATATGTGATCGCCATCCTCAAACTCTAGAGGTCTTCATCTCCTGTCATCATTCGACTTTTGCCTGCTCTGTGCAGTCTTCATCTGCTCCTGGATGATCTACACCTTCTCTATGGTAGTCGGTACCATATCTGGTCCCACTAGTGTTGAATCTCCTGGGTCTGTCTAGAAAAGTGATGATCTACAAGTTCGACCATACAAGGACTCAAAAGGTGCCATCCTGATGGTGGAGTGATAGTTGTTGTTGTATGAAAACTCCACCAAAGGTAATTGATCCTCCCAGCTGCGAATGAAGTCCAGGAAATAAGCATGTAGCATGTATTTGAGGGTCTGAATAGTTCGCTCGGTCTGGACATCCATCTAAGGATGGAAGGCGGTGCTTAGACGAAGCTACATCCTGAAATCCTCCTTAAACCCCTTCCATAGCCAAGAAGTAAACCGTGCATCATGATCGGAGATAATAGAAAAAGGTACTCTATGTAGCCGCACAATCTCCTGCACGTAGAGGCATCACATGCTCTCTACTGAACCATGCTCTCTGATCAGTAGGAAGTGGGATGACTTGGTGAGTCCATCAACGATCACCCAAATCGAGTCGTGACCCCTGAATGTACGTAGAAGACCTGCCACAAATTCCATGGATAACCCATCCCACTTACACTCTGAGACCTCTAAAGGCTGGACCAAGCCTGCTGGTACCTGGTGCTCTGCATTCACTTGCTGGAAAGTAAGGCACCGAGAGACAAACATTGCTACCACCTTCTTCATACCTGGACACCAGTACTATCGCCAAAGGTCCTGGTACATCTTTTCCACTCTTGGATGTACCTCTAGAGGGGATGTGTGGAACTCCCTCAACACTTCATCCTAAAGTGACACTGGCACCATAGTACGTCCTATGAAGAGGATGACATGCTCCTCACCTTCATAAAATCCATCAGGTGGCTACCTTGTGGATATTTGTGCACATCAGGTCTTGTTGTATGCGTCCCCATGCTATGCCTCCCTGACTCACTGAAGAAGCGGAGGAGTGACTATAAGAGACTAAAGGAAAGTTGATCCATCTCGGTCTACATAAGAAATCTGTAAAGAAGCCAGCTGCTCTGTCGCCTCTCCTAGAAGTTGTATACCAGATCTCCTACTGAGCACATCCTCAACAACGTTCCCCTTCCTAGGAGTATAGACTATCTCAAAGTCATAGTCCTAGAGAAACTCAAGCCAACATCGTTGTCTCAGGTTCAAGTCCTTCTAAGAGAAGATATACCTAAGACTCTTGTGATCAATATATATGGTAAAAAATTCTCCCATAAGATAGTGCCGCCACATCTTCAAGGTGAAGACCACTACTACTAAATCCAGGTCAGGGGTAGTGTAGTTATGCTCTTGCTATCTCAGATACTGAGAACCATATACAATCACTACTCATTCCTTCATCAGGACACATCTGAGTCCGGTTCCCGATGCGTCGCAATAAACTACGTACCCTACGCACTCCTCTAGAAGTCTCAATATGGGGGAACTATTCAGCCCCTGCCTCATCTCCTAAAATCTCTACTGGCATCTCTCTGACCACAAAAAGTTTCCCATTCTTCATCAAGGCTGATAGTGGTGCTGCAACTCTGGAAAATTCTGGAACAAACCTTCGGCAGTACCTAGCCAAACCCAGGAAACTTCGTACCTCCATCACACTCCTGGGTGGCTCCCAAGATAGTACCACCTCAATCATCACTGGATCTACAAAAACTCTTGCCTCTGAGATGACATGTCCCAGAAAGCGAACCTCTTGGATCCAAAACTAGCACTTCGAGAGCTTACCACAAAGCTGGTGCTCTCAAAGTGTGTCTAGTACTACCAAAAAATGGTAGGCATTCTCCTCCTTAGTATTCAAGTAGGTCAAAATGTCGTCGATGAAGTCTGGGACAAAGTGACCGAGGTATGGATGGAAGATCCTGTTCATGAGTCCAATGAACACTTTCGGAGCTTTGGTTATGCCGAATGGAATAACCAAGAACTCGTAGTGGCCGTATTGACATATAGAGGTTGTCTTCTGCACATCCTCATCTCCAACTCTGAGCTGGTGATAGCCTGATCGGAGGTCTATCTTTGAGAAACACCCTTCCCCCTTCAACAGATCAAATAGGTCTTCAATCCTCAGGAGTGGGTACTTGTTCTTCACAGTCACCTAGTTTAGATGACCGTAGTCAACCTAAAGCCTCAAGCATCCATATTCCTTCTTGGCGAACAAAATCGTGGCTACCTAGGGAGAAACATTGGGCCAGATGAATCCCTTCCCTAGCAAGTACTCCTTTTTTACCTGTAGCTCATGAAGTTCAGTGGGAGCTATCTGATATGCTGGTGTAGATATCGGTGTCATCCTGAGGTACAAGTCGATGTAAAATTCCACATCTCATCGAGGAGGTTGACCTGAGACATAATCAGGGAAAACATTTGTGTACTGTTCCACCACTACAGGATAAGTCGGACTCTCCACATCAACTAATATGAGAGTAAGGCAAGCCAAGTGATGAGGTATTGGTTGCCTCCTCCTCCGAGTAAGTCTGACCCTTGCTACAAAGGCTCCCTTCTCACTGGTGAAGGTGAACCTGGTCCCATCTGTGCGGACACACCACACTTTGCGCCTAATACAGTTGATCTAGGCATGGACTGTAGATAACCAGTCCATAACCAAGATGATGTCGTAAGGCCTCGACGCCACTACTAGGAGATCCCAGCCAAAGCTCTTGCCTCCTAGAGTAAGCTCACACTACCATCACCAGTGCGTAGGCGGCTCAACCCGAAGGCCGGGGCTGGTTCGGCCAGTGCCATGAGGGGCGTGGCCTAGGTGACTCGGCCCAGAAGGCCGATCCGGTTCGGCCAGCGATGCTGCAAGGGATGCCACGATCCGGCTCGAGAGGTCGACGCGACTCGGCCGGTTTGGCCGGGTGTTAGGGTGCGGCCCGGGTAGGCTGGCGGGGTGGCCGATCAGGCTGGGTGATGGACTGGCCAGGCCGGTGGGGGGGGGGGGGGGGGTAGGCCGGGTGGCGGCCTGGGTAGGCCGGCGAGTGACCGGGTAGGCTGGGTGGCGGCCTGGGCAGGCCGCGGACAGGCTGACGGGGCGTGCGGAGGCTGCGGGTAGGCCGGTGAGGTGCGTGGGAGGCCGCAGGCAGGCCGACGGGGTGCGTAAGAGGTTGCGGGCAGGTTGGACAGGGTGTGATCAGGCAGCCGGGAGGCGGCCGGGCGGGCCGGTTCGGCCGACGGTAGGGTGGTCGGGCGGCCGGTTCAGCCGACGATGGTGTTGGGTGGTGCGGGGGCGGTGAGGTTCATGGATTCCGTGGGTAGCATGACCTTTGTCTTCTACTACTTTCATCACCTCGCCATGAATCAACACAAATAGGAACGACGGAGGGGGTCAGGCCATGTTGGTTTGGCCCGCACCTTCTGTGTTTAGGTTGGTAACAATCATCTCATCAAGAATTAAGAATATTATTTTCAATTATTATTTTCAATCTCTGCAACGATTCCATTCCAACCGAAGGTGAGAATAATAATTGGAAAATTACTCAAAAACAGACCCTACCTTTGTTTTTAGTTTGTCATTCGTTGACGGAATCACGAAAAGTAGATGAAGAGAATCGTCGTTCGTCGTGTCTACTGCACGCTTCCAAACCCAAGCTGTGTCGGTTGTGGATGACGCTCCACATCGGTAGGTGTTCGGGGAAGAAGTCAAAGAAGGATCTTCTCTGAAATTCTTCGTTGGAAGAATGCGTTCTTCGTTCTTCATTCTTCATTGGAAGAGTAGGTTCTTCATTGGAGAACTCCTTTTCTCCCAAGCTCTCCTCAAAAAATGAATAGATGTGCCAACCCAAAAACAATAAGAGATTGTGATATCTTATTATTTCGTTGGCAGAATATTCAAAAAGGAGAATTAAATTAAAAGGCTGCACCTAATTAATGTGAAGGATTAGGCATAATAAATTTTGTGTTGGCCCAATTAATTAATGAGGAGGTGGTGGAACCATAAATTGTAGAGGAGGTCAAGGGACTCCCCCCTCATTAATGAGGGGAGTTGAGAGATTTTCCACTCCTCCCATTAATTGGGGGGTTTAAGTCATGTGTGGTCCCCACATTGTAACCTCTTGCGGGAGGTTATGTTCGGGTGGGCCCCACCACAATAACCTCTCAAGGGTGGTTAAAGTGTGGTGGCCCCACCTCCAACTTCCATGAGGAGGTTTTAACCACCCAACACTCACATGGTGGCTCAAATTAAATAAAGTGAAGCTCACTTTATTTTATTACATTCCACAAAAACCCAATAACTATTTTCTATTCTCGACTCACAATCGTCGAAGTAAAAGTCTCCTTAAGGGAATACCGGTGCTGTGAGTTCAACGGTTCCCTCAGATTTCAATTCCGAGAACCGGTTCAAAAGTTATAAAAGCCTGCTTGTACGATTACTAAACGTACCCGAACAAAACATCAGAAATTGATTCCGGGCACACCCGGCCTCGGAATCACGTGCCGTCAAATTTCACGGACTCATAAAGTTCCCATGTATTTATGAATAAAATTTCCACATAAATTTCAGGTCTTTACACTCAAAGAGGCTTCCAACGTATTCTTGTGGTTGGGAATCAAAGTCCACATAGTTCGTGATGTGGCATAAAATCAGTGTGTACACTAACGACATAAACATAGATATATTTTGGGGATTACACGTCGTTAGCATCCCATTACAAGAGGGGAACTCTTGTTTTGAATAGTATAGGTTGATTTTGGGTCTTATTCATGGGTAGCATCCCGATAACTGGTATGACACCATAATGGAGTGGACCGAGGATGTGGGTCCCTCAGAGGGGACACCAACATTTACGATTGTTTGGGGTTGAAACTCAGGGATGATTCTTATATACCATGTCTAGGTAAAAAGGATAAAAATCCACATATTTCGAAAGTATACAGTTTAACATCATGAATGATGAGAATGAACTGACATGAATATAGTCGGGATATATGGGTGATGGCCTTGATCCTTAAGGAGGATTCCTTTGTAACTTTCTCCAAAAGGGTATGGATAAATGTTCACATAGTTTAGGAAAGAGTAGAATATGGATTACACACTAAGGAATCTCATAGAGTATGTCATGGAGGATGCGTAATCTAATCCCATGTGAGTCATGCTCTATGTGAGGAACAATAGGCAACAAAAGACCTGACGATCACATCAAAAAATGTGTATCAGTGAGGAATAGAGTGGGGATTATGCATGGTTAGCAGCGTGGATAGAAAATAGGGGTTTACTCTATGAGGGAATCATTAATAGGGGTCCAGATATATGAGGAAGATATGGCCACAGTGCATGGAGCACCCTGTCAATTTGGGTCAGGGATTATGCAGAGACTTCCTAAAGTGCACATGGCGACAAAGCATGGAGGTAGAGGAGGAGTGAGAGGGTGTTGGTTCCCAATACATTCTTGGTCCTCTAGAATATTTCCCTCATGTGGTGTTCATAGTTTAACGTTATGTGTTGAGGATGTGGGTTCTTGGAAGTTTAATGTCTTGCATCCCGGATGATGATGATTTACTCTTCATCCCTAGGTCTTACATAACTAGTGCACTTTAACCCTCGGTGAAGTGAAGGATCCAGAAATGTCATGAATCAATAATGTTGTAGAGGGATCCATTGAGGGGTCTATGTTAGCATGGATATATGAAGAAGAAATAGCCTTCAACATGCCTATGTGAATAAGCACAAGGCAATGCAACACCACATAAATCACTCCTCAAGGAACCTTGAAATTAATCCATACAATACTAGAGGGACGAAATTTGGTGCAAGATAGGGGTGTTGCATATAAAAGGGGCTCAAACATGGCGCCTTAGTGTAGGGATGACACATGGAGAATATAAGGAGGTCCACATGCAAGACCGAAGGATTGCACACATGATGAGGGGTTACATTCAAAATTGATAGATTGCGTGCAAGATGAGGGGATTTGGACATGTTGGAACCCTACACACAAGATTGGAATGAAAAAAGGGCACACATTCATGAAAGAAGAATATATTTCATGAAATTGACTTGTAGTAAAAGACAATGGGTGAGGGTCAAGGCCTAGTTTACCCACCCGAAGGAGGACCCTTGGGAGACATGTCACACAAAATCAGGTACCTTAAGACTATATCTTTTATGCGGTTGCGAAAGGGGTAATCATTCACACATGGGAGCTATGGTTAGCCTTTAGTAATGGTACCCTATAATTTGGGGGTACATTACTATTTATAGAATAAAACCTGAATGCTGGTGCGCAAGGTGGCATGCACCAAGTGGTGTTTCACATCCCATTTGGCGTAGAAGATCTTACACACAATAGCTATTCTTGCCCGCCAGATGAATTTTTTTAGTGCTTCATACATTGATGTTTTTCAGAAGGTTGTCATGAAATAATTCATTTGAAATCACATTGGGAACACAAGATCTTTCACGTAGTTTTTAATCTTACACAAAAACCTTAAATCTTGCGTGCACCTCCCTTAAGTGTCTTGAGATTTTCTGCTGATCTAAAAGATAACATCTCTTTGCTAGAAAGTTCCAATTCATGGCCTTAACCGAAATTCGGTACCAGAAAATCCCCCTAGAACTCTAAGATGAAAGGAGTCCTAATGGTCAGATTATGAGGGAAATCGTGAAGAGTAAAATTTTTGACAGTTGGTGCATGCAAGAATAACCATTTGGCATGCAAACCATTTCCGAACACGCGAAAGGGAAAGTCGGCACCTATAAATATACTGGGGGTCCCAAGGCTCCATACCATTAATTTTCTGCGATAGGATACTTTTATCATGCATGTGAAAGATCTTTTTTTCTGCATGAAATATCATGGATTCATTTCGCATCTTTCATGCAACCGCATGCTCTTTTTCATCACTTAAAATTCTTGAACACACCTGAATTAGTTGGATTTTTCATGGGGAACACCCATCATACATGAACCAGACTATCTTACATGCTGAAAACTAATTCATTTTCACAATATACATTGTGAATTTTAGAACCTGAATGAAATGGATGCTGAATAGAATGATACTTGGGGGGAATCTGATGCTACTACACAGAGGACCCAGATGATAAAAAATCATCAGATTCTTCAAGTGAGACGGGTTGTGTCTGATAATTAGATGCCTTTTGTAGTGCTAACGCAAGATCAGAATGATTTTATTCTGAGTGATAGTCTACCGATATGGAACTTAGGTATCCTGCAAGAGGTGATGATGTCAGGCTTCGAGACTGACATGCCATGGTCATGGGTGATACTCGAGGATAGACTTCCACAGTACAACGTCATGAGGAATAGTCACCCCTCTAGGGAAACATAGAACAAAACTATTTATGTCCTGAATATGAAGACCATAACTATTGTGGGGAGAGATCTAGCTCACAAGAAATATCCATATCATTATGCGAGCACCTTCATAAGTAGAATTATTGATGAGACCAAAGGTTGACTGGAATCAGACTTCAGGTTAGAGGTGTAATTTACGAATGAATGGGAATGAGAGAACTAAGTATGATAGACATGCGAGGATTTGGGGGTGGAGATATGGTCTATCAGACTATTTGAACTTGTGTGGACATCAAATTTCCATTTCTACCATCAGTAAGACCTGGTGCTGGAGTTGTTCAGTCGGTGGTCCCCTAACACAAACACATTACACCTCCACCGTGGGAAAGTGGGAATTAGACTTTGGTACATCCTTTTAATTGGGGGAATTACCCTAGATGGGTACCAGTATAACAAGTTCCTTCTAACAAATAATGTTTGGGGGGATAGGACATGCACCCCTATTCAGACATGGCATCTATTGAAGCTGGCCAAGGAGAATATTTAAATCAAATACATTCTAAAGGAAATATCATACTTGGGATGGTTCAATATTTTTTCGAGATAGAAAGATATAGTGAAGATGGAAATTCAAGGGAGGAAATGAACGTACATGTCCTAGATGGGTAAGGTGGGATCATACTAGATGGTCCAGGAGGCAGGTGAGTACCGATCCTAGGGCTCCAACATAAATGAAAGGCAAAACCTGAATGCACGACATGTTGGATTTCATTCCACATTCTAGAGCTAGTTGCTTCTTCCAGCAAGGTACATAAGGATGGAGGTCCATCTATGGATATTGGTGGTGGATGGAATCATGGAGGCCAAGAACAAGTTCAGTCTGGGAGTGCCCATGTTGGACAGGTTGTATGATATTTTGGGGGAATCTCAAGAGGAGGTATGCCTCTGAGAATATGTTGATCATTTTGGATTCTTCATGGCTGGGTTATAGTTCATTATGATGGGTATGACATCCCGAATGCCATTCGACCACCATGTGATGGTCTACAATCATCCCTACTAAATATTGCTAGAATGCGACCCTTGAAGATCAATGAGGAAGAGATAAAACTCAAGGTCGGATACCATGAAAACCTAAAATTTCATCCATTTTAGACCCAATATGGATAGATAGTAAATGATGGGTGAGGCCCATTATAACAGAGGGAATACTCACAATGAATTAGGGGCACTATGCTGGTAGCCTGGATTGATGGAAAAATATTTTATGAACCCTATGTACCGATGAGGTTTTCCATGAAATTCATGTGCATGTATAAGATTCTAAATAATGTGTATATAAGGGTTTGGGAAGAGAAAAATCCATACATTATTCTCCAATTATGGATCATATTCACGACTATTGGTTTTTGTGAAGTTATTACCTTTCCCTCTACTATTGTTAATGTCAGCCTCTCAACATAGTATGAAGACTATTGGATAACAGCGTATCAGTAAAGGATTATGTGGAGAAATATTTTACAGATCAAGGAGAAAAATGTGGAGCCTATATGATGAGATAGTATCTGAAAAACTATTGGGGAAGTGAGACTAAATGCGAGCTAGGTGGCTAGGCCCGCACAAGCTAGAATCTCTGTGGAAGGAGCGTCGCGATGTGTGGTCGCGCCTCAACCTTCTAAAGAGAGATGGTCCCATAATCGACCTCATGGACCAAATAGGGAAATTCCTATAAAAATACTGATATACCTTCTATATCTGACCACCGATGTCATTTTCTCATCCTTGTTGTCGGATTGGAGGATGTTGTGACAAACGTTAATCATAGAAGCCCTATGGCAGAAACTAGTGTGGATTGGACTCGACCTGCAGGATCTGGGGCATATTTAGGTACTGGATAGGGTGAAATTTTATCTTCTCCATTTGTATTTGATAGCTATGGATGTTTATGCATTCTAGAGGGGGTGGTATGAAGAACCATATCTCTTTGTGAAAGGGATGCTCATTCAGGAGCATAACCTTGAGAAAATTCCATCCGAGGATAATGATGAGGATGATGAAGAATAAGAAGAAAGAAAAGAAGAAGAAGAAGAAGAATAATAATAATAAAAAGAAGAGGGATAATAAGATTTCATAAGTGAGGAACCTATAAGTGAGAGACTTAAGGGGATAGAATCCCACCAGGGAAGCATTCATGAGAGCGGTGAAATTACATGATTTGATGTGGAACTATCCAAACAAATCATGGTGAGTCTCAACTATTATCTCTACTGGTATTCCTACTTTTCTAATTCGAATCCACTGACCATAATTTCCCTATTTAGGAAAACATTGATGATGATACCTAGGAAGTTCTCCCTACATGGGATGAAAATGTATCAATGGATGTGAAAGGACGTCCCCATGAATCTGCACCCAAAACCAAATAGAGCAAGGGACCGACCACAGTTGGAGTGGTCGAAGGACCAAAAAAAATTGAAGTGGTAAATGATAAGCCAACAGAAGGGGATTAAATGGAGACCTCAGGGTATCAAGATATTCCCACTATTTAGGATCCAACACTGATCATTTAATTAATAAGCACTGAGGGATCTTTTGTGGTGAAATCTCCAACCATGTCTCAAGAAATGGATACCGTTGAACTTGGATCTTGTAATTTTATACCTTTGTAGGATCAAATATTTTATTGGGGAACAGATATGACCGGGATATAAATTTAAAATGTATTAATCGCAAGACTAGAGGCTCGGAAAAATGTCCAGTCTCGGACATCCGTGTGAGATCTACCAGTGACAGCACTAGTCCATCCAGAACCAATAATTAAAATTGTTCCAGCCCTGGAACCTAGTGAGAATGAAGCTGTAATCATAGGTGATGCTACTTCAAGGGTAGAGCTCTAGGTTGGTGGGGGGGGGGTGAGGTTGATGAAGAAGAATGAATGCCAGAAGAGGACCCTACCACCGAACTCAAGGCTATTTTTATCAAGTACATGCATACAGATCATGAGGAGATGGGGTGAAGCTGATCCTGACATGACCGAGGAGATTCAAATGACATTACATAAGGTGTGGAAGTGGATCAAACACTTACTCAGTTAATCATAGGCAGAATGGCTAAGTTGGATGGGGTCACATCAAACATGGATGCACTTTCTCTCTATCAGAGGGGTGGATGATCATCACCTCCATATAAAACTATATGATTATATTGATGAGATGATACAAGAGAGTATCCAATGTTATGGTATTTCCAAATGTTATAAGGAGTCAGGAAATGTCCAGAAGCTTTTTGGGGATGAACCGAATGTATGACACCTTAAAGTGTAGGAAAACAAATGATATGCATTTATTGAAAGATAATATGAGCTCATTGAACAATTAATGGCCCAGTGAGTGGATGCCCAGGAGAAAGAAACATAGGCGATCCATCAAATGGTTGAACTCCAAGATGAGTGGGAGAAAATGCAGGTCAAAATAAAAAAGGTTCACTCCATAGATACTGATTAAGAAAGGGAGCGTAGGGAGAGGGAGACAATCCTAGAGGCCACATGTCATAACGTGGCAGTACTGAAGTAGTCTATTGAAGGGGATGATCTATAAGGGGCATGTTTTGGCTAAATTTATAAAAACAAGTTTTCTCCCTTATTAACTTATACTAAACCATGTTCATAGACTTAATTCATGATTATTATTACTTATTATATTTTTATTTTTTCTCTATATCTTGATCATAATTGTGATGTAACTAGTGATAAATCTCTAAGCTCACTTGGGTTATACCCAGTGTGAGAAATAGGGGAAAAGCACATAATCCTCCACTTTTTGTATGAGATTAAAAAATATTCATCAAATATTTTGGGGTCTTCCATTATCAATTGACTGCCTGAAATATTTAGGTTGATGGAGAGAGTGAAAATGAAGGATAGGGTTCTTGGAACATCCAAACTGTCTTTCCCAACATGCTCTAATGCATGAATGGGGTAACACCAATGGCATTAGGGTCAATATGAACAAGGGGAAATGAGGGGTGTGAATCAAAATACCCAAAATTTAGAACACAATGAGGGTGTCAGGATGATTTAGGATAAATGTTAACCGAATTCAAAACACAACATCCATATCACATTAGCATAAAATTGGTATAAACAAATGAGGGACAACCGTTGATCGAATTTGAAAACACGACACATATCTTGAAATTTCACCCGATATCTTCTAGAACGTGTGAAAAAAATGGCAGGAGAGATGAAAGGCTGAGCATCCTTGTTTTTTGGGGGTCCCTTCATAACTAAAGGAGGATGATGATCTGAATAAGGGGTACGTAAAGCGTGGGGTGGAGTGATGGGCTACTTGAAGGATTTACAACACTCTTGAAATTATTCCACCATGATGAAAGTATGTTTAGTGGTAATATTAATCTGAGTCAAGATCAAACCTACTTCCAAGAAGGACCTCTATGGTGAGGACCTATTATTAATCATAGAAAAATATGTTAGATACATAGTTTAACATCATACAGTGAGGATGGTGCAAGGAATATTTTAATATTATATGACCAGGATGTTGCATATAGTTTTAAGGTCATACTTCCTAGACTGAGGATAATTGTTCAAAGTCATGTTTCAAGGACTATAGGCTCATTGTTTAAGGTTGTAGATTTTGAACTATAACTAGGTCCAAAGGGAAAGAATGGTTAATGAACCTGGGGCTAGGCCCGAAGTAAAAATGTTTAGGCTTCGCTACATATTCCATAAGGATGGGACTTAAGAAAAACATAGTTCTTGAATTATATGATGTTTAATGTCATGAGATGAGGATGTATAAACCCTAAATAAAAAAACTGTGTGGTGTGACACATAACCCAATGTGAATGATGAAAAAAGAAGTCCACATGCCACACCACACGTTCCTGAAAGGGGAATAAGTATAAGAAGCTAGAAGGATGAAAGGGGTTGCAACTGAATCATAGATGAAGAGTTTGTGCATCACTACATATCCCAATACAATGGACATCAAGACACACATAGTTCACGAGGAAGGTATGATAGATAGAAAATACTATAAAGAACGATATCCTCTTAGGTGAAGAAAATTGCAGTTATTACATAATTTAATTTCATGCGAACAAGGACATTGAAAGTATTAGTTTAAAAGTCATAGAGTTTGGACCAATGGGGATGATTCTCAAAAGAAATATATGTGACGTTACATCATAAAAAACCCAACATGAATGAGGACAATGTAGTCTACATCGTGTTACAAATTTCAAAGAGAATGCTCATTGTTTAAAGTCACGATTTTTTGAGTAGGGGACTAGAGCTCCTAGTTTAAGGTCATAGAGTTCATACCAAAAGGAAGTGTGACACTTCTATACAAACACAAAACATATCCAAATCCCTAAGACCACATGATCTATGCTTGAAATGGGAAATAAGGGAGGATTATATCTTTACTATGTATGGAAGCACACGGTATGATATGAAGGTACAGAGTCCATGATGACCCCATGAGACCGGTTCGTCCTCTAAGCGCGTGAAGTTTCACAGAGGGTGTAAAAGTTCTATATGAACATGATGAAATAGAAAGGGGTGGTGAATCATGAATCCAATATTCAAGGCATAATTGGGTTAGCACAACCATGTAGTATAACCGTAGACCATATTAAAAGAAAATTATCCATATTGTGTGACCTGGGATGGGAAAAACAATTGAGGGTCAAACACTGACCAAATTTGTGATGTATGTTCTATTTTAAATGTTGTTTGAGATCCTTCAGGTTGTTGGCCCAAAATGGTAGGTGATCGATAAGGCTGATTATCCATACCGTTTGGTGTCCTTTCAGATGTGGGAAATGATGGAGACCTAAATAAAGGGACATATGAAGCATGGAGATTTAATGAATGAATTTTCATGAAGGACCCAACACTACTGGTTGTAAACCACAATGCATCTGAGCACACTGATGAGGCATATCAAAGGTTGAGGGCCGCAATTAAGGATGGAAAACTCAGGATGGAGACTGGAGGAAAGGGGTAAAATGAGTTAGCAAACCTGGGGATGGACCTGAGGTGAAATTTCTGAGTGTTCCAACGTATCCCATGAGGATGGGAATCAATCCAAACATAGTTCTAGAGATGTTGTGTAGTTTAGATTCATACGGTAATGACATAAGGTAAGGGGATGTACTAAAGAGAATGCACATGGTGTGATAATGTGTACCTAAGTGAATGAGGATAGGAGAAGTCCACACCACACTATGCACAATCCCATGGGGGAAAAATAGGCCAATGGGAATGAAATGATCAAGGGACCTGGGGATGGACTCAAAGAAAAAATTTATGTGCATTCCTACATATCCCATGAGGATGGGAATCAATCCATACTTAGTTCTAGAATCCCTTGCAGTTTAACTTCATGCAGTAATGGCATAGAGGGAATGAAGATATTCCCAAGGGAGGAACATGGTGTGACTATTGTAATCCAGACATGAATAAGGAAAAAAGATTCTGTATCGCACCATGCAATCCTAGATACTTAGGTTGAAAGGCCGAAAGGATGAAATAATCTACAACACCTAGGGTAGGACCCAAATATGAAATTTCTATGCATTCATATGTATCCTATGAGGGAAATAATCAAGACGCATATAGTTCTTGAAATGTCGGGCAGTTTAACATCACACATTAAGGAAAAAGAGAAAAGAAGAATATTTTGGAGGGAGGGGCACATGATGCTACTATTTTAAACCCCATGAGAGTAAGGACAGAAGATCCCATACCTCATCACATGTATCCCTCAAATAGAACTAAACCAAAAGGGTGAAACCAAGGAGATGGAAAGATTCATTAGGTTGGACCTGAAGATGAAATGTCTGGACATTCCTACATATCATGTGAGGTAAGTAATCAATCCATATGTAGTTCTTGAATGCCATGAAGTTTAATTTCATACTATAAGAACACATTGGAAAGGGTATCTTAAGGGGATGTGTGTTATATGGAAAAAATAACCCATTGTGAATAAAGAAAAAAGTGTCTGTACCGCACCACACAATCCCAAGAGAGAACATGGCCCAAGGGGCCAGAAAGGTCGAGGGACCTGAGGATGGGACACAGAAGAAAGGTCTAGGGGTCTCTACATATCTTATAAGGATGGGAATTAAGCCATATGTAGTTATTGAAATTTCATGTAGTTTAGCTTCACGAGACAAGTATGAAAAAGATATTTGTTTAAGGTCATAGATCTCGAACCGTGGATGCCTAGTTTAATGTCATGTGTGTGGGACAGAGGGGTAGAAAAAGGTGACTCATCAAACATGATATTTGGGACACTTTAGAGATGAAGATAAAAATATAGGACAATTGAAAACCATATTTTCAACACAATATCCATATCATGTGACCTGGAATGGGAACAAACAATTGAGCATTGACTGCTGACCATATTCGTAATGCATGAAATATATCAAATTGTTGTTAAAGATCCTCCATGACATTGGCCTAGAAGGGTAGGTGAGCCAAGGTGGAATGAGAATAAGATTATATAGGGTCCTTCCCAATGTGAATGATAATGAATACACAAATTAAGAGACACTTGAAGGGTGGAAGTACCCATGCAGTTTAACGTCTTGTGGGAAAGACATGAGATATCTTATTTTGTGGTCGTAGAGCTCAGACCATGAGGTGTGTTTACTGTTTGAGGTTTATTATCATGAAAGATGAAAGGAGTGTTATTTTATGGTCATATTACTTAGACCATTTATATTTTATCATTGTTAATTATGATAGGGACCAATTATGTGATGTACTACTTGAGGAATTTGGCATTGGTGGGAGGAGTGATATGCTCACCATCCATGGCGACTAGGGAGTATGCGCCATTGGGATAAACCTTTTGAACGATATAAGGTCCCTCCCATTTGGGATCCGAATTTGGTGGATTCTTATCATGTATCATTAGAGTTATTAGGGCCAGTACTGTGTCACCTTTAATTTAATATTGGAGACAAATTTTCTTATTGAAAGCTCTAGCTATCTTGTTCTGATGCCTCTTTTGATTGTGCAAGGCACGAAGCCTATTCTCATCAAGAGGCTTCAGTTCATGCAGATGGACTTCTTCTACTCTGTATGACATATTATGATTTTATAATACTATGTGGAGTGATAGTATATGAATCTCTATGGGTAGGAATTCCTCTATTCTGTATAATAGGGAATATGGACTCACCCGAGTAGAATTACGAGTCGTTGTCCGGTAAGCCCATAGGGCATTGTGGAGATTGTCTGACCAACACATCTTGTTCTAAAAAACCATCATATACATGATATTAGAAATGTTTTTGTTTAATACCTCAATCTTTCCATTTTAGTACACATGATAGAGAGAAGTATGGTTAGAAAAGATATTTTACATGGTGTAAAGTTTCATCATCTCATCTACTCAGAAGTTAGTGCTGTTATTATTGAGGATAATGAGAGGGAATATGAATCAATGGATGATATTGGAGCTCATGAAATCAATGATTTAATGGGTCTTGATATCTTTGAGCAGAATTTTCTATGCCTACTTGGAAAATAAATCCTTAGTAGTTAGGATTAACCTACACTGGCGAACTGTTGCTAGTGAATATGGTTCCACAACATCGAGTCCCCTAACCAAAAATTCCCAAGAGAACATGGTAGTATGGAGAGGATCTGAAGGAAAATTCACAAAATTATAATGGCCTAGGACATGTGAAACCATTTGGAAAACTTGATACATTCATGAACATTGGTGGGCCGAAAGTATCCCATCCTTCGGATCTGATGAGAGAGTTTCATCTCTACCTGATGAGATCCGTAGGAACAGACATGAACTTCCTGCAGAACATGGGGAGAATCATCTACATGAATTTAATATAGGATAATGCCATAAAACTCACATCTATATATGATCTAATCAAGATTGGGACCACTCTTGTGGGTGAAATGCATTGCGCGCTGACGAACTCGCTCACGTTTGGCTTGGTACATTGGGAGATTACCAAGTTAGAGGTTCTCAACAAAGGGATTTGTCCAATCAGGGGTCTCTTACGCTATGGTAGGGGACCTAGAAATATTTAAGTGGATGCACCGATTGTAATATGTCTTACTTGTGGGCAATCGTTATCATCTTGAGTGATGGGAGCGATGAATATTCGGTGTACCAGATGGATAATGAGGTCGTCTTGGTCAGGCTTTGCAAGAGACATGGTGAGGATGGCCAAGGCATCAAATCGACTATTCTGCTCCTGGGGGACATGATTAAATTTAGTAAAAGAAGGAAATGAGTCCATCAACTAGTTAGTGTGCTCTAGTAAGGGTACGAGCTATGGATTCTTGATGACGTAGTCGCCATTGATATGCTTGATGACCAGTTCAGAATCCCTTTTCACATGCAGGTGGGGAACATAAATCTCAAGGGACAGCTCGAGACCAGTGATGAGGGCTTAAGACTCTGTCTCATTGTTGGTGCATCCCTTAGAAAATAAAAACTAATAGGGTAGGACAACCTGTATAGGAATGGTAAAGATAATACCCAGGCCTACTCTATTGAGTCTAGAATCATTGATTCTTCTACTTCTAGGGCTTCGCAAAGCACCTTTGAAGTAAATCTTCCAACATGATATGATTTGATCCACCTAGAGGATTACTTCATCTAGTAAATCATGATCTAGAGACTATTTTTCGGGGTCCAAATGGGTGGAAAGGAAGTATTCCAGTGCTTTTCCCTTGATATCTTTCTAGGAGACAAACATGATGTCAATCTACTGAAGGATCACTGCCCACTAAGCAAGACAACCAATTAACATAGGGTAGTTCAGAATGTACTCAAAATATCAACACGAGACACTAGCTATACCTCATGGTGTTTTAAGTAATGTCTCAACTTATGGAATGAAAATACTGGTGCAAGGAAACTCTTTATGATATAGAAATATCTGATATCTGTATCGAGGAGCATGCAGATGAGATAGTATAAACTGTCCTTTTTTCCCTCATTGTTCTTCTAGGATTGATGGGCACCAAGGGATTATTCTAGGGAAGTCACATAAATGACCAGTAGATTTTTAGAAACTAGTGGCATCATAGATGGAGATGTAATAGGTAATTCTTTATATCCTCAAACGCGGTCTGACACTCTTCATCCCAATAGTAGCCGAAACCTTTTTTCATGAGCTGGGAAAAGGGCTTACACTTGTCTACAAGATTTGTGATGAATCGGCATATGTAGGCTAAGTGTCCTTAAAAGCTTTAGAGCTCCCAAATATTACTCGAAGGAGGAATCTGGATGATAGCTTTGATCATATCCATATCAATCTCGATGCCTCTATATCTGATGATGATGTTGACAAACATTCCAGAGGTAACATTGATGGCACACTTCAAGGGGTTCATCTTCATATGGTAGGAGCTGAGGAAGCCAAAAACCTCATCATGACCACTGAGATGATCCTAAAACTAGTGTGATTAAACCACCAAATCATCTATGTATAATTCCACCAATGTCCTGAGGATAAACTTGAATATGTGGTGTATGGAATTCGGATAGGCGGAACCTTCATTCTTCAAACAGAAATGAATCACCTAATAATAAAAGGTACCTTGTGGTTCTGTTTAGGAGGAAGGCTCTTCATCATCAGGGGCCATTCAGATTTGATTATATATGGAATACACATCCATTAAATAGAGATATTGGAATCTAGTGGTAGCATCGATCAACAACTACGTCGTAGGAAGGGTAAAATCATCCTTCGAATAGTGACACTTGAGATCCTAAAAGTCAATGCAAACCCTGATCTATCTATTATTGTTTTTGATGGAAAAAATGTTGGATAACTATCTTGGTAACTTTACTTCCTTGAAGAAGATTTCTTTAATGATCTTATTAACCTTGGCCTCAACCATGGAATCATGAGAAGGGTTCATCTTTTTGGGAGGACGTTTGAACCCGCAATGGATTATTAGGAGACCAAGGAGGTGGATAGTGGGGTAAGGATCTAGTCCTAGAATCTCATCATAACTCTAGGAGAATAAATCTCAATTATGCTTCAAGAATTCACATACCACTATTGCCTCTTATGTAGGAATAGTCATGATGATCAGTGTCGGTCACAGATTTGTATCAATAGCAATTTTCACCTATACCAACTCATCAATAATTGTAGATACACCTTCCCTAAATGTGGTTGGACCATATTCCAAATACTCTTCATCGCCTACCACGAGAGGATCATTAGTAGAGGGAAATCCATATGTGTTGGCTGATTGTGATAGAATGCTGGTGCCGACCTGAGCAGTAGTGGAATATTTACCAAAGGTCTTCTACACTGCTGAAATCATGTTAACAAAATCTATCGATCTAATCCCATCAGGCCTTTGACCTAGGGGGCCATGTTTGATGATATCAAAGAAGCAGTGGAGATTCATCTTTAGTCGGTTCAACCCATCCCTATGAAACAAGCAAGAATGATGTATTTCTATTGTCATGGGGTGAGAATCACGATACCTTACAGGGTAAGGGGTTGTAACACCCCAAGCTTACAAGGTGCACTTCTCTTTGAATAATACAATAGCGTGCGTTGTACGCAACTTTGAGTTCTAACACACACCACAACCAATCAAACTAGCCGTTTTGAATAGTAATACCAACTTTTTGAAATTTTATATATTTTATATTTCAAAATTGACTTCATTTATGGATTTGGAATATCGAAATTATCCTAGGGTGAATTTTTGGTATTTTTCTGAGAACTTCCATTTTTTGATGAATAGTGAAAAATACTAAACTTTAATTAAAAATAACTTTTTTAATCCAAATAATTTATAGTGATAAATTATACTATTGAGTAGTTTTAAAGTATAGTTAGAATATATTTTTACCATTTAATCCAATGTTGTTCATTGGACGTAATTTAACATTTAAACTAGACATAAACAAGTGTCAATATTTTGATAGTTATTATTTCTTAAAAACACACTTTTTTAACAAAGAGAATTAATTTTAAATTAATTTCTGCCACTTATGTGTTTTGAATTTAGAAAAATGGATTCAATATTTTGAATCATGAGGTCCAAATTGTGTTAATAGGTAACTTTTATTTTTATACATTTTGAACAATTACTTCGGTAAATATTTTATTTACCATGGTTAAAGGGTAAATCTGATAAATAAGGGTAAAAAATAATATTATAATAATATTAAATTACCCTAACACATGTACTAGCCCTATTTCATGATACATGTCCAGCCATGGGAATCTTTGGGTCGATTTTGGGACCCCATGGAGTCACTTGTAAGTGATAATGACACTTTATATTAATTAAGCTAAAGTAAATACAAAAATGACATAAGCATATATCTTTTAGTAATATAATTTTTACATAGGGTTATATATGTTATAATTTTGACAATAATTATTCATTAGAAATCTAAAACTATTTCCTACATAACAATATTTTATTTATAATTTTTTGACATTGAATAATTAAATTTATTTATGACACAATGACGATACAATATTTTCCTTATTAATGAAAGAATCAAATAATTGGTATTATAAATGTTAAAATAAATATAATTTGAATGTTTTGTTGACATAAAATAATTTTATTGGTTAATATGAAATTTTAGTATTGATTCAATGAATTTTTTTTCGAATTAATAAAGTTGTTAAGACTTTAAGAAAAATCAATAATTAAACAATGTCAAAATTGACATAAAAGAGTTTTTAAAAACCAATATTATATTATTAATTGATACAATATTCCTAAAAAACTAAGGTTTGTCCAAAAGACTTATATGATGATATTTATGTCATTAATGATCCACTTGGGGTTCTCTTATCAGTTTATAGTATGTTTATTAACCAAATAATATAAAAATACAAAGAGACTTCGTAAATGTCAAACTAATTAACTAACAGTTACATCTAAAAGATAAGGTTAATTTAGTGACCCAAACCTGTCTAAAACCTATTTTTTGAGTGTATTTAAACCCATACCCACCTTATCCTAGAAATAAATTAGTTTGGAGCCATTATAAACCGAATATGAAATTATTATAAAATAATATTTTATGTTTTTACTAAGGTTCCCCTCACCCCTCTTATAAAAGGGCACTCCACCTTCTCTCTAATTAATAACATCAGAGACTTTTGGATTGGATGAACCATGACCAAATACCCTCTCAACGTCCCTCAATTCATCCTATAGGCCTTCCTTCAGTCATAAATCCACCTTAAAGATACCTTTTGATCAAATGAAAAGGAAGAACCTGAAGAAGAGGTAATAATCTCAACACCCTCTTTCAAGTTCTTTTCTTCTTCCACTTCTTCTTTATTTGTTATTTCCATTCTAAAATAATAACTCTAGTATCTTATATATACTTTTATAGTACATCCATATTCATTATTCTATCCATCCTTTGAATGACATGTCACCATACGTGCGTACGTACGGCTTACCATCTCCACGTCGTGGTGTAATTGTTATTCAATACATTATTATTTGGATGGGTATAGTAATGAAGTTTAATTAATGTAAATAATAAATATAAAATGATAATTATTCTGTATATATGATATAACATCCAATTATATATTATTTTAATATCAAAAGAATGATAATGTCTCTTGTGCGTACGTACGGATTACCGTCTCCACGAACGCGATGAGATTCACTCCCCATCGTAACCATTCAAGAAATGTTTTCATTAAATGATTAAAAATAATGTCTAAAGACTTGATATAATACTGGATATGAATATGATACATCCCATCCATAACAATTATGACTTAAAAAACAAAGAATATAAAGGAAAACGAATCTGTTAACACCTGAAACAATGATAATACTAAGATATTATTAACGAAGCAATGTTAAAAGATCATATATGATATCATATTAATGTATATGATTGTTGTATAATTTAATAACAATTATTTCACCATTATATAGGAGGTTAACCTTCCCTCGACCAAGGAAAAGGAAAAGGTAATGGTTAATTCTACAATCTCTTCATCATCCGAGGTTGTTTATACGTAATTATCTATCGGGACCTCCTTATCACCCACATCCATGTTTCCTAAAAATGTATTTCAATTTTTTTTACTATTTACTAGACAATGGGTTAAAGTAATTTATACTCTTATGTGTTTTGAAAGGAATCTTTCCGTCATTTTCCAAACAAGGTACCTTTTGACCTTTTCGACAAATTTAAGGTAAGAATGTTTTTTTAACTTATACGGCGGGTGCATCTATTTTTTTCCGTTATAATATCATTAAAGCTTCCCTTACAATCTTATAAAAATATTTTCAAAACAAATGTTTTCTTTATAATTATGTGACTCTTAAATTATTTCAAAATAGAAAGAGATATTTCTATATAAGGGTTTTGATTTCATCTATGTCAACATCCTTTGATGGATTTTAAGTTTATTTGAAATTGATTTATTATGATAAAAAACATCCATATTGTGTTGAAGGTTTTGTGATATGTTTGACTATGGATGTGCTATTTTATACCATTCATGGTTTATGGTTAAAGTATTGAAATTGCATATGCTAGTTTTAATGTGAATGTTTATGATATGTGTAAACCTTTTCATATGAGGAATGTATTGGACTTAGTAAGTGACGGGTGGAACCCGCTATAGCTCCTCGATGTATCGGTAGGTCTCATGGGACAACTAGACGTGGAATTGGCCGAGGCCCTTTCCCAATTTTGATATATGGTTTTGGCCGAGGCCTTAATCATTTTTAGACGTCTTGGCTGAGGCCTTGACAAAATGTTTCATAATGTCCAACATTATACATTTCCTCATTATGAAAATAATATTGATGGTTCATGTGGTCATTATACTAGTATAATACCAATGATTATGTTTTATTATGGAATTATTTACTTAGATCATATTCCTTCCATAAAGGTATTCATGTTTATTATTGGTAAAGGCATGTGGTTTAAATTATTCACCATGCTTAATATTTATGTTATCTTTCACTGTTTTTCTTACCGTTACTGAGGGTTTGAGCTAACCCCTTTCTTATGTGTCATTTTACCAGTATATTAAGAAGTTAGTTATGATTGACTTGCAAGCATTATTTAAGAGTATTGGATGTTTCTAATGGAATAAATTAATGTTGTATTTCATTTCATGTTGTAAAGTTGATCTTATGTATGAATCTTGTTTCCAATAATACTAAACTGATCGGTCTTTTGAGACATTATTTCCTTGTGATCATGCTAATGTTATGAAATAATTCACCGAATTTGGGCAACTGGTGTCGGGGCATCACAGTTGGTATCAGAGGAAGTTTAGTACAAACCTTGGAAACCAGATTTAGATAAACTCGGATTAGAGCACATAGCCCTAAGATAGACATTGAGGATTAGTATAGAAGAATTTCCTTGAATTTTGGTACTGTAGAAATTTTGTGAGTTTTCTGACCAATACATCCCTGTCTGGATACGAGCAGGTTGAGGCGGCTCGGTCACAAATGTACCTAGGGGTAAAACCTGAAAACATCGCTTTGAGCTACACTCGAACGGGAACTGGTGCACGACAACGGGCCATGCGACACTCTTGGTTACGACACTCTATGGGGATATGCTTAGGATAATTATCATTTTTTTAAAAACCATTATGAAGGGTTTATGATTATATACTTCCTCAAAGAAAACATTTTTATGATTATGGATTATATCCATAAACTGTTCAATTTATGTTTAGTGTTTTACAAGTTTGTATTTATGTATTGCGATTCAAAAACTAATCTAGTGTATGCCATTGTATAGAAATGGTGCCTAGTGGAAGGAATAGAAACCGCACCAATGAATGCACTCCATTTAGGGATTTTCCTCCTACTCAAGATAATTATAGTGTAGATGGTGATACAACTGGTGCTGATCGGTTTATCACCTTACTGGGATGACTCACTTAGGTTATGAATAATAACCTTACCCGTATGAAGCACCATGATACGTAGCATGGAGGATCAATTTTATATCTCTTCATGAGGAAAAAAACACCGACATTCAATGGGTATACAAATCCATTAGTGTCTGAGTAATGGATAAATTCCTTAGAGAAAATATTCCACACTTTGGGGAGTAACGAAAGGGAAAAAGATGTCATGGAAGTTTACCACCTTATTGGAGATGTTGATCAATGGTGGTCATTGATTCAAAACACAAAAGAGGATGAGGAAGTATCAAATATGTAATGGAGGGAGTTTAATTAATTTTTCATAGAAAAATACTTTCATCATGACCATCGAGCAGATATGGAAAGACAATATCTGAGTCTCAGGCAAAAGGAGGATGAGAACGTTGCAAAGTATGAATCTAACTTTACAAGGTTAGAGAGGCATGCATCAGATTATATACGTAACCTAAGAAGTAAGATTGATTGTTTCTTTGATGGGTTAAAACCATTTCTCCGTCGAGAATTAGTATCACAATCCTTCTCATCATACGAAGATATTGTCTCATGTGCTATCAAGACAGAAAAAGAATTCTCTAAGTCTTATGACTTTAAATCAAAGCAAGAGAAGAAGAGATCTGCTGAACACTCTAGGAAAGGAAATAAGGAAACAAGGAAGAAGGGAATAATTGAATTTCCACCCTGTGATAATTGCAGAAGGAAAAACCCTGGTGCCTTTCTAAAAGGAAAAGGAGTATGCTACAAATGTGGACATGAAGGCTATATTGCTGGTGATTTTAAGGGAAATAAAGATGCTACCAATGTTCAATGCTACAACTGCAGAGAGATGGGACATTATGAAAATTAATTTCCTAAGAATCAGAGGAGCTTACCTTAGAAAAGGACAAGGGATCAAGGCCAAGCTTATGCTATCACTATTGCTGAGGTAGAAGCTCTGAATGACGTGGTGGCAGATAATTTAATGGTTTCCTAAAGTTTAGAAAATGCTTAATTTGATTATGGATCATCGCATTGTTTCATATCTTCCCAGTTTTCTAAAAAAATTAGATATTTCTAATTTTATTTAACAAGGGAGTTGTCAGTTAAAACTCCTAAGGGAAGTATCATTGCTAAAAAGTTCTATGAATCAATTCCCATTAGGTCATATAAAATTTCTTTATCTGTTGATCTCATCGTCATACCCATGATTGAATTTGATATAATCCTCAGAATGGATTGGCGTTTGGACCATGATGAAAAAATTTATTATAAGAAGAAGGAGGTTACTATTTTTGATGATGATGATAAAGAACACCTTATATTTAGAGTAGAATCATCACCACCTGATTCTTATCTAGAACCACCCCCAGTATCTCAACCCAATTATTGGGGAGGAAGAGAATGAAATAGATGTGGGTGAGGAAAGGAATGTTCAAATAGAGGATGTACCTATTGTGAAAGAATATGTTGATGTGTTTCCAGAATATTTACCTGGACAACCTCTAGAATGAGAAATTGAGTTTTCCATTTATTTAATTCTTGGATCAAGGACCATATCGAATACCCCTTATAGAATGGAAAGTGTGGAATTAGTGTAACTAAAGAAACAACTAGAATAATTGATTAATAAGGGATTTATTCTCCCTAGTGTTTCTCCATGGGGATCCCCTTTCCTTTTTGTTAAGAAGAAAGTTGGATCTATGAGGTTATGTATCGACTACAGGGAGATCAATGCTATAACAATAAAGAACAAGTATCCCCTACCTCACATTGATGATTTATTCTACCAACTTCATGGAGCTCAATATTTTTCAAAGATTGACCTTCGATATGGATATCATAATTAGTGTGTGAAGAAGTAATATATTCCAAAAATAGAATTTTGAACCAGGTATGGGAATTATGAGTTTACAGTAATGCCTTTTGGGTGGACTAATGCACCCTATGTTTTCATGGATCTAATGAACAGAGTTTTCAAGGAATATCTTAATAAATTTGTAGTGGTATTTATTGATAATATCTTGGTATAATCCAAAAGCTAAAACGATCAAAAAAATCACTTGCGTATTATCCTGAAGACTCTAAGAAGACATGAATTGTATGGGATGTTTAGAAAGTGTGAATTCTGGCTTCATGAGATTTCTTTTCTTGGCCATATTGTCTTTAAGGATGGAATCTCCATTGATCCTTCTAAGAAAAGTGTAATCCAAGAATGGCCAACACCGATGAGTATAACTAAGGTACACAGTTTTATTGGTTTAACATGTCATTATCGACGTTTCATCCAGAATTTTGCCTGATTTTCTAACCCATTAACGAAGCTCACACGTAAATGGGATAAATTTTTTTGGACAAAAGATTGTGAAGAATGATTCAAATAATTTAAGAGAAGATTATTCAATTCTCCTATCATGACTCTACCATCGGGGAATGATGGATTTGTTATTTATAATGATGCCTTAAAGATAGGACTTGGTTGTTTCCTTATGCAGAATGATAGGGTAATTTTCTATGCATCACGACAACTAAAAATTCATGAGAAAAAAATATACTACTCATGATCTTGAGTTAGTAGCTGTAATATTTGCTTTGAATATTTGGAGGTAGTATCTCTATGGTGAAAATGTGAGATTTATACTCATCACAAGAGTTTGATGTATATTTTCTCACAGAAAGAACTCAACATGAGGCAACAGTGATGGATTGAACTACTCAAGGATTATGATTTCACGATACACTACCACCCAGGGAAGGAAAATAAGGTGTGAGATGATTTGAGCATAAAGGATTAGGGAGTTTTGATCAAGATGAGAGTTGAAAGGGATCATATTTTCAGGGATCTAGTGAAGATGGGCATGGGAATAACCATGGAAGGGGAAATATCAATGATTTTTCAAATGGTTTCCAAACCATCTTTACTAGAAAATATTAAGAGTTATCAGACCGATGATAAAGAGTTTCAAAAGAAGATTAAAGCTGTGAATGATGGGAGATTGAGTGACTTTGTGTATGAAGATGAAATTTTAAAATTTGGGAAGAGACGTTGTATTCCCAATATAACAGATCTAAAAAGATAATTGTTGGATGATGCCCATAGTTCCAATTTCTCTATACACCATGGGAGCACCAAAATGTATAGAGATTTGAAGGAACATTTTTTGTGGGACAATATGAAGAGGGAAATTGCTGATTTTGTGCCAAGATGTATGGTTTGTTAACAAGTGAAAGATGGAAGGCAACAACCTGAAGGATTCATGTAACCTCTTCCCATACCGGAGTGGAAATGGGATAATATGATGATGGACTTCGTCATGAGACTACCAAAGACTCCTAGAAAGAACGATTCAATATGGGTCATTATTGATCGTCTTACCAAGTCAGCACATTTTCTTACTATAAGAGAAGATCTACCACTTGAATGTCTAGAAAGGCTATATATTAATTATGTTATGAGACTTCATGGAGTACTTTTATCAATTGTTTCTGATCGTGATCCACATTTTACATCAAGATTCTGGAATGGTCTTCAGAAGGCCTTAGATACTGAACTTCGTTTGAGCACTGCCTACTACCCTCAAACAGATGGACAATCACAACGTACTATTCAAACCTTATAAGACATGTTGAGATCATTCTCACTTGACTTTCAGGGTATGTGAGATCAATATTTTCTTTTGGTAGAATTTTCTTATAACAATAACTTCCATTCAAGTATTCTTATGGCACCATATGAAGCGTTATACAGAAAGATATGTTGCACACCAACCTGTTGGGATGATGTAGGTGAAAGAAAACTCGTAGGCCCATAACTGGTGGAAGAAATGATGGAAAAGGTGAAGTTAATCCAAAACCACATCAAAGTATGTAAAAGTATGCAGAAGAGCTATGCCGATAACCGAAGGAAGGATTTGAAATTTTAAGTAGGAGAGCATGTTTTCTTGAAGGTATCTCCAAGGAAGGGAGTTATACATTTTGGTAAGAAAGGTAAATTGAGTCCCAGGTACATAGGAACTTTCGAAATTCTAGAATGAATTGGGGATGTAGCTTATTATTTGGCAATGCCTCCAAATATCTCCAAAGTTCATGATGTATTCCACGTATCACTGTTGAGAAAATACATGCCTGACCCAACGCATGTACTTACCTACGAGGAATTAGAACTGGAACCTGATTTGTCTTATTGCAAAGATCCTATAAGATTCTTGATATAAGAGAACAAGTGCTGAGAAATCAGACGACTCGTCTGGTAAAAGTTCTATGGAGAAACCATAAGATGGAAAGGCAATGTGGGAACCCGAGGAACTTATGATGAAGAACCACTCGAGTCTTTTTATGTAGTAAAATTATAGAAATTTTGAGGATGAAATTATTTGAAGGAGAAGATAATGTAACACCACAAGCTTCCACGATACGCTTCTCTTTGAATAATACAATAGCCTGTGTTGTATGCAACTTCGAGTTCTAACACACACCACAACCAATCAAACTAGCCATTATGAATAGTAATAGCCAATTTTTAAAATTTTTAAAATTTTATCTTTCAAAATGGAATTGCTTTTTGGATTTGGAATATCAAAATTAGCCTAAGGTGAATTTTTGGTATTTTTCTGAGAACTTCCATTTTTTGATGAATAGTGAAAAATACTAAACGTTAATTAAAAACAACTTTTCTAATCCAAATAATTTATAGTGATAAATTATACTATTGAGTGTTTTTAAAGTATAGTAAGAATATATTTTTACCATTTAATCCAATATTTGTCATTGAATGTAATTTCACATTTAAACTAGACAAAAACAAGTGTCAATCTTTTGATAGTTAATATTTATTAAGAAACATGCTTTTTGTTTTGACAACGAGAATTAATTTCAAATTAATTTATGCCACTTCTATGTTTTGAATTTAGAAAAATAGATTCCATATTTAGAATCAAGAGGTCCAAATTGTGTAAATAGATAACTATTATTTTTAGACATTTTGAATAATTACTTAGGTAAATATTTTATTTACCATGGTTAAAGGGTAAATCCGGTAAATAAGGGTAAAAAATAATATAATAATAATAATAATTACCCTAACACATGTCCTAACCTTATTGCATGATACATGTCCGACCATGGGCATCTTCAGGTCGATTTTTGGAACCCATAGAGTCAGTTGTAAGTGATAATGACACTTTATATTAATTAAGTTAAAGTAAATACAAAAATGAAATAAACATATATATTTTAGCAATTTTTTTTACAAAGGGTAAAATATGTTATGATTTTGACTATAAAAATTAATTATAAATCTAAAAATATTTCTTAAATAAAGTTATTTTATTTATTATTTTTAGACATTGAATAATTAAATTTATTTATGACACAATGCTGATGAAATATTTTCCTTATTAATGAAAGAATCAAATAATTGGTATTATAAATGTTAAAATAAATATAATTTGAAAGTTTTGATGCCATAAAATATTTTTATTGGTTAATATGACATGTGAGGATTGATTAAATGAATTTGGTTCGAATTAATAAAGTTTTAATGACTGTAAGAAAAATCAATTATTAAATAGTGTCAAAATTGACATAAATGAGTCTTTATAACAAATATTATATTATTAATTGATATAATATTCCTAAAAATATAAGGTTCAGCCAAAGTACTTATATGATGATATTTATGTTATTAATTAACAACTTGGGGTTCACTTGGTAGTTTATAGTAAGTTTATTAACCAAATAATATAAAAATACAACGAGACATGGTAAATGTCAAACTAATTAACTAAGAGTTAAATCTAAAAGATAAGGTTAGTTTAGTGACCCAAACCTGTCCAAAACCTATTGGTTGAGTTAATTTCGACCCATAACCCTCTTAAACTAGAAATAAATAAGTTTGGAGCCATTAAAAACTGAATATGAATTTATTATAAAATAATATTATATGTTTTTTCTAAGGTACCCCTCACCCCTATTATAAAAGGGTACTCCCCTTCTCTCTAATTCACACCATGAAAGCCTTTTTTCTCAGCCAAACCCTACACAAATAACCTCTCAACTTACCTCACTTCATCCTAGAGGCCTTCCTCTTAGTCAGAAATCCACCTTAAGGATCCCTTTTGATCAAATCAAAAGGAAGAACCCAAAGAAGAGGTAATAATCTCACCACCCTCTTTCAAGTTCTTTTATTCTTACACTTCTTCTTTATTTATTATTTACATTCTAAAATAATAACTACATTATATTCTATATACTGTGATGGTACATTGATATTCATTATTCTATCCATCCTTTAAAGGACATGTCACCATACGTGCGTACGTACGACTTACCGTCTCCACGTCGTGGTGTAATTGTTATTCAATACTTTATTATTTTAATGGGTATAATAATGATGTGCAATTCATGTAAATAATAAATATAACATGATAATTATTATTTATATATGATATAACATCCAATTATATATTATTTTAATATCAAAATAATGATATTGTCGCTTGTGCATACGTATGGATTACCGTCTCCACGAACGCGATGAGATTCATTCCCCATCATATCCATTCAAGACTATTTTTCATTAGATGATTAAAAATAATATCTAAATACTTTATATCATTCTGGATATGAATATGATATATCCCATCCATAACAATTAAGACTCACAAAACAAGGAATATAAAGGAAAACGAATCCGTTAACACCCGAAACAGCGATAATACTAAGATATTATTAACGAAGCAATGCTAAAAGATCATATATGATATCATATTAATGTATATGATTCTTTTATAGGTTAATAACAATTATTTCACCATTATACAGGAGGTTAACCTTCCCTAGACCAAGTAAAAGTACAAGGTAACGGTTAATTCTATAATCTCTTAATTATCCGAGGTTGTTTATACATAATTATCTACTGGGACCTCTTTATCATCCAAATCCATGTTTCTTAAAAATGTATTTCAAAACATTTTTACTATTTACTAGACAATGGGTAAAATTAATTTATACCCTTATGTGTTTTGAAAGGAATCTCTTCGTCATTTTCCAAACAAGGTACCTTTTGACCTTTTCGACAAATTTAAGGTAAGAATGTTTTTTAACTTATACGGCGGGTGCAGCTATTTTCTGCCGTTATAATATCATCAAAGCTTCCCTTAAAAGCTTATAAAAATATTTTCAAAATAAATGTTTTCTTTATAATTATGTGTCTCTTAAATTATTTCAAAATAGAAAGAGATATTTCTCTAAAAAAGGTTTTGATTTCATCTATGTGAACATCCTTTGATGAATTTTAAGTTTATTTGAAATTGATTTATTATGATACAAAACATCCATATTGTGGTGAAGGTTTTGTGATATGTTTGACTGTAGATTTGATATTTTTATACCATTCATGGTTTATAGTTAAAGTATTGACATTTCGTATGCTAGTTTTAATACTAATGTTTATGATATGATTAAACCTTTTCATATGAGGAATGTACTGGACTTAGTAAGTGATGGGTGGAGCCTGATATAGCTCCTCGATGCATCGATAGGTCTCATGAGACAACTAGACGTGGAATTTTCCTAGGCCCTTTCCCAATTTTGATATATGGTTTTGGCCAAGGCCTTAATCATTTTTAGACATCTTGGCTGAGGCCTTGACAAAATGTTTCATAATGTCCAACATTATATATTTCCTCATTATAAAAATAATATTGATGGTTCATGTGGTCATTATACTAGTAGAATACCAATGATTATGTTTTATTATGACATTATTTACTCATCTCACATTCCTTCCATAAAAGTATTCATGTTTATTATTGGTAAAGACATGTGGTTTCAATTATTCACCATGATTAATATCTATGTTATCTGTCATTGTATTTCTTAACCTTAATGAGCGTTTGACATCACCCCTTTCTTATGTTTCATTTTCCCAGGATATTAAGAAATTAGTTATGAGTGACTTGCAGGAATTATTTAAGAGGCATGGATGTTTACAATGGAATAAATTCGTGTTGTATTTCTTTTCAAGTTGTAAAGTTAAACTTATGTATGAATCTTATTTCCAATAATACTAAACTGATCGGTGTTTTGAGACATGATTTCCTTGTGATCATGCCAATGTTATGAAATAATGCACCAAATCTGGGTAACTGGGTTCGAGGCGTTACAGGGGTTCTGGGATCACTCGATCTTGGTTCGTGTGGGAGTACAAAGTGATCTTCCTATGCTTCATTCACAATGGAATGTGCTTTCCCTTTTTCCCATATATGAAGAAGATGTATCCCATGTCTAGGGTCATGGAATATATTAGGTGAATTGGGAAAATGTTGGCAACATCTAGGTCAGCCCATGGTCGGTCACAGCAGTAGTGTGATCAACCTCATTGGACTGAACCCATTTATCCTTGACCATATAATAGTATGTATCTAAGTAGTGGGATTAAAAAAAATAAAAGGGAGAACCATCACCTTAGTGCATGCCCACTCGACCACTGAGGGAGAACATAAGGCATTGGTGATAAAAGGAAGGGGATATCGCATGGAAGTGGATCCATGGCCTAACCATCAATTCATTTTAAGGGGTGTCCTATGAGACAACCATGAACTTAGTAATGGAAACTGTGCCACCAAATTGGGTCTTCAAGCAAATTTTTGCAATAGGAATATTCTCTGTTCTGTCAAATCCTTGAATCTTTAGGTCAGAGGGATCCATATCTGCTTCAAACAACCCCAACTTATAGAGTGTTCAGTTCGGGATGAGATTGATCCCGAAACCCATGTCGACAAGACACTGGAGGAATTCGATGCCATTTATCTGACTAGTGATATATTGTGGGTGGATATTCCCATGTATGGGGTAATCCTTATCTTCCCCAAATAATGAAGTAATGTCCTTACATTCATCATTCTCTACTTATTTATAACTGGAGGATTTTACATCTTCTACATCTACCTCAAACTATTAGAGGATTCTTAAAGCCTATATGAGAGATCCACACATGTTTTTAGATAGGAATAGAGCCAAAAAAATTGAGAGACTTACAAGAATGATGGTAAGGTTTTTGAGTACATCTTACTTCTTCATAAGGTGCACATTTATTTCCAAGAAGAGGTAACTCAGTGGTAGGGGGTACGTCAGGCACTGATGGTCAAACTGAAAGATTCTGGATGGTGTTGGGAATGTCCCACTACTCACTAGTCAAACCACATAGAGTGACCACCGACAGATATCCATAAGGCTATGGTCTATTTACAACTGATAGTTGTTGATAATAGTAGAGTCTTGACAGATCTACAGGATCAATAAATATGAATAATGGTGGGGGTGAATCTGATGAGACATGATGATAAAGCTACACATACTGATCTCTACATTGGGCCTACTATTTGGTATCAGTTGCATGCATGGTTTGGCTGGGAGCACTGGAATGAGCATTTTTATGATTCACATATCCATGAATTCATCGACACTAGCGTCGACTAGGAATGTTAGGAAGATCCGACTGGAACTCTGTATTATCGGGAACTATGTAGGAGTTTTCAAGTTTGACAGTATTGACCGATTCATACTCCTGATCGTCACTTGAAGAGTCCTCACTTATTGGTGGGATTATATGGGTAATCCCCATCTATAAGGGCATGAAGTCACTAAGAGTGCAAAATGACTTTGGTACCGGTAGAGGGATTTGTTTTTCCTTGTGTCATCGACACTTGGTCTCTTGAGAGGGAGAATGTCGAGATATCGATGTAGGGGTAGAAGCTAAAGGTAACATAGTGACTTCAGAAGTATCAATATGATTTAAATGTGCATGGATAATACCATGGGAATAGGAAATTTTCCAGTGAGCTATCCAGCCATTATACTTTTGAGACACACAGCTAGAAACCTTCTTCCATTCACCCTCACTATCACTATCAAGCATTGAAGACACACATGCCACCTGTGCTGGGGATGAACCCAATCTGACTACACTGTTGTCGACGTGGTCTTGAAGCCAATATTTTAACACATAAAATTTCTTGAGAGTGTGTCCAAGGAACCAGTGATAGGGGAAGTAATTGGTGTGATAAGTGAGATCCACCTCTTCGGGCCTCCAGTATTCTGACAACCGATGGATTACCTAATCCAAGGCACTCCAAAAATAGTCAGGTACATGCAGCATGTTGAATGAGTAGGTCGAGTTTCTCTAATCCAAGAAATGGGATCTAGGATCCTGGCCCAAATGAGGGGCTATAAAAGACTCACAAATAGGTGGAACCTGGTTGTCTCACCTAGGTGGTGGGGGTGAGTAATTCGGTAGCACCTACTTATTCTGATGTGGGTGATTCTGAGACAGAGGCTGAGCCTAAGGTGGTGGGCCTCAGGGATTCTATGGAGTTTTTCTCTATTGATAATAATTACAACAGTCTAGGGGCCTCTATTCATGCAACAACAATGGCTTGGCCTTGGAGACTCTTCATGCGGGAGTCGTAGGAGGAAACAGAAATTTCATCTTTGCTTGTTGTAGGGCCTCCTATAAGAGTTGATCCTTGTAAGAGAAATATTGGAATCCACATGGGAAGTTCTGAGTAATGAGAGAAGGGAACATTTCAGTCTTCACATTCCTTATGCACATAATTAATAGCTATTCCTAGGTCAAAAGCATATCGAGTGAATATGTGAGGCCCTTCCATTTGGTGACAAAGTCTAAAACTCAGTCGTATGACCTTTTCATTCACTTTAAGAGGCCGTAAATACATGTCCTCTAGGTGGTGGAACTGAAATAATATAGAAACTACCTATAGAGATATTCCCAACCATCTATGGACCCAATGGGTAATTGGATGCACCAGATAAATGCGGGCCCTTCTAGCGTTTGTACAAAATACCAGAGCTTAGCAGCATCCCTCTGCACTGGAGTTCTTAGAATAGGTTTATACCTTGAAATAAAAGTCGGATAGATGCTGTAGTGGATCACACATCCCATTGAAATGAGAGAATGTAGGATTTTTAAAACCCAAGGTTGTTGTAATATCATCCACCCATTCTAGATACATCTTACCATTAGGCGGAATTTCCACCTGTCATGTTTAAAGAGCCTCAATGTGAGTGATAAGAATAGCCAATGGATATTCTTGACAAGGATTCTTATCTTGGAAAGGGTACCAGAACACCAATGCATTGGAAGGTTGTTAAATGGGGTAAACTGTCTGAGAGGCTCGTGGAATAACTGGTGGGACAACCCGAGGGGCCACTAGAGGAACCTACAGAATGATTGATATAGATTAAGGAGCAGTCGATAGAGCCTGAGATGGACCCTGAAGAAGGTTTTCGTATATCTTGGGTGGGTTTGGAGATGAATAACATGATCCCTTTCAATAAAAACTAACTTCTACCGAATCTATATGGGTAGGGTTGTCGAGATCACCAGGAGGAACCTCACTGAAGGGAAGCTACGCCTATCCCAATTTCCCTGGCCGAGGGTTACTGTAATTTGGTCACCAATCCACCACAAATTCGGTAAGGAGTTCATAAACAATCTTCTTCTGTTTAGTGACCTGCTAATGTAACACAACCTTTTCAGGATCAAACTCCATCTTATGAACTGAGCCAGATGGGTCATGGGGTTTGATGGTCATATTTTTCTCTTTACCCTTACTGGGGTCTTGACCAAGAGGCAATGATTCTAAAGGTGAAGTAAGGCCAAGAAAAGTTCTTTGTTGGAGAATGTGGACAGCTGAAGGGTCTAATAGGTGTTGTACTTCCCAGTGGGTTGTTCCTCTTGTCTAGGCCCTGTGCTGATGGCCCATTTTGGGTATATCTCAAGAACAACCATATTTAATATGACGACTCCCAAAGGAATATTCTTGACATCACTGGGTGAACCAGATTGATGTAGTATAGGACTGAAATATAAAGTAACATACTTCCCCCATCCATGGATATGGACATGTGGGGAAGCCTACTTAATAAATATATAGAACTCTATAATGCTCTGAACAAATCATTGCTGGAGGGTCTGATAAAATCTAGGCAATGTAGGGTGCTGAGTAATAGGGAGTGTGACCAACTCAACAAGGCAACACTACTATCCAATGTCATCAAAGTGTTCCTGACTTTTTTGGTACGATATCCAACAATGAAGGAGACAAAAATGCATCATTATTAAGGTTTGTTGGAAGAACATAACCACATTCTAGGTGAGGGACTCCAGAATACTTAATCTTGTAGTTAAAATCAGTCAGAACATCTTAGAGAAATTTTACGCTGTGAGAATGTCCCAAAAACTTCTCATTTACAACTTAGGATCTGGCCCTTAGTTGCCCCATTCATCTATTAGAGGTGGTTGAGGGACCAGTAGCAACATTGACATGGACCTTTGTAGTGGTAGGCTGGTTGATGGAGAGTACGGTGCACAATCTGAGAAATCACTACTTCTTGGGTAGTGTTACAGATAATTCATTTGTCGTATCACCACATCCCTATAAGACGGGATGATGAACAATGTGTCCTACCCCAATAGGGGTGATCATTGGTAGTGGATTAGGATGGTTCTCATCATCGACTAGTCCCTAGAATAATTCTTCATGATCTCTTATTGAGGTAGAGAATGATCATGGTGATGATAGGGAGGATTGTACAACAAGACCCTGGAAAGGAGCCAAATATTCCTTCTCATGTATGTATATACAAAGGGATTCAGGGATCCAGTGCATCTCACTTTTCGGGAGGATAAGATTGATACACCTAGTTTTTACCCTAGGCCTCAATACAGAAGATCGGGGTAAGGGTTCCATCATCGAATCACACTCCACTTTAGAGTATGAAAAGAGGACGAGTTTTCTTGTGATATGAAGCTTCTTATAGTTCTTCCACTAGAGGCGTCGACCCTCCATCCTACCATAGGAAGGTTCTTTAGGTCATGGTAGCTCTCCAACATTGGGAGGAAACCCTCTTTGAGGAGCCGGGGTGCGAGGAGCACCTAGGGAGATGTCAAATGGAACATGGAGAGGACATATGTGGTTGGGAACACTAGAGAGAGGATGGCCTCTACTTGTGTTAGTGATTATGTGAGGAGGACCTTCACATTGATAGACTGAAATATGGGGAGAACCTCCATACCTAAGACCTTGGTAACGAGGAGGACCTTCATGTCGAGGGTTAATAAGATGAGGACCTCTGCCTAGATTGATGATGGTTGTATGGGGAGGACCTATGTATTGAATGTCCTTGCCACGGGTTGGCCCGTGATAGCTGCTGATCATGCTAGAGAGAGGAAAAGTCAACCCAGGCTTCGCAAGGGGTGGTTGGGATCTCAATCTAGATTGAGAATAGTGGTTCCCTTTCTCTATAATAATAGGGAGTTGGTAACACACATCAGTGGTGGCTCGGGACACTAAAGTCGTAGAAGATGATCCCCCCCTAGAGGGAATCCTCTTGAGCATTCCCCTGGTGTTGATGTCAGGTTAAAAAAGCTTTTAACGACTGTACAAGGGTGTAAACCACCTATTATTTGGTCTACAAGACCGGCTAGTAGTGTTACTATGTCTTGGAAAGATTCCAGTTTTGCAGTCCTATTGATGGAACAATAGTTGAGAGGACTCAGACACCCCTTACTTCATCAGTGTAGGGGGGCGAGTCATAAAAGCATTACGGGGAGAGGATCCCTAAATGATTGAAGGTCAATGTGGGGAGCAGTAGCTTCTTACGTGGTTCTTAGTGGATGTGACGTTAGTGGGGCATAGAAGTATTCAAATATTAATGGGGCATATCCCTTGTTGGGATGATCAACTCATATTCAAATCATTGAACAAGAGTATCGATTAGCCTCCTTCAAATAATTTAAGAGGGTGAGATGGTGTGTGGGAACCCAGTAGTTGTGGTCATGGGGGTCATTGTAGAAGAGTTGAAGCAGTGCAAGATTTTTGCATTCATATTTCCCCTTCCACTACGTCTATGGGTGGGCGGTGATCGGATTCCTATATCAATTGCTTGATTCCTATAATGCAAAAAAGATTCATCCATCTGTACAGATAGTAGGAAAGTAATTCCCAGTGCCCCAATGTCATTCATAATTCCATGGATGGATAGTAAGATCCATGATAATAATGTTGAAGACCAGGGTTCCCAATGATTAACTTCCCCAAATCCTAGTGAGTTTCACACAAGGCCCACAATTTTCTTCGCAGGACCTGGCTCTTGATAGCTGGATCCTGTGACATGCTTAGCTGTTGATGTCCCGAATGCTACTGATCCCAATATTTAGGAGAAGAACTTCACATCAGGTTCACTATTTCTGTTATTGAAGCTTTCACTGGGGCATGCATCTGTCTATGGAGACACGCTGATTATCTCCCCACATTCACACATTCGAAAGGTGGGAAACATTCATCACTTCTTTAGAGATGATTAATCCTTGATCGAAATGGGATGATGGGATGTTAGTTTCTTTTTATGTGGATTCTTCCTCGAAATTAGTCACCTAGTATGAGTCTCCCTTAAAGATTAATATATTGTTCATGAAACTCTTCTCAGTACCATATCATTGGAGATTCCAATTAATTACACTTATTTTTTTAGGATATTCCAAGTGTTCAAGTTAGGGTAGCAACCTTTGGTCAGGAGAGTTTTCAAGTTGGGGCATTGATGGCATGTCTAGAATCTAAAACACTAGTACAGCTAGATTTTCCCTTATCATAGGGCCTCTCAAGGGCATGGAATCCTGAGGCATCCCATGTCAAATGTGGGGAATTATATGTTGGAGGCATGTCTCTAAGTTTTTCCTTGGCATCCCATGTTTAACACGGGGTATACTGTGAGGTTAACATCTAGAGAAGATGGATCAGACTGATTAGAACACTAATGAAAGTGGATCAGATGTGTACATCCCTAAGATGGAGCACCTAGAATGTTTACTTGATAGATGGGTCATAATTCCCAATGTGGATGGACCTAGGATGTAATGTCCCAAAAAGAGAATGTTTCACACCATGAAGACTAATTTGGACACCACAATGGGTGGATCAAAGAGAAGGATTAGTCCACTCAATAGAGATACCAAGGTTTACCATTGGATGGGATTGAATCTTGAAGAACCTTCCTACATACCCTATTTAGAAAACATGGATAAAAATCCATGTAGTTTGAATGGGTGGTTTGGGGATTACACATGGTTAGCTTCCCAAGTGCTGCAAAGAGCTATGAAATGAATGAGGCTTTTTCATGGTTAGTGGCCTGTATGGATGGAATGACTTCACCGTGATGTGGAGGACTGGGTAAGAATCAGGATGGATGATGGATGAAGTATCAAAAGTGGGAATGAATGGGATAGAACCATTGTGGAGATAGCGGTGTTGGGATTAAACCTTAGATAGGTTATCTATGTATCCCAATGGAAGGAAATAAATGTCTACATAGTTCTGGGATGGGGTGATAAGTCAACCAAAGAGGTGGCTCATGATAATGGATGCATATATGGGGTCCTAAAGGAAGTAGGACCCTTGGAATATGTAATGGTCTTCCCGAAACACAATGGATCGAAGGAGAGACCAGTATGAGAAATGGATAATGGGATTTAACCTCAGGGAGGCTTCCTACATATCCCCATCACCGGGAATCAATGTCCACGTAGTTCATGATGGGGTATAGAATCAGGGTGTACACAAAAATAGAAACCTAGAGACATGTTAGGGATTATGCATGGTTTGCATCCCATCACAAGAGGGACACTATTTTTTGGAAGAGTATGGGTTGATTGTGGGGTTTACACATTTTTAGCTTCCCAAGAACTGGTCTGACACCACAATGGGGAACATTGAGGATGTGGGTCCCTGAAAGGGTACACCAATGTTTACTAGTGTTTAGGGTTGAACCTATGGGAGGATTTCTATGTACCATGTCTAGGAGATTGGTTTCAAAACCCATGTAGTTCGAAAGTATATAGTTCAATGTCATGTGATATGAGAATTAATCTATGTGAGGATGGTCATGATAGATGGGTGATGGGATTGAACCTCAAGGAGGATTCCTACATACCTTTCTCAAAAATGGAAAGGATAAAAGTCCATGTTGTTTGGGAAAGCGGGGAATGAGGCATACCCACTAAGGCATCCCATAGAGGATGTTATGGCTGATTCTTACTCTAATCCCATGTGAGTCATGATAAGTGTGAGAAACCATAGGCAATAAAAGAACTGACAATCACGTCGTGAATGGTTCATCCACGAAGAATAGAGAAGGGCTTATGCGTGGTTAGTAGACCAAATTGGAAACATGGGTTTACACCAAGATGGAATACCGAGTAGTGGTCTAGATGTATGAAGAAGATATTGCCACCATGCAGGGCACCCTGTCATGTTGGGTTGGGGATTACAATGATACTACCTGAAGTGTGCATAGAGAAAAAGTGTAGAGGGAGAGAAGAAGGGAGAGGACGTTGTTTCCCATCCCCATCTTGGTCCTTTAAAACCTATAACCAATGTAGTGGTTATAGTTTAACATCATGTGTTGAGGATGTGGGTGCTCGAATATTTAACATCTTCTAGCTCAGGTGATGAGGATTTTCTCCTCATCTATAGGACATACATAATTGGCGCACTTTAACCCTCAATGAAGGGAAGGTACCTGCAATGTCATGGATCAGTAGGGTTGTGGAGTGATCCATTGAGGGGTCCACATTAGCACTGCTATATGATGAAGCAATATCCATTAGCAGGCCTACGTGAAGATGCACAAGGAAGGGAAAATCCACATGAATCACTCCTTAGAGAATTTTGAAATTACTTTGTACAAGCCTGGAGCGCTACACAGGAGAAGTGGGAACAAGACAGGGGTCTTGCACATAAAAGGGGAATGGACATGCTGCCTTAGAGTAGAGAAGACACATGAAGAAAAATTGGAGTGGCATGTATAAGACTGAAGGATTTCACATAATATTAGGGGTTGAGTGCAAGATTGAAAGATTGAGAATAAGATGAGGGGATGCATTCCAGTTGGAAGCCTACACAAAATATTGGCAAGAAATATGGTAACACTTGCGCGCATGAAAAATATTTTGCACGAAATTTCCATGGGGTGAATGTAAATGGGATAGGGTCAGTCCATAGTGGGATCACTAGAAAGAAGACGCCTGAGAGACCCATTGTACAAGATCCAATAGCTTGAGGCCATGTATTTTTTTGTGGCCATGGAAGGGGTCATATTTCACACATGGGAGCCTGGGTTCCTCTTCTGTAATGGTACCCTATAATGAGGGGGTACATTTCTATTTATAGATGAAAACATCAGTGGTGGAACACAAGGTGGAATTCACACAAGTGGAATTTGACATCACATTTGGCACAGAAGATATTGTGCATGGTAGCTCTTCTTGTGCTCTCGATGAATTTCTTTAGTGCTTCAGACATGGCTATTTTTTGGAGGGTTTCTGTGGAAGAATATATTTTATTTCACATTGGGTGCGCAAGATCTTGTGTGAAATTTTCAATCTTGTGTTCATAACTTAAATCTTTCACACACCTCCCTTAGGTGTCTCAGGATTTTACACTGATCCAAAATATACATTCAGTTTGCTTGAAAATTCCAATTCATGGCCTTAACCTAAATTCAGCACCAACAGGGACCTATGGTGGATGGTTTATTAGGTGATCTAGAGGATATAGACGTGGTTGTATGAGCTTTTGGGTTTGATGTATGTTGTTTCTCTTATTTACCAAATATATCCCATATTTTGGATGCTTTATTTATTTATTTTTTGTAAATGTATATAACATGATATATTGATACTCTATTATTTTTATGAGTTATATATATTGATACTATAATGGTTATTGAATTTTTTATTTTTTTATTGATTACTGTCATGGATCCTTTATTTCACTATAATATTTACTTGGTATTGGGGTCATAGTCTCCCCCTGATGTCCAATAGGCCCTCACAACTAGTTGAAGAAATCTTTCATATTGGAAGGTACACATGAGGTTTTGTGGAACACCATCTTAGATATGATGATTTGGGTCAAGGTGTTACACCATTGGTGAAATACATATTTCTTGAATATATCTATATGTTTTAAAGTATAGTTGAAAATTTTATTATTGATGGATAAAGAAAAATAACAATGAGATATTTATATCAATAAGTTTCCATTCACCTGAGATAATTCTAATTTCTAATATATATGAAGATTTTATATTCTATGAAGAATATAATACCATAGGTAAAACCATTTAAAAGTTAATTTTACAGAATTAGGATGATTATATGGAAATTGAACACTATAGAATTGATAAAGTTACTATGATTCATTCTCTAGGATCATAAAATGGACTTAAAATAATAATAAGAGTTGTTTCCATAAATATCAAAAGTTCTGAAGCTGCAGCTATGAAAAGTATGATGTAATAAAGTTATCAATTTAAAAAGTATTAAGTAAGATGATACTTTAATGACCCTCGATGTTTCTAACGTCATGATTACTAAAAGGTTCTCATAGTTCAAGCTAAAGATCACTTATAAAGTATCTATATAGAGACGTGTTTTAATTTTTTTTTGAAGTTATAGACTATATAATGTTAGAATCTATGAAGTCATTGAGTTTATACTATATGAAGTTTTTCTATGACTTTTTAAATAGATATAGGATGATCATACATAGATGTTTTAACTTTAGAAGAAGAATAAATATCTGATAGTTAATGGAAAGACATATACAAAGTTATATTGTATAGAGAACTATGAATTAAACTAGATATATTTAAGTTTTAAGGATATGTCAAGGATAAGTTTAAAAAATCATGCATATCATGAAAATTAATCAAAGTTAATGTAATCTTTTGATTTTCCTCCATAGAGTAATCCAATATTTAGGATAAACTTGTTTGAAGATCAGTGGGTAGATAAAGTTGAAGTATGAATGATAGAAAATTCTTATGAAAATCAAATGAATTTCAATTGGAAATTTTATTTACATATGGTATTAGATATATATTATCTAAAATAATGTTTATATATCTATATTGATAAAGAAAACCATGCATCAAATAGATGGAATAAGATAAAGAAGTCTGGACACCATATGAAGGTCAGAGTGGCTTTATAATAAACATTGTCATGTTAGACATTATGAAAATTATGATTTTTCATTAAATGTTTTATAAATATAGATGTGATATAAGAAATATTTTAATATAAAGTTGATGCTATGTTTACTAGGATCTTTGATGAATCTAAATCCCTATACCTTTCTATATATATTATTGGTGTTCAATTCAATTGTTGGATTGGTGGGAAGTTCAAACTATTGTTTAGTCATTTCTAAAATTTATTAGAGGAATATTTCCTATATTAAGAGGGCAATAACACTTATCTTTGTGTGATGATAAATTTATAATAGGAATATTTTATTGGAAGTTGATCATGGGCCATCAAATATGAAACCACTTGGTTGAAGAATAAGTTCTACATAAAAGAGTTATAGATGATTTTTTTTGGATATATAAGAATTAGAGGGAAGTGAATCAGATAGAGGAATATTATACACAATGTAATAGAAATTTTTTCATCAAATATAGGAACACCAAAAAGACAAAATACTAGACATAGGCGTAACATATGAAGGGGTACCTGACATAGTTTACTAGATGGAGGAGTATCAGACGAATCAATAAAAGATAGTGAGAAATCCAGAAGAACATTATACAAGATGGAGGATAGTTAAAAATTCATGTTGAGAACAAAAAAAAGACCTTGAGGTAATCAAATTTCCATCCAAGAGGGATTTCATTAAGAACATGTAATGACCGGTGGTTCCAATATAAATAACTCTAATGTTCCTATCATGAGATAAGAGGAGATTTTCAAAAGTTAACTCAACTATGGGATGTAGTTTTAAGATCCCTCACATGGGTAATATAGTGAAACATACGGGTTAAGATTTTTTAAATTTCCTTATCAAGTTATAATTTTTTAATTTTACTTTTTGTGTAATAATCTATGATGCAATAGGAGTTGACACTACAAGAAGTATGTTTTAACATTAACTTTGGAACATAAAATGTACGTCCATTCAATTTAGTTTTTATTATCTAAATATAATAAACGATAAGTGGAGATATCTCATATTTAAGATCCATACATATTAATCTATAACATAGGTTTGATCAACATAATACAATAAAGAATTTAATTTGAACATAATCGGTAAAAAGTTAGTTACCCCTGGTTTAACACCTCCCAGGGTGACAACATTATCCTCCTCAGAATCATAATAACTTAATCAAATTGATAATGTGCCTAATTGAGAATTAAATATTTTAAAAAATTATTTTTATTCAACATATATATATATATATATATATTTATTTTCAATCCCAAAATTTCAATATTAATTAAAAATTTAATATCGATATTATAACTAAAATTATTTTAATGATTAGTTATTATTTCTAACCAATCCTAATCGAGTATCTTGATCAAGACTAATTCAATATCTAGATCAATATCTATATTGGAAATTCATAATCATTAAAGGATTATGTTAAGATCATGTATCAAATTCAAGTATCATGATTGTGCTTGATTACATAGATAATCTTTTGTATTGGATCAATTAAAACCCTAATACCAACTTTCAGAATATTTATCAGGGAATACCGAAGCCTTTATAATGTAATTTTTTAAGGTTTTAGGTAGTCCTAAAGGAAGATAAATGAGTTCACACCCTCAAAAGTGTTATTAATATCATTGAATCCTTAATATTGGGTGTTTTTGTTTTCATTTTCAATTATAAACTTGTGTTGTCCTTATTAATAAAAGAGTAAGGAGTCACTCCTCTACACTACCCATGCAATGGAAAAGAATTCTCTAACTAAAGTACTACAGTGAAATCCTATCTCTCATACTCCTCTCAATCTCACTTGGTATCTGTCTAGTAACTCTGTATAGATTAAAACTTCCTTGTGTGTTATTCCCCTTCTACTCCATCACTCACACACATTGGGAATCCATTCAAAAGTAGATAAGTTAAGTATTAAAATTAATACAAAAAAAAAAAATATTTTATTTCAATAAAATAAAATTCATCTATTATCAATTTCCATATTTAAAACATTTAAAATAAACTGAGATAGACATCAAAACCCTATATGACAGTAAATAACATGGGAAAAAAGTTGAATGATATAAAAAGGAAATATATCTATATCCACATGATTGTATCTACTATTATATATATTATTATCCCAACCATGAAATATTCTATAGGTTTAAAAAAATCTAGCTGTAATATTTATACTCTATTATCCTAATTTTAGGAGAGAATCCTCTTATATATATGGGTTCATCTCAAATAATAATATTTATAAAAGTTATCAAGACACATGTTTAACAACCTAGGTAATGATATAATAAGTAATTTTTATATTTCATAATTTTTACAAATTATATAGTAATTTAAAATTTAAAAGGGATGCTATGGTCAATAGAATATATGATAAATGTAGTTTTATGCTTAGAAATTGTGTTTCTCTAAAAAGCAGTTTTATCACATTTTTACTAGTGCGCATGTTTTAAAATTTTTTTGACACTTAATAAACTTTATTTTAAAAAATAAGCTTCATTTTTTGAAAGATTAATATCAAATTTTACCTTAGGTTATTTTTTGGTATTTTTATGAAAAATTTCATTTTTTGATGAATAATGAAAAATATTGAATTTTAATTGAAATTTTCATTTTAGCATAATTTATTTATGTAGTTAAATTAGTTTTTAAATTGTGTTTAAAGTATAATTAGTTCTATAATGCATCCATCAATCCAATTTATGTCATTGGAATCAATTTCACATTGAGATTGAATATAAAACATTTCATCTTTTGAACATTATCAATTTAAAACCCACTTTCTTACCCCGTCTACGGAATTAATTTTAAATTATTTTTTTTTGACAAATATGTTTTTAATTGAGAAAAATTTATTCCATATTTTAAATTATAATTTCTGTATTTATTAAATATTTCCCTTTCATTTTTTGTAAAATGTGAAAAATAAACTTAGTAATTTTTATTACCATTGTTAATGGTAAATTGGGTAATTAAGGTTGAAAATAATATTATAAATATTATAAAATTACCATAAAAACTATTTAAATTTAATTATATGGGTAATTATAGAAAATAATAATACATTTATCAAATTTATGACAACTTATTTACACTTTAATGATATTAATCCCCTTAGAGTATTTTTTTAATAAAATCCAAACTTTTCACACTAAGGTTTTAATAATTATAACATTTTTAATATGTGTTCATCTAAAATATATATTATACTATAAATAGTATTTGGAATTATAAAATATTTATCTTCATCATCGTAATTTAGTATTAATTTTTATGGATGAAATAATTACATTAAAATCTAACACAACGATGATGTAATAGTTATTTAATTAATGAAAATATCTAATAAATGATATTAAAAAGATTAAAATAAATATAATTTCAGATAATTAATATCATAAAGGAATTTTAAAAATGGATTTAACATGTCATTAATATTTTATAATATTTTTTTTATTTTTAATTATTTTATTTATTGTTGTAAAAGTCAAAATAATGAATAGTGTCAACATTGACATTAATGATATTTTAAAATAAATAATATTTTATTAAATTATCTAAAATTATTAAAATTCTAAAATTTTACCAAATGATATGGATAAGGGTAAAAATTTCACAAATTATTTATTCATGATTATTTTTTCATTTTTTAGTAACTATATTGCCGCTTAATGAGTAAAAGTCCAAGTTATCATGGTAAGAGTTAAATAAGTTAAATAATACTTTAAACCAAAAGTTAAGGATTAAAAAATAGTCAAAAAATGTATAATTTTTAATTTATGATAGTATATGAAAAAATTATCATATATTATAAATTAATATTTTATTATCCATTTTAAATTGAAAATTAATTTATATTAATTTATTATTTTGATAAACTCCAAGAGTTTCCCTCCCTTCTCCTATAAAAGGTCGCATCATACTCTACTTTTAATACAATTAAAAACCCAAATTTTTCACTAATATCTACCCAAATACCTTATAATAATACCTACCCACATTATATTGGTCATATTTTAGATTGAACACCACTATTAGTGGTTCAAATATGTTAAGAAATAAAGGATTTCTAAAGAATATGTATCATTTTTAATTAATCATTATGTTTTGTTTATTCTTCCAAATACCTCAAAACTACTTCAACCATGATAAAATAATAAATAAAATATAATAAATATACTGATATTTTATTATTTTTGTGTAATGAAATATATACATCTACACTTCCATAAGATGGGAAAATAATTAATCATTCTTTTGTACGACATACTACCGCCTTGCGAACCAATAAAATTATTTTTCCATCAATATCTCTCAAGGATGGTTATATTGATACAATTAGTATTTATATATTGTATTAATATAATATTAATCATTATTAAAGGATAAATATAATTTAAAATCATACCATTACAAGCATAGAAATGTGATAACATCGTTCTTGAATGTGTGCGAATTATCACATCCATAAAGCGATGTGATTTTATTTTCATCACAAAATCACATGGACTATATATATAAATATATTTATATGATTAATATGATAATAATTATATTATTATAAATTTTTAAAGATAAATAATACTTACATTCTTTCCATAATTATTGTTGAAAAATGAAAATGTTCATCATGCCTACGTACGACCTATCGTCTCTCTAATTGTAACAAAATTAATTTTTTATATCCATATTTAATAGATGGATTTAAATGTATAATAGATTTATAAAATTTATAATTTAGTCATTAATATTATTCTAGATATTTTTTAATATTAAGCACGTTGACTAGAGATATCATACTAAAGTCATTTTGGACTTAGGTACAGAATATCGTCAAAATGTTTGATATGAAATTAAATGATTATGTAATTGTTTATAAAATATAAATGAGTGATATAAAATTTATAATAAAAAATTATAATGTTTTCAATAAAGTAAAAATTAAGATATGTTTATTATTTTTGAAGATAAATAATGTACGTGATGAGCTTGACAGAAGGTAAGGGAATTCGTAACTCAATTTCCTTTCTTTGAGTAAAAATTATACTTTATTGATTATGTCATGAAAATATTACATGTGAAATGAATTTTTATTATATTACATTGTATTTATAATAGTTTTATGTATATTTAAATCTAATACACATAATAAATTATTTTGGATAAATGGTATGATATTTGTAATAGAATTCTTCCCAATATCCTTTCTTTGAGGTATATCTTGATGTTATACACCCACATTATTTTATGATGTGTATGAAAGAAACCTATGAAATATCATATCATGAATATATTTATTATCATTTTTTCTATTTGGGCTTAATATGGAAATTTTCTAAACATTTTGGGATGCATTGATTTAAATATATCTTCTTAAATGTTTAAAATGGGTTTTGAAAATGGATTTATTATTTCAATGACTTGAAATGTTTTCATATGAGTAAAAATGAAATTTTAATAATTTAATGTTAAAATTTTTATGATTTTTTGTGTTTTGATTATATAATGGTATTTGGACATTTTACATAAGGTTATGTGATAAACCAATGATGGGTGTTATCATGATAATCTAACAACTGGTGGTTTCATGATATCCCTTCAATGCATTGCGTATGGAAGAAGCCTATATAGTTTTTCCATATATAGAAGTGACATGTATTGAAGTAGACCACATGGATTCCTTTTTTTATAATTATGTCCCAATATACTTTTATTTTTTATATATGATTAGTATGGGTTTTATGGTAATATTGTGATTAAAAAAAGAAATAAATGATATTAATTTCAAAGGAAAGTATTTAATACTTAATAAGGGTGAAAAATATTACTTTATGATAATGTTTTCATGGGTTTTCATGTTTTAAATGGATTAATTATTTTCATTCTTCGTGTATCCCTTACTGATATTTTTGTTTTAACCCTAAATTTTTAAATGTCTTTCACAAGATGGTTAAGGGAATGGAAGGAGTCATGTTAAAATTTTAGAATATTTTCCATTAAATAAATCATTATTTATTTTATAATTATTTCATTATGGGAAAATGGATCATAAATAGAAGTGTCCACTTTTTATTATGTAGTTTTTAATGTATGAGTTATGATCTAATTTACTAAAACTATAGACCAGAAAAAATATTCAAAGAGAAAGAAACAAAATTCATGACTAAAACCCAAGATTATGTAAAATTGATAGTTGGGTCCTTACAGTTGATATTAAAAGAAAAATTTAGATAAATTTAGAGTTTAGATTAATATTAATATCATGCCCATGATATATTTCACTTTATGATAAATTTTAATTGATATGGAATTTGATGATTACCTTGTTTCTTCATTTAACGTTTGTTTGTTCAGAATGGTTTTATATAGAGGAAATATGGTAGCTATAGCGGGAAGGCACCAAGAGGGAAATATCATTCTGAATAAGCATCATGATATGGTTGGAATTAGAACTGGGTAGTTTGTTATAGTGATGACCTAGTTGATATATACTATAAATGGGGGTGGTATCCATGCAATAGAAAAAAAGATATACCATATAGGAAGATGACGATAGTGCATCATTTTATGAGGAAATCTCCCCCATCATTTAGAGGACCACCTGACCCTATGATAGCTGAAGGATGGATTAAATCCCTAGAAAATATATTTGATATCATGGGTTATTTAGATCACCAAAAGGAAACTATTTTAATTTATCATGTTGAAGTTGAATCCAAATAATAGTGGTTAATTGTTAAGAATATCTCGTAAGGTGAAGATATTGATGCCTTAGAATGGGATTAATTTTAAAAAAAAATTAATTGAGAAATATTTTCCTAAGGCTGTTCGAAATAGGATGGAAAAAAATTATTGTAATTGAGATAAAATGTGGAAGATTTGGCGACTTAAAATGAATAAAAAATCACCCGTTTTCAAGTTACATCCCAAATTTTATCCAAGATCATGATAGTAAGATAAATCTCCTTTACTTAGTACTTAATCCAAGATATCAAATGACATTATCTTCTCACGAGTTCAAAAGTTATGAGATACTTTTTTGATGTGCTGAGAAGGTTGAAAGGGATTTTTTTATGATCATGTGTCCCATGAAAATGATCAAAATAAGAGGTACAATTGGAAGGAAATCCGTAAGAATTCATCAAATAATTTTGGAGTTAAGAAAAAAAATTCCAATATTATGAGGAGTGTGGTAAAAATAAAGTTGGAGAATGTATTTAGAGGTATTGGAAGTGTTTATGATGTGGTAATATTATTCATATATATCATTAATACAAGGTATATGATTAGGAAAGCAATTAAAATCCCATGATAAGATGTTTTAGTTGTAATGAGTTTGGGAATTATGCGAATGTTTGTACAAAGGTGATTTCTTAAGGAGGAAAACAACAAGATAGAAAGCAAACAGGTGTTGAAAAATCTTTTTCTACTACTAAGGATGATTTTGGGCCATCAAATGAAGTGGTGACATGTATGTTACAAGTTTATTCAAATTATTCCAATACTATGATTGACTCTAGATCTTCACATTCTTTCAGTTATGATAAATTTTCATGTAAATTGTAAATATCGTCTCATTTATGTGATTTAAAACTTTTGGTAAAAAATATAGGTAGAATTATTAATGAATATATGATTTATAGGAATAATCCTATTTTCATTTGTGGGATGTTATTTCCTTAAAATCTCATTGAACTTTCCACAGTGTAGTTTGATATCATTTTGGTTTTGGATTGGGTTTCAGTTTATTATGATAAAATAGAATGAAAATCCAATAAATATTTATTCAATGTCTTCATAACATGGATAAAATACCAATAATCTAGGAAATTGATTAAATATAGTAGTTAATGTTATCTTGATCATGTTTTTGAAAATAAATAAATAGGATTGATTAGTTACATTCCAGTAGGTAATGAATATATAGATTCTTTTCCTAAGGATTTACCTGCTGTCGTTCCTTTTCGAGAGGTTGAATTTACTGTTGATTTAGTTCTTAGTGATAAGCCTATTTCTAAACCCCTTATCAAATGGATCATGTGTAACTTTTGGGATTGAAAATACATTTGTAGGAATTTATTAATAAATGTTTCATTCGACCTAGTACATCACTATGGGGTGCTCATATTTTATTCATGAAAAAGAAAGATGGTTTTATGATACTTTTCTTTAATTATAGATACTTGAATAACCTCAATATTATAAACAAGTATCCATTGAATCATATCTATGATTTTTTTGATCAACTTCTGGGAGCTCATTAATTTTTAGAGGTTGATCTATGGCCCGGGTACCATCAGCTGAAGGTGATGGATTCCAAAGGCAGTGTTTCATATGAGATATGTGAATAATTAGTTCGTAGTTATGGTATTTGGGTTATATTATGAATTTTATATATTAATTAATCTTATGAATAGAGTCCTCCATTAGTTTTTGGGTTAGTTTTTTATTGTTTTTATAGATTATATTTTGGTATATTCTAAAATATAGGAGGAACATGAAAGGCACTTAAGGATTTTTTTCAAACCATAAAATGAAATAAAGTATATGGAAACTTTATTAAGAGCTAATTTTGGTTGAAATTTTTTTTATTCCGTGGAAATATTGTCTCTAATGATGAAATAATTTTTCAACTTTCTAAAAAACGTTTTCAATGTGTCAAAACGACTTTCCAATTCCATAGAGATTTATAGTTTTCTTGTATTTTTAGGTTATTACCGATGGTTTGTTGAAATTTTTTAGGGATATCTGTCTCGTTTTCTACGTTAACATGAAAGGGGGTTAGGATCATATAGATATGATATTTTGATGTTTGTTTTCCAAAACATAAAAATTGATTGTTCAATGCTTGGAGTTAGATGCTGTTGTTTTTTCATTAAAAAATTTGAGGTATCATTTGTATAGAGTAACGTGTGAAATATATACTGAACATAAAATTTTAATGTATATATTCACTCAGATATAATTGAACATGATATAGAGAATATGGTATAACTGATCGAGGATTATGATTGAATAATTCATTATCATTATAGAAAATAAAACAAGGTGGATGATTCATTAAATCTAAAAAATTCTACTTTGAAAATCTTACATTTGGAACATGACACTTTGGTTGATGATTTGATAATTTTTTCCTATAAGTTGTAGAAATAGAGACATCCATAGTTTTGTTTAAGGTTTCAATGCAATCATATTTTTTGAAAAGATTTAATAAATTTTAGAATGAGGATAAATAATTGTAGGAAAAGGTATAATCCATTGAGTAGGGTAAGTTTCTGGATTTTAATATTGATAAATAATGTGTTTTACAATTCTAAAAAGACTATGTGTGCCTTGTGATTGATGATTTAGGAAAGAGTTTTTAAATAGACTCATATTTATCTTTTTTCCAATCATTTGGGGAGGATTGAGATGTATATAGACCTTCAGTAGTATTACTGGTGGAATGAAATAAAGGGATATATTTTTTAATTTACAATGATGTGTTTGAATTGTTAACATGTTAAAGCAGAAAGAATAAAACAAAGGTAATGATTAAATATTTTCCAATGCAAGAGTGGAAAAGAGAGAATATATCAATGTATTTATTGGTTGGATTTAAAAAGACTTCTCAAGGAAATAATTCAATTTGGATTATTATTAATCGATTGTGTAAATATTCATGTTTTCTTCCCATTCAGGATATGATGTATTTAGATCAGAATTCTAGATAGTATCTAAATGAGATAGTTAGGATACATAGAGTTCCTATCTCCATTATATCAGACCATAATCCCATGTTCCCTTCTATGTTTTGGAAATTACTTTATAAGTAAATGAATACTAAATTAAATTTTAGTACAAATTTTCATCCTCATTATGATGGATAGTATGAGTGGACAATTACGACCCTGGAAGATATTATTTTTTCTCGTTCAATGGATTTCTAGTGATGTTGGGATCGAAAAATTTATTTGGTTGAGTTTTCTTAGAATAACAGTTTTCATTCAGTATACAGATGGCACCACGTGATGAATTATATTGAAAGTGGTTTTATACACTATATTTTTGGAATGATGTTAGATAAAAGAAGTTGATGGGACTAGAGTTTGTTGGGGAAATAATAAAGAAAGTTTGGTTGATTCAAAGACACTTAAGGATCTCTCAAAGAGGGATGAAAATTTATGTGGATAACTGTATGAAGGATATTTATTTTGTGGTAGGTAATAATGTATTTCTTAAAGTTTATCTATGCAAATGTGTGATGCATTTTGGTAATAAGGGGAAGATGAGTTCGAGATTCATTGGACCCTATGAAATTCTAGAGAAAGTTGAATTATATTCCTGCCTAGTGGATTTTACACCAAGTTTATCCCAGATATACAATGTATTTCATGTTTAAATATTAAAGAAATATGTACCAGATTTATCTCTTGTTTTGAGCCTAAATGTAGTTCAGTTGGAAGAGAACCTTTCTTACAATAAGTAGTTAGTTTAGGTTCTTTACCACAGAAAGAAAGTGTTATAGAAGAAATCTATTCATCATTTTATGGTTTTATGAAAAAATCCTTATGGTTGAATAGGAAATATGGGAATCTATATGTAAAGACCCGGAAATTTCAAGGAATTTTTTTTCTTAATTTTCTTTGGAATTTTACAAGAACACAGTTTCTGACGGTGCCTGATTCTGAGGCCCGGTGTTCCCGGAATCATTTTCCGAAGTTTGGCTCGGGTACGTTCAGTGAACGAATGAGCGGGAATTTCTAACTTTTGAACCGGTGCTCGGAATTGAAATCTGATGGTACCGATGAACTCGCAGCGCTGATATTCACATAAGGAAACCTTTTCCGAGGTTGCGTTTTATGCGGGATGAGAGATAGTTTTGGGGGGAATTAGAAGAAGTTAAATAAATTGTGGAACACAATTTATTTTTAACCTTGTTGGTTATTTCCTCCCAAAGGGAGTTAGAGGTGGGTCCCACATCCACATAACCTCCCTTGAGAGGATAAAGTGTGGTGGGGCCCACACGATCCCTAACTCTTCATCTTCCCTTAAACTCCCCAATAACTCCACTCTAATTAATTTGACAACTTATGTAATTAATTTGGTGAGTTACATGTAAGTTATTTTGAAATTCAAACAATTGAATTTCAAATGCTTTGTTGTGTTAATAAAATAAGTTTTGAACATATTTTGTTAGGGGTTGGTGTTGGGTTGTTTGAGAGCTTTTTGGGAGAAAAAGCTAAGGAACACATTCTTCCTCGACGAAGAACGCGAAGAACACCGTTCTTCAACGAAGAACTTCTCCACCGAAGAACACGGTTCTTCCGCAACGCCGTATCCGCGACACGACATTCTTCTTCCACGTCGTCTCTTCCGCGATGGTTTTTCGTGATGAAATCGCCATCAATGACTTCGAATCCTCGCTTCGTGACGTCGACGTTCTTTCCCCGCGACGCCCGACCTCCGCGACGCTCGTCTTCCGCGGGTCGTTGACGAACACCATTCCTGAACCGAGGTAGTGATTTTAAATTGTGATTATGGGTGAACCCTCATTTACTCCCTTCTAAAATATAAGAACGTAGATCAACTAAATATTATGTTGATCCACGAAGATTGATTTGCGGGTTGGGACTATTGATATGATTCTTTTTTTAGAGGTTGTAGGGGTTTGAATCTTTTTAAGTTGGTGATTCTTTCCTTCATATATGAAAGATAAATCTGACGGCCATGTTCCAATTTTTATTTAAATTAAAAATTGTGAAGGTTAAACGTTTTATGTTTCGGCCAACTGTTATCGTTATAACGGGAGGGGATCGGTCCGCACAAACACGGCCAATACCCCTCCCCCCCTTTGCTATTCTTCGTTTGATTAGCGAAGACGGTAATGAATCGTTGCACCGCGCTTGAGCGGAAGGAGACGTGAACGATGCGGGCCACGATGAAGAAACGCGACGCCGTCACGCCGCACCGAGGATTGAGAACAGGGCCGCGGTCGGAGTCGGGCCGCGGCGAAGGGGCGCGGCGCCATCAGGTCGCGCTGGAAAACCACAAAGACAACGCTATTCGTTTTGACGTGCGGATTGACGGGTGACGACGAAGCAGGCAGTTTAGGCATTTCAATCCCTTCACAGTGAAGGTGGGGTACTAGGGGGACCATAGGCGAAGACGACAGGAGAAACGGACCACCGGAGCGCATCCGGTGTTCCGCAGAAGGCGGCGGCGGCGCGCCGCCGGAGGGATGGCGACCGGCGGATCCGCCGCCGACATCAATTAGCGGCGGGCGGGGGACACCCCGCTCCGCGATTCGGCTCGGCCATGCTGGCCGAGCCGCGGCCGGCCGGTCGGGCCAGACCGAACCGGGCCGGGCCGGGCCCAGCCGGGTCAGACCTGGGTCGGGTCGACCCGGTTCGGCCGACCCAGGGGGGGTCGGGCCGGGGCCCAGACCCCCGTTTTCGGTCCACTTTCGGTCAAATGTCCATATCTTGGGCTATGGACTTCCGATTGACGCGCCGTCAGTGGTAACGCGATCCTTGGATTGAGACGGTCGTTTCGGTATATCGAACTCAAGGTTTAGGAATACTTTGAGTTCGGCCGGGTTGTTTCGTACACGAAACCAACCGGGCCCTTGGAGCGGAAACACTCATATCTTGAGCTACGGACGTCCGAATGACGTGCCGTCGACTTTGTTGAGTTCCTCTTAGTGAGACAGATCTTTTGGCATACTCCGCCCGAGGTTTGGATGCAGGTGGAGTACGGTCGGGTTAGTTTTGCCTTAAAAACCAACCGGGCCCCTGGGACGAAAAAGCCAATAACTCTCAGACCGGGCGTCCGATCGACGCGCCGTCTGCGACGTTGAGTTCCTGTTGAGGATACGGAACTTTTGGATACATAAACTCTGGACTATGTGACAGTTGATGTATCAGCCTCTCGGCTCGTGGAGCGGACCCTCCCGAACGAGCATGCTGTGTGCGGGAACCCTAGTGCTGGCAGCGACTGCTACTGCGACTTCGACGACGACGATTGTGCAGAGATCCTCAGTGGACTGAGACAATGAAGACAGCTGGTCTTGTATCCGATGTGGGTCCTAGCTGTGCTGGTCTTGTATCCTATGTGGGTCCCAGCTTAGATGATTCAATACTGGTCTTGTATCCTATGTGGGTCCTAGCTGTGCTAGTCTTGTATCCTATGTGGGTCCCAGCTTAGATGATTCAATACTGGTCTTGTATCCTATGTGGGTCCCAGTATAGATGAATCGATGATGACAGCTGGTCTTGTATCCTATGTGAGTCCTAGCTGTGCTGGTCTTGTATTCTATGTGGGTCCCATCTTAGATGATTCAATACTGGTCTTGTATCCTATGTGGGTCCCAGTATAGATGAATCAACGAAGACAGCTGGTCTTGTATCCTATGTGGGTCCTAGCTGTGCTGGTATTGTATCCTATGTGGGTCCTAGCTGTGCTGGTCTTGTATCCTATGTGGGTCCCAGTATAGATGAATCAATGAAGATAGATGGTCTTGTATCCTATGTGGGTCCTAGCTGTGCGGGTCTCGTATCCTATGTGGGTCCCAGCTTAAATGAAACAATGAAGGCGGCTGGTCTTGTATCCTATGTGGGTCCCAGCTTAGATGATTCAGTATCTATATCTGATCATCCCTTTCATCTTTTGACGAAGTATTCTGTATGAGCTGAATCATGTTGCTTTCCTGTGTGGATTGTGTTGTGCTATCCTGTGTGGATTACGTTTTGCTTTCCTGTGTGGAATACGAATACTTTCCTGTGTAGACTGGGTTATACTTGGGCTCGGAGGTTGGAGCGTATTGGGATTGATGACTTAGGTATATGTATGGGCATATACCTAAGCAGTGTCGGTTGTTACTTCGTGATTGTATCTTTCCTTGTGGTTTATCCTTTGTGGATTTTGGGAGACCTTCGGGGGTCTCGGGGTCCCTACTGAGTAGCTTATACTCACCCCTGCACGTGCTACGCCCGCACTACATTGTGTTGGTTGCAGACGACGGACAACGTTGATTGTGGTTGAGGCTTGCAGAGCAGGACGGTACCTGGAGGTGGACCACTGGGCGGGACGTACTCGGAGCGGACGGCGGGACCCGAGGAGCTGTGGAGCTATCTGTACCCACCCTTCAAGTGGGATTTCCAGTGGACGACTCAGCGTGGCTGCTTTTACCTTTCAGTTGCTGTTTTCCTTTTCGAGTTGTACTTTACTTTCAGTTTGGGTTTGTATACTTGCCCACTTTCTTTCCGCACTTTCAGTTGTACTCAGTTTTGACTTAGTGTTTAATTTTCCACTTGCTTACTCTGTGGTGCTTGTTTACTTTATAAAGGCAATGCCTTCCCTTTTTACCGGGATTTACGCCATGGTGCTAGTTGCCAGCCCCTGGCCTATGGAAGGCAGGCTTGGGGTAGTCACGGCACGGGCCCCGAGGACGGGTCGTGACAAATTGGTATCAGAGGAGTTCGGTTCTACCGCGAACTCTGGTCTTTTCTATGTGAAGCAATAGTGTTTAGCGTGTTGACTGTGGTTATCAGTCCAGGGAGTCCAGTGTTGGTGCGGCAGCCGACGTATCCGTACACCAGGACCCTGACTTCTGATTTTCGACTTAATGCACGAAAACATTGATTGCGTGTGTGTTTCAAGTTTTCTTTGTGATTACTTTGTATCAGCTCACCAGGTATACTGTTTTGACTGTGGCGCACCTGTTTCCTTTTCAGGATGTCCCGACGAGGGCAGCCAGCTAGGGTTCCGAGAGTCGAGCGTGATGACAGCCCACCGAGCGACGAGGCCTCGGTGCAGGGCTCCTTGTCAGCAGAGGCACCGGCGGTACCTTTACCCACCGAGCCACCGATGCTACCAGCCCCAGCCGCTGACAATGCACGTCGCCTTAGCGCGCTGCACGAATTTCAACGTCAGCGACCGCCCAGGTTCCGAGGAGAGATGGACCCCCAGGCAGCCGAGGACTGGCTGGAGGCAGTCGTACGAGTTTTCAGGCTAGTGAGGACACCAACAGACCTCATGGTAATCCTCGCTGCGAGCCTACTGCACGCAGCAGCGGGCCGATGGTGGAGCTTGATGCTCCAGGTGCACGATGAGACATCTTTTCTCTGGACGGACTTTGAGAGAATCTTCCGCTCCGAGTTCGTCCCAGCCACCCTCCGTGCGGTGCGCATTCAGGAGCTTCTTCAGCTGCGGCAGGGCAGCTTGACAGTGGCCCAGTACTCGGCGAGATTTACTGATCTCTCGCGCTACTCCATAGACATGGTACGAGACCCATTCTTCTGGTCCCGGACCTTCGAGCTGGGACTGAGGCATGAGATCAGGGCTTCGATGATCTCCCTCAACATTCCGACACAGGAAAAGGTGTTGGAGAGAGCCCTTCTAGTGGAGATTTTTCTCACCGAGCAGGCTCCAGTGACAGGGCCCTCCGCAGGACGGCCCGTAGCAGGGTCTTCTGCCGTTGGCAGTAGACAGGCAACGCAGATGTCCAAACGGGCCAGACCATCAGATGGGTAGTCACTGGATGAAGATTCGGTTGTGCGAGGAACATGAAGGAGAGTCAGCTACACGAGGGGAAAGCATTGCTACGCATGCAGCGGGCAAGGTCACATGGCTCAAGACTGCCCGACTCGTCTTACAGATGAGCAACAGGTGGTAAAGGGACCTCCTAGACAGAGGTTCGGCCACGGTGGTCCGCAGGGTGCAGGCAGACGAGGTAGAGGAGATGGCTGAGTATCCGATGGTAGGAGACACTTCGAGGTGTTGCCACCACCACCACCAGGAGGTCCACCCCGACCACAGGGAGTCAGTGGACATGCGAGAGCTCAGCTTCACGCAGTTGAGGCCTTCGATCATGGAGCTCTGGGAGAAAATGGACAGTAGCGGAAATAGTGGATACGTCTTTTGTACTTCTAGTTCCTTGTTGCTATTGTGTAGCATCTTTGTATTATGAGCTGCAATAATAAAAGGCTCATACCTTTGTGATGTTTTCATTCCTTTCCTCTTTTGTGTTGTTACTAAGAGGTTCCGGTTTTGACTGTTGACTTGACCCTCACTTGTGAGACATCTACTGGAGGAGACCCAGTTACCACACACTAAAGCCGACAGTGTGACTCAACCCTTGGAGGTGAGAGTAACGGTTGGATCTCTTGGTAGTAGCGTTGAGGCCTTACGACGTCATCCTTGGTATGGATTAGTATCATCCATGTCGAGATTGACAGTATTAGGAAAAGAAAGTGGTTCATCCACGAGATGAGACCAGATTTCTCTTATCGGCAAAGGGGAAATCTTAGCATCTCTTGTGGGACCGGAGATGGTCCAGGCCACGACAGAGAAGGTCCAGGTCATCCAGGAGCGGATGAGGACAGCTCGGAGCCGGCAGAAGTCTTATGCTGATAGGAGGCAGAGGCCACTGAAGTTTACGGATGGAAACCACGTCTTCATGCGGGTCTCACCTCGACGTGGATTATGGAGATTTGGACAAGGTGGCAAGTTGTCTCCATGCTTCATCGGACCCTTCCAGGTCCTCATCAGGATTGGCGAGGTGGCTTACCGCCTAGCTCTACCGCCTTTGTATCCCTAGTTTGTGTTGAAGCTTTACGGGGATGTAAATCCCTGTGGTGGGAGTAATGTAAAGACCTGGAAATTTCAATGAAATTTTTTTCTTAATTTTCTTTGGAATTTTACAAGAACGCAGTTTCTGACGGCGCCTAATTCCGAGGCCCGGTGTGCCCGGAATCATTTCCCGAAGTTTGGATCGGGTACATTCAGTGAACGAACGAGCGGGAATTTCTAACTTTTGAACCGGTGCTCGGAATTGAAATCTGATGGCACCGATGAACTCGCAGCGCCGATATTCGCATAAGGAGACCTTTTCCGAGGTTGCGTTTTATGCGGGATGAGAGTTAGTTTTGGGGGGAATTAGAAGAAGTTAAATAAATTGTGGAACACAATTTATTTTTAACCTTGTTGGTTATTTCCTCCCAAAGGGAGTTAGAGGTGGGGCCCACATCCACATAACCTCCCCTGAGAGGATAAAGTGTGGTGGGGCCCACACAAACCCTAACTCTTCATCTTCCCTTAAACTCCCCAATAACTCCACTCTAATTAATTTGACAACTTATGTAATTAATTTGGTGAGTTACATGTAAGTTATTTTGAAATTCAAACAATTGAATTTCAAATGCTTTGTTGTGTTAATAAAATAAGTTTAGAACTTATTTTTTTAGGGGTTGGTGTTGGGTTGTTTGAGAGCTTTTTGGGAGAAAAAGCTAAGGAACACCTTCTTCCTTGACGAAGAATGCGAAGAACACCGTTCTTCAACGATGAACTTCTCTGCCGAAGAACACGGTTCTTCCGCGACGCCGTATCTGCGACGTGACGTTATTCTTCCATGTCGTCTCTTCCGCGACGGTTTTCCGTGACAAAATCTCCGTCAACGACTTCGAATCCTCACTTCGCGACGTCGACGTTCTTTCCCCGCGACGCCCGACTTCCGCGACGCTCGTCTTCCGCGGGTCGTTGACAAACACTGTTCCTGAACCGAGGTAGGGATTTTAAATTGTGATTATGGGTGAACCCTCGTTTACTCCCTTCTAAAATCTAAGAACGTGGATCAACTAAATATTATGTTGATCTGCGAAGAATGATTTGCGGGTTGGGACTATTGATATGATTAGTTTTTTTAGAGGTTGTAGGGGTTTGAATCTTTTTAAGTTGGTGATTCTTTCCTTCATATATGAAAGATAAATCTGACGGCCATGTTCCATTTTTTATTTAAATTAAAAATTGTGAAGGTTAAACGTTTTACGTTTCGGCCAACTGCTATTGTTATAACGGGAGGGGATCGGTCTGCACAAACACGGCCGATACCCCTCCCCCCATTGCTATTCTTCGTTTGATTAGCGAAGATGGTAATGCATCGTTGCACCGCGCTTGAGTGGAAGGAGACGTGAACGATGCGGGCCACGAAGAAGAAACGTGACGCCGTTGCGCCGCACCGAGGATTGTGAACAAGGCTGCGGTCGGAGTCGGGCCGCGGCGAAGGGGCGCGGCGCCATCGGGTCACGCTGGAAAACCACAAAGACGACGCTATTCGTTTTGACGTGCGGATTGACGGGCGACGGCGAAGCAGGCCGTTTAGGAGTTTGAATCCCTTCGCAGTAAAGGTGGGGTCCTGGGGGGACCATAGGCGAAGACGACAGGAGGAACGGACCACGGGAGCACGTCCGGTGGTCCGTAGAAGGCGGCGGCCGGCGGATCCGCCACCGACATCAATTAGCGACGGGCGGGGGACACCCTGCTCCGCAATTCGGCTCGGCCGGTCGGGCCGGGTCGGCCTGGGCCCAGACCCCCGTTTTCGATCCACTTTCGGTCAAATGTCCATATCTTGGGCTACGAACCTCCGATTGATGCGCCGTCAGCGGAAACGCGATCCTTGGATCGAGAAGGTCGTTTCGGTATATCGCACTCAAGGTTTCAGAATACGTTGAGTTTGGCCGGGTTGTTTCGTACACGAAACCAACCGGGCCCTCAGAGCGGAAACACTCATTTCTTGAGCTACGGACGTCCGAATGACGTGCCGTCGACTTTGTTGAGTTCCTCTTAGTGAGACGGATCTTTTGGAATACTCTGCCCGAGGTTTGGACGTAGGGGGAGTATGGTTGGGTTAGTTTTGCCTTAAAAACCAACCGGGCCTCTGGGACGAAAAAGTCAATAACTCTCAGACTGGGCGTCTGATCGATGCGCCGTCTGTGACGTTGAGTTCCTGTTGACGATACAGAACTTTTGGATACATCAACTCTGGACTATGTGACAGTTTATGTATCAGGCTCTCGGCTCGTGGAGCGGACCCTCCCGAACGAGCTTGCTGTGTGCGGGAACCCTAGTGCTGGTTGCGACTGCTACTGTGACTTCGACGACGACGATTGTGCAGAGATCCTTAGTGGACTGTGACGATGAAGACAGCTGGTCTTGTATCCTATGTGGGTTCTAGCTGTACTGGTCTTGTATCCTATGTGGGTCCCAGCTTAGATGATTCAATACTGGTCTTGTATCCTATGTAAGTCCCAATATAGATGAATCGATGAAGACAGCTGGTCTTGTATCCTATGTGGGTCCTAGCTGTGCTGGTCTTGTATCCTATGTGGGTCCCAGCTTAGACGATTCAATACTGGTCTTGTATCCTATGTGGGTCCCATTATAGATGAATCGATGAAGACAACTGGTCTTGTATCCTATGTGGGTCCTAGCTGTGCTGGTCTTGTATCCTATGTGGGTCCCAACTTAGATGATTCAATACTGGTCTTGTATCCTATGTGGGTCCCAGTATAGATGAATCAATGAAGACAGCTGGTCTTGTATCCTATGTGGGTCCTAGCTGTGCTAGTCTTGTATCCTGTGTGGGTCCTAGCTGTGCTGGTCTTGTATCCTATGTGGGTCCCAGTATAGATGAATCAATGAAGACAGCTGGTCTTGTATCATATGTGGGTCCTAGCTGTGCTGGTCTTGTATCCTATGTGGGTCCCAGCTTAAATGAAACAATGAAGACGGCTGGTCTTGTATCCTATGTGGGTCCCAGCTTAGATGATTCAGTATCTATATCTGATCATCCCTTTCACCTTTTGACGAAGTATTCTGTATGAGCTGAATCATGTTGCTTTCCTGTGTGGATTGTGTTGTGCTATCCTGTGTGGATTACGTTTTTCTTTCCTGTGTGGAATACGAATACTTTCCTGTGTAGACTGGGTTGTACTTGAGCTCGGAGGTTGGAGAGTATTGGGATTGATGACTTAGGTATATGTATGGGCATATACCTAAGCAGTGTCGGTTGTTACTTCGTGATTGTATCTTTCCTTGTGGTTTATCCTTTGTGGATTTTGGGAGACCTTCGGGGGTCTCGGGGTCCCTACTGAGTAGCTTATACTCACCCCGGCACGGGCTACTCCTGCACTACGTTGTGTTGGTTGCAGACGATAGACATCGTTGATCATGGTTGAGGCTTGCAGAGAAGGACGGTACCTGGAGGTGGACCACTGGGCGGGATGTACTCGGAGCGGACGACGGGACCCGAGGAGCTGTGGAGCTATCTGTACCCACCATTCAGGTGGGATTTCCAGTGGATGACTCGGCGTGGCTGCTTTTACCTTTCAGTTGCTGTTTTCTTTTTCGAGTTGTACTTTACTTTCAGTTTGGGTTTGTATACTGGCCCACTTTCTTTCCGCACTTTCAGTTGTACTCAGTTTTTACTTAGTGTTTAATTTTCCGCTTGCTTACTCTGTGGTACTTGTTTACTTTACAAAGGCAATGCCTTCCCTTTTTACCGGGATTTACGCCTTGGTGCTAGTCGCCAACCCCTGGACTATGGAAGGCGGGCTTGGGGTAGTCACGGCACGGGCCCCGAGGACGGGTCGTGACACTATAAATGATATTAGGGAAAGATATCCCCACTTATTTAATAAGTGAATAAAATTATGAGGGAAAACTTTCCTAAAGTGGGAAGAAATTAACAACAAAGGTAATGATAGAATGAGTATTTTTCATATTTATTAAAATTTATGAATTATATATTCATTTAAAATTTAAAAGGGATGATATGTTCAATAACATATATTGTAAATCAAATTTTATGTTTAAAAAATGAATTTTTCTAAAAAGTAGTTTTTTAGTCCTTTAATGGTGAAATTATTTTAAAAATAGATGTTTACAATGTTATAAATTTAATTTTAAAAAAGAAATTTCATTTTTTTAAAATTGGAATATCAAAATTTACATCTCGTGATTTTTTTTTATTTTTCTGAGAAATTTCCTTTTTTGATGAATAGTAAAAAACACATAATTTCAATTGAAAACTGTATTTTACAAATTTATTTATATAGTTAAAATATATTATAAATTTGTTTTATAGTATAATTAGTTGAATAATACATCAATAAACCCAATTTAGGTCATTTGAAGCAATTTCACCATGAAATTGGATATAAAAACATTCCAAATTTTTAAACATTTGCACTTTAAAACCCTATTTCTCACCCTATTTATGAGATTAGATTTAAATTAATTTTTTCCACTTACATATTTTGAATTTTCAAAAATTTATTCAATATTTTAAATTATAAGGTACAAATTTAGTAAATATCACTCTTATTTTAGGACACTATTAATGGTAAAATTAGTAATTTTTATTACCATAGTTAATGGTAAATCTTGTAATTAAAGGTGAAAATAATATTATAAATATTATAATATTACCTTAAAACCTGTCCCAATTTTATTTTATGAGTATTTTTTGTCCAAAATAATCAATCAGAAGAATATATGATCTTGTATCCACATGGATGAATTTAATCCCTTTATAGTATTTTATTTTAAGAAAAGTAAAACTTTTCACACTAATATTTTAATAAGTATAACATTTTTAATATGTGGAAATCTAGAAGATATATTTGAATTTAAAGATTATTTTAAACTATAAAATATTTATATTAATCATGCTATTTTTTTAATTTTTAGGGATGAAATAATTTCCTTAAAGGCTTTCACAATAATGATGCCATAAATGATTAATTAATGTAAAAATCAAATAAACCATATCAACATTATTAAAAAAATATAATTTGTGATAACTAATTTTATTAGTTACTTTTATATATTACAATAACATGTTATTTATGTTTTTAAGATTTTATTTAGATTCATATATTTTTTTTGTTTTTTTGTTAAATTTAAAATAATGAATAATTTCAAAATTGACATTAATGATATTTTAAAATATGTAATACTTTAGTAAACGATATAATATTATTAAAAATATAAAATTTAGTCAAATTGTTTTTATAAGGTTTCAAATTTCACTAATTATTAATTTATGAATCATTTTACATTTTATAGTAACTATATTAACCCTTATAGAGTAAATGTCCAAGTTGTCACAATTAGAGTTAAATGAGTTTAATAAGGTTTAAAACCATAAGATATTGTTTAAAAATAGTAAAGGCATGAATATTTTTTATCTGATTAGATTATTTCAAAAAAAAATCATATTATATTATAAATTAATAGTTTTGGATCCATTTTAAATTGAAAATTAATTTATAAGAATTTAATATTTTCAGAAGTTCTAATAGTATCCCACCCCTCTCCAATGAAAGGGAACTACTTATTCTCATTTCAACACACATAAAAACCCTATTGGTTCATCAAATATCTTCCCAAATACATTCTTATAATCCATTCCCACATTATATATTTCTTATTTTAGGTATAACACCAATCTTAGTGGTCTGATGGTGTTAAGAAATGAAGGATTTATAAAGAAGAGGTATCATTTTTATTAGAGAATTTCTATTTTGTTTATTCTTCAACATCAATAAAACCTACATAAACAATGAAATAATAATAAATATAGTATAATTCATAAAATGAGATGTTATTATGTCAGTTTCATACCATATATCTATATCCACTTTCATAAAATAGGAAAAGAATTCATCCTTCGTGTATATAGAGGACTACCGCCTCGCAAACCGATATAATTAATTTTTCATAACCGTCTATCAAGACTAGTTATAATGAGGGAATTAATAATTATATATGATATTAATGAAAAAATTATCATTATGGAAATATAATATATGATGTATATTCTTACCTTTCTATTCATATAAAAAGGATAACTTCTTTCACACGTACGTGCGAATTATCACCTCCACGAAGTGATGTGATTTGTATTTTATCCCCACATCACATGGATGACATCTATAAGTATATTTAAATTATTAATATGATAAAAATGATATTAATTTCATTTAATAAAAATAATTAATACTTACCTTATTTCCATAATGATCATTCAGAAATGAAAACATTACTCATGCGTACCTACGACCTACCATCTCCATGATTTTAACATAGTTAATTTTTCATATCTATATTTAATGGATGGATTTTAATGTATAATTAATTTATAAAATTTAGAATTATTTCATGAATACTATTCTATAGATTACGGAATAATTATCATTTTTACTAGATACATCATTCCAATGTCATATTGGACTTTGGAACCAAATATCATTCAAATGTACGACATGAACTCTAATGAGTAAGTAATTGTTTATAACATAGAAATGAGTGATATAAAGTAAATAATAAAAATGAAAAATGTTCTTAATAAAGTTGAAATTAAATTATCTTTATTATTTTGGAAGATAAATAATGTAGGTGATGAGTCAAAATCAAGGTAAGAAAATTCTCAAGTCAATTTACTTTCTGAGTTAAACTTCTACTTAATTTATCATGTCATGATAAGATTATGCGTGAAATGAATTTTGATTATATTTTATTTTATTTCCACTAGGTTTATGTGTATTTATAGCTAATACACATAATCAATTATTTTTTTTACCAATGATAATATATTTTTAAGGGGATTCATCTCTATCTCCTTTCATCGAGGCACATTTTGATGTTATACACCTATATTCATTTATAAGGTCTATAAATAACCCATTTGACATAGCATATTAGGAATTTACTTAATATAATTTTATTTAATAAGGCTTAATATTAAAATGTTTCAAATTTTTATGGGACACATTTATTTAAAAATCTCTTTTAAGTGTCTAAAATTGGTTTTGAAAACTGATTTATTATTTCAATAACTTGAAATGTTTTATTATGAGTTAAAATGAAATTTTAATAGTTAAATCTTGAAAATTTTATGTTTTTATGTGTTATAATTATATAATGGTACTTTGAAATTTGATGTATGGTTACATTATAAACCAATTATCGGTGGTTCTATGATAATATAAAAATGAGTGGGTCTGTGATCGCCCTCCAATGCATTGGGCATAAACGTTGATCTTATGGTCATTCCATTTGTAAGAGAGACATGTATGGGAGTCGAGCGCATGAATATTACATATGAGTATAATTATATTTTAAGATACCTTTAGGGGTCTTGTTTTTTTTCTATGGGTTTTATAGTAATGTTGCGATCACAACAATATAAGTAATGTGATTATTTTCAAAGGAAAGTATTTAGTTCTTCTTTAGGGTGAAACATATTACTTTATGATTAATATTTGATTTTTTTCATGTTTTCATAGTACTAATGGGTTTACTTATTTTTATATCCATTGCTGAGATTTTTGTGCTCATCCCACATTTTTAAATGTTTTTCATAGGATTTAAGGATGGTTATGGAATGAAAGGAGTCCAGTTGAAAGTTGAGAAGATTTTTCATGAAAGAAATTAGGATTTATTTAAAAAGAAATATATTAAATTAAAATGGATGATAAAAATAAGTGTCCAATTTTTTTATGATTGTTTAATGTATTATTAATGATATAATTATCTAAAAACATAATCCTAAGAAGATTCTCAAAGAGAAAGAATGTAAATTCTTGACTGAAACTCAAGATTCTATAATTTTTAAAGCTGGCTGATTACAACATGGAAAGAGATATTCATGTGATAACTCCATGTGGTAATGGAAGCTGCCTAAATTATTCCCTTATGATTTATAAGTTTAAATGGATATCCCCTATAATATTCTTTCTTCCTTTCTCCATCATTTCCAGTTTTTTTCCTTCTTATTAACCCCTTACATGATTTGGTTAGGATGTTGTGTATGCATATTCCAGTGCCCCATGGCTATATGCAAATATACCATGTGACCATGTGATAATCTCCGCATGTTATTTTAAAATCATAAAACATTATAAATCATTCTATATTACCAATACATGTGATGATTTATCTTGCAATGAAATGGTTTCATTGGTAGTGATTATGGTGGATTTTAGATTTTTCTATGGTGTGAATAATGAAATGGTCTAGTGCTACTTGTGGGATTGATGCATATTGTGTTCCTAATTGTAACTACATGTATATAATTCAAATGTGATTTTGTAGGAATTTCATAGTATGTGTTGAGGATATAGGAAGTGAAGGGTTGTGAGGCTTAATTAATTTGAGAAGCAAGTTTTGTTCTTGGTGTTACAAATAATGTTGGAATTATTATTAATCTTCTTTATAAATAGGGATTAATATTGAAAAAAATATTCCTATCTAACACTGTATTGGTCTTCCACATAGAATATTTTTTCAGGATTTTTTAATCCTTGGTAGATAAACAACAGCATTATGCAGGCGATTCTCTATTGAGATGTAAGAACTATCATTATCATATTTTCTCTCCTTTTAATTATAAAACAAATAATATTCACATATTTTTTATCAATTATGTTGTGACTTGGATATAATTTAGGGGATTTTAATATTAGTGTTGTCTTGGTAATATCCCTAAAAAAATTATTAAATAAATATGTTGGCCACATTAATCTTTGATCAGAAGTCAAATGAATAAAAGAATTACCAAATATAATATACAAATTATACAAGGATGGAATCATAAAAAATAAGTGTTCGAGTATAAGAATATATTTTCAATAATAATGAATTAATTATATCTAAAAAAATACCAAACCAAGAATTAAGGTTATTGTTTTCTAGATTTAATATGTAAAACAATAAAATAAATCAACTTAATAAAATATAATTGTTTTTAGTATTAAATAACACAAGAAACATTATAAAATGATATAAATAATTAGTATAGTTTTCACTAATCACATAACCACACACATAAACTATGGGTTTCCACAAGAATAAAACTCATAATTATGATAAGAGAATTTACTCCATGAAAATATTAATCATCATATAGTTTTAATAGATTAAGTCACATATTTTTTACAAATTATTTTGATTAAATTTATTAACACATTTATTTAATTAATCCTCAAATTAATTTAATAAAAGTTAGTAAAAATTATTACATTAAAAACATATAACTTAAATGTTTAATTAACATCAAGAACCCATTTTCATATTATCTAGGAACATCATCCTCTTCCATTATCTCTTACGTTTTTTGTATTTTTGTATTTTTTTTGCAAATAACATATTCAATCATGCATTAAGAAAGATTAAAATAGAAAAATTCTAATTATAATCGCCACCTGAAAGGTAATGTGTGATAACTAGAGAATGAAATAAATGTTAGACTATCATCTCTAAAACTACTTTATACACAATTATGAGTTTAGTTAATATAGAACAAATTAGTTATAATAATACATATTTATAAAGATTATTTGTGATATCCAAGGACTATAATAAATATGGATGATAGATTCTAAGATAGATTAAACCTCTTATTATTTGGATGTATTTTAAATCATGTTTTTTTATATATAATTTTGTACACACACATACACAACTATATTTGAAAAATTTAAATTGAGTTTTGTACATTTTACATACTACTCTTATAAATTATCATCTCATTAAAAATTTAAACTGTATGTTTAAAAAATATTCACATATAAAAAACCATCAACTCACTCAAATTTTAGTTTCATAATCCAATATAACAAGCTAAATTATTAATCCTTATATTCCCATTTTATTTAAATATTCAAAACTAATATGATATCATAACCAAGTCATTAATGATAATATTAAGTAACATGTATATTAGGCTGATAAATATAAAATGATTAATGTGGGTTACCATTTTACCAATTCCCCTTAAAAGTAGACTTATATATATAAGAAAAAATTGACTTATCCATAAAAAATATATATAATAAAAATTCATGAAAGATGAATTTCAAAGGATAAAAGAAATAAAATCTTTAAATGTGTTTATATCTTCCTATTAGAAGTGTATTTTCCTCCTTTTTTACCCTTCAGGATACTTTAAGTTCCTATAAAATATAAAGTGGACTTTAAAACAATGTTTTAATTCAAAAAAATACTAGAAAAAACACAAATAGATTACGTGAAAAAATACGTATGTATTGGATTTCATACCAAAAAGTGAATTCTTTATAGACATCCATTAAGATTTATTATAAAACTATATTCAATATAATAGTGGATTTTATTTCTTCCGAAAGAACCAAAAAGTATGAGTTAATCTATCACCCCAAGGTATGGAAAATTCTTTTTTTTTCTTGAATGGTCCTCTAATAAAAACCAACAAGGTCAAATTATCTATTATACCCTTTATCTCCCCATATCCAGTGCAATGTAATATATATTTCACCTTATATTTTATAGTACCAAGATGATGTGTGATCACTGAGGTGGGTAGGGGTGAATCCACGATGCCTTTTTCTTTTAATGATTTTTCTTTCAAATTCACCACCTATAATGAGTTAAAGATTTCATACACTCTTACTGTGTTTCATTACCTCACTCAAAAAATGCAGTATGTAGAAGGAGCATGACACACCAATTTACATGGTGTGTTTTTAGTATCATCCTACTCCTTACTACAACCAATTATGCACCACCGTTACAAAATTTTTCCACTATTAACATAATTAGTTACAATAGAATTGTCTCAGACCATTATCACATTGCATCCCATCACGTTATTTTCTATTTCACTAATGTATATTTATACTATATGACATATTACAACCTCCATATGGTTCTTGTTACATTCTCATAGATATTATCCCTCTTGAATGTTGTCAAATTCCTTATACAGTCTTTGATCTTCATGGTCTTACATAACCTCCTTTGAATAGGAATTAGATTTCTATCACTCTTTATAGTATAATGTCATCCCTATTCTCTTCAGGTCTTCATGATCAGTTATATTGGATCATTCAACCTTTCTCAACTTCATTGTGATAATAAAGTTTTATGGAGGCTATGTCACCTTTGGTGATAATTCTAAAGGAAAGATCATCAGCCTTGGCCAAATTGGTAACACTAACTCAGTTTTAATTTCTAATGTTTTATTTGTTGATGGACTTAAATATAATCTGTTAAGTATTTCCCAATTGTGTGATGATGGTTTTAATGTCAAGTTTGAAAATTATTCTTGTAATATTTTTAATTCTAAAAATGTTTTAGTATTCTCTGCTTTGAGAAATGATAATATTTATGTTGTTGATCTGAAATCTTTAGCTAAACAAAATATTACTTGCTTAAATTCTTTTCCTAAAGAGTCTTGGTTATGGAATAGGATATTAGGACACTGCAATATACACTCACCTGGAAAACTGACTAGGAAGAACTTAGTTAGAGACTTACCCAAACTAGAGTTTCCAAATGACAAAGTGTGTAATCTCTGTCAAAAGGGAAAACAACACAAAATCACTTTCAAATCAAAGAAAGAAGTTTCAACTTCTCAACCTCTCGAGTTGGTTCACATGGACTTGTTTGGACCTTCTAGAGTTTCTAGTTTAAATGGGAAGCACTATGTCTATGTCTTAGTAGATGACTTTTCTAGACATACATGGATATACTTCTTAGCTCAAAAAAGTGAAGCTTGTTCTTACTTTATTAAATACTCCATGTCTGTAGAAAACCTTAGTGGACTTAAGATTAAGACCCTAAGAAGTGATCATGGCCGTGAGTTTTAAAATCAAGAGTTTGAATCTTATTTCTCACACAATGGCTATATTCACAACTTTTTTGCCCCCAGGACACCTCAACAAAATGGTGTAGTAGAAAGAAGAAATAGAACCCTTAAATAAATTGCTAGAACCATGATTAATGAATATGACCTGCCTATTTATTTTTGGGTTGAGGCTATGAATACAACTTTTTATATTATTAATAGAGTCTTGATAAGACCTGTTCTTAAGAAGACCCCATATGAGTTATGGAACAATAGAAAACCCAAAGTTAGTTACTTTAGAGTCTTTGGTTGTAATGTTTTTATTCTTAATACAAAGGATAATATTGAAAAGTTTTCTTCTAAGTGTGATGAATTAATTTTTCTTGGTTATTATTTAACTAGAAAAGCCTATAGATTCTTTAATAAAATAACCATATGTGTGGAAGAATCTGTTCACATAAAATATGATGAAACTGATCCACATGAGCCCAAGTCATCTCTTGAAAATCTTGAATAAGATTTATCTATTCTGAACCTTGATGATAAAATCAATGAACCTGCTGTAAAGTCAACCAGTTCTAGAAATATTTTAGAATATGATCCTAATGAACCCGAACCTATAGATGAACCTGAAATTTCTAGTCCTACCTTTACTAGATCAACTATAATTCTAAAGAATCATCCTTTAGATGTTGTTGTTCGTAATCTTGATAGAGGGACACATACTAGAGCTTCTCTTAGAAAGCAGGTTGAACATCAAGCCTTCTTGTCACAACTTGAACCTAAAAACATTGATGATGCTATTAATGATGAATTTTGGGTAATTACTATGCAAGAAGAACTCAATCAGTTTGAAAGAAATAATGTTTGGAAACTAGTAGAAAGACCTAAGGGCACTTTCACCATAGGCACTAAATGTGTGTTCATAAATAAAGTAGATGAATTTGGAAATATAGTTTGAAACAAGGCTAGATTAGTTTCCCAAGGATATAGTCAAGAAGAAGGAATTGACTATGAGGAGACTTTTGCTCCAGTATCCAGATTAGAGGATATTGGGATTTTACTTTCTTATTATGCACATCTAAACTTCAAACTATATCAAATAGATGTCAAGAGTGCATTCTTAAATTGATATATAGCTGAGGATGTTTTTTTTGAACAACCACTTGGATTTTCAAACCCTCATTTTCCAAATCATATTTTTAAATTATAAAAATCATTATATGGTTTAAAACAATCTCCAAGAGCTTGGTATGATATATTAAGTAATTTTCTAATTTTTAAAGGTTTTACAAAAGGAATAGATGATCCTACTCTTTTTATAAAATTTATTTCTAATAATGTTTTAGTTGTACAAATTTATGTAGATGATATTATTTTTGGATCGTCAAAAACTACATTATGTACTGAATTTTCTAAAATGATGCAAAATGAATTTGAAATGAGTTTAATGGGTGAACTTATATTCTTTCTTGGATTTCAAATCTTTCAAAATGAAGATTAAATTATTTTAACTCAAAGTAAATATAATAGAGATATTTTAAAACGTTTTGGATTGGATAGAACTAAAAGTAGTAACACGCCTATGAGTACCACTTGTAAGTTGGATCTTGATGAGGATGGTAAATCTGTTGATCAAACCACTTATAGAGGAATGATTGGAAGTCTACTCGACTTGACTACTAGTCGTCCTGATATTATGTTTAGTGTGTGTATGTGCACATTTTCAAGCAAACCCTAAAGAGTTGCATTTAAATGCTGTAAAAAGAATTTTCAAATACCTCAAGCATACTCTAAATTATGGACTGTTCTATCCCAAAGAAAAATCATTTGAATTAATTAGTTATTCTGATGCTGATTTTTCTGGATGTAAGATAGATAGAAAAAGAACCTCTGGAACATGTCACCTTTTAGGCATGTCAATAGTATCATGGTGTAGTAAGAAACAAAATTCTGTTGCATTATCTACTACAGAAGCTGAATACAAAGCTACTGGAAGTTGTTGTGAACAAATTTTGTGGATGAAACACACATTACTAGACTATGGATATCAATTCAGACATGTCCCAATAAATTGTTGTAACAAAAGTGCTATTAACATTTCAAATAATCCTATTTCAAAATCTAGGACAAAACATATTGATGTAAGACATCAATTTTTGAGGGATCATTACATAAAAGGTGATATCACTTTAGAATTCATTGGTACTGAATATCAACTTGTTGATATATTCACTAAACCATTAAATTTTGAGAGATTAGACTACACAATACATGTACTTGGTATGATTAATCATAAATAGATATCTTACTAATCTTAATGTTTAATACTTTACTGTATTTTACTTTATAGTTTCATGGTCACTATTATACAGTTACTGTTTCATTCTTACGGTCTCACCATTAACACCTTGTGTTCACGGTTTGTCACTTAACTATCTCACCGTAACAGAATAGTTCACTCACTGTCTCACCGTGACTGCACAAAATGGTCATTGTCTCACCGTGACAACTGTTTTTCATCACACCATAACGCCTACTCACGGTCTCACCGTGAAGATTATTTATGCACTTATTTTTAACCTGTATCGGGGTAATTTTTATTTCACCACTATTTGATTTCCCGAATTTTTGTTTTTATGATGTTAGATATTCCCAAATGATAAAACATAAAGGTTTCACTCGATCTCCCACCTGATATCTCACCCGAACTCTCTCCTGCTCTCTCTCTCAAACCCTCTTTACCTTGCGAACCACTTCTTCTCTCTCGCTTGAACCTTCAGTGGATTCCAAGGATGAAGCGTCTGTCTTCATCTTCCCTTGAGAAGCACAGTTCCAAGAAGAAAAAGATAGCTCCAAGGATAGCTCTCGAAGGACCTCTAAATCCTAACCTTGTTAACCGTATTGTTGTACCTGAAAAATAGATTTGCCCTGAGTGGATGCTGCCTAGTAAGTCTTTGGTCATGAAAATATTAAGAGAACAAAGATGGTTTGAATGGTTTTCTTGAAAAGATAGACTGATTAATCTGAGGTTGGTATCTTAGTTTTACCAATTTTTAAAGTTTTCTTTTAATGCTGCAGAAAGTTTCTTGGTGACCAGCTGGATCAATGGTCAGAAACGTTCATTCACTTCAAAGATATGGGCTGCTTGCCTAAGGATTCCTCATGAAGGAATTTTTGATGACTACCAGATAGAACCTCCTCCATTATCTGACATATTCAATCTGGAAAATGCCTTGGAAACCTTAACTGGTAATGGCACCAAGAAAATGGCTATAGCTGCATAGATAGATGGAGAAACTAGAGTACTATTCAAATTTGTTCAAAATTTGATTAGTCCAAGAATATGAGATTTTGCTGTGATAAAGTATCAGGATGTGTTCCTAATTCACCTATTGAAGAATGGAAATAAGATCAATCTTTGCAAGTATGTCATTAACCATATATGTGAGCTGATTAAAGTCACTTACAAATCCACGCCCTTGTTTTACTTAAGGATGATTTCAGCCATGCTAGTTGCAAAAGGAGTTGTTGGACCGAATGAAGAGAAGATAGAGGATTTTGAGTTTTGCCTATCTAATCCTATCATCAGAAGGATGAAAATTAACTGGAACCCCTGGAAGAATCAATGGGTTGAGGATAATGATAAATTGTATAAGAAGTATAATCCTGTTTATTATCCAAGAAGGCCAAAGAATGTTACTGATCCTAGTTTGGAACCAGATGAAGTGGCTGAATACTCAGATTCTGAAGAATAAAAGGACGTGGCTGCTGATGTACCACTTAGAGAAGAAGCTGAAATACCTCCAATGGAAGCAACTCCTGTTGAAAAAGAAAGAACTACTGTCCCTGCTGTTGTTCCTGCTGAAATGCCTCATAGAGAGGAAGTTGTTGTTTAAAAGGAAAGGACTGTAGATCCTTTAGTTGTTCTTATTGAGGAAGAAGATCCTGCTTCTAGAGAAGTTGTTAATCTGGATATCCAATATTAGGATTTAAGAGATTCTATAGTAACAGAATTAGAGAAAAAATCCATGGAAGAGTCTGCTAGTGTAGAAGAACTCCCTGTTGAAAAGCAATCCAATCTGGAAGCACTGCCTGTGGAACAGTCGGTTCCTGAGATAATTCCCTCCGCTGAAGAGAGGACGGAACTTTCCTTATATTTGGCAAGGAAAGAAATGGTTAAAGAGATCAGAACTGATCCTGTAGATCTTGATCATGTTCCTGAGCCTACAGTCTCTGAAATGGAAGCATGATTTGAGGGGGAGGAACCTCAAAATCTTGAGACTAGTCCAGCTGAGTCTGATGAATCTGAATCTGAATCTGAACCTGTTGATGATTCATACTCTTTGTACACTCGATATGTTTTCCCAAGCTTTTATGAGGTGAATGAGTCACAGTAAGTGACTACAACTGGAATGGATCTCCATTATTTGTTTCAACTGAAGTCAGTAGCTCACCCAGAACCTGAACCAGAACCAGAGCCCCAACTTGAACCTCAACCAAGATCGCAACTAGAACCTGTACCTCTTCCTTCTCCCTTACCTGATCAATAATATTTTTTAACTAAAGATGATCTAAAAGTCTTTGGAGAGAATCTTTTAGCTGGAGTTGAGAAGATTATATCCTCTCAACCTCGTCCAGTGACTCAACTGAGTCAAGAAGATGCATCGATTCTCTTGGAAAATATTATTCTGCATATTCAAACAAGGATGATTCTAGAAATTCATGAAGTTAGAGTTGAAAATTAGCTGCTGAGTGATGATGTTGCCAACTTGAAAAGTATGTTAGCAGACTTGCAGAATGAGTAGTCTTTGAGATCAGATCCTGCACCTATTTCTGCCCCTGTACCTGTTGCTGCTTCTCCTGAACCAACTGATTCCACCCTTGCCAGAGAGATTGTGTCTCAAGTATATCCTTATCTTCTATCTTTTGATGAGAAGATTGGAACAAGACACACCATGATGCTGCAATTCATGAGAGATCTTGTGGAAAATCTGAATAAGCTCACAGATGAGTACACTGGATGCCTACAAAAAGTTTTGAAATAGCTCAAAGTTCTATCCATAGCTGTAAAAGCTTCTCCTACTTCTGTTCAACCTTCTATTCCTCCTTTGGATGATTCTCTGCTGAGATCCATAATCAAGGAAGAACTTCAAAATTCCTTCAGTGTCTTGGATATTTCTTCTTTGTCAGAAGTGGTTAAGAACAGTGGTCGAGCATTGGACTTGGTTATAATTCATTCAAATTTTTCCAATTATGCTCAACAAGATATCACAAAGAAGATTGATGTCTATCTCAACCGAATTTTCCCTAAAAGTGATATGATAGATCACTTTAGATATCTTGTGGAGAATTTTTGAATCCCTCCAGTGACTCAACCTTTTAAAGCTCAAGTTCAAAAGCTAATATAGTTCCCAAGATTGTTGGACAAATTCTTGGAGAATAAGGAATATTTCGAGAAGGCTATGCAATATGGTGGATAAATCATTAGTAATTTCATAAATCTTTTAAAGCTGTATCTTCATGTGTAGAGTACCGCTATAGTTGCTCCATATGCTGCACCCCTCAGACTTGGTCTACCTGCCTTAGCCTCAACTGCCATATCAGTCAGTTAAGCTCTATCTCAGATCCGACCAGTCATTCTTGACCAACCACAGACTAGATATTCTACTGCACCATCTTTGGCTCCCTCCAATTTTGAAGGTCTACCCTTACCATCTTTTTCTACCACATCTATGCCTTCTTCTACATCACCATCAGCTCTTGCTGCTGATAAAGGCAAGTCAAAGGCCGATCCCTGAAGAGTCAAGTGACTACTTTATTTTTGATGGGGATGTTTTTGTTTTTCTACTTATTTTGAATCATGTATTATGAACGTGTTTTAATGACAACTGCATTGTTTATCTCCATTCTCTATTATTTTTTTATAATCCCAAAAGGGGGAGAAAAAGTAAGAAGTTTAGAACTTATTTTTTCTATTGTTATTCTATATAGTTGCATATCATTTATCTCTTATCTATATATGATTTGTGATCATAAAAAAGGGGGAGATTGTTGGACTCCTAATGTATTAATCATGTTTTAATGATCACAAATCTTATTACCGTTCATTACTCTCATTAATATTCACAAATCTTATTACTGTTCATTACTCTCATTAATATTCAAAAATCTTATTACTGTTCATTACTTTCATTAATATTCACAAATCTTATTACTGTTAATTAATCTCATTATTATTTACATGTCTTATCAATCCTCTGTAGTTATGTTTCACGTTATATTATCTTATAATGGTTAATATTAATTCCTACTATGCATATTACTATTTAAGTCTAAATACAGTTATTTGGCTAAGTATCAAGACACCGTGATGTTTGACATAGTAAGACACACTCTGTGAAAGACACAGACACAGTGAAGCAGACACCGTGAAGCCTAAGTCTCAACACACCGCGAAAATAAGCCTGACAACATGAAGAACACACCGTGAAGGACAAACCATGAGTCAGACACCATGAAGTACATACCGTGAAGAAGACACCGTTTACACAACAAACTGTGACACCGTTTCTTATCATTTTGGTCAATTTTATTTAAATATTCCTAATGGTTATATTTGATGTTTTTAATGCAATTAATGTAATTTAATGATAGTTATTGTCTTGTCAGGAAACCGTACCTCGTACTTATGGAAAGGGATTCATTCCTATTTCCGGTGCTCATGGAATAAAAAGAAGTCTCAGCTACAGTAAAAAGTAGAAGTTTCCTCGACATACATTCTACAACACACGCGAAGTGCTCTGTACTGAACAAAAGAACAATTCTGAGCACCACTTGAAGAATACATTGAGCGATCCTCAAAGAAGTTCCAACACATGCAATCCTACACTAATGGATGAACTAAAGTCAGGAGAACATATTCACTCCTGTAGAACACAAGCTGAACTACTCACGCTTTTTTTCAATAGAATAGCCAGAGAAGGACTCAAAAGCATTTCTGCTGAATCCAACGAGTCTAGAGCTGCATTGCGTGTAACAACCCGAGATTTTATAAGATACATTATTTTTAATTTCATTCATATCTTCTATTGTATGACACACCAAGATTATCTTGCGCTATACGCAACACCATATTAGCTTGCAGTATACGCAACACTATTCTTGGATCGTGTTACACACAATTTTGATAATAGTTATTCTACGCAACATTGAGTATATATATATATATATATTCAATGTATAAATGAAATATGGTTGGATTATGTTATACGAAACAACAAAGGATTCTTTCACAACACGAAACCCTGACTTGGCTTGCATTACACGCAATCACAACCTTCCTCAATAGCGTGTGTTGTACGCAATACCGGGTTTTAATAAACAATGATATATTATTATAATATTGTCATGAACTAGACGTTATGAATAGTATTAAATAAATTTTGAATTTGATAACATTATTATTCATCTTACACATTTTCTAGAACATGTTATAAGAACAAAATAAATTTTTCGGGTAAAATAAGTATTTTTCAAAAAATACAGTTTTGCCGCCTTTTGATGGCGCACCCACTTTAAATCTAGTTTTTGACATGTTTATATGTTCAATTTGACAAAATAAAATTCTTCTTTTGAATCAGGATAGAAAAATTCACATTAGATAAAGTTTTGATATTTTTCTGATAACTTTCATATTTTAATGAATAGTAATAACACGCTATATTTTAATTAAAAACAACTTTTTCATCGTAATATATTATGTGGTTAAATTATAATATTGAATGGTTTTAAAGTATAAATAGAATATATTTTAACCATTTAATATAATGTATGTCATTAGCATTGATTTTACCTTGAATTCGTAGGTTAAAATAATTCAATCTTTTGCAATGTTTTAAAGAAAAACCCGTTTTCTTTCGACAACGGGATTAATTTTAATTTAATTTCTGCATATTTTGTGTATTGAATTTGAAAAAATGGATTCCATATTTGGAATTAGTGGGTCAAAATTATGTTAATAAGCTACTTTTTATTTTTGGGCATTGTGAATAGTAACTACAGTAAATTTTATTTACTATAGTTAAAGGTAAATCGGGTAATTAAGGGTAAATATAAGATTATAAAATTACCCTAACACTTGTAAAAATCCTATTGGATGGCTAAAAGTAGACACATATAACCTAAGGGTCGAATTAGATTCATTTTATGGACTTTTGTCCATGAAAATAATTTAATTATTATTAAAACCAAAGAATGTGACAACATGTCACTTTCTTAAATCTTATAAGTATAACAATTTTTATTTAGTGATACACTTCATGAAACATAGAACATAAATAGTCTCCAGAAAGATAATACAATTATCTAAATCATAGGAATTTACTTAGAATTTTTAGAAATTAAATAATTATCATTTATTATGACACAATGATGATGCAGTAATTGTCTTATTAATGAAATATTGACATAATTGATGTTATAAATGCCCAAATAAATGTAATTTGAGACTTTTTATGACTTATATTAATTTTATAGGTTAATATGACATGTTATTGTTGATATAAGTAACTTGGTTCGAACGTATCATTCTGTTATAAATTTTATAAAAATCATGTACCATATAGTGTAAAAATTGACATAAATTAGTTTTTAAAACAAATATTATATTATTAATTGTTATTTAATTCCTAAAAATCTAATGTTCGGCCAAATGACTTAGATAAGGATAGATATATTAATAATAAACAACTTGGGGTTCTTTTGTCTTGATATAGTAAGTTTATTAACCTTATAGTGTAAGAAAACAAGAAGACACGGTTAAAGTTAAATTATCTAACTTAAAGTTAAATCTAAATGATAAGGTTAAAATTGATACCTAAACTTGTCTAAATTCTATTGGATGAGAGGATTTAGACCCATCCCCACCTTAGCTTCGAAATATATCAATTTGGAGCTATTTAAAACCGAACTTGACTTTATAATAAAATAATATTTTTAGTTCTCCCAAAGGTGCCCCTCTCCTCCCTTATAAAAGGGCACCTCCTCCCTCTCCTCCTCACACAAATTTGAGAATTCAAGCTCTGCCAACCCCTACCAAAATCTCTTCCCCACTTCCCTAGTATCATCCTATAGGTCCTGGTCTTCTTCAAAGACCATCCTTAGTTCTTTAAGTGGAGGTTAAGAAAAGGCGCGTCAAAAAGAGGTAATATCCATTACCGATATTTTTCAATTTCTTTCTTCTTCAACTTCTTCTTCTTTAGTTGTTTCATGATAAAGTAATAACATCAGTATTTCGTATATACTGATATGTTATTATAAATATGAAACAACTCTAATTAACTTTCTATCCATCCTATAGAAAAAGGAAATCACCGCGCGTGCGTACGTACGGAATACCGTCTCCACGCCGTGGTGTAATCTATTTTCCACCACCACCTTAATTGGATGAGTATAATGGTGTAATTAGTAACTATATATGATTATTATAAAGTGATATTTATAATTAAATATTATACATACACTTCAACACATGTTCACGATCATGAGAATGATATCATCGCTCGTGTGTACGTACGGACTACCGTCTCCACGACGCGATGAGATTCATTCTCCATGTTAACCTTTTAAGAATGATTATAAAGTATATATAAGCAATAATAATGAAATATATGACATTATAAAGCTAATGGATTTATGTATATATGTATGTCATCTACTTACTTCCATTCAAGACAATAAGGAAAGGAAAACAACGTTCATGCGTACGTACGGACTACCGTCTCCATGAATGGTGTGTTTCATTTCATTTATCTATCTATTATATATATATACTGAATATATATGATATATAAATCATGTTTTATATTCTGTAAGTAAGTAAATCATGATATAAGTAATAATAATGTCAAGAACAACATGTCCAAACACCCACGATAAATGAAACGATTTTACCCAAAAGGCTTCTTTAACCTGGAATTTACTAAAGAACGGGTAATATAAAGTCATAAGTGAACCATATATGATATCATAACAATGAATATGATTCTGTAATAAGTTAATGACATTATTTAAATCATTATACAGGAGGTTCGGACACTTACGAAGCAAATCATACTTAAGGTAAGGCAAATATCACAATCTCATTTTTATCCGAGATTGTTTATACTTTAGAATTTACTGGGGTGTATTTTATCATCCACATCCATGTTTCCTCAATATGTAATATTATTTCCATTGACCTAAAATTGTTTAAATCCTATTTTACCCTTCGGTGAGTTTTTAGTAAAACATATGAAAGGAATCTTATGTCGTTTTTCGTACGAGGTACTTTTTTGACTTTTCCGACAAAAGTACGAGAAGAATGTTTTTTTAACTTATACGGCATGAATGTATTTTTAAAACATTATTTAAAAAAAGCTTCCTTTACAAGTTTTCAAGTTTATTTTTAATCAACTTCTTTTAGTTTAAAATTGTATGACATGTTATGAAAGGATAAATGTTTTTGAAGTAGAAAGGATATTTTCCTCAAGAATGGAGTTCAAGAGTTTTATCAAAATTGTTTTCCATCAAAGACAATATAGGGATCTATTTCTATACCTATTATTACATGGATTTGATTATGTTGTGATGGAAATATTTTTATGAATTCCTTCATCTTATATGAATTGTTTTATGATGTCACGATGTTTAAGATTCTCATTTTTATTACATGGGTTATGTAATGATGTATGATTTATGATTTTGTGGCACACATAAGAATGGTATCATTAAGAGATGGGTGGGACCTATATCTCCCTCCAATGCATTGGGTAAAGATTTTATATCTCATGAGATATACATGGCTGGAATGGTAGGTTATACCGGTTCAGTGAAACAGGACTGAAACGAGGAATGAACTCGGTTCAGAAAGGGACTTTGTCCACTAAGATAGTCTTGGGAATGAGTCTTGACTAAAAAGAAATGATTCTTTATGATTATGTGTGTATGACACAAGTTTTCATGTTTTAAGTTATGATTATTGGGATTACATTTCACTACAATGATTTATCCCATGTTATGAAATTATGATCTCTTTTGCAGGTTAAGATTTCCAAAAGATATGTTCTTATGAATATGATGTGATTGTTATTTCTTTTGTTTACCCTTACTGAGCATTTGAGCTCACCCTTTTATGTTTTCTTTTCCCCAGGACATAAATAAAGTATTTAGGTTTAGAAAAAAAAAGATCTTTATGGGAGATGTTGAAGATCTTTCACCATGATTAGAAGATTTTATTCTGAGTTTCCAAAGACACTAAACTATTACGGTCCTTGTGTGTGTTTTTGTTATGTACTAAGTATTCCGCAAAAGTAATGTAATGTCCATGTACGTCAGGCTTCCAGTCTCTACAGTTGGTATCAGAGGAAAGGATTAGCCAACCTTCGGAAACTAGGATGCGAAAACGTTAGTGAGATCCCTAGAGATATTTCTAAGGTATGTCTAGGGATGTCCCTAAGGATAAGTATACGAATAGGATATAGTCCTAGAACTACGGTAACGATCTAATAATTTAACCTAAGATGTTAGATATTGAGGGTGTTCCCCCTTTACTATGTTGTTTTACCTAGCATGATTTTTGCCTCTCACACTATTCTTTTTGGGTTTTAGAAAATGGCTGGAAACAAGATGATTCACGATAATGGAGGATATGATGGACAATGGAATGATATTTTTCATGAGAAACCAAATGAAATGGGATTTGGAGGTCCAAACATCATTATTATGCCAAATCAGAAATCTCATAATATGATCAATAAAGTAAAATTTGGTAAGTTTCCTGACTCGGCTAATAAGAGAAAGATGGAGTTTCATGATGATCATAGAGGAAAGAAAGTTCAATTTCCCCTATGTAAATATAATGGGAAGAGGCATCAAGGAGAATGTTTCAAAGGAACTGGAAGATGCTTTGGGTGTGGAAAAGAAGGACACAAAGCCAGTAAGTGCAAAGGAAAAGGTTCAGTTAACACCAGGGATGAGGATAATGGTATTGCTACGACATCAACAATGGTTAAATGTTTTAAATGTGGAATGTACGGGCATTATGCAAACCAATGCCCTAAGGGAAAGTCTCATGAAGAGAATCCGTATGGTCGTATGGGTAGTATATATGTTGATGATGATGATGAGACTACAAATGATATGTGAGATGAATGAATTGTTGAAGCTCGGTCAATGGTTTAAGAATGTAGTGGAATGATTACATGTTTATAAAGTGTAATGTTATATAAGTAATCTCATGGTACTATGGAATAAAGAGACATCCAAGGATTGTTAAACTGTTGTCTTACCTTAAGTTTTGAAAGTATGTGATGAATGGTACCCGTATTTTTGGAAAGTAGATGATATGCGCATAATGAAGGGATAAGGATAAAATTAAATGTTTGATAGTATTCATGAGCTCATGACTAATATAAGGAGAAGGTTATATAATGGTTTGACTATATAGAATTTTTGGATTTTGGTATGTTGAAAGAGTTATATTTTCACAGTACTCATGTTTTCACTAAGATTCAATGGGTATTCATTTTTCAAGAGATTACATGATTATGGTATTCACATGACTGGAATGTGACGAACAAGATATATGAGGGATAAATGATGACATTCATGTGATAATTTTCTCTATACTATGAGCTTGGACTGAAGTATTTTAGATAAGCCTAAAGATTGGAATGGATTATGTTGGACATAAGTTAGTATTTTTTAAGTATTTTTTTTTGATATTGTTGATGGGATGTTATAATAATGTAGTTTTAGAAAAAGGACAACCTGCAGGATGTGCGGAAACCCATCGCATCGGCCAAGGCTGTGGGAATAGAACCCACAACTAAAGTGCGACGGGCCTTTATCGCATACCACTGGCCTACAGGAAGTCCCTGTTTAGTAGAAACTAGTTTTATTATAAGCAGTATGATATATGAAGTATAAGTCCATTTTAGAAACAATATATCATTAATCTCACTATAGATGGACTTATGTATTTTTTGATAACTTTTCTAAACTTTTGTTTGAGACAGATGGAATGACCCATCATTCTATCACATGATCTGCTAACACATCACGAATGACAAATTCAACTTCATTTCTTTAAGAGATGAAGTGGAAATTGTCCAAATAACGACCAATGGTGAGACTATACCGAAATCACGAAAGTATTTCTTCTAATTCCAATTTCATCAACTTTAGGGAAACGATATTGAAAACCAAAAATTTTGTCCTAGTGATCTTATATCTGATGAATCAGATGGTACGCTAGATCATCACAAATTTATGGCTTTGCGATTGTTGGCTTTTTCATAGCCATGTTCTCTACCACTCTCCATGAGAACTTGATGGTTAGATTTTTCTTCCATATCCATATTTTCACCTATGTTATCCTACGTGGAAACCCAGTGATGAGTTAATTTGGGTAACCGTTACATTTCATACTTTAGTTATTAAAGCCATGTTTTGGTATTCCTTTTTACGATGTGGGTTTCTATTAAACAAACTTTCGAGTAGTAAACCATTTATAACCCCGACGAATTTCGAGGGAGAAATTCATTTTAAGGGGGGTAGAATGTAACAACCTGAGATTTTATAAGATACATTCTTTTTAATTTCATTCATATCTTCTATTTTACGACACACCAAGATTATCTTGCGCTATACGCAACACCGTATTAGCTTGCAGTATACGCAACACTATTCTTGGATCGTGTTACACACAATTTTGATAATAGTTATTCTATGAAACATTGAGTATATATATATATATATTCAATGTATAAATAAAATAAGGTTGGATTCTGTTATACGAAACAATGAAGGATTCTTTCACAACACGCAACCCTGACTTGGCTTGCATTACACGCAATCACGACCTTCCTCGATAGCGTGTGTTGTACGCAATACCGGGTTTTAATAAACAATGATATATTATTATAATATTGTCATGAACTAGCCGTTATGAATACTATTAACAAAATTTTGAATTTGATAACATTATTATTCATCTTACACATTTTCTAGAACATGGTATAAGAACAAAATAAATTTTTCGGGTAAAATAAGTATTTTTCAAAAAATGTAGTTTTGCCGCCTTTTGATGGCGCACCCACTTTAAATATAGTTTTTGACATGTTTATATGTTCAATTTGACAAAATAAAATTCTTCTTTTGAATCAGGATATAAAAATTTACATTAGATAAAGTTTTGATATTTTTCCGATAACTTTCATATTTTAATGAATAGTAAAAACATGCTATATTTTAATTAAAAACAACTTTTTTCATCGTAATATATTATGTGGTTAAATTATGATATTTAATGGTTTTAAAGTATAAATAGAATATATTTTTACCATTTAATATAATGTATGTCATTAGCATTGATTTTACCTTGAATTCGTAGGTTAAAACAATTCAATCCTTTGCAATGTTTTAATGAAAAACCCGTTTTCTTTCGACAACGGGATTAATTTTAATTTAATTTCTGAATCTTTTTTGTATTGAATTTGGAAAAATGGATTCCATATTTTGAATCAGTGGGTTCAAATTATGTTAATAAGATACTTTTTATTTTTGGGCATTTTGAATAGTAACTACGGTAAATTTTATTTACTATAGTTAAAGGTAAATCGGGTAATTAAGGGTAAATATAAGATTATAAAATTACCCTAACACTTGGAAAAATCCTATTGTATGGATAGAAGTAGACACATATAACCTAATGGTAGAATTTTATTCATTTTATGGACTTTTTTCCATGAAAATAATTTAATTATTTTTAAAACCAAAGAATGTGACAACATGTCACTTTCTTAAATCTTATAAGTATAATAATTTTAATTTAGTGATAAACTTCATGAAACTTCTAACATTAATAGCTTCCAGAAATATAATACAATTATCTACATCATAGGAATTTATTTAGAATTTTTAGATATTAAATAATTGTCATTTATTATGACACAAAGATGATGCAGTAATTGTCTTATTAATGAAATATTGACATAATTGATGTTATAAATGTCCAAATAAATGTAATTTGAGACTTTTTATGACTTATATTAATTTTATAGGTTAATATGACATGTTATTGTTGATATAAGTAACTTGGTTAGAACTTATCATTCTGTTATGAATTTCATAAAAATCATGTACCAAATAGTGTCAAAATTGACATAAATTATTTTTTAAAACAAATATTATATTATTAATTGTTATTTAATTCCTAAAAATATAATATTCGACCAAATGACTTAGATAAGGATATATATATTAATAATAAACAACTTGAGGTTCTTGTGTCTTGATATAGTAGGTTTATTAACCTTATAGTGTAAGAAAACAAGAAGACACGGTAAAAGTTAAATTATCTAACTTAAAGTTAAATATAAATGATAAGGTTAAAATTGATACCTAAACTTGTCTAAATTCTATTTTATGAGAGGATTTCGACCCATACCCACCTAATCTTAGAAATATATCAATTTTGAGCTATTTAAAACCGAACTTGACTTTATAATAAAATAATATTTTTAGTTTTCCCAAAGGTGCCCCTCCCCTCCCTTATAAAAGGGCACCTCCTCCCTATCCTCCTCACACCAATTTGAGAATTCAAGCTCAGAAAACCCCTGCCAAAATCTCTTCCCCACTTTCCTAGTATCATCCTAGAGGTCCTGGTATTATTCAAAGACCATCCTTAGTTCTTTATGTGGAGGCTAAGAAAAGGCGCGTCAAAAAGAGGTAATATCCATTACCGATCTTTTTCAATTTCATTCTTCTTCAACTTCTTCTTCTTTAGTTTTTTCATGATAAAGTAATAACATCAGTATTTCTTATATACTGATATGTTATTATAAATATGAAACAACTCTAATTAACCTTCTATCCGTCCTACGGAAAAAGGAAATCACCGCCCGTGCGTACGTACGGAATACCGTCTCCACGCCGTGGTGTAATCTATTTTCCGCCACCACCTTAATTGGATGGGTATAATGGTGTAATGAGTAACTATATATGATTATTATAAATTGACATTGATACTGAAATAGTATACACACACTTCAACACAAGTTCACGATCATGAGAATGATATCATCGCTCGTGCGTACGTATGGACTACCGTCTCCACGACGCGATGAGATTCATTCTCCATGTTAACCATTTAAGAATGATTATAAAGTATATATAAGCAATAATAATGAAATATATGACATTATAAAGCTACTGGATTTATGTATATATATGTATGTCATCTACTTACTTCCATTCAAGACAATAAGGAAAGGAAAACAACGTTCATGCGTACGTACGGACTACCGTCTCCATGAACGGTGTGTTTCATTTAATTTATATATCTATTATATATATATATACTGAATATATATGATATATAAATCATGTTTTATATTTTGGAATTAAGTAAATCATGATATAAGTAATAATAATGTCAAGAACAACAAGTCCAAACACCTACGATAAATGAAACGATTTTACCCAAAACGCTTCTTTAACATGGAATTTACAAAAGAAAGGGTAATATAAAGTCATAAGTGAACCATATATGATATCATAACAATGAATATGATTCTGTAATAAGTTAATGACATTATTTAAATCATTATACAGGAGGTTCGGACACTTACGAAGCAAATCAGACTTAAGGTAAGGGAAATATCACAATCTCATTTTTATCCGAGATTGTTTATACTTTAGAATTTACTGAGGTGTATTTTATCATCCACATCCATGTTTCCTCAATATGTAATATTATTTCCATTCACCTACAATTGTTTAAATCCTATTTTACCATTCGGTGAGTTTTTAGTAAAAGATACGAAAGGAATCTTTTGTCGTTTTTCGTACGAGGTACTTTTTTGACTTTTCCAACAAAAGTACGAGAAGAATGTTTTTTTAACTTATACGACATGAATGGATTTTCAAAACATTATTTACAAGAAGCTTCCTTTACAAGTTTTCAAGTTTATTTTTAATCAACTTCTTTTAGTTTAAAATTGTATGACATGTTATGAAAGGATAAATGTTTTTAAAGTAGAAAGGATATTTTCCTCAAGAATGGAGTTCAAGAGTTTTATCAAAATTATTTTCCATCTAAGACAATATAGGGTTATGTTTCTATCCCTATTATTACATGGATTTGATTATGTTGTGTTGGAAATATTATTTTGAATTCCTTTATCTTATATGAATTTTTTTATTATGTCACGATGTTTAAGATTCCCATTTTTATTACATGGGTTATGTAATGATGTATGATTTATGATTTTGTGGCACACATAAGAATGGTATCATTATGAGATGGGTGGGACCTATATCTCCCTCCAATGCATTGGGTAAATATTTTATATCTCATGAGATAGACATGGCTAGAACGGTAGGTCATACCGGTTTAGTGAAACAGGACTGAAACGAGGAATGAACTCGGTTCAGAAAGGGACTTTGTCCACTAAGATAGTCTTGGCAATGAGTCTTGACTAACAAGAAATGATTATATATGATTATGTGTGTATTCCACAAAGTTTCATGTTTTAAGTTATGATTATTGGGATTACATTTCACTACTATGATTTATCCCATGTTATGAAATTATGATCTTTTTTGCAGGTTAATATTTCCAAAAGATATGTTCTTATGAATATGACGTGATTGATATTTCTTTTGTTTACCCTTACTGAGCATTTGAGATCACCCTTTTATGTTTTCTTTTCCCCAGGCTATAAAGAAAAGATTTAGGTTTAAAAAAAAAAGATCTTTATGGGAGATGTTGAAGATCTTTCACCACGATTAGAAGATTTTATTCCGAGTTTCCAAAGACACTAAACTATTATGGTCCTTGTGTGTGTTTTTGTTATGTACTAAGTATTCCGCAAAAGTAATGTAATGTCCATGTACTTCAGGCTTAGAGTCTCTACATTGCGAATCACTAGAGCTTTATAAACTCTTATATGTTCTCTCTAAGTGATTTTTTATTTACTTTCGAGCAGTGTGGTATACTCTGAATATCTTACATACACACACTGTCTCCTGCACTGAACTGGAGGATATCAAAATCCTCACTCCAAAACTCTTAACTCTTGTTTACCCACGAAACTGTGGAAGAGGTCCTTGTGTGACCTGGTCTTTGTTTTGTTTCCCACAAACAATTGTAGAATAGGTCCTTGTGTTGTATGGTCTTTGTTTTTTTCCCACGAAGAACCCTGGTAGAGGTCCCTGTGTGGCCTGGATAGTTTTGTAAACTATTGTTAACCCTGATCCAGGGTGTGGATCAAATTTACATAAATTTTAGAGGACTAAGTCTCATCTTGAGACTGATCCTCTTGTTATATCTACTGCGCATTTTTAGTTTATGTTTGAATTATACTACATATATATTTTATATTCCGCTGCTTTTACTTTTAAATACAAAACCATTTTAAAGTTACTTTGATAGTTAAATTAGCAAGTGTTTACACTTATTGTAAATCAGTAGGTTAGTTTCAAAAGTTAATTTAATCTTGTGGTTAAATTAAGTAAGACCTAATCAATCTTTGAGAAGCTAAGTGAACATTTACAATCTGTATAAATTCACTATAGTTTAAATTGTTTTATAAATTGGGCGATTTTAATAGAAAATATTTTAACAGAAATTTTAATTGGAACTCAATTCACCCCCTCTTGAGTATCCACTCCTACAAATACTTATCATAGGCTTTCATGGAATATAAAATATCCAATCCATAAATAAAAATATCATAATCAATGATGAGAAATTTTCATCAAGTATTAAATAACTATGGGGCTTCAGGTTTGTGCGAAATGATGTTAAATGTATAAGGGTGAAAAGGTAGGTTTAAATATTAAGAACAAATCATTATAATCAAAATATAAGTTCAATAAAAATCATCCTACCATGATTATAATGAAATATCTCTACTCACCAAAACTCAAAGAGGCTCCTAAATAAATGAAAACATAAGGTATGCTTCACCCTATTTATTTTGTATTATTGTATTTTTTTCTTTTATTATTAATTTTTTTAAAAAAATTCACATAAAAAAGATCTCACATCCACCACCTAGCCCTATATAATCTTAGTACCGCTGGACTAGTAATGGTGATTTTTGAACCACGCATGAAACAACTATTTTTTATTTTTTTTCAAGAGGGGTGAAAAATAAAGTGCAATGAATGATAAATCATGGACCCCAAAATACAATGATAACCCCCACACATATCCTTATTAATATGAAACATAAATTTCATTAACAAATAACCTCTCCACCAAACTTATCCTATGTAATATCATGTAATATTATATTGATTATGGTAGGAAAGAAAAATTATATTGTAATGTATCTATTTCTTATTAGTGGTCATTCATGGAGTCTATGAGATTAGAAGGTTTCAATGTGAGGGTAGTTTTAATGATAAAGGGATAAATAATAAAGTATGTCAATAAATTTAAAATTAATTTTTTGCAATCATTTATTTGTTAAGATTCCATGAATTTTATATAATAAAATATACTCAAGTGTCTCTCAATAAATGAGTATTAGGAAGAATATGATTTTTTAAATAAAATATCACTGGTTGGGGAAACAAAGTTTGTTAGTTCTTCATGGGAAATGATTTCAAAAAGTGGTCAAACTTATAAAAATGTCTGAAAAAAAATTTTAGGTGATAATTTTCCGCATCAATAATATTATAAAACATTTTATTTAAAAAATAATGTCAATTTTATCAAAATCAATTTATGAGTGAAAAAAGATAATGGATGTTTATTTAAGATCTAAAATCCTAAAAATGAAAATAAAAGAAAAAATCACATGGAAAAGAAGAAGAATAAAAATCCTTAAATAAAAAAATCATCATAAATTGTTATCCCCTACTCCATAATTAAAATGTTGCATTATCCACAATGTAAACCTATAAAATTATTTATACACATGATATAAATAATAATAGTTAGGAAAAATAATTTAAAAATTGGAGGATAAGGGATAATATGATATGCTCAAGAAGTGAAGGGATAATTCAGTGTGATGTCATCAACTGAATGTGTTGTGAATCCCTTGAAGTATTTTATTAATTGATTTCCATTGATGGTAAAAATATTTTCTATGAATTATTGTGTGATTTACACTACAGAAAACTGAATAACATGAGATATAACATAACGGCCTTACCATCTAGAATGAAACTGACCAGACCTCATCTTTAACCATGAACATTAGATAAAGTCTTTGTCTCAAAAAAATCACTATGTTGGATCATGATATAATGGGTAAAATTATTTATTTATTTTTAGAGACTTGAGTTCTCATAAAATGACAATTGAATCTCCTTAAGATGCTGAGGTTATAGCTTACTTGGATCTAATTCCTGGGCTAAATCCAAGTTTCATTTAATTATTTACCAATATGATCAATGATCAACCTCTAAAGTTATATGAAATGATTTTTCAAAAATAATCCTATAGTGTGTCATGCTGATAAGGTTTTTAAATTCCATCCTTTAATCCCATAACATAACATCCGAGCACTTTCTCCAGCCATTCCTATTTGGCTATATAATTTTTTATAAATTTTTCTACTTTCGATTTAAGACTTCATGCATGAAAGTTGTTTGGGGGTGTTATGATGTTTATGTTTTGTGTTTCACCCTATAATTATGATGGATGTAACTATAATTTTGATCATATAAGTGATACCCTTATCCCCTAATGATTTCTTATAGTACACTAAACATATTAAAAATCCAATCCTTGAAAAAAAACACTACAATATGAGAATCATCAGTCCTAAAAGAATTAACCTCTAGTCATTTTTGAAATAATATACTAAAACTATATTATAAAATAATATAAAATAATTAGAAAATATACCCATGAAATCAATGCCCCAAACATAAAAAACCTAGTAGAAATATATGGGTAGCTGAGGTATCTCATACCTCTTAGAAATATTTTTTTTGGAAACATGAAGATGACTTACAAAACACATGGGAATAATAGAAATAAATAAGATAATATAATCCTAAATCTAATAAATTCACAACAATTTGTTTTGTGAAACATGTATTATGAAAGAAAGTGTATGAAAAAATGAATAGAGACTCAAACACATGATTCAGAATGAATATTCAGATGAATTGGTATGTAATGATGTGATAATGATATTGGTCATCCAACATATAATATCGAGACTCACATTTCATTTTTTCAACATGGTGTTTAGTTATGTTTTATGTAATTTCAAAGGAAAAAAATTAAATCACCAAGTTGGCATACCAAATATGTCTACCCGAGAAGGCATAGAGATGATCATTGGGAAAACCATTCTGAAGAGATACCTAGTCTAGTGTATCATGTTCTCTTATGCGAGAGATCATTCTCATGTGGCCAACCACCAAGTTCTATGATCATTTATTATCATTAATATGAATTTCAACCTTCTTAATAAGTAGTATCTAATGAAATATTCTCATATTTGCATCTATATTCTTTAAAAGGTTTCTCATTGCATCATGGTGATATAAAACCACTAATTTAGAACCCAATATGTAAGAGTGATATTTATCTAAAGAAAATATGACCAAATAAAAATACTTTTTAGTTGTTTTTTATTTTTATTAGACTGAATCCAATGTAATTTAAGCATATGAAATCACATGGGAATTACCTTTCACCCTTTGATATAAGGCCTCTCTAACTGTGAGTTTGAAAGTGTCACACATAATCTCACATGGGAGGTCCCATCATAGGGGAATTATAATCAATCTTGTGTTGAGTAATTTCATTAGATTATCAAAGTAAAACCTATAAGAATACTTGAACAAAAAATCAAAATCTTATTTTGGAAAATGTGATAAGTGTTAGAAATCTTACTAAATTCTCTGATGAAGCATTGAAATAAACCTAAATTTCTTAGAAAATATCTTACAACAATCACACATATAAGATTAGGTAATGAAAAAATAATTTAAAATTTAGATATATATACCTTAATACAATTCAAAGAAACTATATTCCCAAGGAAAATTATTTTCTATACTATGAATTGATTTAAAAAAAATTAAAACTAGGTTTTTTCTCATTACAATGATGAAAAAAATTTCCCATGATATAAAGACACTAATAAAATGAGGATCAAAATATTGTAAATTAATCTATAAAAACCTCCATACTAGTCTAAATTAAATTAGAAAATATACTTACCATACATTACTAGACGGTTCCTAGGATATTACAAATTCCAAATGTCATTATCTGATATGTGAATGCACCGAATGCACATTTGAAGGTTATATTCTCCTGATACACTAGAGAAATAGACACAAAAAATATATATAGAAAAAATATCCAAAAAGAAATATTATACCTTAAATAAAATAATTTAAAACATATAATAAATTAATGGGAAATTTAATTGTTTAATACAATAGGATTAATTTAGTTTCCTATATTTTATATCGATAAATAGTTTTCACCTTTGTTGGAACTAACTCCACCCACTCATTAAAATTTTGAATATGATTTTATTTTAAAAAACCTAATTGGGACTAAATTATTGAGAATAAGAGTTGGGATAAATAGTACATGAATCAAGTGAATTTTTCACTTCTTTCTTTACAACCTCATATAATAATAGATTAATCCTTATTTGTTGTTGTCTAATTGGTTTTGGTATCATCATCTAAATGAATCTTTTGCATGAAAATAGAATGGTAAATAATTGGTATGTCAGAAATGATCCAATAAATATGCTTGATTTATCCCTAAAAAGATCTCAAAGGTACACCTCTTGTTTATGTTGGATATTTTTAAAACTAATAATAGGTAATTTCCCACCACTCCACAAGTAATAGTATTTCATATTTGGCCATAATGGTTTCAATTCCAATGTGGGTGGGTGATATATGTATGTAATAATCAATGTCACTATTTTTATTTCATGAAGAACATTAATATCAGATTATACCCCATAAAAATAAGATAATAATGCATCAAATTAAACATCATACTAAACACCCATGTTATAATGAGAAAGAACATGCTCAAAATCAAAATAAGAATCTATATCTAATTCAAATCCCAATGAGGTTCTACCATGAATTAATGATGGGGAAATAATATTTAACATAAAATAAAACACAATGTTAAAAATATATTTAATCATAGAACAATTAAAATATTTTTGTTATTTAAAATATGGGTTAAATGGGACACAACAGAAGTATAATGATGCTTTGATTGGTACTTCATGGAATCCATAATATTAAATCTCAAAACATCATCTATAAATTCCTCGAAAAGAACTGTTTTGATAGTTTTGGGGAATGGACTACCTAAGATAATGAGAGGATGAGAATGTACTAGAATATTCACCATGTTATGAAAGTAAAAGTCCATAAAAAAGATAGGTCTCTTACTTAAACAAGTACATATTCAAGTACCCCAACTGTATATGTTATATTTAGATTTTCCAATCATTCCACCACCCTTGTCTTCTTTAGCATACCAATATCTAATATTGATAAAACCATGTGAGTAATCACATTAATAGAATAACATAAATCATATAATTAATCTTTGGAATTTGACTCACTTATGGTTCATAGTATTGTTAATGTCCCAAGGTCCTTGTACTTTGTAGGCATCACAATGTTTGGTGTGATAAATGTAGAGACCTTTCTCACAAGATTTTTATAATCATTTCCCTTTAGCTATATTTGGTTGGAACATATTTATTTTTAGACTTTATCATACCTTGATATTTGGTTAATGGAATCGAGAAGTGGGATATTCATCTCAACATTATTAAATGTTTTTAGTACATATTTTTTCTTAACATATTCTGCTAACTTTATGGTTTGTAAAAAAAAATATATAATTAGAATGAGTTTTAGTGTAACATAATTGATATTATTTTTTTATTTTTATTCTTTTGAATCTTATTTATTTATCTTGAATTGGGATTCTTCATATTTGTGGTGAATCTTGGGTGATATATTAAATATGAGGCCACATCTATTTCTTTCTCACATCTTAGTGTGATAGAACCAAATTACCATTAGGATTTAAAGTAATTTGGGAAGTAACATTTCTAGATTTATTTCTTACAAGTCAATTTAGGGTTGCGGTAATTTGACTCATTTTCATTTAAACCCCTATTAGTTCCATTACTTTACTCTTTTTCTCATTCTGTTGATTAGGAAAATTTTGACTAAAGGATCATATTTGTTAGATTATAAATTTCGTTGGGACTTCCCTTATTATTATTTTCATTTTGAATAGTTTTCATCATATCTCATTTTGGTTTATTTAAAACCCTATTTGGTAAGGTGGATGTTGTTGGAGGTTTTGTTGAAATAGTGACCATTGTTGTTATCCAGTACCATACCAAAGTCATAAAATATTCTTCAACCATGGATTGTATTCTGGAGTGAATGAATGATACATGGGTTGGGGATGAGGTTATTTCTACTGAAATTGTCTCATGAGAATCAAAGTAGCATAATATTATACATCATAGTGTTGTGGGTATAAATTTATGATGTTATCTAGTGCTTAATAAATTCTAGGAAACCTTGTAGAAGTGGGTTGCAGAATATTTTTTTTAAATTCAATATTACTCACTACATAAGTAAAATCGTCATCCTTGTTATAAAATAAAATATTATCCACAGCAGGGGATATACCTTATATACCCCTCTCAATGTGGGGGATCTATAGTCATCAAGCTTTTGGATTTTTTGTGCCATTTTCCAAATCAGTGCTTGAGATTTAGGTGGTGTTTTTTCAACAATTTCTCCATATTCTTTGACATCTGAAATTTACATATACATAAGTGTGAAGCCTTCATAGTAGTACTATATGATTATTTTCTCACTAATTTTATTTTGTGGAAAACTTCCACAGATCTTCTTGAATAACTCATAATACTCATAAATTATCTCCCCTTTTCCTGATTCATTCCTAAGATATCCATTCATATTTTTATGGTTATTTACGCTTGAAATAATATCTCTAATAAATGTATTTTTAAATCATTCCAATATCCTATATCTTTATCTTTTAAATAATACATCTAGTACTTCACAGCTCTATTGAGAAAAAAAAGTAATGCACATAGATTGATTTATTATTTTCTCACATTTATTTGTTTCATTACTGAACATATGACATTAAATTATTCAAATTATTGATTGGGTTCTCACTATAAATACAATTAAATTTTTGTAGAGGATATATTAACCCATATTTAAGTTTAAAATTTGATTCAATATTTGGGTATGAAATGCATGTTGGTTGAGAGATAATATAAGGTAAAAAATTTATCAAATGGTTCTATTAAGATTATTATTATTATCATGTCCCATTGTTTTATATTCTATGTAATATTTAAAAGTTCTTCTTGTTCTAGTGTTTTTATAATGGGAAAAGTATTCAAATTTATGAATTTTTAATGTTATCATATAATGAGATCGTCCAATTCAAACACGAAAGCTATATTCATCATTAGGGTTTGATTCAAAAAGTTTATTATAATGATACCATATCAAAAATAAAAGGAAAAAATTAAATCAAAATTCTAGAATATAATATCACTAACGGATGTTTAATTAATTTCTTTAAAAGAAAAGGTATGGGAGAAATAATAATGTAAAATAAATGGGAAAAATTAGAAAGAAAATAAACAAAGAAACAAGGGAAAAGATAAAATAATAATAATATAAATTGTGTTAAATAAATAACTAGCTTCCTAGAAAACAATTACAATTTTATGATCATTGTCTTGGGAACTCACAAATGATTTTTTTTTATTTTACTAAGTACAACACAATAGCTAACACAAGTTTTCACTCTTGGAGATGAATTTAATTAAACAATACATTTAGGAAGTTAGAATAAAAAAGTTAAATGAAAAATGATTTAAAGAGAAAACATTTGTGTGTGTGGGGGGGGGGGGTATTTTTGAATGTCAATGAATAAAGAATTTAATGAAATACATAAATTTGGATATCATATGAAATAATTGGGTGATGAAGAAGAGTTATTTTTTTGTTTTATAAAATTTATTTTATAAAAGAAAAAATGATCTAAACCTCAAATTAAATTAATTATTTATAATTATTTCAAATTTTATGATTCATTGAATTATGATCTTATTTTTTCAACGTTGAAACCCTAAATTAATTTTACATGACAAACAATAGAATCATTCGAAACCTTGGTTAACTTTTAAACATCAAATCATGGGAACCTACTTTGATAATCATTCTAAAGAAAAATTATTTGTCTGTGGATAATTGGGAAAAATAATTAAACACTATAAAAGTGGGTTAATTTATTATTTGGATTATATTTTAAACATAAAATGCTATCCCTATTGACTTGATTTAATAATTTATGTTCTCTCTCATGATTCACATAAAATCTACCTCGTGTCTTAGGTGTTTTCAATTGAGTTTCTTAATATTTTTTAAAACCAATTAATTTCTTATTTTATAATTAATTCAATTCTATTCATGGAATAAAAATAATAAATTAGATATGAAGTAATAAGATCTATTACTAATAATTTATGATTCCATGGGTGGATAAGTCATATAAGAGATTTTTTTTGAATATTGGATTATATGGGAAAGATTTTATATCGCCTTAAATCTTATTTTAAAATCTAAAGAAGAAAAAGAAATAAACAATAAAATTTAATTGAATAAAAAATTAATGATTAAAGAAGATAATTTTATTTGATTAATGAGTGTCCTAGAACATGGAAGAGGTGGAACATATTTATAGGCAAGGGAGGTAGAAAATATTTTATTCTAATTTTTCCTCTAAAATTATACATGTTTTTTGACCATGATAATATAAGAACCAAAAGTTTCTATAATTTTATGAAATAATATAAATTATATCATCTAAATTTAATCAAAATTTGAGGCTAATATAAATATGGGTAAAAATGCTATGGTATAATTATTATAGTGAGACCCATCTAGTCCAATACACATCCACATTGAATTTATGTGAAAAGTGATCTTATCAAATAGTTGATCAATATTTAATTATTTATCTAAATAATTTTGATATATTAGTGTAGACTCCAACACAAAATTACATCAAATAATTCATCATGAAAAATATTTTATGATAAAAATACTTGAATGCTCTTAAATGGGTAAAAATAGAATTTCCATGAAAATTTAAAATTTGTGACCAAATTATAAATTTTGATTACATATTAAAATAAATCACAATGTGGGAGAATTGAATCTATTATAACAACATCAAAAAACATGAGACCCTGCAAAAAAATATATTGTAGTATTTAGTTCTTACATCCATAAAAGTTATTTCCATTAAAGAATGGAACTCTTCTACTATTAAAACTCTACATAATTAATATTTAGAAGAGGCTCAATTTTTCAAAGGTAACCCAATTATATGATAACATTTTTAGTACTCAGATCAGGTGTGATCACTGATAAGGTGATGGGGTGAATTTTTGAACCCTTTTTCTTTTTATGAATTTTTCTTAAATTCAACCTTTATATATTGTTAGAATTTTGATCCACTCTTCTTTTATTTTAGTTCCTCACATGAATAATGTAGTATGTAAAAGGAACATGACATAAGGATTTATATTGTTTTGTATTAATTTAAAATATGCCTTATTACAATAGTTTATGTTCCATAATTATATATTATTCAACTTTTGATATAAGAGGTTAGAGTGACACAGTCTCAAACTATGATTACGTGACATCCCATTATGTGCTCCAATATCTCACTAAAGGATATTTATACTACATATTATAGTCTAAAATCCATGTAGTTCTTAGTGATTCATCACAATACTCAGCCATACTAAATGGTGTCGACAATGTAGCTCAGTCCTTTATCCTAAAGGTCTTCATCAACCCCATCACAACACATATTCAACACCTATCACTCCTTATAACAAAATGTGATCCTCATTATATTTGAGTATTTATGAATATTTCTACCAGATCATTCATAATTTCTCAACCTTACTATGATATTAAATTATAGTGGCTCATCCTATTCTTCTTATTCTTATTCCACGACATAATTGTATAATGAGACTTATCCTACATCAGTTTTTTGATTCACATAGTAACCTTAATGATCTTGGGGTTTTTCCTTTGATGCATAACTAAAAATATTTATGGTTTTAGAAGTATTAGGGTATCCCTTAATTTATCATTTTCTATCATATATATATATATATTCTCAAAATAATATCATGAATATCATTTCTCTATGATTTTTTTCGGATTGAATTATCTCGAGTTTTGATACTCTAATATCATATTAAAATGGGATAATACCTTATTTTAAAATATTTGGAAGAATCAATCACAAATCCTCCCACATTATATTTAAATTATAGTGGCCTAAAGTTCTCTATGAATATTGTGACATTTGAATAATTCAAAATCCACCAGCAATATATAGAAACATGACATTTCTTATTCCATAGAGTGAGTTTTCATTTCCCATAGGTAATTTTTTTACTTAAACTCATACTTCTATTTTCTAGTGTCAAGATTATTCCTGTTTTAGAAACATCATATTTTATACTAGATTAGTTAATTCACTACAGTGACCTCAACACTAAGAAAAATCACTATGATGTCGTGGAATCATTATTTTACAGCTTCAAATGGCATGGTCTCCAATTCTTTTTCATGGATCATCATAAGACTCTATTTTTTCCTTGGATCTTCTTTAATCATAGTGATTCAAATTATTTTTAAATCTTAGATTCTAAAAAACAAAGTTCATGATCATCTTGAGTGATCACGATTCTTAATCCCATGAAGAACAATCCCTAACCATCATATAAATTTCTTAAATTATTCAAACTATATTCAAAATATTATTCAAAACATTCTCAAAAAATTTATAAAATATTAATTCTGAAAACCTCATAATTTATCACCCTTATATATCCATAAAAAAATTATTTTTTACTTTTATGTAGAATCTCTTACCTTCAGATAGATCAAAAATTAATATTCACGCCTTTACATAGGTATAAGAAACTAGGTCTCACCATTACATATGTATCATATTACCTTTACATAGCCCCAAATTCCAATTTGACCTTTTTAGAGATATCCCTAATCAGCATACCATTAAATAGGCCAAAAAAATTACCTTTAATTAGGTAGTTGATTACCTTTGTGCATATTATTATTTGAGTGAAACGTTTATATTAATACTTGATTACCTTTAAATGTCTTTTATATCCCTAGATTACCTTTACACATGGTTTTAACTACCTTTATACTGAATGTAAACTTTGTGTCTTACATTTACACAACCAGAATAAATTAAGAGTTAACATTATGTATATTTTTTAAAAAATAACCATTAGTTTAAGGATTTCATAATCAATATAAAGTGTAACATACCAACACGGGAGCCACTAAACTAGTTCCCTGAGCTGGTTCACCACATGACCACAGGTGCTCCTCCATGTATACCAAATACTTTTGACTAATAGTGAGGTTCTGATGAGAATCATGGGGTGACTATACCCTCTTTAGTAGAGTAATAAAAATGTAAACCATAATAAATAATAACAATTAATAGTAATTAATAACCAGTAGGTAACCATATATAACATAATGAAATCCCAAATCTATCTAAATTCACACAAACTAAACCAATATAACATGCTATGTCATATTAGTGTCATATGTTAATGGAAAATCAAAATAATGGTGCACTAAAAATCCCCAAATGGGGTCATGACATCATTTTTGGTCCCCACATCCATGCTATATGATAAACCTCGAATCATCCATCTATCACTTTCCCTTTACCCTAATCCTAATATGTAATCATGAAGTCATCTTGGGTACCAACAACATCCCATATTGGGAGTGAGTACAACTCAGTAGGCTATTACAAAATTTTTCTAAAGTAGTATTCACTCTAAAAAATAGTGTATACAAATGTATAAGAGAAATAATATCCATATCCATAATGGGAATTTTTTTAATTAAATTTTATTCAATTAACCCCATTAAACCTCAGGTTCCAATTTGACACTTAATCCAACCAAACCTAGTTTTCTCATGCCGGTCATTATAACCATATACCATAGGAGTCACATATTTTTAAAAAAATACCATTATTACTAGAATCTAAACTAGGGATAATTAATTACATGTCTAAAAATCCCAATGAATGATGTGAATCACCATGTCCATCATCCTAATCTAAGGGGGAACATAGCATTATGTACAACAATTCCAATACATGATGAGGAGTGTCATTTAAAAAATTTACAAACCATTTCAATAAAAACAAATTTCTATGTTTGAATATACTAGACCTTTTTAACACATTTAAACAATAAGGGTGAACCTATTTCAATTATTATTATTCCCTTGGTTAATTATATTCAAAACCATTAATCAAATCCCACGATTAATCCAATTATACATTAATTCATATGACTCAACCAATGAGGTTCTTTAAAACCACTTAAAAATGTGAACAAGACCCTTTAAACATTTTACTATGCCTTATTTCTCAAGTAATAAACTATTTAATCCCTAAATTAAGCAATACATCCCCTTTTCCATGCAAATAAGAAAAACCACAATTATAATCAAATTAATATCACAAACTCTATATTCAATCATTTAATGTTTAATTATACTATTTTAAAGGAATTTAAAAACCCCTTAGGTAGAAATAGTCTTGGCCTCATAGCCATAAATGGGCCTAATGAGGTTTATGAAGGGTTTCACACATCAACTAAATGAAACATTTATTATTATTAAAGAAAAAAATTGAACAAAACATTAAGCAAGTAGAAGAGATTATATACACTTCAAAAACATCATGAATGTGAAAATTTCTTGTAGAAAACCAACCTTATGATCATATAAAACCACTTTTCCATCATTTTCCCTTGATTAAAGCTAAAATGATCACAAACACAAAAGTGAAGAATTCCTTGGAAATAGAGATCATGAGATTTATAAGAATAGAAATGACCATGCTCTGAATCTTCATGAAAATAGAATGAAATAGACTAATAGATTTATATAAGGTTTTAAATTATAATAAATGACACAATAAATACCCTAGAATCGAAGGAGAACCATCCCTAGAAGAGTTCTGATGGTTTGGTTCACACATAAGGTTACTTGGAGTGGAAAAAGGAAGAAAATAAAGTTTTATTGTGTATGGAAATGAAGGGAAAGTGGTAAATTTTCCAATTTTAATATATAATATTGTTAGGTTGGAAAGTTTTACAATCCACACACCTGCTATGAGGTCTCCTTTATCCATAGGGAAACTGAGTTGAATAGCTTTATATACCACTTTAATGATTTTACAAACCATGTAGAGGCCTCTTGGATGACTCTGTCTAACCTCAAATGGGTTCTAGGACACAACCTACCTAGATTGTAAAATATGATTCTCTTAAACCTATGATGCATGGTCATGGTTTATGGCCCTAAAAAACCGTGCACTAAAATAACATCATGCACAATAAAGCTATCTTCCATGTTTTCGATGTCCCGAACCCTCAGGACACCCCCAATACCTTCTATATACCTATGAAGCATTCCAAAATACATTTTATTAAAGGAGTTTAACCAAAAATAAAAAAAATTACCTCATAAAATGGTCAAGGTCATTCAATCTCCCTACCATATAAAAAATAACCCTAGAGCTGCACTACCTTATATTTCTAATCCTAAAAGGTAAAAAAGCATGCCACTAGGCTAACATATCTACTTTCCTCTCCCAAGTTTCCTCTAGAAAATATCAATGCTTCCACAAAATTCAAACCAAAGGCATGTTATTAGTATAACACCATGAAATTCTGTGATCTTTTTAAAATAAATTTAATCTTTTATATGTTCTTCATTACTTAGAATATCAAGTTATCTTGTTATCACATAACATCGAGTTTATCTTTTTATACATGCAACACCGAGTTCAAACAAAACATGAAATACTATTTAAATTTTATAATTTAATATTATAATTATCAACTAGTAATTGGAATGGTGGGTACAAATAGGGTTAAATAAAGTTTGAAAATATTTGGTTTATACATTTATATAAAAGTAATTTTTTCGTGTCTAATTAATTATAAATGAAAATAAAAAAATTTCAAAATAAAGGAAATATTTTGTTTTGAAAAACTATTTTTATACACAAAAGAATCATTACAAAAATAAATTTTACAAAACACTTTTTTTGAACTATTTTAGTGAAATGTATTTATAATATATTCAATCAAAAGTTTAACATTCACCCTATGTGTTTTCTAGACAAGATATAGGAATAATTCCAATTTTATGCGTAAAAAATATATTTTTCTAAAATGAAGTTTGTCTCACTTTTTTCACACATATTTTAAAAATAATTTTTTGGAAGATTTAGAATTTTCTTTTTATAAAATAAAATTTATTTTTGAAATTATTATATCAAAATAATAATAGGGTTGATTTTTGTTAGTATTATGAAAAGATTAATTTTTTGATGAATAGTAAAAAATGATGAATTGTAGTTGAAAACTATCGTTTGATTTAGACAATTTATAAATTTTTTATATTTTATTTTTTAAAATAAAATGAGTTCAATTACATATATATATATTAATCCAATTTAATTCATTGAAATCATTTTCATATTGAGTTTATATTTAAAACCCTTTTAAACTAAAAATTTTTCTCTTTGAAAACCCTCTTTCTCGTTGCGTCTGTAGGATTAATTTTAAATTAATTTTTCCCCTAATATGAATTGAATTTGGGAAAATGGATTCCATAGTTTGAATCGAAATAATTTATATTATATAATAATTTTAATTTAATTTTGGTCCAAAATGAATTGTGAAACAGTAAAAAAATTATTTACCTTGGTTAATGTAAAAACGAATTTACTCGGGGGGGGGGGGGGGTTAAACTAAAAATATAAGGGTTGAAAACTAAAAAAATGTTTAAATTCTATTTTTTTGTCCATATTTTAATATTATCCACTACAATTTAAAATCTATGGTCATTTTATATTTTTTTAATTTGAATGACTTTATCATTTTCCATGTGGGTAACTTTACCCCACTAATAAAAGACCACTACCAATTTTCAATTATTCACAATTATCAAAACATATAGTTATTCAAAACCCTTCCAAAATCCCTCCCCAAAATCATTATCCATGTTATAAATCTGCTGGTCCTCCCAAAATGGAACACCCTGATAAATTAAAAATAAATATTGCATGTAATGCACACAATACTTGGTCATTAAAAAACACATTCTTATTGTAATTATTTACAAAATATAGTTATAACCTCGCCATGAAACATAATTTTTCCACTTTTGTGATTTAAATTTTAAAAAAAAGACATACATCGTTGTGATCAGTAAATGTTTTCAAGTCTAACAGGATCAAATTAATTTTTTGGTGAATAGTAACTTAACCCTTATGAATAGTAATATACCCTTATGAATAGTAATGACACCCTTATGAATAGTAACCTGACCCTTATGAATAGTAACCTCAGCTATGAATGTATAAATAAAATTTAGGCACCATATAAATGAGAGTGAATGTTTTAAATATTAATAATTAAGTGTTGGTATTTTTATGAGTACCAAATTTTTAATTACAATTTTAAATTAATAAATTTATTTAAAATTAAATTAATTTCATAAAATTTATTCATAAATAAATATTTTGTAGTACAATGATTTTAGCATAATTTTAAGAGAACTCAATTATTTTTGAAAGTATTATAAAATCTATTTTAAATTTAATATCTGTATTTCTCAACTAAATAATGATTTTAATTAAAAATTAAATATAAATTATTTAGAAAATTATTTTTATAAAATGGATTCCATTTTTTAATTCTTTATTTAGAAATATTGTTTGGGTGAATTTTTGAAATTTTTCTAAAATACATGAATTTTTTATGAATAGTGAAATTCAGTAATTTATGAAATATACTTATGAATCATTATTGAGTTTTGGATGATGTAAATAGCCATTGGTTTGAACTAAAATTAATTTATTAATTTTTTTAGTCACAATAATCAAGAACATTCATAGTCTTGAGCCCAAATAATAAAATAATGATTAAAATAATGGAAAACCCTCCTCTCCTCCACTATAAAACCATCCCTCACTCAATCTCAAATTCAATCTTATAAGCTTTTAATCTTCTCAAAGTTCTACCCTAATACACTTCAATAATCCCTGCCAATTTTTATGAGGCATTTTCCTTTCTAAAAGACCAAATCCTTTTCCTTTAAGGAGGTTCTCAAGGAGGTTATTTCAAGAGGTAATTCCTCCTTCTTTTTCATTTAATTTCATTTCAATTTATCTTATTTTATTATTCTATCCTAATATACTCTAATCAATTGATCATGATAACTCTGGTATAATATATATAATTTAATTATATCATGTTAATGTAATAAACATTATCAATCTTCTCACTCTTCATATTTTATTTTATAAACGAAATCACTATCCTAGAGGTGCCCATTTACAACCATTGTAGACGACGACGTTTCATTCTTATAATTATTATTCTAGGATATTCATGAAAAAAATTTAATGGTTGATACATATTTTAACATGTATAATATAACCATTTTTATGTTCAATAAGTAAAATATTTACATAATAACAAATGATAAATTAAAATGAGTTCATTATAATCAATAAATGCCGTAATAATCTAAATAATTATCAGTAAATAATATATATAATAATTCATCCTCATACCGTGTAAATAAATGATATATATATATATAACCATTTAAACATATTTATGTTCATTAAAAATATATAAATCAATTATTTTGAATTATATCCATTCCACATGATCTTCTATACTCGTATACAAATATGTCGATGGTGAAAACCAATGAAACAAACGTTCCCGAGCGATAACTTTGTATCTTTTAACTCCAAAACAATGATATAAATAAACTTAATAAAATTATATTAAATAAAATATATGTACATAAGGTTATTAATTAATTAATTAATGTATTTCATTTGATTATCCAGGATGTTAAGGTCATGTGAAGAACACCTTCAGATATAAGGTTAGGGGTTTCTCATCTCACTTTTATTTCTATGAGATTTCTATTAATCAACACTTATTTATTGTATTTGGACTATATATAATGAAATTTTATATATAATATCATGAATCTATTTATATTAATGGTATTAAATTATTCATTGTATGATAAAATTACATATTATATCATGAAATCACATAATATATCATGAAAAAATATATTGGTTAATTACTAGTTTTATGAAACAAACATTCCTTTTTTGTTTTGCAATCTCTTTAATATTTTCTTTAGACCAGACTAAATTTTTTTATTTATTAAGTTTCTTTAAAACTCTTTTAACATTATTACACTTCATTGGGACATCATTTACACATAAAATTAATTTGAACATCCTTCCCTTTTCTTTTCTGGAATATGCATCTTTACAATATAATTTTTTGAAAAATACAAATGATTTCCCAAAAGTGATATTCATTCCAAAGTAAAAAAGGATTTTTCTCATATCACTTTAACTATTATGAGATATATGCCTAGTTAACCACTTATTCCTTGAATGTGGTGTATTTACTAAACTTTGATATATCATATCAAGAGTATCCTTATTATCATGATTTTCTATGGGATTATGATTTGAATGTTTCATGTGGTTTGAGACACTTTTGAATGATTAAAGAATATTTCATCATAAACATTTCAATGGTCTCATTTAAAAGTATCTTCATCTATTTCAAAATACTTTGTTTAATCTTTTAATTCATTTAGGTATATATCTTATTATATGATCTACCATATGTTTTTAAATGGTTGGTGATCAGTTTGACTATGGATGTGCTAATTTGATACCATTCATGGGTTATAGTTAAATTATTCACATTGTGTATGATTGTTTTTCAATATGAATTTTTATGTTGTTTATTATTTACCCTTTTAATATGAAGAATGAATTGGACTTAGTATGTTATTGGAGGGACCTGCTATAGCCCCTTGATGCATCGGTAGGTCTCATGAGACAAACTAGTTTGTAATTTTACCCATTTATGTATGGTCTTGACATAGGGCCTTGACAGTATGGTTATGTTGTTTTATATTATTAATTCACTCATTATGAGATTAGTAAGTTACATTATAGGTGATTATTCAACTTTTAAAATATCCATGGTAACGTTTTATTATAAAATTCATTATTTATAATTTATTCCTCACATATTATTCTTAATTATATATTTTTAAAGGCATATGTTTTTAGTTGGTCACCATGAATAGTGATTATGTTTTTGATAACTTCCATTAAATTACATACCCTTATTGAGAATATGAGCTTACCCATTTTGTATGTTTCTTTTCCAAAGGTTATGAAGTAGTATATTTTGAATAAGCTTTCAAGGATGAATATTATTTCATTTTATATTTTATCATGCTATGTTTTTATTTCCCAATGTACTATGGGTATCATGAATGTAATCTGGTCTTCCAAGATTGCTAAACTGACTGGTCCTTCAAGATTTGATTCCTTATAATCATGCCAGTGTAGTAAAACAATGCACCGACTTCGTGATTCTGGGGTCGGGGAATTACATTTGGCATCAAAAGAAGTTTTTCAGAAACCTTGGAAATAAGATTTAGAAAACAAATGTTAGGGAACATAACCCAAGATATACTTTGAGGATAAGAATAGAATAACATCCTAGAATTTTGGGTAAAGAAGAGATTATGTTGGTTTTCCTAGGAAATAAATCCCTGAGTGGATACTACAAGTGGACATGGTTCTGGCATAGATGTATGTAGGAGTAAAAACTCTGACAAGGTGTTCTGACCGTGACTTGGGGTAACCTGATACATAAAAACGGCCCTTACTGCTCACCTGTTTTGACTCTCCCAAGGGATATTCTTAAGATAATTCACATTTTTATTTTAAAAAATAATGATGGATTTAAAATTAAATATATCCCCAAATTAACCACGGTTATGATTAAGAGATTAGATACACATAATATTTTCAATTTATGTAAAGTATTTCATTATTATTAGGATTATACATTATGTTTCATAATGATATGATCTAATCTAGTGTGTAATATTATTTAAAAATGGTGCTTAGAGGAGGTATTTGGAACTTTATCAATGCACATAGTCTAAAAAGTAAGAATGGAAATTCCTTTAATGGGTTTAAGACAATCTTTCTAAAGGAACTAGTCTCTAAAAAATTCTCATCATATGAAGAGATAATATCTTTTTCTAACAAGAAAAAGAAAGAGTTTTATAAGCATTATGTAATTGGAAGGAAGCAATAGAATAAGAGGACCATTGGGAAAAATATATATAAATGGAAGAAGGTAATGAATTATTTTTCCATATGTGATAAATGTGAAAATAGGCACCCATAGAATTTTATAAAAGGAATAGATAAATAATTTATGTGTGGGAAAGAAGGACACAAATAAATGAATTTTCGAGGAAAAATTAAGAGTAGAATGGAAGGAAATAAAACTGATCTTAATAATCCATTTGTAGTTTTTTTCCATAAATTTTAGGGACATGGGAATTACTTGAGTAAATGCCCTATTCTATAGGATAACCTTTAGACCAAGGAAGGACCTATGTGGAAATAATTGTATGAATTTTTCTTTATTTAGGCTGTATGGAAAATCCTAGTTAAAATAATTTTTAGTAATTGGCGTTATCTTAAGGACATCAATCATATTTATTTTGGATGATTTATGGTTTTAGAAAAAGTAAATCTCATGTGTCAGGTGACAACCCACTTCATTTGGTAATGCCGTAATGTTTGATCCTACAACTAAAGGGAGATAAGGGTATATCACTTACCACTAGCCTACGTGAATTCCTAGTTAGCATGATTATTTGTTTAGTTATAACATCTAATAGATACATGTTATTTTTATTTTAGGGACTTTTGTTTTATCAAATAGATAACATTGGGATTTTTAAATTATTTTTTGGTTAAGTGATTAATGTTATTTTCGAAGATTCTTACAATTTTGGGAATCTTATAAGATGTTGGATAATAGAATATATTGAGGAATAAATGTTGAATTATATTTTGGAGTAAAATATAATTTTATCGTGAACATATGGTTATCCCGGTTATTTATGGAAATGGATAGAATATCCGGGAGTTTAGGTAATAGTGTAAATTACATCATTAGTATAATAGATTAAGAGTTATTGATGTCATTTTGAAGACTATATAAGAAAATCCTTCTGATTTTGGGGTCATAGTCTAGAATTTTTTTTGAAGAATGATAGTAATTTAAAAAATAATATTTTTTGAACCATCAACTTTCCATTTCAATTTTGGAGATTAATGTTGGTTTTCATCATATAATGGTTTATTATTTATGGGGAATTATCTTATCTTATCATTACTATTTTAGATTTCGATGATGTAAAAATAAAAGAGGAATGTATTATTATAATTTTGTGAATGTGTGATTTATATATGTCAATTCGATTTCTTCAGGTGTGAAAAAATCATATAGATAATTAATTACCAAGTATAGGTAATGAAGTGAAAAGAGATCAAATAACAACCAAAGGATAATATCTTTCTTATCACATAGAAAGTAACCAAGTCAATTTAATATCTTATGTGCTTATCTTGATAGTAAAATAATCCCTCAATTCAGGGAAAAACGCTTCGTTAAACAAACATTATCGATGTAGTTTTATTTATAAGAAATCAATGTTATTTTAACCGATCAAAAATATTTACATTTTTTATGGTTAATCTTCTAATGACTATGTTCTCTATCATTCTTTATAAAAACATTATGGTTAGATTATTCTTTCACATACATATTTTCATTTCACACTAATGTTACCCTATTTGAATGTGTATTTTTGTAGTAACAGATGCATTTTACTCCCCCTCTGATTAAGAGGATATTTTATTATCCTTAATTTCAATGTGGGTTTCCGAAAAAGGGAATTTTCAAGTGGAAACCTTTAACTTTCATAGTGAAATTTAAAATTGTGAGGACACAATTTATTGAAGAAGGGGAGAATGTAACTCTCCCAGAATTTAAAAATAAAAATAACCTATAATGCACACAATACTTAGTGTCTTAGAAAAAAATATTTTTATTATAATTATTTACACAAGATATTTATAAACTATCCATGAAACATAATTTTTCCAGTTCTATGATTTTAACTTTAAAAAACAGACATACACCATTGTGCTTAGTATGCATTTTAATGTCTAACATAATCAACTTAATTTTTTACTGAATACTAACATGTCCCTTATGAATATTAATGTACCCTTAGGAATAGTAATCTTAACCAAATAGTAACTTGACCCTTATAAATAGTAACCTCACCCATTAAAGTATAAATAAAATTTAGGCATCATATAAATGAGGGTGAATTTTTTAAAAATTATAATTAAGTGTTGTCATTTTTGTGAGTAATTAATATTTAATTATAATTTTAAATTAATAAATTTAATTAAAATAAAATTAATTTTCATCAAATGTATTCCTAAATAAATATGTTGTTTTCTTATTATTTTATGATAGTTTTATGAGACCTCTGTTAATTTTTGATCATATTATAAAATCAGTTTTAAATTTAAAATCTGTATTTTTCAACTAAATAAGGATTTTATTTAAAAATTAATTTTGACATATTAATAAAATTAATTTCATAAATTTGAGTCCATTTATGAATTTAAAAAAATGATTAATGTTTAGGGTTAATTTTAGGGATTTTTCTGAAATACTTGAATTTTTGATGAATTTTGAAATTCGATAATTTACAAAATATGCTAAATAAATTAATTTCTACATCATTCACGAGTCATGGATGATGTAAATGGAAATTTTTTATAACTGACATCCATTTATTAAAATTTTTTGTCATAAAAATCAAAACTATTCATAGTATTGATCCAAATTAATTAAATAATAATTAAAATAATGAAAAAACCTTCCTCTCCTCCACTATAAAAACCACCTCTCGCTCCCTCTTCTCTTCACTCCTCTAATAATTGAAGATTCTTTATTCATACACACATAATATTTCCTATTCCATAACCACGTTCATGAGACCTTGGTCAAGCCAAAATACCAAAACCCTTCCCCTTAATGAGGTTCTCAAGGAGGTTATTTCAAGAGGCAAATCGTCTTCCTTTTTTTCAATTAATTTCATTTCACTTTATATAATTTTCTTATTCTATCCTAACAACATATGTTAAATTGATCATGATAACTCCTATATCATCTATATAATTTAATTATATCATTTTAATTTTATTACCATTATTAATATCTTTACTCTTAATATTTTATTTTATAAATGAAATCATCGTCCGGGAGGCACCAATTTACAACCTTCATGGACAACGAAGTTACGTTTTTCAAATTATTATTCAAATATGTACATGAAACCATTTTAATGACTGATTTAGATTTTAAAATTTATAATATAAACCTTTTTATGTTAAGTAAGTAACATATCTACAAAATACTAAATGATAAACAAAAAAAGTTTATTATGATCAATAACTATCGTAATTATCTAAACAATTATCACTAATTGACTTATTTAATGATTCATCCTTATGCCGTATAAAAAAAATGATATATATAAACATTTAAAATTCTGTATGTTAATTAATTATATATAAATTTAATTCTATATAATTATATCTATTCTAAAGTAACTTCTATACTCATATACAAATATTTCAATCGTGAAAACCAAGGAAACAAACCCTCACAAGTGATAAATTTGTATCTCATAACTCATCCTAAAGGCCATAAATTAACTTATTAAAATTATAAAAAATACAATATATTTATATAAGGTTATTAAATAAATAATTAATGGATATAATTTTATTATATTGGATGTTAAGGTCAAGTGTAGAACACATTCAGACATAAGGTTAGGGGTTTTTCATCTCACTTCTATTTCCATGAGATTTCCATTATTTTCCAGTTATTTCTTGTATGTGGTGTATGTATAGTGAAATATGATATATAATATCATTAATATATATATCTTCATGTTATTAAATTATTCATTGGATGATTATTACTTTTTGTACATACGATTCAACTGATTACAAAGTAGTAAGGGTTTCCTTTTCCCACTTCAATTTTTGTAAGATTTAAATTATTTGACACTTATTTATTATATGTAGTGTATGTATACATCCATTTGAAATATAATATAATGAATATATTTATCCAAATAGAATTAAATGATTCAATTGATAATTATTAATCCTTGTTCATACTCATCGATTGATTACAAAGTGTTAAGTATTTTTTATCACTTCTATTTTTTGAGATATTCCTTATTCACCACAATTTTTCATTTATGGTGTATGTATAAATTCTATTGATGTATCATTTAATGAATATATTTATTTTCATGGTATTCAATGTATAATTTTATTATTATTAATTTTGGGTAATATGATTTGATTGATTACAAACTGGTAAAGGATTCTACATGAACCCCCATTTTTTATTTCAGGTTACTCTTTTTTAACCATTACTCAAATGTAATGCTTATTTTTTTTTATAATTTTTATAAATTGCGTTTATATGTTAAAAATGATATTTTTAGGTCATATAATCCTTCTTTTATGGTGATATACATGTTTTAAAATGGTTCCCTTCATAATTCTTCCTGATTAACCATCCAAATTAAAGGTAACTTTTCTAATTCATTCCCATTTCATGTTCACTATATAATATATTCTAGGGAATAATTATTTTTATAAAATCTCACATTTTATCATTAAAAACTATCCTGGTTTATTTCTGGTTTTACGTAAACCAACATTTCTTTTTTGTCTTTAAAATCTCTTTAATATATTTTGTAAGCTACATTAAAATGATTTCTTTCTAAAGATTCTTAAAAACTATTTTTACACAATTTAACTTAAATAGGAAATAATTTATTCATAAAAAATAATTTTAATGTACTTACATTGTATTATCTAGCATATACATGTTTACATTCTTTTTTTTTTGACAAATGCAAATGATTTTCCAAAAGAACTCTTCTTTCCAAAGTAAGATAGGATTTTTCTAATATCACTTTAACTGTTATGAGATATATGCCTTGTTCAACAATTATTCTGTGAATGTGATGTATGAACTATAATTTGGGATATCATATCAAGAGTCTCCTTATTCTCATGATTTTCTATGGGATTATGGTTTGAATGGTTCAAGTGGTATGGGACACTTTGGAATGTTTAAATAATATTTCCTTATGTACTTTTTAATAGTCTCATTTAAATGTATCTTAATCTATGTCTAACTCCTTTGTTGAATCTTGTACATCATTTAGGTTTATATCTTATGATATCATATACCATATGTTGTTGAAGGGTTGATAGTCAGTTTTACTATGGATGTGATAATTTTATGCCATTCATGGGTTATAGTTAATGTATTCACATTTCATATGACAGTTTTTAATAAGAATGTTTATGTTGTTTATGATTCACCATTTTCATATGAAAAATGTATTGGAATTATTAAGTGATGGGTGGGGTCCTCTATGTCCCCTCAATTTATGCGTACATCTGATAAGAAAAACTAGTTTGGGTTTTACCTATTTATGTATGTTCCTGGCACGAGCCCTTGACATTATAGTTATGATGTCTCACATTATGCATTTCCCCATTATGATATTAGTAAGTGAAATTCCATGTGATTATTAAACTATTATAATATCCATGGTTATTTTTTATTATGGAATTATTTATTCATCTTTTATTCTTGCCATATTATGCTCAAGTATATCTTTTTAAAGTCATGTGTTTTTAGTTGTTCCCCATGCCTATTGTTTATATTTATGAAAATATTCACTGTATTAAATATCCTTAATGGGAATCTAAGATCAACCCTTTCTTAGGATTCCTTTCACTAGGTTCTAAAGATTAAAATTTTGAATAATATTTCAAGGATTAATATTATTTTATTTCACATTGTATCATGTTATATTATCTTTTCCCAATGTATTATGGGTATCATGACTGTAATCTGGAATTACAAGACTACTAAACTAGCCAGTAATTCAAGATTGAATTCCTTATAATCAATCCCATTTAATAAAATAATACAATGGTTCTGAGCTTCTGGAGTTAGGGTATTACACAAAATACTAAAACCAGTGTCCCCAATAAGAGATGAAAAAGATGCGCTTCTAAGCGAAGGGAATTTTCTTCACTAAGATCATCCTTTTTATTTATTATTATTCCACCTTCAATTATGTAATAATACATTAAATATAATATAAATAGTATCCTTTATATTTTTAAATGTTGTTATTTTGATTTAATAACCTACAACCATCTCCACTTCTATCAAATTCGTTATGAAATCATCATTTGTGTGAATGATAGACTACCGCCTCACGAACTGATGTCATTTTATTCTCCATTAACACATTACATGTATAGTTTTAATGATGTATTAAATGTTTTTATATTATATTTATGAAAGTATTATACTTTTTTTAATTATTATATCACAAATACCTTCACACATTCAATTTGGTGGGAATATGACAACGTCGCTCGTGTGTATGGAGAACTACAACCTCTTAATGTGATGTGCTTATTTCACACTTTACATGGAAGGTATTAACGATGTTTTTAATAAAAATATATTATATATATTAATTTTAAATGATTCTATAATTATAATATATTATTTAACATTCTTTTATTCAATCCATGAAGAAAATCTAAACCGCGTTCATGCATACATATGACCTACTTTCATCATGAACGATGTATTTCATTTTATATATATAATTTTTTTTTGAATTACCATAAATACATATATAATGAATATATATTATATTTATATAATTTTTATAATACTTTAGATTATTTAACCATGTCCAAATAATGAGTTTTTAAAATAACAAATCAAAACTTACACAAAAAACAAAGCAGTTATTGCCTAAAACATGAATTTAACTTGGAATTGTTAATAAATGGGTAATAGAAGAGAGTAAATTAAAAAATATGGAATTATATATATAATTTTGGTTCTTAAATTATGGTATAATAAACTTATATTTATTATACATACAGTTCTAACATGTTTTAATGAAGTTAAGACTTAAAGAAAGGGATTTCTAGTCACACATTAATTAATGAGAGACATATGTAAATTCCCCACTTATTTTTTTGTGGTATATATATTAAAAATTTGACATGTTATATCATGAATATAAATTTTATAATTATATTTAGAGTTTAATTTGATGTTATACTCTATTTTTAGTTATGATTCAATATATTACTAAAGTGATATGGAATTTTCATCTTACTTTTTTTACTTCCATGACACACATGACTTATTCATGAACTATTTATTTTATGTGGTGTGTATACTGACCATGAATATTTATTTATTATATTGTAAATTATATTTATTGACATATCTATTTTAGGAACTCTATTTCAAGAGTGTTATGTTTCAAAATCCACCAAAATGCTAATGGATTTTTGTCTCAATTTTCTTTCATTGAGACATATGTTAGGTTATGAACTTTTCTTCTTTAATGAGGTCTGTATACAACCCCTTTGACATATAATATCATGATTTTTTATTTTTATGAATTTATAATTTTCATTTAATGTTATTATTTATTAGGGTGTACAATGAAACTTTAATTAAGTGGTAATAGTTTTATCATACAATCTCTTTGTTTATCGATCTTTTCTAAGATTATCCTTCCAATGATGAAATATTATGATCTATCTCTCAATAAAATTACAAATTTTCTTATCTTATGGATATTTCAAGACAATACATGTCTTAGCATAATTTTTATATATTTATGTACTCAATATTTTAAAATAATTTATCTAATAAAAACTTTTTTATTTCTCTCTTAGGTCAAAAATATTTTTTTATCCAAAAAACTGTTTTCTAAAAATGATTTCAAAAATGATTTTAGCATTTATGAAATGATTTATTAAATAAATTTTTACCCATGTTTAAAATTTTGAATCTGGTTTGAAAGGAATCTTCATATAATTTTCCAAACAATGACACTTTGTATTTTAACAAAAATCTAAAAGGAATCCTTGTTTTAACACGTATGACATGAATGGTATTTTCCTCCAACATGAATAATCAATTTTTTTAAAGAAAATTTTATAAGTCTTCAATGTTATTTTATAAAATAATTTCCAATATGTTTTCTATTTTTAACAGTTTTTCTTTTAAATTAGAAAGGATGTTTTCCTCCTGAAATGTTTTAACTGATATTTAAATCTTACTTTTTGAGTGTTAAAGGTTATTTACAAAGAAAATTATTTTGAAAATGTTTTAGTTTTAAAAATATATTTTCAAAGAAAATTTATTTTCCTCAATAAATGTTCCAACTGATCTTTCAAAATAATTTTAAATTTACGATGACATTCTTTGATTATACATAAACATTACAAGGGATATGATCCAATTATATAATTCTTATTATTTCTCTTGACGATTTATGTTAATTATGAAAATGTGTTAAAAAACCATTTCTATTACACTGGTTATATCGGATTAAAATTCTTATGAAACCATATTCTTATCACCTGTTATACTATTATGAAATGAAGAAATTATTATGAAACCCATCTCTTTTCCACGAGATATGAAATGATGAAATGGTTTATGTTGAGCCCTCTGGAAGATTGTTGATTTCATGTCTATGTTTGATGTTTTAATAATCACAAATCATCAAATACCATTAATGCTTAAATCTGGTTTGTTTTCTCATAAACTTAATTACAATCTGTAAATGAATCTGTTATCATGTTTTTGTCTATGCTTATTGACTTACAAAGTATGTTGGAAGTCTTCTGCATTCAACAGACATCGGACGCACCGATCCATCAGACTCACCGATCCATCAGACTCACCGATCCATCAAACTCACCGATCCATCAGACTTACCGATCCATCAGACTCACCGATCCATCAGACTCACCGATCCATCAGACTCACCGATCCATCAGACGCACCGATCCATCAGACTCACCGATCCATCAGACTCACCGATCCATCAGACTCACCGATCCATCAGACTCACCGATCCATCAGACGCACCGATCCATCAGACTCACCGATCCATCAGACTCACCGATCCATCAGACTCACCGATCCATCAGACTCACCGATCCATCAGACTCACCGATCCATCAGACGCACCGATCCATTAGACTCACCGATCCATCAGACTCACCGGTCCATCAGACTCACCGATCCATCAGACTCACCGATCCATCAGACGCACCGATCCAAGGACTCACCGATGCAAATGAGTCACCGATCCAAGGACTCACCGATGCAAATGAGTCACCGATCTAAGGTCTCACCGATCCAAGGACTCACCGATGCAAATGAGTCACCGATCCAAGGTCTCACCGATCCAATGACTCACCGATGCAAATGACTCACCGATCAGATGACAGATCGATGCTGATCTATCTGAGTCACCGATCATTACTCTAATGCTGATGACCTACCGATCACTTGAACAGTCATAAACAACTATATGAATTTCTTTATCTTTATCTTTATTTAATCTAACCAACGGTCATATTAGGTATATTTTAATGCTCTGTCGGATTATTAATAAAGGTTATCAGATGTCAGGAAACCGTACCTCGTACCTGCAAAAAGGAAACCTTTTCTGTCCTATGGAGCACGTGATATAAAGTCAAGAAGACTCTGCTGAAAGAACACAACAAAGAGAGAACACACAGACACAACACACACAGAGGCAAGGAAGACATACGACATACTCAAGAAGAGCTCTGTGCATACAAGAAGAACCAAGAAAGACAGAATCATTTATACAATCAAGCCTACTCAAGAAGAGTTCTATGCATACAAAAGAATATCGAAGAGCTTCATCGACTACATCTCACTGCCTGTGAACCTGAAGCATACGACACTCTGCTTCTCAAACAAAATCGAGAAGAGGACTCAGAATCACTTCTGATTAATTCCAAAACGAGTCCAGTGATACACTGAAATCACTAGAGCCATTTCTAAACTCTACATCTCTGCTCTGTGATTTATTTATTCTACATTTTGAGCAGTGTGTGTTATCTGCTGTATTAAACACACACACTGACTCCTGTACTTTCACTGAAGGATCTGTAAATCCTCAGCAAACCTTTTACACTTCATTTCCCACTGTGGATAGTGGTAGAGGTCTTGTGACCTGGACAGCTGGCTGCTGTTGTTTGTTTTCCCACGTAGAACTGTGGTAGAGGTCTTGTGACCTGGACAGTGTGTTCACTGTTGTTAACCCCGATCCAGGGTGTGGATCATTTTTACATAAACTGTTGAGAGGACTAAGTCTCGGCTTGAGACTGAACCTCTTGGTTACCTCTCTGTGTTTGTAGTTATACTCTATATCCATACTATACATATTTATTTCATATTCCGCTGCTATTACTTTGAAATATAATCTATCTTCAAAGATACTTTGATAATTAAATTCTCAAGTGTTTATATTTATTATAAATCAGTAAGTTAGTTTCAAAAGTTAATTTAATCATAAGATTCGGTTAACTGAGAACTAATCAATCTTTGAGAAACTAATTGAACCTTTATAATCTATATAAATTCACTACAGTTTAATTTGTTTTTGAAATTGGGGGATTTTAATAGAAATTGTTTTTAACAGAAATTTTAATTGGAAATCAATTCACCCCCCTCTTGAGTATCCACTCCGACCAACATTTGGTATCAGAGGTTTGAAAATACTTTCTAAAAGTACTCTTCTTTTGAACTGTGATTTTAGTTGTATTTTAAAGTTCTTAAAATTTCTGTTATATCTAAATTTTTATCTCTTTAAAATTTTCTCATCATGGACAATAGACTTGAGGGTGCTGCTACTAACCGGCCACCTTTCTTCAATGGAACTAATTATGCTCAGTGGAAACTGAAAATGAAAATTCATCTAGAAAGCATAGGTTTTGATATTTGGACTGCTATTGAATCAGAATACAAAATTCCCACTACTGCTAGATCTACTTGGGATGAACCTACAAAGACTGCTTACAATAACAATTGTAAAGCTATGAATGATCTGTACTGTGCTCTAGGAGATGAAGAATTTAATAGAATTTCTGCATGTAAAACTGCATATGAAATTTGGGATACCTTAGCTGTTTCTCATGAAGGAACAACTAATGTTAAGGAGATGAGATTGAATACCTATACTATTATGTATGATAATTTTAAGATGAAGCCTGATGAACCCATTTCTGATATGTATCTCAGGTTCAATGAAATTGTCAACACAATGACTTCTCTGGGAAAGGATGTTCCAACAAAGGAGCAAATCATGAGAATTTTGAGATGTCTACCTGAAAGATGGAGAGGAACCTCTGTCTCCATTAGAGAATCCTGTGACATTGGAACACTGCCTATCAAGGAATTAATTGGTAAGCTGATGATGTATGAAGAAGAGCTTAAAGTAAATAAAGAAGAAGATGATGAACCTAAAAGGAAGTCTATTGCCTTCAAGACTACAACCTCAAAGAATAAGGATAAGGAAAAGCCTCATGCTATCAATGAAAGTTCAAGCAGTGAGGAAAGTGAGAATGATTCTGACAGTGATGCTGAGATGGCTCAAATAGCCAGGAGATTCAAAAAGTTTTATAGGAAAAAGAAATTCTTTAGGAAACCAAATTACAAGGGAAAGTATGACCAACAAGGCAAATGGAAAAAGGATTGGAAGAAGGATGACAGAACTGATGAAGTTGTCTGTTATGAATGCAAAAGAAAAGGGCACATAAAAACAGACTGTCCAAAGCTGAAGTATAAAAAGAAATATGAATACAAGGATAACAAGTACAAGAAAGACATGAAGGCTACTTGGAGTGCTTCAGAAGATAGCACAAGTGAAGCTGAATCTTCAGACTCTGAAAAGAATCGGGCCAACATGTGTTTCATGACAAACACTTCTGAGGTAACATTAGAGACTCCTATTTTTAATTCATACTATTCTGGAGAAGATTCTGACTCAGAAAACATGTCAAAATCTGAATTGTTTGAATACTGTGACATGTTAGAAGAAACTTTTAATGAGCATAAAGATAAATATAAAGGTTTAAAGAAACAGTATTCTTTAAGTGTTAAGCATAAATCTGATCTGGATATAGAAGTAGAAAAAAATGCTCAGTTGCTTAAAGAAAATACTGAACTAAAATTGTCTAATGAACAACTCAGAAAAGACTTAGAAAAGTTCACAAATGGAAAGAATACTCTAACACAGATGCTAGGAAAGCAAGTTGCACCTAAATATACTACTGGTATAGGATACCAACCTGGACAAAGAAAAGTTTCCAAAACTAGATTCATTCCTAAATCTGGACAGAAGATAGTTAATTCTGGAACTTCTTATGCCTCAACCAGTTATATTCATAGTTATGGATCTAATAAGGTTTATCCTTCAAAGAATGTTATTTATACAAATTATATGAGACCCATTAGACAAATATGGGTACCTAAAGTATTATTGGCTAACCTGTCTGGACCCAAGAAGATCTGGGTACCAAAATCATCTCCCATCAAAATCTGTTTTGTAGGAGACCTGCTTGAAGAGCTGTCACAAGAAAATATGGTACTTAGACAGTGGATGTTCAAGACATATGTCAGGAGACTTTTCATGTTTCAAGAGTTTAATAAAAGTTGATGGAGGCTTTGTCACCTTTGGTGACAACTCTAAAGGAAAAATCATCGGCTTAGGCCAGATTGGTAACACTGACTCAGTATTAATTTCTAAAGTTTTATTTGTCAATGGACTTAAATATAACCTGTTAAGCATTTCTCAGTTGTGTGATGATGGTTTTCATGTGAAATTTAAAAATGATTCTTGCAATGTTTTTAACTCTAAAAATGTTTTAGTATTTTCTGCTTTAAGAAAGGAAAATGTTTATGCTGTTGATTTAGATTCTTTAGCTAAACAGAACATTCCTTGTTTAAATGCTTTTCATAAAGAGTCTTGGCTTTGGCACAGAAGATTAGGACACTGCAATGTGCACTCACTTAGAAAACTTTCTAGGAAGAACTTAGTTAGAGACTTACCCAAACTTGAATTTCCAGCAGACAAAGTTTGTAATCCCTGTCAAAAGGGAAAGCTACATAAAGTTTCTTTTAAATCAAAGAAAGAAGTCTCAACTTCTCAACCACTTGAGTTGGTTCACATGGATTTGTTTAGACCATCAAGAGTTTCTAGTCTAAATGGGAAGCACTATGTCTATGTTCTCATAGATGACTTTTCTAGATATACTTGGGTATATTTTCTAGCTCACAAAAGTGAAGCTTGTTCTTACTTTGTTAAATACTCAATGTCTGTAGAGAACCTTAGAGGACTTAAGATTAAAACATTGAGAAGTGATCATGGTCGTGAGTTTGAAAATAAAGATTTTGAATCTTACTGCTCACTCAATGGCTATTCTCATAACTTTTCTGCCCCTAGAACACCCCAACAGAATGGTGTAGTAGAAAGAAGAAACAGAACCTTGCAAGAAATTGCTAGAACCATGCTCAATGAATATGAACTGCCTATTTAATTTTGGGCTGAAGCTGTTAACACAGCTTGTTATGTCATTAATAGAGTCTTGATCAGACCTGTTCTTAAAAGGACCCCTTATGAGTTGTGGAACCATAGGAAACCCAAGGTTAACTACTTCAAAGTTTTTGGCTGCAAAGTCTTCATTCTCAATACTAAAGACAATCTTGACAAGTTTTCATCCAAGAGTGATGAAGGAATTTTCCTAGGTTACTCTATCTCTAGTAAAGCCTATAGAGTTTTCAATAAAAGAACCAAATGCATGGAAGAATCTGTTCACATCAAATTTGATGAAACTGATCCACATGAACCTAAAATCTCTCTTGAAGATGATCTCTCTGGTTTGAATCTCAATGATAAATACAATGGACCTATAGTTAAAACATCCAGCTCTGGAAATTCTCCAGAACCTGCTTCTGTTGAACCTCAATCTCTAGATGAACCTGAAATTTCTAGTCCAACCTTTACCAGATCAACGAGGATTCTAAAGAATCATCCTTTAGATGCTGTTGTAGGAAATATAGATAGAGGAACACAGACTAGAGGTTCTCTAAGAAATCAGGTTGAACATCAAGCCTTTCTTTCACAGTCAGAACCTAAAAATATCAATGATGCTATCAATGATGAGTTTTGGGTAATGACTATGCAAGAAGAATTAAATCAATTTGAAAGAAACAAAGTCTGGGAATTAGTTGACAGACCTAAGGACACTTTGACCATAGGCACAAAATGGGTGTTCAGAAACAAAGTTGATTAATATGGAAACATCATTAGAAATAAAGCTAGGCTAGTTGCACAAGGTTACAATCAAGAAGAAGGAATTGACTATGAGGAAACTTTTGCACCTGTAGCTAGACTAGAATCCATTAGGATCTTACTTGCATATGCTGCACATCTGGATTTCAAGTTATATCAAATGGATGTCAAAAGTGCTTTTCTAAATGGTTTTATAATTGAAGATGTTTTTGTAGAACAACCACCTGGATTTACTAACCCCCATTTTCCAAATCAAGTTTTTAAACTTTCTAAAGCTTTGTATGGTTTGAAACAAGCTCCAAGAGCTTGGTATGATAGACTTAGCAATTTCCTTATTTCAAAAGGTTTTACTAAAGGGATTGTTGATCCAACTCTTTTCATTAAAAGAATTTCTAAAGATGTTTTAGTTGTACAAATATATGTTGATGATATTATTTTTGGATCTTCTAAACACTCTTTATGTACTGATTTTTCAAAAAGTATGCAAAATGAATTTGAAATGAGCTTAATGGGAGAGCTTAAGTACTTTCTTGGATTTCAAGTATTTCAAAATGAAAATGGTATTATTTTGAATCAAAGTAAATATACAAAGGATCTTTTAAAACGTTTTGGTCTGGATAGTATGAAGGGAAGTGAAACTCCTATGAGTACTACCTGTAAATTGGATGCAGATGAAACTGGGAAACCAGTTGATCAAACAAATTACAGAGGTATGATTGGTAGTTTACTTTATCTTACTGCTAGTCGACCTGATATTATGTTTAGTGTGTGTATATGTGCCAGATTTCAAGCTAATCCAAAAGAATCTCATTTGCTTGCTGTCAAAAGAATTTTTAAATATCTCAAACACACGGTTAACTTAGGTTTGTTTTACCCAAAAGGACAATCCTTTGAGTTAATGAGTTATTCAGATGCTGACTTTGCTGGTTGTAAGTTAGATAGAAAAAGCACATCAGGAACATGTCATTTTCTTGGAAAATCCTTAGTTTCTTAGTGTAGTAAGAAACAGAACTCTGTTGCATTATCTACTGCCGAAGCAGAATATATAGCTGCTGGTAGTTGCTGTGCATAAATTATGTGGATGAAACACACTCTTTTGGACTATGGATATGTTTTTAAACATGTTTCAATTAACTGTGACAACACTAGTGCAATCAACCTATCCAAGAACCCTGTGTCTCACTCTAGAACTAAGCACATTGATGTCAGACATCACTTTCTAAGAGATCATTATCAGAAAGGTGATATTTCTCTAGAATTTATTAGTTCTGAAAATCAATTAGCTGATATCTTCACAAATCCCTTATGCTCTGAAATAATGAAATTTATTAAACAAGAGTTGTGTATGATCGATCTGTGAAACTGATCTGTGGAACCGATCTGTCACACTGTTCTGTCAAACCGATCTATTTTCAATTACTTTTTATTAATTAGTAAATTACTTTTTATGGAAACCGTAAATGATAAAATAAATGATACGCGACTATTTATCTTCCCTAAACCTTTTGACCTTTCATTTCCCGCCGAACCTCTCAACATCTCTTCCCCTCCACTTCGAACCTTCGAACTACTGCCTTCTCAAAATCCTCGAATGGCTAAGCAAAAGAGACCGAGCAAAGGACCGGATAGCCCTGTACCTTCAAAGCGTGCTCGAGGCGAGTCGAGTAGTACCTCTCAACTATCAGTAAATCAGAACCTGGAAACTCGGATTGTTGCTGTAGAAAAAGAAGTAAACTCTGCCTGGCTTTTGTCAAGTAAGTCACTGTTGCTACAAGTTCTTGAATCGCAAGGATGGATAGACTGGTTTTCAGACAACACCCGAATAGATTATCCGAAGCTATTACATGAGTTCTACATGAATCTGGAAATCACTTTAGATGGTGTGGAGGCTGCCCGGATGTCGTCTGTGGTAAAAGGAAAGAAAATATCCTTCTCATCTAAGCAGTGGGCTGAGTGCCTGAACGTACCTCATGAAGGTCGGTACGAGGATTATGCTGGGAATATTCCTCCGACATCTGATTACTTTTCTTATGAGATAGTTCTGGAGCTTCTGACAAGAAACAGAGAGTCACGAAGAATCACAGCTTCAGAATTAGATGGTGAGTGCAGACTTCTTTTCAAGTTTATTCAGCACCAACTTTGCCCTAGGAGAGGAGATTTTGATGCTGTAAAATACCAGGATGTTTTCCTGTTGTTTCTTCTGAAAACACATGAGAAAATCAATTTGTGTAGATATGTGATGGTACACATAGCTGGAATGATAAAACCTTCCAAGAAATCCACAGCATTGTTTTATTCAAAAATGATATCTACTATGCTCAAGAATCTAGATTGTCTTGATGAAGATGATGAAGTTAATGAAACAGACCATACCTTCTGTCTTAGCAAAGAGATCTGCAAAAGGATGAAAATAAATTGGAATCCATGGAAGAAGTGCTGGGTTGCAGATGAAGATAAATTGTATGAAGCCTACAATCCCATAGATCATGGCAAGAGGCCAAAGGATTTGAGAGATCCTGGATTAAAACCAGATGAGGAACCAGTTTATTCTGATGATGATGAGCAAGTAGAAGCTGCTACTGCAGAAGGAAGTGTGTCTTCTTCTGATGATAGGAGTGACCCTGACACTGCTAGTCCCAAGAAAAGAATATAATTTGGACCTGCTAGTCCACCCTTAACCCTACCAGAGTCAGAACCTATTCTTGGTGATGAAGAAGATTCTAATACTGAAGAATATCACAGTGAAGCCTCTGAGTAGAGTAATAATGAGCAAGGTGATGCTGATGACAATCATGGTGATGATGATGATGCTGATGTTGTTGAAGCTGCTGTTGATGGTGTTAACAGACCTGTGGATGGTCTTGTTGTTGATCAAGTAGAACAACCTCAGTCAGTACAAGAAATCCATATCAATGGCAAGGATGTCTCACCAAAAATCAGTGGAACAACAAGCTATGAAAAACCAAAATACACTCTGTGTGCTGCCGTTTGGGATGACTACCCTGGTTATGCTGTGTTGGGCTTAGAATATTCTGAAGACGAAGAAGCAATGCCAGAATCTGCTATAGCTGTGAAGAGGAACCTCCCACGAGAAGCAAGGTCTGTTCTTACTGTTGATCCTACCAATAATAATTTCCCTAGTTCTGGAATCAGTCAAGCTGATCTTGATAAGTTTAAGTTTGAATTGCTAACTACAGTGAGAACCATAGTTAGAGAAGAAGTTTCTAATGCTCTTACTCAAGTGTCTCTACAAGTTTCTGAACATTCATTGGAAGCCTTCTCACAAAGAGTATCAAATGCTGTGAAGCCAGACCTAGCCAATACTGGTGAACTTATTGGCAGACAAATAGCCTTTTTGAATCAGACTTTGAAGGATCTCCAAAATTGGCTTAGTTTCTCTATCAAATGAGTTCAGATCAACCATCTCTGGTATGATGGAAGTTTTGAGAAATCTGATTGAACATCTCAACAAGTCTGACCTGAGGAAGTTGAAAGCTGAACTAACTCACATAGTCGGCCAAGCCAGTACATGCAAGGTAACCAAGATCACTACCCGTGAGATAGAAGCTCTAAAAGAAGTTGTGCGTGAAGAGTTAGCTGTTGTAAGAAAAATTCTTGATTTAGAATCTTTGAGGAAGATGAAAGAGCTCTGTGATAACAGTCATAAGATGGCCTTGGTATATTCAGCAGATGCTAAGAAAGCCCTGCAAGAGATCAAGGAAAAAGTTGATACTTACTTTTCCAAGATTTATACAAAGCATGAGATGGCTGCAAACTTCAAAGTCTTGACAGAGAATCTGAAATTACCTCCTGTCACTCAGGCCTTCAACACTCAAGTTCGCCGATTGCAAGATTTTGTCCCTTCCTTAGCACAGTTCATGGAGAATAAAGATGATTTTGAAAACGCTATGAAGTATGGAGAAGAAGTCATTCAGGACTTCATTCATCTTTTGAAGCCCTATTTGGATGCACCGGTCACTGCAATTGTACTTCCTACTTCTGAACCTCTCAGTGCCTCTGATGTAGCTCCAAATCAGCTGTCTGTTGCCCACGCTCTATCTCAATTAAGACCAGTTCCTCAGCAAGCTCCTCAATCAGCTCCTGTTTCTCAACAACAACCCTCTGTGGTACCTGCTCCTCCACCTGCCCGAGTTGTCCTACCACCACTTCAGATTCGCCAAGACCAGCCTGTCTCCAAGCCTTCAAACTTACCCACTATTGATCCCAAAGACAAAGGCAAAGCCCCTTTGTATCCCACCAAATAGTTGTGTATTGTTTTTGATGGGGTGGACCATGTGCTACTTGTAATAATCTGTACTTTATCAAATTTTGTTTGTCTCTCTACTCTCTGCTGACTGCTTTTACTTTCACTTTCTCTTATCTGTTTTCCCTCCTTTTTGATTATCCCAAAGGGGGAGAAGAACAAGAATACTTTAAGGGAGAAGAACAAGATTACTTTATGGGAGAAAAGATGTATATATCTCAGGGGTAGAAATCTGTATAATATATATGGGTAATCTAAATTAAGGGGGAGATTTATATATCTCTTTATATTTATTCTTCTTATGGTTTAATTCTCATTATGTTCTTATTAAATATCATATTATTTATATTAAATGATAAAGATTTGTGATTATCAAAAAGGGGGAGATTGTTGAGCCCTCTGGAAGATTGTTGATTTCATGTCTATGTTTGATGTTTTAATAATCACAAATCATCACATACCATTAATGCTTAAATCTGGTTTGTTTTCTCATAAACTTAATTACAATCTGTAAATGAATCTGTTATCATGTTTTTTTCTATGCTTATTGACTTACAAAGTATGTTGGAAGTCTTCTGCATTCAACAGACATTGGACACACCGATCCATCAGACTCACCGATCCATCAGACTCACCGATCCATCAGACTCACCGATCCATCAGACTTACCGATCCATCAGACTCACCGATCCATCAGACTCACCGATCCATCAGACTCACCGATCCATCAGACTCACCGATCCATCAGACACACCGATCCATCAGACTCACCGATCCATCAGACTCACCGATCCATCAGACTCACCGATCCATCAGACTCACCGATCCATCAGACGCACCAATCCATCAGACTCACCGATCCATCAGACTCACCGATCCATCAGACTCACCGATCCATCAAACTCACCGATCCATCAGACTCACCGATCCATCAGACGCACCGATCCATCAGACTCACCGATCCATCAGACTCACCGATCCATCAGACTCACCGATCCATCAGACTCACCGATCCATCAGACGCACCGATCCAAGGACTCACCGATGCAAATGAGTCACCGATCCAAGGACTCACCGATGCAAATGAGTCACCGATCCAAGGTCTCACTGATCCAAGGACTCACCGATGCAAATGAGTCACCGATCCAAGGTCTCATTGATCCAATGACTCACCGATGCAAATGACTCACCGATGCAAATGACTCACCGATCAGATGACAGGCCGATGCTAATCTATCTGAGTCACCGATCATTACTCTAATGCTGATGACCTACCGATCACTTGAACAGTCATAAACAACTGTTTGAATTTCTTTATCTTTATCTTTATTTAATCTAACCAACGGTCATATTAGGTATATTTTAATGCTCTGTCAGATTATTAATAAAGGTTGTCGGATGTCAGGAAACCGTACCTCGTACCTGCAAAAAGGAAACCTATGTCAGGAAACCGTACCTCGTACCTACAAAAAGGAAACCTTTTCTGTCCTACGGAGCACGTGATATAAAGTCAAGAAGACTCTGCTGAAAGAACACAACAAAGAGAGAACACACAGACACAACACACACAGAGACAAGGAAGACATACGACATACTCAAGAAGAGCTCTGTGCATACAAGAAGAACCAAGCAAGACAGAATCATTTATACAATCAAGCCTACTCAAGAAGAGTTCTGTGCATACAAAAGAATATCGAAGTGCTTCATCGACTACATCTCACTGCCTGTGAACCTGAACCATACGACACTCTGCTTCTCAAACAAAATCGAGAAGAGGACTCAGAATCACTTCTGATTAATTCCAAAATGAGTCCAGTGCTACACTGAAATCACTAGAGCCATTTCTAAACTCTACATCTCTGCTCTGTGATTTATTTATTCTACATTTTGATCAGTGTGTGTTATCTGCTGTATTAAACACACACACTGACTCCTGTACTTTCACTGGAGGATCTGTAAATCCTCAGCAAACCTTTTACACTTCATTTCCCACTGTGGATAGTGGTAGAGGTCTTGTGGCCTGGACAGCTGGCTGCTGTTGTTTGTTTTCCCACGTAGAACTGTGGTAGAGGTCTTGTGACCTGGACAGTGTGTTCACTGTTGTTAACCCCGATCCAGGGTGTGGATCATTTTCACATAAACTGTTGAGAGGACTAAGTCTCGGCTTGAGACTGAACCTCTTGGTTACCTCTCTGTGTTTGTAGTTATACTCTATATCCATACTATACATATTTATTTCATATTCCGCTGCTATTACTTTGAAATATAATCTATCTTCAAAGCTACGTTGATAATTAAATTCGCAAGTGTTTATATTTATTATAAATCAGTAAGTTAGTTTCAAAAGTTAATTTAATCATAAGATTCGGTTAACTGAGAACTAATCAATCTTTGAGAAACTAATTGAACCTTTATAATCTATATAAATTCACTACAGTTTAATTTGTTTTTGAAATTGGGGGATTTTAATAGAAATTGTTTTTAACAGAAATTTTAATTGGAACTCAATTCACCCCCCTCTTGAGTATCCACTCCGACCAACAGTTTATAAAACACATTTTTTTGTGGTTTCTGATCTGATGAATGTTTTATGATATTATGAAATATAATTATATGGATTATGTGATGGGTGGGACCTAAAACTCCCTCTAGAGAATTAGGTAATTATTAATGTTATATGACCACAAAGGATACATGAGAAGTTATCACAATCCAGGAATAGGGAACATGAGAGGTTATTCCAATATAGAAAGAGGTTACATGGGAGATTATTCAAAGCCAGAAGAAGTTATATGGTTGGTTAAAACAATCCTAACATGTTATAATGGTGTTGCTGGGTCTACTTTACATAATATTTTTTAGGATTATATGTTTTAAATAAATCTATGTCTTATGATATTGTTATTAAATCTTGGTTCATGTTCTTTAATTCCCTTATTATTCATGTCTTATAAACTTCTAATATTTATTCCATGAATCAAGATTATTATCATTGATATACAAGGTATAATATTTATATTTTATACCCATGTTATCATGACTCTATGATCATGATATTCGTAATTATATCCCTTGTTTAACCTAAGTTATTATCTGATCAAACCATTTCTTAAGTTTCTATTTCCAAGGTTATGAATAAAGGTTTAATTAGGGTATGTTAGTGAAGAATAATAAAGGGAAATATATTTATTAGAGACATTGGATATATTTTAACAAATTTAGAAGATTGAATTCCATCTTTCCAAAGGGAAAAAACTATTATGGTCCTCAGAAATGTGCTTTTGTAATGTATTTATTACTCATCTAAAAAGATAAATTTTCCATGTGTGAAAATCATGGTTCACTAAAATTGGCATCATAGAAATGTTTTAGGTAAAATTTGGAAACTGGGAAGAAAAAACCTTAGTGAGACCCCTTGAGATATATATAAGGGAATTTCTAGGTATGTATCTATGTATAAGTATAAAGATGAGTCAATGAGTAGGAAAATATACAATAATTTTGGTAAATGACAGAGAAAGTGGTTTCCAAGAAATTATATCAAGGTATGGATTCTAGAAGTGGATGTGGCTCTGGGAAAGAGGTACCTAGGGGTAACAACTCTGAGAAATGTGCATTGAGATATATTTGATCATCACTTGGTGCATGAACACAAGCCCTACTATACACCTAGTTTGACACTCATGGGGGATATGCTTTAAAAATTTACAGACTCTTTATGAAACATCTTAAAGGATTCAAATAGATAATGACCAAGAATAACCTATATAAGATTAATCTATCATATATTGAAATGAAGAATTCCTTATTTAGACATACTATAAGTTATTTTTCATGATTATGTGGTTCCCCACTATGATTAGTGTCTCTCACACAATACTTTTGGATTTAGTAGATGTCTAAAACCTGAAAAAACTATATTAACATCGAGTGTGATGTAATATGAAATTATTTTCCTCATGTAAAACCAAAAATTATTTGGAGATGTAATAAAAAGTATTATTTCTATAATCAAACAACTTTCTTAATCTATGTGTTCTGGTTGACTTCCAAATAAGAAAATAATGGAACACAGTTTTTTGATTCCTTCATGAGGAAAATTCCTCCTTCCTTCAGTGGGTAGTCAGATCCAACAGTGGATGATAAATTGAGCAGTATATAAAAAAAGATATTTTCTACCCTCTTATGTTTAGAGATTGAAAAATTCATTTTGGATATATAACATTTTGTAGGTGAAGAAAATAAATGGTGGAATATTATCAAGAATACAATAAAAAATATTAAATTGACTTCAAGAACTTATTTTAAAATATGTACTTTCCTCATATTCTTTATACAATGATGGATAATGAATTACATGAGTTGAAGAAAAATAATGATCAATATGTTGACCCCTATGAGGAAAATTTTACAATACTTTCAAGGAAATATTAAGGTATTATCATCCAAATGGAAACAATGTTTGATCGATTATTTACTGGATTAAAACCATGTCTCTGAAGGGAGTTATCCATAAGATACTTTAGTAGAATTGAACATATTTTTAATGTTCAATTAAGGTGGAAATGGATATTAGAGTTATGTATCAATCTAGTGGTTTGCCAAGAAGTGAAAAATGTAATTCAAAGGATTATATAAGAACTACAGAGACAAGAAGATGAGAATTCCTTTATGCACAATGTGTGGAAAGAGAAATGATGAACATTTTATTAAGGGCACTATTAAATGTTTGAGTTTGGATGGGATGTTCATCGAGAAATTAATTACCAATGTTATCAGAAGAAGTTTTCTAATGATGAAATATTGACAAAGATACATAGAATTCACCACCCACACTCTAGTGTATCAAATGCAAGGAGTATGAGAATTATGTGAATTAATGACCCAATCCAAGTGCTAATGTTAATGATAAGATACAAAAATATTTAATGATAAAGGAAAAAGTGATATATAATTCAATAAAAATGGTTTAATTGAATCATCATTATTAGGGAAAACTAGTTATCCTCTCCATATTTGGTAATTTCATGTTTTATATTTTATTAATAAGCCCTATGAAAGTATTATTGTTCACCCTTTAGTGAATTTCCATGTTATTATCTCCCTATACATGATATTTTCAACAATTAAATTACATTTGATATTCTATCAGTATAAGGTTGAACACAATATTCCAATGGTTTTTTATAAGATAAGTGATTATATAAGGAATAAATAGTGAATCATCCTTTTTAAGTATACATTTATCCAGACAAGATTAACTTTAGATTTATGGATACCATCATGGGTTTGTGAGTTTAAAGTTGATCATTTGTTCCATGTAATTGAAATACATTTTTAGGTTTTATTACCTATGTGTTTATAAATATTAAGGATATTTTAAGAGACATTTATGAAAATTAAACCCATAGGTTTTGTATATAGTGAAAAATTACTTGACGAGTAATGACTTTACACTTTTTGGATGTATGATAAAAGGTACAAGTATCCTTTAGGGTTTATATTATATTTTATGTTGAAATAATCATGAGTTATAGTTGATCACCTTAAAAAGATGGTATAATTCATCACGATCAGAGAATATTTCTATTTGGATCTGTTATATAGAATATATATCAAGGAAGTGGTTAGGTTTCATGGAGTACCATATTCAATTATATTTTATCAAAATATGGAGTTTATCTCAATGTTTTGGAGAACTCTTCAATAAGATCTTGATATAGAGTTTATTTTTATCAATGTGTACCATCCTCAGAAAGATGGCCAGTTTAAGAGAATAATTCAAACCCTAGTGGATATGATAAGATATTAATTTATATATTTCAAAGGTGTTTGGGATCAACACATTTTTCAAGTTGAGTTTTCTTAGGAGAATATATTTCAATAGAGTATTCAAATGGATCTTTATAAATCCGTTTATGGAATGAATTTTCAAACTACAACACACAGGAATGAAGTTATAGAAATAAATCTATTGGTCCCGCGCAAGATGATGTGATGAAAAGGAAGGATAGAGAAATTCAGCAACGTGTAAGGACTACAAAAAGTTGAATTTTTTTTATGATGATAACCATCGACAAGATCTAGAATTTGAAGTCAGAGAGAATGTATTTCTATGAATTTATCCATGGAATATTGAAGGTAAAATTAATCCCTAATTATATTAGTCCCCTTAAAATAATTTAATATATTGGGATAGTATCTTATCATTTGGTTCCTCCACCAAACCACTCTCAGGTTCATGATGTGTTCCTAAAATCACTTCTAAGGAAGTATATACCGGACTTATCACATGTATTGAACTCAGAGGTAATATCGTTGGAGCATGATATTTCATATGAAGAATAATTAATAAGGATTCTGGATCAAATTGAGAATGTTATAAAGAAAAAATACCACTAACCTGGTCAGTTTTTATGGAGAAACCACCTGTTTGAGGAAGCTGCATGGAAACCAAAGAACACTGTGAGGCATATATATCCTTATTTTTTGTAACCAAAGTGACTCATTTTGAGAGTGAAATTAATTTTAAATGGATTAGAATGTAACCCTAGGATATTTTGTGAAATATATTTTGTTCAAATAAATTTAATAGTTTCTATATTATTCATTATATAAAATACTGTGTTAGCTTGTGTTACACGCAACACTGATTTTAACTTGTGTTACACACAACACAAAGTTTAAACAAAACATGACTCGCTATTGAAATACCATAATTTAAAATGATACTTATAAACTAATTGTTGGAATAATGGGTATATATAGGATTAAAAAATTTATGAAAATATATGGTTAAAAAATGTGTATAAAATTAATTATTTTATTACTAGTTACTTATAAATTAAAATAAAAATCATTTCAAAGTAAAAGAAATATTTTGTTTTGGAATTTTTGTGTGTGCACAAAAGCAGGTTTTAACTTAATAAATTAAAAAACCCAATTTTGGTGGATGATTATATTTAAATCTAAATATATTAAATTCATCCAAAATTTTAAAATTCATATTATTTTTTTATATACAAGAGATCGGAATAAATCCAATTTTATGCTTAAAAATAGTATTTTTCTAAAATGTTGGGTTTTCACCCTTTTTTTGCATTTATTTTAAAAATAATATTTTAAAATTCAAGAAAATTTATTTAATAAAATAAAAATCATTTTTAAATCATAATATCAAAATTATCCTAGGGTTAATTTTTTATAATTTTCTGAAGAGATTAATTTTTTGATGAATAGTAAAAAATGAATTTTTATTGAAAACTGCGTTTTCTATTATTTTTTTGTATATTTAAATTATATTTTAAATTTATTTTAAAGTAAAATTAGTTCAATTATATAATTATTAATCATAATTAGGTCTTTGGAATGATTTTCATTTTGAATTTTTATATAAAAATTTGTAATCTTTTGAAGATTTTCTCTTGGAAAACACCTTTCTCATCATGTATGTGAGATAAATTTTAAAATAAAATTTTCTAAATATGTAAATTGAATTAGTAAAATGTATTCCATATTTTTAATTAATTTTTTTATTATATAATAAGGCCAAATTAATTTTGGAAAAAATCAATTGTGAAAATAGTAAAAAAATTAATTACCCCAGTTATAGTAAGAATGGGCTTACTAGGGGTTAAACTAAATAGATAAGGGGTTATAATGACCCAAAACATGTAAAAATCCTATTTTATAGTAATATTTCCATATTATATTTCTAATTTTATAATATTGTGTCATTTTTATTTTTTGTTCGTTTGAATGAATTTATCATTTTGGATTCTTCTAGAAAATTTCCAAGTTCTTTCCAAGTGGGTTCCTTTCCCCCACTTATAAAAGGACACCACAAACCTTCACATTTTAAAACATATCTAGAAAAATATTTTTTAAAACCCCTATAAAAACACCTCCCTAAAACCCTCATCCATTTTATATAGCTTCTGGTCCATGTAAAAGACTATCACTAGGGTCCTTAATTAGTGATCCAAAGGAGGTGCTTCTAAGTGAAGGTAATTGTCTTTACTTATCTTCCTATTCTTGTTTCTAATTTCCACCTTATGTTATATCATAACAAATTAAATATAATAAAAAATTATACCACATAAAATTTAATGTTATTATGTTTATTTCATAACCTACAACCATGAAAAATTCCATCAAATGGGTTATTAAATAATCATTCACGTGTACGACAAACTACCACCTTGCGAACCGATGTAATTCGTTTCTCTATTACCACCTCTCAAATATGGTTATTATGATATATTAAATTATTTTATATAAAATTTATTATATTATTATAATATTTGAATTATTATATCACCCATGCCTTCATACATTCTATTTTTTGGGAATATGATAACGTCGTTCGTGTGTACAATTGACTACCGCCTAACAAAGCGATATGATTAATTCAAAATTTACATGGAAGGTAATAATATTGGATTTAATGAAAATATTTCTTATATACATGACATAAATTTTTTTATGGAATTGATATATATTTTCTACTTATCCTACTTTTAGTCAATCGAGAAAATGAAGACATCATTCATGCATACGTAAGACCCACCGTATCCATGACCAATGTATTTTATTTTCTATATATAACTTTTATAGATTACTATAAAATTATATATACTGTATATATATGATATTCACATCATGGTTATCAATATAGATATGATTTATCCCTGATAAATGTAAAAGAAAAAAAACAAATAAAAAGCATACACGAAAAACAAAGCAGTTATTGTCTGAGACGTGACTTTGACATGAAATTGTTAATAAAAGGGAAATAAATGTACATAATTAAATCACATATGGTATGATATATATATAATTATGGTTATGTGACAGATTTAAAATAAAGTGATATTTATTATACCTAAGGTTCAAGCGTGTACGATGAAAGTCGAGATTTAAGGCAGGGGATCTGCAATATCTCGTTTTATTTCAGGGAGATATATAAACATTCACCAATTTTTTATTTTTTGTGGTATATATACTACTAATTTGACATTGTTTATCAGTAATATACATATATTAAGTATATTTAAATTTTTATTTGAATTTATTTTTTATTGGGACATACAATTTAAAAATATTACTAATACAGTAAGGGATTTTTGTTTCACTTTTTACTTTTATATGACACATGCCATATTCACCACCTATTTCTTATGAAAATGAATGTATTTTTTTATTATTAGCCCGAATGGACAGAAGTCCTTATTTTTATTTTATGATAGATAATACCCCTTTTAAGGGTTGAAGGGGAACCCGTACATGACCTGTAGGCCCAAGGCACAAGGCCTGACATGAAATATTATGTTATATATGTCAATAAAATCATTAATTTTTTTAACCTATGGTCATGTAATTAGAATACATGTTTTACTTCAATTTCATATCTTATGCACTCAAGAGTTCAAAATAATGTTTTAAGAAAAATTCATTTTTTTCTCTCTTACATTGAAAACATTTTTTATTCCCAAACCATGTTTTCTAAAAATGTTTTCAATTTATTTTTAAATTAATAAAATGATTTATTAAGAGAAATTGTACCCTTGTTTTATTTTTTAAAAATTATTTTATAGGAATCTTCATTTAGTTTTCCAAATAATGACCATTTATATTTTACAAAAAACGTGAAATTGATATTTATGATGAGTGTGGTGTGGTTCAATTGAGATTTTTTGGGTGAAGAAATTCATCAAGTAATGTTGTTAGAGGTCAATTAAGCATAAAAGAACAATTTGAAGGCTGATTTAGCCAAGATATGTATTCCACATTGGTAGTTTGCTACTAAACCAAAGTTGGTCAATTTTTTTCCTACCTGAAACAAGAAATAGGTTTCCAAATATAAATAAAGACCCCTAATACTAAAGAGGAACTAGTTTCTGGATTAGTGGACTCCAGGACAGAGGCAGTTTACTTTATTAAAGCTCAAGTTTCTTTATTAGGTGATCCTCCAAATGAGTAGGGCTAGAAGATCTCAATTTCTCATCAAGGGACCCATAGAAAAATGTTTTTTTATTGATAATAGCATTGAGGATGAGAAAAATGAAACTAGAATACAAGAGGGGTTCTTTCTAGATGAGGTAGTCCATCCACACTTTATTGAAAAATGATTGAAATTAAATTCTGGTTCTAAGGAGCAGGATTTCCTTCTAGAATTTCAACATGGAATAGGGGGTCAGAAGAGGTGAGTGTTTTGGGTTCCCTAGACCCAAAATCATTCATCTCAAAGGCCCCATCCTACTCAAAGGATGGGTTCAGTAGAATTAAGGTGACCCATGTGGATAAATAGGTAAGAGTGAAGTTATCAAGCAAGCTGATCCTTATCAAGGAATCCCCAATGCTAAATTTGGGCAACCACTTTGAATGTATGGATGTCCAAGATCCAGTTCAAGATGTGGTTGAATCAGTTGATGGAAGTTATATCCGACTATCATAAGTTAATTTGGAAGGAATTCAAGGGAAATAACTCCAAAACCCAAGAAGTAAGAAAGTAAAAAAGGGTAATTGAGAGTCTGGTAATTGCATTGAAGACAAGGGAAAAATCATAAGATCGCAAAGACTAGTCACACTTTAAAAAAAATTATGGAAAAAAGGTCAACCATAAAGTGTGTAATCAAGGAAGGCCAGTCACTTTATAATAGAAAAAATGGATATTAGAATCAATACAAAGATAATAAGGAGGAAAATGTTAAAGGGACCAAGGAGGAAGGGGGGAAAATTTTGAAGGTAAGAATATAAATCATATTATACATTATAATGAGGATCTTCCCTTAGAGGCATTACATCTCAAGGCCATAGAGTAAGAGAAGGAAATAATTATAGGAAGAATCCCTTGGGTAAATGATAATATGGAGAAAAAGTCTTGGATCAGTAAACAAGATGAAATCATGGAATGAGGTTTCAATGAAGGGAATATTAATGTTGGGGAGTATTATCACACATGGGACAAGCTGTAAATGCACTTTGAAGATCTACTCCAAGAGAAACCAAACATGAAGGTACACTATCTTTTATTTAAGGTTTAAAATATAAGATACTCCAACAATTTTAGCCATGTTTTTAATGATTTTGTAATTTTTATATTGTTTAATGTACTTTTTTGATATTTCCTGGTTTTTTACTCTTCCAGAAAAGTGTTTTTGGAAAAAAATTAAACATAGTAGTATTTTTAAATCATCCTTTATAAGTTCAAGGATATTTTAAAAGAAAAATATTTTCAAATTATTTAGTTTTATTACTGATTTTTAAATTAACAATATTTTCCTCAATAAATGTTCCATGTGTTCTTTCCAAATCATTTTCCATCTAAGATGCAATATTTTGATTCAACTTATTCTTTACTGTGGATATGATACAAGAATAAAATTAATATTCATTCTTAAGATGGTTTATGTGTATATAGAAATAATTTTTATGAAACCTATTTCACATCAATGGGTTATACCATGATAAATTATTATGAAAATTGCTTCTTTTCATGGGTTATAATATAAAGAAATTATGAAATGATTATGAAACCCATCTCTTTTCCACTTGTTATTCTATGATGAAATGTTTTTTTGAAACCCATTTCTTTTCATGGGTTCTGATATGATGAATGATCTATAATCTTATGGCAGATGAATATATATTATGTGATGTGTGGGATCTATATCTCCCTCTAATGTATTGTATAATGATTAATGTTGTATGATATCAAAGGGTACATGAGATTATAACTCTGGCTGGAAAGAGTGTACACAGGTGGTTATCCCAAGTTTGAAATAGGGTATATAGGAGGTTATCCCTAGCTTGACGTAGGTACATGGGTATTTATTACATGAATACCATGTTAGAAATTTCTTAGTGGGTATTCATGATAAAATATTTTCTAGGTATATGTGTGCGAAACAAATCTATGTCTTATTCTAGTGTTATGATCTCATAGATCATATTATTTGATTCCATTATGTTTCATGTAGTATAAAATACCAATATTTATTCCATGACTCAATATTATTATCTTTGATATGTATGGTATTATTTTCAAATATTTTGATCATATTATCACACCTTCATTCTCATGATATGCTTACGTATCTCTCATTTTTACCCTAAGAGATAATACGAGATCACACTTTATTATGTTTCTATTCAATAGGTTATGAAAAAAGGATTAAGTAGGGCATGTTTTTGAAAATAATAAGGGGGAATATGTGTATGGGATACATTGAAGTTATTTCACTAAATCAAGAATATTTTATTCCATATTTCCAAAGGCACTAAACTATTATAGTCCTTAAGCGTGTGATTGTGTAATGTATTGAATATTCACAAAAAATATTTATTATTCATGTATGAAATTCATGGGTCACTAAAATTACTCTAAAGTGTCTTCTCACTAAAATCTATAACATGAATCAGATTCTTGTTAAAGGATGCATCAAACTTAATATGAACATCATCAACATCAATCAAATGTGAAGGTATGGGGTGATAATATTGAAGTTATAATACATGATAAATGTTATTCATATCAGTATTCCACAATGGGAGAGCTAATCAGTATGCTTCCAAATATATTATATCCATAATATCAAATGAACCAATTTACCCATTCACTAACTTACAATGTTTCCTAAATCATTGGTTACCAAATCTTGATGAAACACAAAGAAACACACGATCACACACTATAAACTCAAGAGGTATATTATTCAAAACATCAGATGAATTATTTATACTCTTGGGAATATTCATATTCTTCTCGATGAAATGGACATGTTCTGATGTATCCTACACAGGACTCAGCCCTAAAAACTATGAATTTCCCTCCTTCAACAAGCACAAGAGTGATTTTCATAGCATACCATACATTACCTTGTATGGTTCCATATGAATAGTCTCCTGATAAATATTATTATATGGGAAATAAACAAGTTATATGTGATTATTCCATGTTTTATTACAATATAGGATGCATAATCTCAGTATATACTATAACAGCTAGATAGTACATTCTGACTGTCCATATATCTATAGGTGGAAAGCTAATCTCAAATGTTCCTTAGCACCAAGAACATTATGCAAGAGATTTCAGAAGTCTGAGGTTAAACATAGGTCATGATTTAAACCAATACTCTGAGGTACCTTTTACAAACATATTATCTACAAAATATATATGTCATCCAACAGATCTATGGTGAAAGTCTCCTGAATTGGCCTGAAATGTTCACCCTTTTTCAACCTGTATAAAATCATCTAAATCGCATATTTTTTCTGAGGTTTCATCAACATAACCAATAAAAAATCTATTATAACATCATTCCACTTCCATTCTATAATTGAAAAGGGATATAAAAGACCATAAGGCCATTTATGCTTAGTATTAACATATTGACACATGTAACATTGTGTCACAAAACCCATGATCTCCTTCTTTATTCATGGACACAAATATTGTCTATGGAGATCACAATATATTTTGGTTAAAGCAAGATGAACTTACAACATAAATTTATGAAACTCAAGGATCAACTACTCCTGCATACAAGTAGGAATAATACCACGGATCTGAACATGAATAATATCATCATCTATAATGGACCAATCAAGTGGTAGCTCTCCACTATAAAAGCTTTCCATCAATTCTAGATACTATTCATTCTCATACTGTCTCCTCTTGATTCGGCTCATAAGAGAGGTTAAAATGGATAAAGACACAAGTTTCATCAGTTCCTCCTCCTCTTGAACACCTATATGTATCTCATTGAACAAATCCAGCATTTTCTTATTGGAACTAGACACTAGGATCACCTACATCTATGTCTTTTATCTCAAGGCATCGACAACAATTTCTCTATTCCATATCATATAAGATAGCTCAAATTTGAATTATTTCATATACTCAAACCATCTTAACTACTATATATTTATATCCCAATGGGATAATATATATTTATGTATTTTTTGATATGTAAATGTGGAAAAACTTTCTCTTAAAAGATGACACCACAAACATTTTAGAATGTGAACCAATGTGGATAACTTGAGAACCTATGTAATAAAGTTTCATTCATGTGGAATCAACTACAATGATCCACATTCCATGAAATGATATCCCTATATCAACAATTCCCCAATTCCGATCCTATATGCATTAAAATAACAAGTATACTTCTCACATGACTCTAGAAAGATAAGAATTGGTGTTTTAGTTAAGAGCCTATTAAGATAATGGAAGAAAATATCACATAGTATAGAAATATGAAACATTATACCCATTTTAGTCAGGACTGAGAGTGGCACTACCAAGTGATAAAATTCTTTGATTAACCTTCAATAGTAACCAAAAAAACCCAAAATTCTTCAGATATTTGACAAATTATTATGCTACTCCCAAGAAACAATTTCTAAAACTTCTTAGGGTCTAATTAAACACTTTTTTTAGGTATAATGTGGCTCATTAAATGTAATTTTTCATCCATGAAATGACACATAGATAAATTTTCATATATATTATTCTCTCTTAGTGTACTCAAAATGATGTCAATATGATCATCGTCATTGTCTCGATTTTGGGAGTGCCTGAGATAACATTAATGAATAAAACCAAAAAATGATCCATTTATGGGTGGAATATTAGATTCATCAAATCCATAAACACAAAATATTCATTCATAATCAAAAACCACATCCAAAAAAATCATGCTGTCCATACCGGCTTATAAAATAATTTAGTGGTATATCAAAAGGTCTCACCATTAGATTATGACACCCTAATCTTCAATAAATATTGGAAATTATACATGAACTCATTATCTAGTCAAAAAGATCATTTAATTTCACTGATGATACCATTTCTTAATTTTCATGTGGTTTCACTTCTAGTAATTTCCAAATAAGCACAATGTTCTATTTGCATTATTAGAAAATTAAATTAGATAACCCTAGATGATGTACTTATAAAAATGAATCATTTATCTGATAAGTCCTATAAATGAGTCTTATTATCTAAAATATATAAATTTTCCACTCTATATAGTGGAATAGAAATTGGATCAGCTCCAGGAATCAGCTCAATAGTGAATTCAACCATTCTATCAGGCAGTAGCCTTGAAAACTTCTCAGGAAATACATCCTAAAGCTGGTCCACTATAGGATGGAATCCATCAGTCTGCACCCCCTCATCATCAAGAATTAGACTCAAATCCTAGAATATGATATCTCCTAGCTACAAACTGACTGGGCACACATGACCTACCTGGATATCCGACTCTCCATGATGAACCTATATGTGTCCCTCATGAAATGTAAAGGTAACCCTCCTCAGGTAACAATTGATGTGATCCTGATATGAAATTGAATAGTCCATTACCAATATCAGGTGAGAAAATGAAATCTCAATCATGAACAAGTCTCAAAGGATATGGTACCCACAAATATTAAGGTCACGCTTCTTAAAATGAAGAATAACCTATGATCACACCCCTAACAGGGTGTCGATCAACATAACCCCAAACATAAACTACATTTGAAGAACCATTACATTAAAAAAATGAATAAATATAAAAGAATGTGAATCCCCTATTTTAAATAAATCAGTATAAAGAATTTATTATATAATAAACATACCTTGTACTATTGATGGTTTAGACTGAATACCAACCGGAGTTGAAAAAACTACATGAATCTAACCTATTCATCTACCATGGTATCCTATGTCAGTCTCTTTCACTATAATACCATACTGATATTAGTAATCCTATTTGAAATTACCCCATCCTACACCCTACCTAGTATTGTTAATGGAAATACAACTACTAGAATAATTTGGTGTAGGAGATCCCCTTCCAGTGTTATGCATTGACCAAGGTCCTCCATCACCCCCATATATCGAGGGATCCTATCTAACCATTGTAAATTTCAAATCCTTCAATAATATTGTCACTCCACTGGTGGTTGATGAAATTAACCATGCATGTGGATAGGCTTACACAGTGATAGAAGAACACCATATGACTTCCCTGAGAGGCCAAATCACTCCCTTATCCACTCTTCCCAATACCACCTTAGAAAAATTTCTCAAAGCATCGGCTCATACTATCAATGTACCTAGCACCAGATCACCGAAATAAAACAATCTATCATCAACTAGTGGCCTCCTAAATATTCCCCTATGATATTAGAGTCTGATTCACTACCTCTAAAAACAAATTCAAATAAAATATATTAACCTGGAACTTGATCTTACTTCTAAGTCTATCCTTGAAGCATTTTTCTAAACCTTCCTCATCCCCTTCAAAATTTATAACAAAGAATTAAAATTTAGTAAAGATGCTATCATAATGTATCACTGATATAATTCTATGAGTTAACCATATAAAATCAATATCTCTATCCATCCTCATGGTATGTGGGTAAAATTATTCTACGAACGTATCATATAAGACCTTGAATTCTATTACCTCTAACTATTAATATTGAGTAATAACTCAAATAAATTAGGATAACCCTCTCTAGAAAACATTTGAGTATGCTATAACTAAAACTCCTTGGTTATATCAAACATAATCTACTATCACAGTCTAGGTCTCTCTCCATTAACTATATAAAGTGAGTGAAATTATTATGAATTTTTTTCCTCCCTATCATCCAAAACCTATTTGGGATTCACTTCCCACACCAGAGGTGAATTCTCAACAATTTCTTCCTATCACCTTACTATTAAACATAATCATAGAAAAATTACTCTAAAATTACAAATACAAATCTAATTACCCATAACATATAATTTACACAGTAAAAAAAAGGGTGGGCTTCACAACTACCCATATTATTCTAATCTAGACACACTATCCCAAAATTCATAACTACAACACTATCATTATACCCGACCATTCTTATCCTGGGTCACTGGATAACTCAGTGTGAAAATCATAAACTTTACAAGATTTATTTTTGACACAAATTTTACTATATTAATTTACATCCTCCAATTTAAAATAATTAAAACCACATTCTTAGGTGGTATCTTTTTAAACACAAAAAATAAATATAAAATCATTTTATTTTACATAACCCAACTATAAAAATCTATTTTATATGTGCCTAACATGATACATGAATCATTAGTCCCTTTGTTCCTAAAATGATGCATGCATGCACAAATATCATGCCATACCAAACCTGGTGTAAAATTTCCCAAAATCGTAAGACCACAAAATAATTGTATCACCCATGGTGGAATAAAATTTAAACATTAACCAAAGAAAATTATAAAATGAAATCCTACCCATAGAACTTGGGGTTTCCCTCACACATGGGTAAACTACTCCCATGAACAAGATCATTTCCAAGTATCAAAAAATCATATTCTCTTGTATACCATTCCAAAATAGTGAAAAAAAGAAACAACTCTAACACCAAATTTCAACATCGTAACTTGTGATCCACTAAATTAATGCCTTGATCCAATTCACCATATAAACATAGGCTAACTTCCCCATATGATATAGGTTTTTTACTAATAGTGAAAGTATTATGAGAAACATCTATACCTTATTTACTTGTGTAATAAAAAAATAGAAATTAATATAAATAATAACAAGAAAGAATAAAAAATAACCAGCAGGTAACCACATATCACTTAACCAAATCCCAAAAAGGGTAAGTTCCCACAAACCAAACCAGTATATGATTCCATGCTATAGTAGTGTCATATAACAAAGGAAATCCAGAATAAATAAACATTTAAAATCCCAAAATTGATTCCCAACATCAAGTCTAGTCCCCTCTTTTATTTTCCATCGCAAATATCAACTTATAAATATTTCACTAAGACATTACCCTTATCCAAACCTATAACCATGAAGTCCTTTCAAGTATCAATGAAGTCTAGAGAAGGGTGTGATCACAACTCATAAGTCCACCACCAATAAAGGCTAATGTAATATTCAGTCTAAAAAATAGAGTATGAAGATGTACATGAGAGATAATTTTTAGATGCATAACAAGAAAATGTTTCATAATTAAATGGTATTCAATTACTCTCATTTGCACTTAGGTTTTGAGTGATACCCAAGCCAATCAGACTTAATTTGATCCATTCCTATCATTTGAACAATATACTATAGGGTTCAAATATTAAAAAATGGGCATCCATCTATGGATCCAAACATGGGATACATAAATCCATGTTTTATAACCCCAATAAATGATATGGAACTCTATGTCTAACATCCTAATCTAAGGGAGGGGGAGGGGGTGGAGTAACTTGTCCAAGAATCCAAATAAATGTTGAGGGTTTCTATGAAATATATACCCTAAACATTCCATAAATAGACAATTTAAATATTCTAGTATAAATGAACCATTTAACACACTGAAAAGGGTGAACCTCTTTTATTTATAATTATTTCCATGGTCAATTACATTCAACACCTTTAAAAAAATTCTATAATTAAACCAATAAATCATTTATTAATATAACACAACCATTGAGGTTCTTTAAAACCAGTTTACAATGGTCACATTCCTATTTAACCATTTACCCCTTATTCCCTTTATTATGCCATAATCGTTTTAATCCCCAAATTAAGCCAAACAACCCCTTATGTATTTCTAATAAGATAAAAAACAATTACAACCAATTTATTTTCAGAAACCAACTATTACATCATTTACCATTTCATTATACCATTTTAAATGAGTTAGAACACCCCTTGGGTTGCCATATGCCCAATATTAGAGTTATAAATAGACCTGGTGAGGTTCAAGGAGGGTCTCATACATCAATTAAAGGGAAAATTTGTTATTCTTAAACAAAGAAATAGTTATTCAACACATTAATGAAATATAAGAAACTAAGTTAACCTGAAAAAAACCAATACTAGGATAAGTTGCTTGTATACTTACTAAATTATGCTCATAGACAACCAATAATCTAACATCTGTCCTTGATTTATACTAGAATTACTACAAACACAAAAGTGAATCAATCCCTAGAAATAGGGCTAATGAGATTCAGAAGAAGAAAATAAAAAATGTATGTATATTATTGAAAATAGATGTAATCATACTCATATAATTACCCATATATTTTAGTCACAATAAATGAAACCATAAATTCTCTACAATCAAAGGAGAATCATCCTTTTAAGAGTTTGGAGGGTTTGGTTCACACACAAGGCTGCTAGGTGTGGAAGGAAGATGAAAATCAGGTTATATCATTTACTGATCAAGAGGTAAAAATGGTAAATTTTCCACTTATAATGAGGTTTATAGTGAGGATAAATGTTTTTACAAACCATGAACTGACCATGTGGTATCCTATATCCATGATGAAACTAAATGACATAGTTTTCTAGGCCACATGAGTAGCTTGAAAAACCATGCAGAGGACATGTAGATGGATCTATCTTAAAACACATGGTTTCTAGGAAACTCCTTATATGGTTTTTAATCCACGATCCTACCTAACCCATGACACATGATAATGATGATCAGTTAGCACTAAAAATATTCTAACCATGTTCTATGAACTTTAAGCCCATTTTTGAATCTTTTACAAGTATCGAACCCCCAGGATACTCCAAAGACCTTCCCTACACCTGGGACATATTTAATAATCTATTTAAATATAGTTTAACCTAAACTCAAAAAAAACTTACCTCATAAAAGATATGGGTTCTTAAACCATGTCCTTAAAGCACATATCAAATTCTATAGATAGTGTTTCATCACCCATCAACATTTGTATTTTTCATGAAGAGTAGTCCAACAATCATTATAATAAAGATTTAATCCTTAAATATTTCTATTTAGTTTTTATATGTTAAATCCTTCACTTATTCCCTTTAAAAGTATGATAACAACAACTTAACATATCTATATCATATACATAAACATGAAACCACTTCTTATATGTTCTCTTTTGAAAAAAATACAACCATGTGTGGAAACACCATCTTTCAAAATGATAATTTTGGAATTATATAGGGAGGGTTTCAATAAAATATGCAAGCCCTATTACATAGGTAATTCATTAATTCATTATTAATTTTTTTGTTACAATGTTTCCATTTCTTATTAAGTATTTATGTCAATAAAGAAATCAAATAGGTATGTTTTAACCAATATCATTACATATTCACCCATCAAATAGTAATAATTCTATCTTGTGCACGCGTGTAGGGTGATTGTTTTTCATTACATAGGATGGATAAAATCTTCTTATTTATCTTTAAATTATGAAATGATCAAGGTATCACGTGCTTTCAGATTCAATGTTTCTTCTCTATTTAGTTTAGTAATAAATTTTATTAGAGAGAGTCTTGTGGAATTCCATTAATCAATATATTTTCATTTATCTTCTAATTATGCAGCCCTTATATTAATATAATTAATATTATTTTATAAAAACCAAGAATGAATAATCATCATTAAGTCCACATGTTCTAAAAAATATTCAATCCAAAGGATCTTTACATTTGGGGAATTCAATATTACTCCCCTTAGATTTAATTCTTCTTCAAGAATTGATCATTTCCTATATAATTTAAATAAAAATTAAATATAGTGTAATGGGAGTGAAAATGGTATATCAAAAAATGACATAAAATAAATATACTATAAAAATTTAATCAATTAATTTAGAGAAAATATATAATAATGATTCATGTATGATATTATATTTGGATTTTCTAATTTCCCACTTTTTATCTTTTTATATTTTTTCATTTTTTTACTCAGAAACAAGTGTAATATCAATGAACTAACATTGATAATGGGGATAAAATATGATTTATAGATTCCCTTTAAGTTCATAATAGTTATAAAATTATAAGTAACTTTGTTGACTAACCTGACCCAACCACATGGATAATATTTGGATTAAAATAATATCATAGTTGAATTAATAATATAAGAAATAATCGATTGGGTTAAATATGTGTGATATAGGTAGGTAAATAGTTTTAAGATCACATAAAATAGAGTTGATAACTATGGAAATCACTTCCACTTAAAGTGGATAACACTTGTAGTAGATATTTATATCATTAAAACTCATCTATGTTTTCCTAAGAATACAATAAATATAATATTAAATAACTATTTTTTAACTAGATAATAATTATTCATTCATTATCAAGGGACAATAATTAATAATAAAGTCCATTTAAAATTTTATAAATATTCTAATTTTTTGTGAAATGAGTTCAAATCCCCAGCAATGTTATTGCTGCAATAAAATCCTTAAGCATGGGTGTTGTTGTTTCGGGTTTTCAAGTAAAAAAGGTATGGTTGTAGATTACACATTAGTATGGTTCCACTATTATAAAACACCCTTTATATTAAATATAGTGTTCTACCTCATGTTATTTAGTGTAATAATAACTCTAATAATCTTCCCAAACACCCATGTAATCTATCCTATAACTACGAATCAATTCCCAGTTATTTATGTCAGCATAAAATTCCATAACATTAGTCAAACACACTAGGATTCCACATAGAAACTAATAATATAGGGGTATTTATTTGGTGGAAAATAATAAAAAAGTAAAAATATTTAATATTTAACTTAAATAATTACTATATTATTTTTTTAAAAAAATCCTAAGACAAATATCACTATTATACAATAATGATAATAACAAGGAGAAAAGGCTTTGTGATATTGTGGGGAAATATAGCTATCTCTATCAAATTATTTTTTTTCTTTTTTAATGAATGATTACACCCTATAAATATCCTATTAGAAGATAAAAAATATTACCCAAGCATATATTATATCTTCTCCCAATTCCATTATAGAATCCTATTATATATATCGTCTCAGCTTTAATAATCCCCTTTAGAAAAAGTGATCAAACTATATAAAAAGAGATATAAATGGAATCAATCTATGTGAACATAATGTGTTCATGAAATATTACCTCAAGTAACAAAGATTTTTATTCCTGGACCCCAAGATCTAGTTATCTTCCTATCTAAAGAAAAGTTCTCTAGGTGGCCTTCTTGTTAAGCCCTTACACAATTTGGTTTGGCAGTTGTGTATAAGGATTCCATTTCCCCTTTATGAATATGCATGTGTTCCAAATGAACATAAGATGATAAATAAGGATACTTTTAATCTTTTCAAACATTCTCCACTATTATCAAATAACCATTCATGTGATTATGGATTATGCAATGAAATTATATTCTTGTGTGGTGAGTGAAGTGGATTTTGGATTTTTCTCTGATGTGAACCATAAAATAGTCTATCATTACTTGTGTGACTAACATAGATAAAATGTTAGAGTGTATTAAACTAAGTTGACTTTAAATTTAGTGTTGTATAATTTTTATATTATACATTAATGATTTTACTAGTGAAGTATTGTGATTCCTAATATGTTTGAAACAATTTCCCTATTATGGGTGGCATATACAACATTAGCACAACTATTAATATTCCTTAAAATAGAGTATCATAATGATGCCTTTATTCTTATCCCACACTATATTTTTCTTCCTTATAGACTACATTTAAAGGGTTTCACTATGCTGGGAATTTAGGTGGCAGTGTTTTTAGGTGATACACTCTTAAGATGAAACACAACTAATGTTCTCCCATTACTTCTATTTGAATCATGATACATAAAATATTCATATATTTTCAATCGATTGGGTTATAACATGGATAGTATGATGGTGATGTCTTTATCTATGTCCTCTTAGTTAATGTAAAATCTCAGATAAATAAGAAATAAGACACTTTTCATATTTATTAATATTTGTGAATGAAATATTAATTTTACATTAAAGGGGATGCTATGTTCAATAGTGTACCTGATACGCAACAACACATTTCTTTGAAATCTGACATTGCACACTAATAATATAATATTATTCTTTTAAATGGTAGTTAACTCATAGACTTTTTAGTGGTGGGAATGAACAAAAATAACTACAATATGATTATATGTGTTTTTTAAATGTATTTACATTTATCCAATAAAAGTTATTGGCTTAAAATGTGAATGAATCTAATTTTAAGCATAATTTACATTGAAAGGACGATTCACCACATTTTAATGGAGAAAACTCTTTAAATATAATTTTGGCCACTTTAATACATTATATTTGACCAAATAAAATCCTTCTTTAGAATGGGGACATAAAAATTTACTTTGTGTAAATTTTTGGAATTTTTCTGATAAAGCTCATTTTCTAATGAATAATGAAAAATATTGTATTTTATTTCAAAATTGTGTTTTAATATAATTTATTTATATAGTTAGAGTATCTTTCTAATTGGTTTTAAAGTGTAATTAGAATATATTTTTTCCATTTAATTCAATTTTGGTAATTGGAATTAATTTCAATTTGAAATTTGACATAAACAAGTGTCAATCTTTTGATAGTTATTGTTTCTTAAAAACAACCTCATTGTTTTAACAACGAGAATTAATTTTAAATTAATTAATGAAACTTCTATGTTTTAAATTTATAAATATATACATCATTTTTGAATTTAGAATATCAAATAAATCTTAGGCTGATTTTTTAGTATTTTTCCGAAAACTTCAATTTTTGATGAATAGTGAAATCACATAGTAGTAGTTGAAAATACTAGCTTTTTCATTTAAATAAAATTTTAACACTTATGTGAATTGAATTTATAAAATCCAACATACATGTTTGTTATAAAGAAGTAAAATTTGCTTCAAAAAGTTGAAAATAAATTTTGGTGAATAATAACTTTTGACTTTTATTTACCACGGTTAAAGATAATAGGGTAATTTAAGGTAAAAAGAATATTGTAATAATTAAAAATTACATTAACACTTGTACTAACCTTATTCGATGAGTAATAACCGACAAGTTTCATCTTTGGGTCGATTTAGGGACCCCATGGAGCCACTTATGAATGATAATGATACTTTAGATTAATTAACTTAAAGGAAAAAAAGACAAAAGAAAATATCATTTAGTAAATTAATTGTTATAATGGGTTATATAAAATATATTTTAGACTATAAATATTAAATGGAAATATAAAAATATTTCCTACATCATGGTATTTTTTTATAATTTTTATACATCAGATAAATTAAATTATATATGATACAATAATGATGCAGTATTTTCCTCATTAATAAATGATTTAAATAAATAAGATTATAATGATTAACATATTATCCAAAACATGTCAAATTATGATTGGATGATTTTATTTACACCATGAGTCATCTTATCTTCATCTTTAATGAGTTTTTGATCATTAGAAACCTAATATAGTTTTATAATAAAATAATATTTTCAAACTTTCCTAAAGAGACCCTCCTCCCCCTTATAAAAGGACACCACTTCGAACCAATTCCTCACACCTCTCAAGCATTTTTTCTCATCCAAACTCTGACCAATTTTTCTCCCTAAATACCTCTCCTCCTCCTAGAATCCTTAACTTAGGAAGAAGGCACTTCGATAATTCCTTTTGGTTCAAACCAAAGGAAGTTATCCAAATTAAAGGTAACAATTTCCCTTTAGTTTTTTACTTTTATTTTACTTCTCCAACCCCTAAAATCTTTTTATTACTTTATTTTATAACAACACTAGTATCTTAAATATACTAGGATGTTTTAATGAGATGTATTAGAACTAAACTTACACAAAACTCCATCTAATGGGTGAAGAACATAATGTTTGTGTGGATGGAAAACTAATACCTCATGAAACGATAATTGTTCAATTACCTCCTACCGCCTCTCATGGTGGCCATTATGATGGAAATGTATTTATATATTATATATATTATGTTTATTGTTTATTTATGTGTCTTAATTTTCCATTTATATCAAACCTTTATGGTTTCCATTATGGGTAAACGCGAAAATTTCATTTGAGGAAGTGCGGACTACCGCCCCCTCAAAGTGATATGAATCATTAGTACCATATGTGGGACATATAAAGGATGATATTAATGATATTATATATGATATTATATTATAATTATTATATAATTTTGTATCATTATGTTTTAATTCCATTAAAATAAGAAATAGAAATGAAAGTAGCGTTCATGCGCACGTACGACTTACCATCTCCATGAACGGTGCATTTTATTTCTTACCCCCAAATGTTATGTACTATTATAAATACATGTATATAATGGATATATATGATATATATGATATTTAAATCATTAATATAATTGTGTATATAATGAACTTCTGACTATGTGAACAACCTGTAATTCTAAGAAGTCCATTTTTGACTCAAGTACCAAATATCGACAAAATGAACGTTATTAACTTAAATGATTACATAAAGTTTATAACATGGTAATAAGGGATTTAAAATTAATAATAAACTTTAAAAATGTTCTTAAGAAAGTATAAATTAACTTTAGTTTATTATTTAGGAAGAACAGGGAACATACGAGTCAAGTCGGACACGAGGTAAGGGATTTTCTTATCTCACTTTTAATTCAGTGAGATCTCCATTGTTCGCCACTTATTCATTGCATGTGGTGTATTGTGTACTTCAATTAGATATATATTATCATGATTTTAATTATATTCATGGTATTATGTGATTAATTTGGTGGATATTAACTTTTGGTCATATGACTCAGTTGATTACAACGTGGTAAAGGGTTTCATCTCACTTTTTATTCTCGTGAGATTCATGATATATTTGCCACTATTTCATTTTTTGTGGTGTATGTACAGCCAATGATTGTAATATTTTTGTAATATAATTTCATTTATGAGTATTTACATATTCATTGTATGATCCTTATTTCATGTGGCGTATGTTTTGTAAGTTACCAAATCGGTAAGGGAACCTTTCACCCTACTCCTTTTAAAAGACTTCTTTTTGTTCTGTCTTTTAATTTACATATTATTATGTAGGGATATGTTATTTTATATCCTTATTGATGTAAAATTTATGTCCAAGTTATGAGATACCTTTTATATCTCATCAAATCATTTTATTAATTTTAATGTGACATTGTTAGGTTGTCGAATGTTTACATGGGAACTTCTTAACCCAATTTCAATTCTTTGGGTTCAACTTGTACTTATTGAATTTGTCATCCTATGAATATGTGTGAATGAAATATGATGGTTTTAAAATTAATATCCACTTATATTTAATGTATTTATATTTTTCACATATAATTATGTGATTGATTAATCCTTAATTTAAGGATACCATCTTTATATGGGATTTCATCCCAATTTACATTTCCAGTGAGACTTCATTGTTGTTATGAAACAATTCACTATTATATGGTTTATATACTGTCCTTTGAAATATTATATCATGAATCAATTTATTCTCATGATATTATAATGTTATTATTAAAATTTATTCTTCAATTATTTGTATTCAAGCGTCTCTCTTTTTGTTAAAAAACTCTTTAACTAAAATATCGTTTTAAATGTTTTAATGATTTATTCTTCTAAATATTTCTCATTAATGTCCATGTTTTCAAAATGGGTTTTAGGATTTATTTATATGGACATTAATTTTTTCATATGAGAATTCATGTAAAAGCTTCAAAGTGGTATGAGACACTTTGATTCAAAAATCTCTTTTTTAAAAGGTTTTAAAAATGATTTGATTAAACATTGTTTATTTCAATATATTGATTTGATATATTTGAATATGAAAATGTTATCTTTCCTTTATAAATGTGTTATATGTTATTATTATGTTATGGTTATTGGTCATTGTTTACGTATATGGGTGGTTCCATCATAATCCTAGGGCGGGTGAGCCCGAGATAGCTCTCCAATTCATTGGGTAACATGACAGAGTTAAAAGTGATATTTCTCCTAAGAGATTTAGAGAATATACTGTGATGGGTATTCCACGTGTAACTTACTATATAGCTTTGATAGCTACAATGTACGTTTGATATGGATTCCATAATTAACCTTTATGATTTATGATTTGTGTGTGTTATTCATAAATCTTATGATTTCATAAGGTATGTTATGATTGAAAAGTATGGTTTCATTGATTTGTATTTATTTATGGCCTAATGTTTTCCTTACTTATTTTATAACCCTTACTGAGATTTTTATGCTCATCCTATGTTTTTGAAAAGTTATCTACAGAACTTAAATATGAATAGTGTCAAGGATGGGATCAAGGAAAAGTAATTCTATCTAAAATATGGAACTAGACATGTCTCTTTTTAAGAGTTTTTATTTTATGAAAAAAAATAATACTGAATAGTAGTGTCTAAATGTAATATTCAAGTGGTTATGTAATAGTTATGGACTAATTCTCTAAACCTATAAATGTGAAAATATCCTCAATGTGAATTATTCATTTAATTCAATATTATGTAATTTTTAAGGCCGTGTCCTTATAGTTGGTATCAGAGGTCGGTTTAGATACCATGAGAGGTTAGGGTGTAATTTAAGCATAAGTGAAATAACCATAATGGTTAACATAATATAAAAAGTCATAGTTATTTTAGAAGTGATAAATAGTTATTAGATTTTGGGGAAGAAAATTAAAGGTATTAGATAACTATTGAGGATAAATTATGTTATGGTTATTTTTGAGGAATTTGTCTCTTTTTTTTGCAATGATATGAAATTGTATAGTTTTTGAAAAAGTATAATACAAAGACTGTTTGAAAACCCATTGCGTCAGACAAAGCTGCGAGAATCAAACCCACAGCCAAAGTGTGATTGAGATTTATCGCCAACCACTGGACTATGTGAAGTCCCTGGTTAGTATGACTAATTATTTTTAGTTAAATGATTTTATTTATCAATAATATGTTTATTTGGGATTATATGTTTTATCAAATGGACTTTTTTGGTATAGAAAAATGATTTGGTGATTAAGTGATAAATGTTATTTTGGAAGACATTCTCTCTTTTGGGAACACTATATTCTTAAGGAAAACAAAATACGTTGGGATTTAAATTGTGTAGTAATGGTTGAAATATTATTTTGGAAGAATATATATTTTTATTGTGGACATAAGGTGATTTGGGTTATTTATGGAAATGATTAAACAATCACAGGGAATATGTATTTAGGATAATCACACTTCAGTATGAGACCTTAAGAGTAGTCGATGTTTTGGGGATAAATATTAATATTTACTATGGAAGACTACATGATTTAAATCCTTATGAGTTTTGTGTTTAAATATTTGATTTGATTATTTTGATGAATTTTAAGGACAATTGTATATTTAATGGTCTTTCTTGAACTTTGGGTAATTTTGGTTGAATTTTGGAGATTAATAGTAGTACTTCTTTTTATAAAATATTATCCTTTTGGGGATTATCTGATCGCGTACTAACCAATTTTAGTTTTGGTTAATGTATAAAGTTATGGGAAATATATGATTCATATTTTTTGGATAATGTTATTCTATAGAAGTTGATTATAGTGCTTTCTATGTGAAAAAGTCATATTAAATACTTACCATTTAGAGAAAAGATGAGTTTGTTGTAGAATTTTTTTAAAGGATGACACTCTACATGACGAGTAATTATATCTCCATGTGATATTAGTCTTGTTATTAATAAAATTATTCAACTATATTAAAAGTATCTTGAAGCAAAAAAATGTTATAATCTCTATTTTATCATCAGACTTTTACCCAACCACAAATTTATGGTATTATGGTGGTTAACTTTCCGTGATCATGTTCTCTATCACTCTTTATTAATCTATGAGAGTTAGTTTCTCTACCATATCGATGTTTTCATGGAATATTAGTATTTTTTGTCTCAGGTAACCTTTTTACTTCTCTACCTTTATTTTAAAGTGATATTTTTATTGAACCTTGTTCCGATGTGGGACTTTCAATGATGTTTCCATGCCCGATATTAAAATTTTGAGGACGCAATTCCCAAAAGGGGGGAAGGATGTAACATCCCAGATAAATAAGGAATAAGAAAATTTTCATATTTATTAATATTTGTTAATTAAATATTAATTTTACATTAATGGGGATGCTATGTTCGATAGCGTACCCGATACGCAACAACATGTTTCTTTGAAATCTTACGTTGCACACTAATAATATAATATTATTATTTTAAATGGTAGTTAAATCCAAGCCATTTTATTGGAGAGAATGAAAAAAATAACTAAAATATGATTATATATGTTTGTTAAATGTATTATCATTTATCCAATAAATTCTAGAGGCTTAAAATGTGAATGAATCTAATTTTAAGCATAATTTACATTAAAAGGAATATTTACCACCTTTTAATGGAGAACCATATTTAAATATAATTTTGAACACTTTATAATATTCTATTTGACCAAATAAAATCCTTTTTTATAATGGGGACATCAATATTTACTTTGTGAAAATTTTTGGAATTTTTCTGATAAAGTTTATTTTAAAATGAATAGTGAAAAATATTGTATTTTAATACAAAACTATGTTTTAATATAATTTATTTATATGGTAAGATTATATTTTTAAATTGTTTTAAAGTTTAATTAGAATATATTTTTACCATTTAATCCAATTTTGGTCATTGGAATTAATTTCACTTTGAAATTGGACCTAAACAAGTGTCAATATTTTGATAGTTATTGTTTCTTAAAAACACGCTATATGTTTTATCAACAGGAATTAATTTCAAATTAATTAATGAAAATTATATTTTTTTAATTTATAAAAATATAAATCATTTTTTAATTCATAATATCAAATAAATATTAGGATGAATTTTTGGTATTTTTCAAAAAACATCAATTTTGATGAATAGTGAAATTACTTAGTAGTAGTTGAAAAAACTGACTTTTTCATTTAAAGGAAATTTTACCGCTTTTTTGAATTGAGTTTTAAAAATCTGACATACATGGTTGTTATAAATAAGTAAAATTTGGTTCAATAAGATGAAAATAATTTTTGGGAATAGTAACTTTTGAATTTTATTTACCATAGTTAAAGATAATAGGGTAATTCAAGGTAAAAAGAATATTGTAATAATTAAAAATTACCTTAAAACTTGTCCTAACCTTATTGTATGAGTAATTTCCTACCATTTTCTTCTTTGGGTCTATTTTGGGACCTCATGGAGAAACTTATGAATGATAATGACACTTTAGATTAATTAACTTAAAGTAAAGGAAAAAATTACAAAAGCAAATATCATTTAGTAAGTTATTTTTTAGAATGGGTTATATAAATTATATATTCGACTATAAATATTCATTGGGAATATAAAAAGATTTCCTACATCATGGTATTTTTTTTATAATATTTAGACAAGAAATAAATTAAATTATATATGATAAAATAATAATGCAGAATTTACCTCATTAATAAATGATTTAAATAAATAAGATTATAATGACTAAAATATTATCCAAAAAATGTCCAATTATGATTATATGATTTTATTTCGACCATTAGTCATCTTATATTCATCTTTAATGTGTTTTTTATCATTAGAAACAGAATATAGGTTTATAATAAAATAATATTTTCAAACTTTCCTAAAGAGCCCCTATCCCCTTATAAAAGGACACCATTTCTAACCAATTACTCACACATCTCAAGACTTTTTTCTTGTCCAACATCTTCCCAATTAATCTTCATACATCCCTCTACTCCTCTTAGAAGCCTTAGCTTATGCATAAGGCACTCCAAGAATTCCTTTTGGTTCAAACCAATGGAAGTTACCCAAATTAAAGGTAACCGTTTCTCTTAACTTCTTTTCATTTATTTTACTTCTCCAACCCCTAAACTGTTTTTATTCCATTCTTTTATAAAAAAACAATATCTTAAATATACTAGGATGTTTTTATGAGAAGTATTATAACTACAATAATACACAAATCCATCTAATGTGTGAAGAATATAATGTTTTTGTGGATGGAAAACCAATGCCTCACGAAATGATGATTTTTAAATCACCTATTATCACCTCTCATGGTGACCATTATTATAGAACTGTATTTATATATTATATATATTATGTTTATGTTTTATTTATGCCTCTGTATTTTCCATTTATATCATACCTTTATGGTTTCCATTATGGGTAAACGCGATAATTTCATTTGAGGAAGTGCGGACTATCACCCCCTCAAAGTGATATGACTCGTTAAATCCATATATGGGACATATAAAGGATGGAGTTAATGATATTATATATGATATCAAACTGGAATTATAATATATCTATGTATCATTATGTTTTAATTCCATTAAAATAAGAAATATAAATGAAAGTAGCATTCATGCATACGTACGGCTTACCGTCTCCATGAACGGTGCATTTCATTTCTTACCTCCAAATGTTATGTACTATTATAAATACATGTATATACTGGATATACATGATATATATGATATATAAATCATGAATATAATTCTTTATATAATTAAGTTTTGACTATGTGAACAACTTGTAATTGTAAGAAGTCCATTTTTGACTCAAGTACCAAATATCGACAAAACGAAGGTTATTAACTTAAAAGATTACATAATGTTTATAACATGGTAATAAGTGATATAAAAGTAATAATAAACTTGAAAAAGGTTCTTAAGAAAGTAGAAATTAACTTTAGTTTAATATTCATGAATAACAAGGAACAAACGAGTCAAGTCACACACGAGGTAAGGGATTTTCTTATCTCATTTTTAATTCTGTGAGATTTCCATTGTTCGTCACTTATTCATTGAATGTGGTGTATTGTGTACTGCCATTTGATATATGTTATCATGATTATAATTATATTCATGGTATTCTGTGATTCATTTGGTGGATATTAACTTTTGGTCATACGACTCAGTTGATTACAACGTGGTAAAGGGTTTCATCTCACTTATTATTCTCGTGAGATTAATGCTATATCCACCACTATTTCCTTTTGTGTGGTGTATGTACTGCACATTTTTTTACTATTTGTGTAATATATATTAATTTATGAGTATTTACATCTTCATTGTATGATCCCTCTTTTAGGTAGCGTATGTTTTGTAAGTTACCAAATCGGTAAGGGAACCTTTCACCCTCTTCTTTTTAAAAGACTTATTTTTGTTATGTATTTTAAATTACATATTATTATGTAGGGATATGTTATTCTATAACCTTATTGATGTAAACTTTATGTCCAAGTGTTTAGATACCCTTTTTATCTAATCAACTCATTTTCTTAATTTTAATGTGACATTGTTAGGCTATCAAATTTTTACAGGGGAACTTCTTAACCCAATTTCAATTCTTTGGGTTCAACTTGTACTTCTTGAATAAGTAATCCTATGAATATGTGTGAATTACCAATGACTGTTTTACAATTAATATCCACTTATATTGGGTGTATTTATATTTTTCACACATAATTATGTGATTGATTAATCCTTAATTTAAGGATACCATCTTTACAAGGGATTTCAAACCAATTTACATTTCCAGTGAGACTTCATTATTGTTATGCACCAATTAACTATTATATTGTGTATATACTGTCCTTTAACTTATTATATCATGAATAAATTTATTATAATTATATTATAATGTTCTGATTATAATTTATTCTTCAATTATTTTTATTCAAGCGTCTCTCTTTTTGTTAAAAACCCCTTTAACTAAAATATCCTTTTAAATGTTTTAAAGATTTATTCTTCTAAAAATTTCTCATAAATGTACATGTATTAAGAATGGGTTTTAGGATTTATTTATATGGAAATTAATGTTTTAAAATGACAAATCTTTTAAAATCTTCAATGTGGTATGGGATACTTTGATTCAAAAATCTGTTTTTAAATGGTTATGAAAGTGATTTGATAAAACATTGTTTATTTCAATATTTTGATTTGATATATTTGAATGTGGAAATGTTATATTTCTTTTATAAATGTGTTATATGTTATGATTATGTTATGGTTTTTGGTAATTGTTTACATATATGGGTGGTTCCGTGATAAACCTAGGGCGGGTGAGCCCGAGATAGCTCTCCAATGCATTGGGTAACGTGACAGAGGTAAATGTGATGTTTATCCTAAGATATTTATGGAATATGCTATGATGGGTAATCCAAGTGTAACTCCCTACGTAGATGTGATAGCTTCAATGTATGTTTGATATGGATTCCATAATTAACCTTTATTATTTAGGATTTTTGTGTGTTATTCATAAATCTTATGATTTCGTAAGGTTTTTTATGATTAAAAAGTATGGTTTCATTGATTTGTAATTATTGATGGGATAATGTTTTCCTTCCTTATATTATAACCCTTACTAAGCTTTTTATGCTCATCCCAAGTTTTTGAAATGTTTTCCATAGGACATAAAGATGAATATAGTCAAGTACGGGATCATGGAAAAGTAATGCTGTCTAAAATATGGAATTAGACATGTCTCTTTTAAAGAGTTTTTATTTTATGATAAAATTGATACTGAATAGTAGTGTCTACAAGTAATATTCAAGTGGTTATGTAATAGTTATGGCCTAATTCTCTAAAACTCTAAACCTAAAAAGATACTCAACATGAATTATTCATTTAATTCAATATTATGTAATTTTTAAGGCTGTGTCCTTATAGTTAACCCCTCATAAAATAATTAAATAAACATGTTAATCACATTAAATAAATATTATAAGTCAAATAATTTAAATAATTAATAAATATTGTATATAAATCAAAAAAATATAATGTCACCAATTAAATAAGTGTTCAATAATGAGAATACATGCTTAATAATAATAAATAAATTATATACAAAAAATTTGTTAAACTATTCATAAAAAATAACATTTTCAAGAATGAATAAATAAAAAACTAAAACTATGTAACTTAAAAATATTTAGGGAATTTTGGGATTAAAGAACATTATCAAATCACTAACCACATATGAAAATAAAAAAAATGATTATCATGGACCAAAACCCCAATATTTATCTAAATATCTCAATGAATTAGGTGGATTTTTGACCACCTACCCCCACTTGATCTAATTATATTAGGGAGAAAAAAAATTAGTGAAACAACCCTTTTTATATAGTCAATATCCTATGGTATTACTCAATATTTTAATGTCTGTATATAATTCCCTAGGAAAACCTGGAAAAATATAATTGTATTAGGGAGAATCTATGGTTTTATGGTTTGAATGAACAATTTAAATATTTACTTAATGTATAGTAATAAGTTGATGATTTTGGATAATTATTATACCATATATAACATTATTAACTTATAAAATTATTTCCACAATTATCATAGTTTTCTATTATATTAATTGTTTCATACTGAATCATGAAGTAATTTATATATTAATAATGAACATAGAAGTACTATTCCAAGGTCAGAGGCATCAGAAAAGTTATTATTATGATATAATGTTATCATAGGTTGTAATTTAATTTATTATTAATTGTATAAAGGGTTATCCTCGATTATAGGTAGATATCCATTGAAACATTTATGACCTTACATGAGAAACCAATATGAATAGTCGAAATATGATCTTTGGCATATCCCATCAAGGATTCTACACTTGCATTATTTTATGGGATGGTTTGTAGTACTCATGTTACAGAAAATTTATTACATTAGTATCAATTTTACAATATTGTGTAATTTGGTAAGATTAAATAATTTTTTATATATTCCACTTTTCATTAGTGATAAATAACTCAAATATGGGATGAAATTTACTTTCCTATTATAAATGTACATTATAACATATTTTAATTGAGTGTGATTAAATAATTGAATGACGATTCCTGAATGAATACATAATATGTTTCAATATATTTCAACAGTTTACTCAAAAATATTGAAAAATATGTTATATTAAACATATTTTTATGACATTATCCATGTCTTATTCTCATACTTGATATCTTGGAAAAAATTCCACAATTATGAAAACCTATGGTTAATTGAATAACATCAAATTTTTTATTATTTTGATAAATTATAATTATGAATGAAATTCATAATTATAATACCAATAACATAAAAACTATAAGGGTTATTTGAAGAGAATCATGAATATTGAAAATGTATCTATTTTTTTAGAAATAATTTATTCAAGTTTTTGTTAAATTAAATATTTAAATAAATAAAAATGGTTAATTAATTATTTAAATAAAATTATATCCTAATTTGATACAAGGTAATAAAATTAAATTTGTATTATTATGTTGACAACACTATTTAATCATTTATTAATAAAATTATTTATTAATTTTGATTATTATGGATAATATTATATAAATATAAATTTATTTTACCTTCACCTGAGTAATTCCCACAAATTCATGGATAAGGGTAGTCCCTGAAACATCACCTGAGTAAAATGACTGAGGTAGTTTTATAACAATCCTATAATTAAATTTTCATATATGATCACCATGTATATTAATGGAATGAATTATTGTATATTGTTATGATCATTTCATACTCTTTTCACTCCTCTCTATAGTTTTTAATCAACATTGACATCATAAATATTAGTTTAAGGTTATCATATTAACTATAAGTTGTTACAATTTTTTTAATTTATTTATTATTATATATATCACCAACATATTAAAGTTCATGGAAGAATTCATTCCCAATTTATTTTAAATTATAGAATTTGAAGTGAAATGAAATCAATAAATAATTAAAGAAAGTGAAAAGAATTTCTATAATTACTTTATCACCATAAAAGATGAAACAAGAGGAATATTAGGATCTTAACGAGAGTGTTATAAAAACAAATATGAGAGATATGGAAAGGGTAGGATTAAAGGAGAATAAAAAAGGGTATGAGGGATAAAGGGGGATCAAATTTTAATATAAAATGATCTACTTTCCATTATGAAAATTATTCACACACTTTAAATTTTATTTTAAAATAAATCTTCTTCCTTTCTAAAGTATAATCCCACAACCCCCTTATTATAATACCACTTCTTCCAACTCTCTCCTAAAAAAGCCGTATAATCATATTCATATAATCCCGTTTTGTAATATCATACAATTTATTTCTCAAAATCTATCTATGAAATTTTATACTTTTTACCACAAAATTTAATTATATAATGAATTTTATAATAAAAGGATCATTAATTTATAACTATTATTACATTATTTTAATTAAAATCTAATTAAATATCCATAAACCACAATTTAATTATGTTTTAAAAAGATAAAATTCATTGAAACTCAGAAATAAATAATTAAAATTTATTTTTATACCTTAAAATAGATGTAAATTTAAAATAAAAATGGTAATATATGACATAAAGGGTTGACATAAAGATGTAAAAAGTGATGGATATGTAGAGGTGAAGGATAAATATGATACAAGAATATGTACCATTCGTATTTTTAGATTACAATTATCTAAAAAAGGAAAAATGATCACTATAAATTAAAAGAATTTTTAGAGAGAGAGAGATGTGTATTATCCCATTAATTTATAAATTAAACTTCCATTTGGAATGAGTAAATTCCTTACTAAGAAATGTAGTTATACAAAACACATGATCTTATTGGATCATTTTCGATTATTATAAAATATATATTTTCATATTTAAAATTCCATTAAGAATCATAACAATTGATAATATTTCATTTGTAAAATTATCATTAATATTAATATATATTAAGGGTAGTGATAAAGAATAATTTAAAAAGAATAAAAAAGTGGTTACATCAACCAGTAAGATGACACCCTTTTTATCCCATTTATCATATCTTTTGATGGATATGGAATCATAGTATTTTACCTTGACCTATTCATAGATGGGATTTAATAGATGAAATAAAATCAAAATTTTTTATTGGAGGATTTCAAGCATATCGATATCACAACCACACCCATGTTCTCCAAACCACCATAAAAAAGTGTCACAATTTCACACCTTAACCTTAGAGCATAAACTGATGTAGTAAGGGGTAATGTAATTATACCCTAACTATATGAATATTAATATTTTCTTTTAAATAAAATAATTATTATATCTATTCATTTTTCTATATGTAATTTATAAATTATTATATAATTAGTTTGATAAAAATTATATTTTGGTTTATTAAAATATAAATTATATGTTTGGAAAATATATAATTTCAATTAAGTCACTATTTCTGATAAATTCAAAAACAATTTGATAATTTTTTTAATAAAATAGTCTTATTAAATATTGTTTATTTAAATATAAATGACAATATAATTTAATGGATTATAATATAATTTTTTAAGTTTGATAATGTTGTTAGTGTTTTAAAAACAAGTATTTTTTTTATAAATAAGGTTTTTTTAAATAGTAAAAATTAACAAATTTGAAAAATTATTTTGGTAAATTAAATTTTATTAGTTAAATAATCGCATTTAAATTATCCAATGGTAATTATTTTTTGTAATTTTGAGAGACATTCAAATTTTTGGGTAAAAAAATAAATATGGTAGAAATATATATTCAATATTATGACATCGTAATAACCTAAAATATTTTAAATAAATACTATAAGGAGAATACATGATTAAAAATATTTTTTCCTATTTAAAAAAAAATTGATATAATTTTTTTAATTTTATAAAATTTTAATGCATCCTCTAAACCCTATATTATATTTTAAGATTTTAAAATAAATTCATTATGAACATGACTCACTTCCACATCACCAATGGTAATATTTTCACATGCTAAGACATTGGAAGTGTAAAATACTTATAAGAAACCCTCCTTGATAGAAAATATAGGAAAAAACATGATAAGGTTTGTAGATTTTATTATTTTATTATATAGAGTCCAAAAACTATGTTATGAAATTAATAAAAAATTCCCCTTAATTTTTCTATAATTACTGACAAAACCTCCCACTCATATTAATTCAAGAAAATACTAGGAAAGAAATTTACCTTCATATCCATCTAAAAATACTTACTATTGTGTTACCGATATCTTAATAAGCTCCTCCCATGATTTTAGAAGTACCCTCTCAAGGTAAGGGTTCATTTTCCCATTCCACTTCATTCAAGTAGTTCCTTTGTATTTATCCTTTAGAATATCAATTTATTTGGTTTCCATTTGTTTATAAATATAAATTTATTATTAAATATATGTTCTAATAATGGGGTATTATTTTTCCTCTCATTATAATATTATCCTAGGTCGTTATTATGTTGAAGTAATGGATTCTCTTACTCTTCATTTTTCATTCGAGTACTATATTTTTATTAAGACTTTTGACTTTTAATTGTTCATTTGGTAATGAATTTTTACACATTATTTTACTGTAAAAATTGTGAATAAGTAATTATATACCACCGTTCACTCTCATTAAACCCCTACATGAACCATTATATACACCTGTTATGCTACCTAAATGTTCCCATGATTTTTCATTCCAACCAATTATGTTGTGATTACCGATCCCCATTTATACTCAAGGGTATTTAACTAGATGTACCTATACTTGATTTTTTGGGGAATCCCATGTATTAAACTCAAACTTCATAATCATGGGATTATAATTGATATAATATAATCTTATGTTATATGATCTTTGTTGAACACAAATTCATGTACATTATATTATGTTGACAGGTGGGCTCATAATTATATATAACTCTAATGCATTGGGTAATATTTTTTATCTCATGAGATACCATGTATGGTACACATGGGGTTATTCTAAGCACAATGTGTTTTTAGGTCTTGGTTTTTATCCTTAACCTATATTTATGATGTCATGTTTTATATAGTTAGTACATTCTAATGTTGTTCCGGTGATATCATTTTATATAATTTTTCAATGTCCATGTTTATGATTATCACCCCTTTTTCATTACCTTATTCTACCTATTAATTAACGTGTTTAAGTTTCATCATGTTATTCTTTCATTATTCCATTTCTAGGATTTATATATCACCAATTTTATATGTACATGCCTAGGTTATATAGTGTAGTATTATATGTTTTTTTGATTTTAAAGTCATGTTGTAGTGTTTTTAAAATAATTTCATTATGTTCTTGTTACATGATATTGATTATATGCCTCATTTACCAAATATTATTGGCCATAAAATTTTATGGGATTTTATTATGTGTGTATTTAGGTAATAAATCATGTAATAATGTGTCTAAAATAAATGGGTTTTCATAGTTGGTATTTAATTCAAGGTCTAGTTTTTATGGAGTAGGACAAGAAAACCACATTAATAAGTTTGGTGATAAGAATAAAAATAGGAAAACAACTAAATTTTGGTAAAGTATAGAGATAATGGTTTCTATGAAACGAAATCTCTATCAGGATATAATAAGTGGATGTTGGTCTAGAATAGTTGTTATCTGGTGTATGAAAATGAGGCCTTGAGATATACCTGGTTTGATACTCCGAAGTGATATGATTTGGTAAATTTACATGATCTTTGTGAAAATTTATTAAAGGAAAAAAATTCACATAAAATTTTATCTTATAAAATAGACTATGGATAAATTATATTGATACATATAAATTAATTGGTGAAGGAATATGTGTCATTTATGAGATATACCTTCATTGTTAATAGTTTCCCTTTTATATTCTTTATAGTTTAAAATTTCTCATATCAAAGTTTATTATGAATTATTTTATCAAAAATAGAATAAACTAATTAATTATAGTCTTATAATCCATTCATTAACTTTAAATGTTCAATGTGACTATAGTTCTACACAATATTTCATATTAAGCATGTTTAGTAGAACAGTTAAAATACTACATCAAAAAATGGATATTGAGTTATTAGTGAAGATGAAAAAATGGTTAATTTTTCCACCCCAATAATATAGCTCATATACTATCAAAATTGTTGGGTTTAATTTCCTATAAAACTTTATTATTCTCACTTTTTTAGAATTAAATGATATTTTGGGTATGGGTATACTTTCCTTGTATAGAGCCAACATAAATTGTTAAGAGACAGAAATCATCTTTGACATCCTGAATTTACCACTAACTATATAAATGTTCTAGGAGGAGGATGAATATATATTGGAACCATCATCTCAATAATACATATTATTGTGTTATGGGTAATAATATCTATCTCAAATGACTTAGACTATGGAAAATATCATTCATTATTACATCACCATCATAAGGGAGTATCTTAATGGGTTTCCAAAATAATTTCCTAGTCTTCTTAAAAGTTGTGAGGTTGAGTTATTGATCATAATTATACCAATATATTTTACAATATCCAAAACTCCCAAAAGAATGGAAATTATTGAATTTGAAGAGTTGAAGAAAAAATAGTATGATAATATTGATAAAGGGTTTACACAGCCATGTTCTTCACAAGTGGGTGCACTTGTCCTCTTTATCAAGAAGAAGGATGGGTGAATGTTCCTTTAAATTTATTATCATGAGCTAAATATGTTTATGATAAATAAAAATTATCATCTTCCAAATATTGATGACTTCTTTTGATCAGCAATGTAGAACCCAGTACTTCTTTAAGATTAATTTTCATCCATGATATTATCCAGTCAATGTGAAAGCGAATACTCCAAGACTAATTTCATTTAGAATACTTTAACTATGAGTTCATTGCGATGTCATTTAGAATCACTTATTCTCTAACTATATTCCTAAACATAATGGATATAGTGTTTAGGAATTACCATAAACAATTCATGGTTGACTTTATATATGATATTCTTTTCTACTCTAAAAGAGTGGAGGTACTTAAGGAAAATTTTAAGGATATACTGAATACATTAAGAAAATAAAATATGTATTTTTAGTATAGTAAATGAGATTTTTGGATGGATTTGGTAACATTGTTTGGGAATGTTATCAATAATTATAGAATATATATAGATCCTATGAAGAAAGAGGAAATTGAAGGATCACACAAACCAACATTTGTGACGGAGATACGTATTTACCTTGGATTTACTCATTACTATCTTCAATTTTTTAGAATAATATCATGATTTTAAATCCTACTAACCAAGCTAATTAATAAAGGAGTAGATTTTTCTAGACCAATGAATTTGATGAGAGATTTAAAGATTCAGAAGAGAGGCTAATCACTACACTAATGCTCACATTACCCACTAGTGGGGAGGAACATGTAATCTAAATTGATATATCTAGAAATTTGTTGGGTTGTATAATGATTTAAATGAAATATTTATATATTATGCCTCCCAACAGTTAAATATTCATGAGATGTGCTACCCAAACCATAATCTTAAATTTCCTATCGTGATCTTCACATTAAATATTTGGTAACTTTATCTCTATTGTTAGTAGTGTGACATATATAAAAATCATAAAGTCCTTATGAATATATCCACACAAAAGGATCTGAATATACACCAATGAATTTAGTTAGAGAAAATCATTGATTATGATAGTTCATTCCATTACCATCCTAGGAATTTTAGAAAAATTGAATATGCTCTAGTAGAAAAGATCCTATAATGTTATATGTGATTAGGATTGAATGTGATCTAATAATATTGAACATTAAAAGGAAAAGGATGGGAATAATAGATGGATATTCATCATACCTTAATCAAGTATTTTCTCAACCATCCATTCTATAGATGATCACTGAGGCCCAAAAGGATGATGGGGGGGGGGGGTAAAAATAAAGGTAATAAATATTTTGGAGTTAAAATTTTCTAAAGATACATTTATAATTATTATAAATTAGATATGTGTCCCACAAAAACTAGAGCTGAAGAGAGAACTTCTGGATGATGTTCATAGATCATCCATCTTTATTCATCTGTGAAGAACTAATATATATAGATATTTTAATCAAGAATTTTTGTCGGATAACATGAATATGGAGATTGTAAAATTTTAATCTTTATTCTTGGTATGATAAAAAGTCAAGGATGAATGATACAAGTACAAGGATATGATGAGAGAATTTCTCATATCACTATGGATATGGGAAAACATAATAATGGATTTCATTATAGGACTCCCAAGACATCTAAAGTCAACAAATCCATCTAGGTGGTAGTCGACCACTTTAAAAATTCATCACCTTTCATCACCTTAAAGGAATATTCATCTCTTAAAAACCCACTAATATATACATAATTTATGTTTTTATACTACATGGATAGCCAATCTATTTTATTTGATCGAGAGATAAGGTTTATGTTGAGTTTTTAGAGAATCATTTGACAAGGATTTTATATAGAGCTGAGTTTTAGTACCACTTATCACACATAGACAGATCTTTATTATGAGAAAATAGTAAAAACTATAGAGGATATACTAAGATAAGTTTTAATGTATTTGCAAGGATTTTTGGATTATGACCTCCCCCTACCGGACTTCTCATATAAAAAATATCAATTATTATATTCAACTAACACATTATGAGGCTGTATAAGTGAAGAGGTGTCAGAATCCGACATGCTGGGATGATGTTTAAGAGTATAATATTATGGGACTTGACCATATCCATGATATTATAGGGTTATTTGAAACTATTAAACATCATATAAAATTAACACAATGTCAATAGAAAATATATGAGGAAAATAGTCAATGAGACCTGGAGTTTGAGGTTAGAGATAAGTTTTTCCTTTTTATATCACTATATAAGGAAGTCTTAAGGATTGGGAATAATAGAAATATTAGTAATAGATACATTGACCTCTTTGAGATAATTTCTCCCATAATAGCTAAGGATTTTCGACTAACAATCCCACCCAACATTTAAAAAATACATGATGTGTTCCATGTATCTCTCTTGAGAAATTACATACCATACCCATCACATGTACTGAATCCTAAGGTGGTACATTTGGATAATGATTAATCATATGAGGAGATTTTTATGTATATCTTAGAACATATTGATAAATATCGATGAAATAAGATTAATCACCCAGTAAAAGTGCTATTGAGAAACCACAAGTTTGAGAAGGTGACATGAGAACTAGACAAAATGATGAAAAAGAAGTACCTTTATGTGTTTTAGTGAATGAAATGTAAATTTAGGGGTGAATTTTTTGAATATGTGAAGAATTTAATGACTCAAAATTTAATAAATGAAATTCCATTTCTCAATAAATAAATGTATTATTAATAAATGCAGTTATAAAAAACACATCCACTAATTGGTTATTTTAGGAAATTATAAAATGAATCCTTTTAGATTTAAAAGATCATTAAGAAACATAACCAATTAAAATATAACTATATTATTGTGAAAATTAAGATTAATATATATTTTGTGTTCAGGTAATGTCTAATTAACATGCATCGAAGAAGTGATGTCCTTAACTAGTAGGACCATACCCTATAAATACCATTTACTAGAGCTTTCGAGGGAACTGGAATCACTGGGATTTTCCATTAACCAATTCCAAAATATGATTCAATATATGAAACACAAGCAAAACTATTTATGAGTGTATATGAAGTTTAATGAGATCAATAAATAAACAATGTTCTCTAAACCAATTAAATTAAGTGCCTAAATCACAAACCTTACCCTTAGAGAGTATGCTGGTGCAATAATGGTTTATTTATCTAGAGCCTTGTAGAATGATTTTTAAATTTTCTTTTAAATGAAATAATGAATATATTTATCTATTTTTTGTTTAAATTATAAATAATTATATAATGTGTTCAATAAAAATAGTATTATTATACGATGAAATAAAAAGTATAATTTTGAAAAATATGTAATTTCAATTAAGGTACTTTTGTTTGATAAATTAATAAAAATTGAGAATAAATTTTATTTTAATAAATAAATTTATTGAAAAAAATTTATTTAAATATAAATCATAATATATTTTATTAAAGTCTGACATAAATTTTTAAGGGTTAAAAATTTGTTAGTATTGTAAAAAATAGTATTTTTAAGTAAATAAGGATTTTTAAAAAGAGAAAATTCACCTTTTTATAAAATTATTTTGAGAAAAATATTATGATTGAAATAAACATATCCAAATTATTTGATGGTGATTCTTTAATTTTTTTTATAGAAAATAAAATTTTTAGGAAAAACTAAAATATAATATAAATATATGGTCTTTATTATGACATCATAATAGTGAATAAGTGATTTAATAAATACTATAGGGAGATTCCATGATGAATAATATTTTTATCCCTAAAAATAGTGTGTTTATTTTGTAATTTAATTAACTTTATAAAAAATTAATTAATCCTCCAAAACCAATAATAAATTTTATGGTTTTGAAATCAGTTATTTTAGAATATGACTCACTTTCACATCACCAAATCTATTATTTTAATATTTTCATTTCATGGCAATCAAAAATATTTTAAATCACTACTTTTTATAGAATCTTCTGTAAAAACCCATTTTAAGGTTCTAGGTTTTGATTATTTTATTAGATTCTAAAACCTTTGGTTAGAGACTAATAAATAATTCCCCTCTATTTTCCTATAAATATCCACACAAGCTATCACTCCTCTTTACACAAAACCCATTCAGCATGATAGTAATTTCATTATCCCTATATAAATTCCTCCCCACTGTTTTCTCATGATCTCAATATGACCATATTAATCTTTTAGAAGTTCCCTCTCATTGTAAGGGATATTTTTCCTTTTCATTTTTATTAAAGTACTTACTTTGTATTTATACTTTTGGATATAAATTTATTATCATTAATTATGTTTATTATTATTCCCTAATTATCCAATTATATTTTATTAATGGGATTTTATTTTTCATCTCTCATTATAATATTTACCTAATCCATTACTACATTAATGCAAGGGATACTATTCCTATTCCTTTTTATTAAAGTAATTATTTTAAATTAAGCCATTATATTTCCAATTTCTCCTATTTTAAATTTCTTTCACACATTCCATTACATTAATTCTCATTAACATGTAATTATATATTACCTTTCACTCTCATTAAACCCTTCTATGAAACATTATGTACACCTGTTATGCTACCAAATTTATTCTGTGCTTTTAAAAGCCAAACTTTATCATTATTATCACCCTTACCTACTTCCACTCAAGTTTATTCACCAACATATACATATTATTCAGTGATTTTGGACTCCCAGGTTTATAGCCCACAATCCTTAATCATGGTATTAAAAGTGATGAAATACATCCTTATGTTATGTGATCTATGTGGAACGAAAAAAATTATCAACATGATATGATTGTGTTGGGAGGGACTAGAATTATATAGACCAATAATATATTTGGTAATGTTTTTATCTCATTATATACCATGAATAACTCAATAGAGGTTATCTTAAGAACACTATGTTGTTATTTCTTAGTGGTTAAACTTTACTTATGTTTATGATTCGATGTTTTATAGTGTTTAAACATTCTGATGTTTCCTTTGTGTTATCATATTATATCATGCATTGATATTTAGGCTAATCATTATCACCCCTTTTATGTCACCCTGATATTCATCTTGACTCTCATGTATTACTTTAATCATGTATTTATTTTATTATTTCCTTACTAGGCTATATATATCACCCCTTTCTTATGTATTTACCCTTTTAATCTCAGAGATTATAAAAATATGAATATATTTAAAAGAAATGATATAGATTTTTTTAAATAATGTTTTTGTATTCACGCTTGAAGTTTTTGTGTGATGTGTCTAAATACCCAAAGAAACTTGGCCTCAAGATCATCTGGGATTTTATTATGTGTTTCATTATGTAATAAATAATTAAATAATGTGTATAAAAATATGGGTTTTCATAATGCATGTCCTCAAGAAGATGTTTTATGAAAGTTTCACCATGGATAGATGATGTTTAGAGTTCGAAAAATTCTTTGTCCTTTAATTTTTATGTGATGTATATGTTGGAGGAATATGATTAAATTTGGACGTAAATTATGGTAGATAATATTAAATTTTGAGTTCTAAGAGAAAACAATCCACTATTTCTATCGCACTATATCATTGTTTTCCCTTTTTCATTGTGTTTTTGTGTGTTCATCAAGGTTGGTGTTATGGTTTGGAGAATAACATTCGAGTAACCATTGGTAATGTTGGAGAAAAAAAATCATTTCATGGAATTTAATACTATGATGTTTTTAGTGTAAAAATTTATTAATTAATTACATGGTTTTAATGTATATTTGATATAGTTTCTATTGGAAATTGGAAATAATCATGTCATGGTTTAAAAGGGATATAATTATGTGATAACCTTAAGGTTTTATCTTGTGGTTTGAATGAAATTCATGGAAAACATATCACAGGTTTCAATAAAATTCAATGGTTTTCATAAATGTGTTATTTAGTAAAGTAAATAGTTAATTTGATTTAAGGGAGGATCATGGTTTATGATTATCTATTTTTTGATTGAGGTTGATTTTCCAAAACCATGATGTAGTTTAGGGAGTCATAGTATGGTTTGGGTTATCTTATTTTAATAATAAATGTTGACATACATATTCCATTATTTGGATTATTCTTCTTTTAAATGACTCTTGGTGACCAAGAAACTCTTATATGGTTTTTTGTAAGTTACTTGTTTAACTCTTGAGTTCCTTTCCCCAATATATTGATTCTAAATGTATCGTAGTTTCTGTCCACTTGATCATTTCTCTTTTTTTTATATTATTTAATTTTGAGAATCTATTTAAAATGGTTAGATTTTTTTAATTATTATTGATTAATATGGATTTGTGAAATATTTATAGTTTATGAGGATATAGGGATTTAATCATCAACCATTTTCCCTTGGAAATCATGATGATTCAAGAAATAGTTTGTGGAATGTTATTCAGCAACTCTCCTTTTAATAATTTTTATTAATGTGGGATTATCTATATTTTCATTTACTTTTATATATTTATGAGATTTATTAATTATATGAAATTAAATAAACATATTAGGGAATGGGTTTTGTGATATATTTGATATTATTGTTAATTTTTTATGTGATGGAATTTATATGTGAAACTATAGTAGAAATATAGTAGTGATGAGTATATGGTAGTGTGGCATTGATGGTGTGGTTAAGTTATGTGGTTGACATGGTTAGGTTATAAAGGTTAGTTATTCCCTATATATGAATGGGATATAGAAGTACTAAATAAAGTAATGAATAAAAATTGAAATGATATTGGATATCTATTGAATAAATAAATTTACAAATAATGTATTGGTTGAAATTATTTAACATATTATTTAATATATGTAGTAATTATGGAAACCCACCCCTTTTACAAATTTTATTACATTATTATTAAAAATAAAAATCCATTAATATAACACAAGGATGAAAAAATCCAAGTATCTTTACAAGACTATGTTCTTAATTGATAAAACATGGAATCCTTACTTTATATTCCATAATGATGTCTTAAAATAATTTCGATCTTTTAAATATGAATGAGATAACCTAGGTAATACATAAATAAATGGGTTAGATAAGAATCCCAACAAGGGACTAAAAATATTAAGGAAACATAACATGAAAGTCAAAGGTATAACAAAATCTCATAAAATATAAGGATCATGAGTAATTTCATGGAAGAAAATCATAAAGAACATGGTATTATAAGATCATGAAAATATAGTTAATGTGTAAGAAACATAAAACATTATAGAAACATGAGTCAATGTTATCTTCAAACACAATATTCCACAGTAGATGAAGTCCCATAATGTATTAGGTTAACTCCTTAATCCTATAAATGACATCTCATGAGACAAAAAAATTTCCCAATGTATTAGAGAGATACCAAAGAAAACCATTCACAAAATATTCATGATCCATGTGTTCCAAATAAATGAAATCAATCATAGCTAATAACATAATAATTTTCCATGTAAATAAAATGGGTTGAATAATATTTCATCATATCATATTCAGAGAAAATTTAACAATGAAGGAACTTGAGAAATTACCATAATGAACGTATTAACCCATAAATGTATGGGAGAATAAAATATGTATATATATGAGAGGAATATATATGTAATTTAAAATAAATAAATAACACCAAAGTTTATTTTCATGGAAGATTTTTTTAAAAAACATTATATATTAAAATAACATTTTCACTTTGAGAAACATAAAAGGATGTCGTCCTAGATGGAAAGTTATTTTAAAATATTACTTTGAACATTTTGTGATGAAAATATAATTTTAATTTTTAAAAAACTTATTTAAAATATAAAACATTATGAAACCATAAATAAAAAATTATTTTTTCAAAATAACCTTGTAAAATTTTAAAAAAATCATTAAATCAATGAGTGGTCATGATGGTGGAAGAGGTATTTTATGATGAATATTTTAAAAACATGATTCCTTTCACAGGTTTTTAAGAAAATTAAAAAGGTAACTTGTTTAAAAAAAGATATGAATATTAATTTTATTTTTATTAAAAAATAAAATTAAGGTAAAAATTACTTTTATCATTCATAGTAAAACATTTTTTGAAAGCATGGATTTAGAAGAAGACAGATTTTTTTACCGAAGATAGATATAAACTCATATTTTATTAAAAAGAGTTATTTAATAATTTTAAGTAAAAAAAGAAAGGTAAATAGTACTATTAATTGAAAACATTTTGAATATATAGAGGATAAAAAATTAAATTAGTTCATTATATAATGATCAAATAATTTTCTTCAATGTAAATTCACGAATAAGATATCCCAATTAAAATGATATTGGACAATAAATCCTTACTTCATTAGTAAATTTTGATTCATGACTTAAGATTATTGAATAAGATTAATTATAATTTAAAATATCATTATTTTTTTAAGTATTCATGATATTTTTTGAAAAGGTGAAGCATATACACCATTGAAAAAAAATTAGGTTTATAAAAGAACATGTGTCTCAAAGAAGGATATTTGAGATGAAACCCTTATAAAGTTCATATCATTGAGGTGAGAGTTAATAAAATGGTTGATTATGTGTAAAAAATGTAGATCCAAAAATAAATGTGTAAATAAATAACATATACTTAAAATGAAATTTAAAAAATAATTTTGGAATAATATAATCAACGTAGTAGTCCTATAAAACCATGAATGAAAATTGAGTTTTGAAACCCCTTACTTGATGCTTCCCTTTATTTAATCATTTTTTAAAGTAATTTAAAGTGATATTAAACTGGGTATTAAATTATATCTGAATCATATTATTATTTATAATATCATATATGATAATTTTATTACATATTATTACCCAATAGTTAATAATAATTCAATGTTACAATTGTTTCTGCTGTTAATTGGTTTATTTTCTCCTTCCAATTTCATCGTGAAAGACTAGGATGTTGAAAATAGGTTATAGTTAAATTATATATATAATTATATTATTTTATAAAAAAATTAAATTATATATATCTTTATAATCATTATTGAATCAAGTACATGAAGAATGAATCGCAATGCTTTGTGGAGACGCCATGTCATGTCTATGCATAAGCGACATTATTGTTTCCTTAATGGGTGAAATGGTAAGGAAGTAGATTGTATATTAATTTTATAGAATAACTATAATATCACATATATTACATATAAATATGAAATTTATCCTTTATCACATTCCATTCAAACCATTAGTGAAAAATTAATGACATTACATCATGAGGCAGTAGTCCACCGTACACGCAAATGACATTTTCATTTATTCAATGGTTGATAAGTTAATAAGGTAAATGAAAATTTTATTTTATATAATTATTATTATTTCATTAATATAATGTATAAAAATAAAATTAATCAATATTATATTCCACATAAATTATAAGTTAAAAATGAAACACATCGCTTCGCGAGGCGATAGTCTTCCATACACACGAACGAAGTTATCACATTCTCTAAAAAGTGGAATGTATCAATTTATATATGATATTATAATTAAAAAATCATGATTATATCATAAATATAATATATAATAATTTTATATAGCTATGATAATCTGTGATAGAAAACACATTAGTTCATTTCATTTGGCGATAGTCCACCCTACACACAAACACAAATTTCATTTCTTATTTGATGGAGGAGGAGATTATTTTATGTCATCAGATTAACATAAAAAAATAGAAATATATTTAATATAATATGGATAATATATAATCATTTTTAATACTTTTTGAAATAGGTGTAAAGATAAAAAAATAAACTATTTGTTAAGGATGTTACCTCTTTTTTTAGACAACTTCTTTTGGTTTTTACAAAAAACCTTCCTAGGTTGGATTTCATAAAAAACACAGATTATATGTTAAGGGTATAGAAGTAGGTAATTTATTAAGAAAGGAATTTTTTAAATAATGGTTTTTTAAGTGTATAAATAAGAGGAAAGGTGGTTGCCTTTTATAAGAGGGAGATATGATATATTTGGAATTTTTGAAAAGAAAGATTTCCACCCAAAATTTGGTCATGAAAAAAGGCTCCAAAATAGAACATTGTAGAAAATTTGAAGTTATAATGTTTTAATATTTCCATAAAATAGTTATTATACATGTTTTTAGTCATTTTTAACCATTATATTTTTAGTTTAACATCCCAATAAACCCTTTTTACCTTTACTATATTAAATAATTATTTCACAATTTTTTACAATTTATTATGGTAAAAAATTAATTTTATCTTCTATAATAATATAAATTATTCTTGTTCAAAATATGGAATCATTTTTTTAAAATTAAACTAACATAATTGGTAGAAGTAAATTTTTAATTAATCTCACTAGTGTATGGAAAAACGATTTTCCAAATAAAACCATTCAATATATTAAAATGTTTTATATAAAAATTAAATTTAAAATCGATTCCAATAAAATAGAATTTTCATATTGTAATATAATTTGACAATATTAATTTAAAATAAATTTATAATTTAATTTACCATTATAAATAATTTAAATGAAAATGTAATATTCAATAAAAATCATTATTATTTTACTATTCATAAAGAAATAAATATTTTCATAAAACTATAAAAAATTCACTCAAAGAATATTTTGAAATTTATATTTTATAATTTAAGTTTATTTTTTTCAATTTTTTTTATAAAAATGGTAAATATAAATTTTAAATTATGTGTGCAAAGCATGATTAAGTTTCCTTTCAGAAAAATAAATTTTTTCCGAAAACATTTCTTTCTCTTTTAAACGGATTTTATTTTATTTATAATAAATATATATGCGTTGAATTTATTTGGTACATGTGTAAAAATTTAGTTTCATAATTTATTTATTCCTATTCATACCTTCCAATTTAAGGACAAGGTTATAATGGTCATTTTAAAATATTAATATTTTAATAAATAATTATGTTTCATTTAAACCAGGTGCTAAGTGCATCACAACATAACAAAGAGATTGAGTTTATTTAAAAATAAATATATTGTAAATTATCAATGTGTTAAATTATCTTATAATATTGGTGTTTTGTGTCATATACACAATCAAACATGATCATTTTTGTAACGCCCCGACCCTAGTTACCCAGAGTCGGTGCATTAGTACATAACATTGGCATGATCACAAAAGATCAAGTCTCAAAAAACTGATTAGTTTAGTAGCCTTGGAAACACTAGATACATTCATAAAGTTTACATTACATCATTAAGTGAAAAAACTACAATAATATAGTCTTCATAGTCCACACTCATATCCCCTTTATACTATCCATGCAGGTCAGTCCTAAAATATTTCTTCACATCCTGGGAAAAATAAAACATAGATAGGGGTATGCTCAGATGCTCAGTAAGGATAACAATATAGCAGAAGATTTCATAAATAAGCATAAACATTTGAGGCAATGTATAACTAAAACAAAAACCTTTAAAACTTGAACTTCAGAATAATATGGAAAAGATAAAATGAAATAATTCCATTTACTTATTCACATGGATATTCTACTAGTCGAATAATCACATGCAATATCAATAACCAATTTCATAATGATGGAATGCATAATGCCAGACTATCATAACCACGTAGCCAAGGCCTCGTGCCAAGACTACAAATAAGATTGTGTCAAGGCCTCATGCCAGGATAGTAGTTTGTCTCATGAGACCTATCGATGCATCGAGGAGCTATAGTGGGCTCCACCCGTCACTTATTAAGTCCAATTCATTCCTCATATGAATATGTTTAAACATAACATAAACATTCGTATTAAAACAAGCATACGAAATGTCAATAGTTTCTCCATAAACCATGAATGGTATAGAAATAACACATCCATAGTCAAACATATCACAAAAACATCAATATAGTATGGAAGATTTGTATCAAAATAAATAAACTTCAAATAAGCTTAAAATTCATCAAACGATGTTGATATATATGATACCAAACTATTTTAGAGAAATATCTCTTTTGAAATCATTTAAAAGTCACACATTTATAAAGGAAGTAATTTAAAAGAGATTTTTGAATCAAAGTGTCCCATACCACTTTTAAACTTTTGAAAAGAAATATCATTTCAAAAAATTCATGTCCATATAAATAAATCCTTAAAATCATTTTGAAAACATGGACATTAATTAAAAAGATTTAGCAAGATAAATCATTAAAACATTTAAAAAAAGAGTACCTTTCACAAATTCTTAAAATATCCATTTTAAAATCATTTAAAGGTCACAAAATTATAAAATAACACATTTACTTTCAAAATATTTTTATAATACAGTGAGGGAAGCTCTGATGATTTTATAACCGCGGAAAATAGCCGCACCCGTTGTATAAGTTAAAAAAACATTCTTACCTTAATTCTGTCGAAAAGGTTAAAAATGACCTTGTTTAGAAAATGACAGAAAGATTTCTTTATAAACATCATATAAAAAGTAAAACAAGGGTATAAATGAATTTAACTCATATTCTCTAAAATAGTAAAAATGTTTTGAAAAACATTTTTAAGAAACATGGATGTGGATGATAAATAGGTCCCAGTTGATAATTACGTATAAACAACCTCAGATAATGAAGAGATTGTGAAATAAACCCTTACCTTGTACTTTTACTTGGTTTGGGGTAGGTTAACCTCCTGTATAATTGTAAAATAATTGTTATTAAATTATTCAAGAATCATATACATTAATACGATATCATATATGATCTTTTAACATTGCTTTGTTAATAATATCTTAGTATTATCGTCGTTTCGGGTGTTAACTTACTCGTTTTCTTTTATATGTTTTGTTAAATAAGCCATGTTTTTTATGGATAGGTTGTATCTTATTCATATCAAGAGTCATATCAAGTCCTTAAACATTATTTTTAATCATCAAATGAGAATTAGACTTGAATGGATATGATGGGGAATGAATCTCATCGCGTTCCTGGAGATGGTAGTCCGTACGTACGAATGAGCAACAATATCATTATTTTAATTTTAAAATAATATATAATTGGATGGTATATCATATATAAAGAAGAATTATATTGTTATATTTATTATTTAAATGAATTACACATCATTATTATACTCATCCAAATAATAATGTATTGAATAACAATTACACCACGACATGGAGACAATATGCCATACGCACGCACGTATGGTGACATGTCATTCAAAGGATGGATAGAATACTGAATATGGTTGTACCATATTTATAATAACATCATGGTATATATAAGATACTGGAGTTATTATTTTAGAATGGAAATAACAAAATACAGAAGAATTTGAAGAATAAAGGAACTTGAAAAAGGGTGGTGAAAACATTACCTATTCTTTGGGTTCTTCCTTTTGAATTGATCAAAAGGGCTCCATAGGATGGATTTATGATAAAAATAAGGCCTCTATGTTGTAGTGATGGAATTTGAGAGAATAATTGGGCAGGGTTTGTCCAAACCAAAATGCTTTGAAGGTGTGAAGAATTGGTTATAAGTGGTGTCCTTTTATAAGGGGGAGGAGGGGCTCTTTAGGAAAAACTTAACCTATTATTTTATAATAAATTCATATTCAATTTTTAATGGCTACAAAGTGTATTATTAAAAGTATAAGGTGGGTATGGGTCGAAATCCTTTCAACCAATATATTTTAGATAGGTTTGGGTCATTATATTAACCTTATCTTTTAGTTTTAACTCTTAGTTGATTAGTTTGACATTTACCATGTCACTTTGTTTTTTTACTTTTATAGTAAATAAACATACTATATACATCCAAGAGACTCACAAGTGGTCCATTAATGATACAACTATCATGATATAAGTCCTTTGGATGATCCATAGAATTTTAGTAATAGAATATAAATTAATAAAATAATATGTTTCTTAAAAACACTTTTATGTCAATTTTGACACTATTTTGTATTTGATTTTTGTGAAACTCATAACAGCATGATTACTTCGAAAAAACATACTTAAATCAATACTAACATGTCATATTAACTTATAAAAATAGTAAAATTCGTAAAAAGTCTCAAATTACATTTATTTGGATATTTATAATATCAATTATTTTAATATTTCATTAATTAGGTAATTACTGCATCACCATTTTATCATAATGAAATTAAATTATTTAATATCTAAAAATTATAAATAAAATACCATTATTTAGGAAATCTTTTTATATTTCTAATTAATACTTACAATCTAATTTATCTTATGTATAAGCCTATATTAAAAATGTTTTAGTAATTAAACTTTGATTTTAACTCTTTTAACTCTTCTTTGAATTAAATAATAATTTATGTCCTAATCTAATCCAAGTGGACCTAAATGATAAAATTTTATTCCTAAGGTTTTTTTTGGTCGAGATAAACTTGTCCAATATAATTAGGACTTGTTCTAGGGTAATATTAATATCATTTTTACCCTTAATTACCGTATTTACTTTTAACCGTGGTAAATAAAAGTAAAAAGTTACTATTCACCAAAAATTATTTTCATCTCATTGAACCACATTTTACTCCTTGATATTAACCGTGTCTCTCAGATTTTTGAAATTCCACTCACATAAGTGGTAAAATTAAGTTTTATATGAATTTCCAAATTCTTCTAAGAGGTTGGTAAAAGACGGTGAAAAGTTCAATAAAATTTTTATATGCCTAAAATTATTATAAACTGAATCAAATGAACTAAATTGAACTTATATAGGTATTATGTATCTATTTTGACCTAAAATAAATTTAAATAAAATAAATAAATATTTAAATAAAAAGTTGGTTTTAACAAATAACTCGTTGTTTTTCACTATTCATAAAAAATTGAAAGTTTTTAGAAAAGTACCAAAATTTCACCCTAAGATAATTTTGATAATACAAATCCAAAAATTAAGTCTATTTTACCAAATTCGAAACATAAAAGTTTCATTTATTAATTTAAAATTAATTTCCACTGTCAAAACCAAAAAGCTTAATTTTAGGAAATAATAACTATCAAACGTTTTACACTTATTTATGTCCAATTTCAAAGTGAAATTACTTATAATGACCATGATTAGATTAACTGGTAAAAATATAATCTATTTATGCTTCCAAACCATTAAAATTTATAATTTAACAATATAAATTATTTTGATTAAAAAAGTTTTTTTCAGTTAAAACATAGTATTTTTCACTATTCACCCAAATATAAAAGTTATGAGAAAAACACCAAAACATTATTGAAACTAAATTATTATTTCCCAATTCTAAAAAAGAAGTTAATTTTGTCAAATTTAATATATAAAAGTTTCAAATATTGGATTTAAAAAGGTTTCGCCATTAAAAGGCATTAAAATTGAATTTTTTTAAACATACTTCTTTTATCTGAAAAAAATAAATTTGTTCTTAAATCATGTCTTAAAAACTCATAATATGGATTCTAAAAATTATAAGGATAATATAAAATTTAATATTCATTTAATACAATTCATAACCATTTTTGAACGGCTAGTTTGGTAAGTCATGGTGCGCTTGAACTCAGTGTTGCGTACAACACACGCTATTGTATTATTCAAAGAGAAGTATACCATGGAAGCTTGGGGTGTTATATTCTCCCCTACTTTAATAAATTCCATCCTCTAAATTTGAAATTATTTTTCAAAAATAAAAGGTTGAAAATCGAAAATATCATTGTGGGAAAACCCACATCATAAATTGGGTTAATAAAATTTAATATTAATAAGAGGAAAGGGAAATGAAAGGGTCACCACCAAAAAATGATCTCGATTAGGAGAACATTGGTGGAAATTAGAGACATATAATTGGAGGAAAAATATAAATATTTATAGGTAGTGATTGAGGACATCAATCACAATCAAGTGTAAAATTGAGGGCCTTAAATTCATCAATCTATAAAGATTTAAAATACAATCGGTTCAAAAAAACATATAGTATTAGGATAACACATTTTTTTTTGTTTTATGATCCCTTCAATAAAGTATAAGAATTAATTTCTTCATTGAATAAGAGAAGAATAAAAATATATACTTGACAGGTAGAGTCCCATCCTTTAATTAAGTTCTACCACAAACTCATCTTTCACTCTAAAAGATAATAGAACTTAAAAATAATATTCTATTTATCCTATTCATATAGGGTTCAAAAAAAAGGAATTTATAATTATTCTAGTAGAACCATTAAAAAAACTACATTATTCAATCCAGGACATCACGTGGGTCAGTGGTAGGTGATACACCCTTGTCGTCCTTTGGTTGCGGGTTCAAGTCTCGCGGCTTTGCCAGACTCGACGGGTTGCCGCCCGACCTATGGGTTGTCCATTTATGGAAATCCAAAAATAATCTCAAACTATAATTATCCAAAATACTTCTGTCCAAACTCACAGTCCAAAATTTATAAGGAAGGTAAACACAATGAAGATCCTTTTTTCCATGTAATAACATGTGAACACCCTCATCATCTAATCTTTTAAAACAGTGCAACATCTTGAATTACCATAAATCCTTATTGATTACATTAATGATCCCTTATTACTTATAAAATACTGGATATACTCCTTCTATCCAAAAATGTTTTAAACCCCATCAATGATGGAATATACAAGTCATTAATCAGTTTCAAGGTAGTCAAGAATATCCAATATAATTTTTCCAAATCAATCATGTATTATTCAAAAATCACTACCTCAGTATCAAAACCATATTATGGTTTATCTTTCTCTCAACCATATATTTTCCAAAAATTTAACCTGCTATTGAGTCCCTTTTTTTTTGTTCCACACAATCTCAAGTCCTTAATGAAATAGTACTGCAGTACAATCCTTATATACTCCATAATTATTATAACAAGTACATTATTGATACAACACTCAAATGACATAATCAACATAAGAACTCTAATCATTCCTTTCATCCGTGGTAGTATCATAACTTGATTATTATCCCATAGCATCATTTACGGCATAGTATGATGACTAGTACATTGGTTCGCGTAGTGTCCAAACTCCTTACAAATGAAGCATTGTACATTTGAAACCATTTTCTTACCCTTGCAGTCACGTACTTGGTGTCCTTTTCCTCTACACTTATAACATACTCCCATTCTCTTTAAGTATTTTCCAAGGTGATTCGTTCCATAGTTATCACATATGGGAAAATCGTTCTTTACCTTCTTCCCTTTATTTGTCCTTTTCTCTACCATCCTTTCCTTCTCTGGCTTCCTTTCAAAGCCGTAGGACTCTGAGAATTGTTTACTTATCTTATCAACACATGATACTATTTCTTCATATGATGATAATACATGGGAGATAATTTCCCTTCTAAATGCTGGCTTAATACCATGAAAGATATGATCCTTCTTACTCTTTGGATCATACGTATTGTTGGAGTTCACATTCCTTCCACCGGGAGCTATTTCTATACAATAACATAAACTAGGTAAGTTTATGGGTTGTAATGAATAATTCCAAACTTGTAAAATACCAAATGTAAATTGAACAGTTTATGGATATAATCCATAATCATAAAAATGTTTTCTTTGAGGAAGTATATACTCATAAACCCTTCATAATGGTTTTTAAATAAAATGATAATTATCATAAGCATATCCCCCGGGAGTGTCGTAACCAAGAGTGCAGCAAGCCCCATTGTCATGCACTAGTTCCCATTCGAGTCTAGCTCAAAATAGTGTTTTTGGGTTTTACCCCTAGGTACATCTGTGCCAGAGCCGCCTCTACCTGCTCGTATCCAGACATGGATGTATTGCTCGGAAAACTCACAAAATCTCTAAAATACCAAATTCTAGGATGTTCTTCTATACTAATCCACAAATTATATCTTAGGGCTATGTGCTCTAATCAGAGTTTATCTAAATCTAGCTTCCAAGGTTTGTACTAAAATTCCTATGATACCAACTGTAACGCCCCGACCCCAGTTACATAGAGTCGGTGCATTATTACATAACATTGGCATGATCACAAATGATCAAGTATCGAAAGACCGATTAGTTTAGTAGCCTTGGAAACACTAGATACATTCATAAAGTTTACATTAAATCATAAAGTGAAAAAAATACAATAATATAGTCTCCATAGTCCACACTCATATCCCCTTCAGACTATCCCTACAGGTCAGTCATAAAATATTTCTTCACATACTGGGAAAAATAAAAAATAGAAAAAGGTGAGCTCAGATGCTCAGTAAGGATAACAATATAGAGGAAGCTTTCATAAATAAGCATAAACATTTGAGGTAATGTATAACTAAAACAAAAGCTTTTAAAACTTGAACTTCAGAATAATATGGAAAAGATAAAATAAAATAATTCTATAAGGCCCCATCCTTAAACTATACTTAATCTTGAGTTATTACAAGATTACACATTGAGGATCTTTTCAGGTTTAGAGTTTTAGAGAATTGGATCATAAAACAAGCATTACATTCCAAATTTAAACAATGTGGTTACATAAAAGATAGTATTCATTTTCCCCATAAATGGAAACACATTTAAAATAAAACATGGATTCTTTCTTGACACTTCCTTGACACTATCATCACATCAAGTACCTTTCCCTTAACCTGTGAAAATCATTTCAAAAACTTGGGATGAGCATAAAAAGCTCAGTAAGGGTTATAAAAATATGGAAGGGAAACATGAGTTCATATATACATAAGAATGAAATCATACTTTACCCATAAAACATAGGCACTTTAACATACCTCATCAAATATTGAATAAATCATAGAAATCATAAGACATAAAGGTAACTTGAGGCATTCATAACATTTTTATGTAAGGAGTAACCCTCCTGGTTACGTTTGGAATACCCATCACTGTATATTCCCTAAATCTCTTCGGAGAAACCTTAACATTTAACTCTTTCACGTTACCCAATGCATTGGAGAGCTATATCAGGCTCACCCACCCTTATTTTATCACGGAACCACCCATCTTCATAACAATTCCCAAGAACCATAACATAATCGTACCACATAATACATGCATAAAGGAAATATAACATTTCCACATTTCAATCACAAGATATCTATACAACACATTGATATAAAAAAACATTATGGAAACCATTTTCAATACCAAAATAAAAGAAAAGTAAAACATGGTATTTATTTTTCATTTTAAAAAAAAAGTATGACTTGTAGAGGAAGTCGAAACTCAAATAATGGTCATGGTGGCGGAGAACTCATTGTCGCCGCATACGTACGACAAAAAAACATTCCCTTTTGTCGTTTAGTAAAATGATTCGTATAAAAAAGATTCCTTTTGGATATACTTAAAAGTCAAAGGGGTTTATACACCGTATAAAAGAAGGTTGTTTATAAACAAAATATAACTCAATGAAAGGAGATGAAGATGAAGTCCCATACCTCGTATTCGACTTGACTTGATCATTCTTTGATATCCTGAATAATAAACTTGAGTTAAATTATACTTGCTTAAAAACCTTTTTCAAGTTTATTATTCCTTTTATATCATTTATTACCATGTCATGAACACTATGTTATTATTTTAGTTTATAACGGTCGTTTTAACGGTCATTGGTACTTGAGTTAAAAATGAACTTCTTATATTTACAAGTTGTTCACGTAGTCAAATATCCATTATCTCAAGAATGATATTCATGATGTAGATTCCATATATATCATATATGTCTAGTATATAAATGCATTTATAATATTACATAATCATTTAGAGGTAAGAAATGAAATGCACCGTTCATGGAGACGGTAAGCCGTACGTACGCATGAACGCTACTTTCATTTCTATGTCATATTGATGGAATTAAAACTAAATGAGAGATATGTATATTTTAATTCCAGAATTATATTCATCATTTAGATGTAAAATAAATCATATATATCCATTATATATATGTACTTATAATAGTACATTACATTTGGGGATAAGAAATGAAATGCACCGTTCATGGAGACGGTAAGCCTTACGTACGCATGAACGCTACTTTCATTTCTATCTCAAACATTAATGGAATTAAAACATAATGATACATAATAGTATTATAATTCTAGTTTGGTATCATATATAATATCACTAAATCTATCCTTTATACGTACCACATATGGTATTAACGAATCAAATCACTTTGAGGGGGCAGTAGTCCGCACTTCCTAAAATGAAGATATCGTGTTTACCCATAATGGAAACCATAAAGGTATGACATAAATGAAAAATATAGAAGCTTAAGTAAAAAAATAAATATATTATATATCATATATAAATATAGTGACATCTTAATGGCCACCTTTGAAGGTGTTTGAAGAATATTGAACAATCATCATTTCGCGAAGCAGAAATTCGGCATCCACGGAAACAGTATGTTCTTTAACCATTAGATGTAGGTGTGTGTAAGTTTAGATCAAATAATTCTTATAAAAAAATCCTAGTATATTTAAGATAATAGAGTTTTTACAAAATAAATGAATAAAAAGAGTTTAGTGGGTTGGAGAAGCAAAATAAAACAAAAGAACACAAGTGAAGACATTACCTTAAAATCGGGTAACTCTCTTTTATTTGAGCTCAAAGGCTTCCTTGGGAAGACTTATGCCCAAAGTGAGGCTTCTATGAGTAATATAGGAATGTGGAGAGACAAAATGAGCAAGGGTTGGCCGAGCCAAAGGCTTGCGAGGTGTGGGTAAGGAGGTAGAGGTTGGGGCATTTTATAAGAGGAGAGGAGGGGCACTCTTGGAAAGTTACAAAATGTTACTTTATTTTCAAATGATTTTCGGATTTTAAAGGTACAACATTGATGTATTTCGAGGATAAGTTGATAATGGTTCGAAATATACTCATCCAACAGGTCTTTGATAAGTGTAGGTCTTAGATTTTACATTATATTTTTATTTAATTTAAATATTTAAATAATGAGGTAATCGCTGCATCATCATGATGTCATAAATAATTTAATTTATTTGATGTCTAAAAATTATTACAAAAATACTATGATGTAGTAAATCATTTTAGATTTCAAATGAATATTTATTGTCCAAAATATCATTTATGTAGACAAAATTAAAAATGTTTTACTCAGGTGATACATTCATTGTTATATTTAACTTTCTTTAAAAATAAAAAGATAAAAAGTCACTTTCACACAAAAGTGATTCCATGGGGTCCCCAAGTTTGGAAGAAAGAATCCCATGGTCTGCCATGAGACAACCGGTAGAATTAGGACACATGTTGGTGTCATTTTTTATTATTATGATATTATTTTATTATCCTTAACTACCCGATTACTCATTAATCAAGATAATTAAAGATAATTACCGTCGTTACTATTCACAATGTCCAAAAACAAAAGAGTCTTGATTACATAATTTATACCTTATGATTCCAAATATGTAATCCATTTTACCAAATTCCAAACATAGAAATTGCAATAATTTATTTAAAAATAATTCCTGTTGTCAAAAAAATAGTGGGTTTTTTTGAAACAATATCTATGAAAAGATTGGCATTAGTTTATGCCCAAATCCAAGGTGAAATTAATTGTAATGACCACCATTGGATTAAATTGTAAAAATATATTCAGATTACACTTTAAGACCAATGAAAAAGATAATCTAACCATATAATTAAATTAGATGAGAAAGCAGTTTTGATGTAAAATGCAGTATTTTTAACTATTCATTAAAAAATGAACATTGTTAGAAAAATAACAAAAAAAATCCAATGTAAATTTCAATGTCCCAATCATAATTAATATGTTTATTTTGAAAAATAGAGATTATAAAATTGTCAAAAGTTTGATTTAAAAAATGGTTTGCCATCAAAAGGCAGCAAAACAATCTTTTAAAAATATTAGTGTATTCCATGCTTAAGATTGGATTTATTCTCATTTTAAGCCTCTAAAACACTATCTTATTCATAAATAGACAGAGATAAAAATACCTATTATTCATTACTTACTTGGGATGTTACATCCTTCCCCCTTTAGAAAATTGCATCCCCGCAATTTATTTACTTATCGAATAAGTGGGGGTATTTATCCCTCATTGCATTTTCAGATTCCCATGTTGCCTCTTCAATTATGTGGTTTTCCCAAAAATCCTTTACCTGATGATTCACCTTATTCCATAACACCTGCTCCCTGTGGTCAAGAATCTGGACCGGTTGTTCTTCATAAGATAGGTTCTCTTCCAGCTGAACTACCTCTGGACTCAAAACATGAGATGGATCTGGAATGTACTTCCTTAACATTGAAACATGAAAAACATTATGTACCTGAGATAAACTCAGAGGTAAAGCCACTCGGTATGCAACTGATCCAACTCTCTCCAGAATTTCATATGGTCCAATGAACCTTGGACTCATCTTTCCTTTCTTACCAAATCGCATCACACTAATCCATGGTGATACTTTGAGAAAAACATGATCATCTACATCAAAAGAGAGATCCTTTCTCCGGTGGTCTGTATAACTCTTCTGCCTGCTTTGATCTGTTCTCATGTGTTTCTGTATCAGCTGAACTTTTTCTTCCAACTCTTTTACCACTTCTGGTCTCATCAACTTCCTTTCACCCACTTCATCCCATAAAGTTGAAGTTCGACACCTCTTCCCATATAACGCCTCAAATGGTGCCATCTGTATACTGGAATGAAAAATGTTATTATATAAAAACTCAACCAAAGAAAGATGTTGGTCCCAACTTCCCTGTTAATCCATCGAACAAGCACGCAACATATCTTCCAAAGTCTGAATTGTTCGTTCTGATTGCCTATCTGATTGAGGATGAAAAGATGTAATAAAATTTAATTCAGTACCCAACGAATTTTGAGGGCCTTTCCAAAAGTTAGAAGTGAACCTGGGATCACGGTCAGACACACTGGAGAGAGGAACTCCATGTAACCTGACTATCTCTTTAAGATACAAACGGGAAAGTTGATCTAGGGAAAAAGTATCTCGTATAGCAAGGAAATGAACAGATTTAGTCAAGCGATCAACAATAACCCAGATTACATTATTACCTCGAGATTTCTTCGGTAATCCCACAAAAAAGTCCATGGATATATCCTCCCATTTCCACTCTGGCACTGGTAAAGACTGAAGCATCCCTTTCGGTAACTACCGCTCTACTTTAACCTGTTGACATGTTAAACACGTCACAGTAAAATCAGCAATATCTCTTTTCATTCTATCCCACCAGTAATACTCCTGCAGATCTCTGTACATCTTAGTACTGCCAGGATGAACTAAAAACGGAGAACTATGAGCTTCACATAATAACTCTCTCTTCAATTGTGAATCACAAGGCACACACAATCTCTTCCCAAATCTCAAAACACAATCATTATCAATGTTGAATTCAGGCAACTTATCTTTCTGAACCAGCTCTACCTTTTTTTTGCAACTCACTGTCTTGCTTCTGTGCTTGCTTGATTCTGTCTGATAGAGAATATTTCACTGATACCTGAATCAAAACAGAAGGAAATCCTGCACCAACAACTTCTATGCCAAAGTTCATCAAATCCTTAATCAAAGGATCATGTTCCAAATGCACATTGTTAATGAAGCATTACTTTTTCGACTCAAAGCATCCACCACTTTATTTTTTTTCCCGGATGGTAATGAATTGTACAATCATTATCCTTGATTAATTCCAACCATCTCCTCTGTCTCATGTTCAATTCTTTCTAAGTGAATATATACTTTAAACTTTTTTGATCGGTATATATTTCACACTTTACTCCATACAAATTATGCCTCCAAATTTTTTTATCAAAAAAATAGTATATAATTACAAATCATGTGTAGGGTAATTAACTCATGAGTTTTCAACTAACTTGAATCATAAGAAATTACCTGATCATTCTGCATTAGGACATAACCAAGTACTTTCAATGAAGCATCACTATAGATAACAAACTCCCCATTCCTGGAAGGTAGTTCCAAAAATGGGGCATTCACTAATATTCTTTTCAACTCCTGAAAACAATCATCACATTATTTTGTCCAGATAAACTTAACACCCTTCCGAGTTAGCTTAGTCATTGGACTAGATAACCGGGAAAAATTTCTAACAATCCTTCGGTAATAGCCTGCCAAACCAAGGAAGCTACGAATCTTAGTTACATTTTTGGGTCTTGGACATTCTTCCACAACCTTTGTTTTTGCAGGATCAACAGTTATCCCATGTTTAGAAACAATATGACCAAGGAGAGAAATTTCTTCCAACAAAAACTCACACTTACTGAATTTTCCATACAATTTATTTTCTTTCAAGGTTTTCAAAATAACCCTTAAATGTCTTTCATGCTCCTATTTACTTTTAGAAAACACCAAAATATCATCAATGAAAACCTCCATAAACTTATCCAAGAACTCATTGAAAATTCTATTCATTAAGTCCATGAATACAGAAGGTGCATTGGTTAGCCCAAAAGGAATTACTACAAATTCATAATGGCCATATCTTGTACGAAACGCAGTCTTCGGAACATCTGCTTCCTTTACCTTCAGCTGATGGTACCCCGATCTCAGGTCAATATTTGAAAAATACTGAGCTCCCTGGAGCTGATCAAACAAATCATCGATATGAGTCAAAGGATATTTGTTCTTAACAGTGATGTTATTCAAGGCTCTATAATCAATGAAAAATCTCATAGAACCATCTTTCTTTTTGAAAAATAAAACAGGAGCACCCCATGGTGATGTGCAAGGTCGAATGAAACCTTTCTCTAATAAATCTTGCAATTTCTCCTTCAACTCTAAAAGTTCAGTTTGAGCCATTCGATAAGGGGGTTTTGAAATTGTCTTAGAATCAGGAACTAAGTCAACAGTAAATTCAACTTCCCGATCCGGTATAATTCCAGGCAACTCATTAGGAAAAAATCAGGATACTCATTTACCACTAGCACATCATTAATCTGAACAGTTCCTTTATTTTCAACGATGTGTGAAAGGTAACATTCATTTATATCTTTTACAAGTTTCTCAGCATCTTGATATGTTATCAACAGTAAGGGTTCATTCTTGTACGAAAACTAAAAGTCTTTCTGAAAAGAAACTTCTTTAGCTCTATAGTCAATCTTATCATGCTAAATAGAGAGCCAATCCATACCCAGGATAACATCAAACTCTACTAGAGGTAGAACAATTAGGTTTTCAAGTAGGTTCTTTCCACAGATAAGGATAGGAAGATTCTTATAAATTATTTTTTCCTCAACATTTCTCCCAGGTGTTTTCACCACAAGTTCAGGAGTCATTTCTTGAGATGGTATTCCCATTTTACTAGAAAAGGTTTCAGAGATGAAAGAATGTGTAGACCCTGAAACAACCAACACACTAGCATAATTTGAAAAAACAAAGTACCTGATACAACTTCATTTGATGGCCCGACATCTGCTAAAGTAGTTGCAAAGGATTTCACCACCCCTTTCTGCTTGTAGTCTAACTACTTCCCATCACTCAAGCTCTTTGTCGGACACTAGTTTTCATAGTGACCCATCTCATTGCACTTAATACATTTCACTAACTGTAAATCAAATTTGGTATTACCATCACCTTGATCTTTTTCAGTGTAACCACGAGCCTTATGTACCATCTTACCACATCGGTATAACTTTCTGGAATTCAGACGACATTCCCCAACATGCCTTTCACCACATTTATCACAAACTGGAAACTTAGTTTTCTTACCGTCAGACCTTTTTGAAGAATTCTTTCCTTTCTCCTGCCACCTCGGTCTCTTCTTCTGCTGGTTGTTATAAAACACTTGATCATTGGAGCATACCTTGCCAATCGAGTGAACCTTTCTTCATAGGTAGCCACTGAATCTTCCTCTTTCCTCAATTCAAGGAATTGTTTTTCCATCCTAAGTCGAACAGCCTTAGGAAAATTCTTCTCAAGAAACATACCTTTGAATTCATCCCAGTCGAGAGCATCAATCTCATCGGCGTCCCTGATATTTTCAACCATCGACCACCACTGATCTACCTCACACTCCAAACGGTAAATAGAAAGACTAACCTTTTGATTGTATGAACACCCCATGACATCGAAAATCTTCTTCAGTGCTTTAATCCACCCTTCAGCTAGCACAGGGCCAGATGATCCTCTGAATGATGGGGGATGTTGCCTCATGAAATGTTCCACCACTGACATGTTCCTCTGTGGTTGATCTGGCTGATCTCGTGCATGGATACCGCCACCATTTATCGCCTGAGTCAACTACACAATTACTGCAACAAACTATTCAGTTCCAATTCCGACCATCTCAGGATGCTGATTCGGAAGGTTATTTCCATCTTTATTCCTTCCTAGTACTGCTTCCCTATTTCCTCTATGGAAAACCATTCTGAACAAACATGTCTTAGAAAAAGAAACATGGTAATATTCAAATTCTATATCATTTCAATTTGACCATAAAAAAATATTTTTGGATAATCATTTAATAGAATTATAACTCCTAAATTTATCTAAACTGACCTCTGATACCAACTATAAGGCCCCAGCCTTAAACCTTACTTAATCTTGAGTTATTACAAGATTAGACATTGAGGATCTTTTTAGGTTTATAATTTTAGAGAATTAGATCATAAAACATTCATTACATTCCACATTTAAACAAAGGAGTTACATAAAAGATAGTATTCATTCTTCCCATCAATGGAAACATATTTAAAATAAAACATGGATTCTTTCTTGACACTTCCTTGACACTATCATCACATCATGTACCTTTCCCTTGACCTGTGAAAATCATTTCAAAAACTGGGTATGATCATAAAAAGCTCAGTAAGGGTTATAAAAATATGGAAAGGAAACATGAGTTCATATATACATAAGTATGAAATCATACTTTACCCATAAAACATACGCACTTTAAAATAACTCATCAAATCATGAATAAATCATATAAATCATAAGAGATAAAGGTAACTTGAGGCATTCATAACATTCTTACGTAAGGAGTAACCCTCCTGGTTACGTTTGGAATACCCATCACAGTATATTACCTAAATCTCTTCAGAGAAACCTTAACGTTTAACTCCTTCGCGTAACCCAATGCATTGGAGAGCTATATCGGGATCACCCGCCCTTAGTTTATCATGGAACCACCCGTCTTCATAACAATTCCCAAGAACCATAACATAATCGTACCACATAATACATGCATAAAGGAAAGATAACATTTCCACATTTCAATCACAAGATATCAATACAACACATTGATATAAAAAAATTATGAAAACCATTTTCAGTACCAAAATAAAAGAAGTAAAACATGGTATTTATTTTTCATTTTAAAAAAGTATGGATTGTAGAGGAAGCCGAAACTCAAATAATGGTCACAACGGCAGAGAAGTCATTGTCGCCACATACGTAAGACAAAAAAACATTCCCTTTTGTCATTTAGTAAAACACTTCATATAAAAAAGATTCCTTTTGGATAAACGTAAAAGTCAAAGGGGTCTATACACCGTATAAAAGAAGGTTGTGTATAAAGAAAAATATGCCTCAATGAAAGGAGATTGAGACGAAGTCCCACACCTCGTATCTGACTTGACTTGATCATTCTTTAATCTCCTGAATAATAAACTTGAGTTAATTTCTACTTGCTTATAAACCTTTTTGAAGTTCATTATTCCTTTAATATCATTTATTACCATGTCATGAACACTATGTTATTATTTAAGTTTATAACGGTCATTTTAACGATCATTAGTACTTGAGTCAAAAATGAACTTCTTATATTTAAAAGTTGTTCACGTAGTCAAATATCCATTATCTCAAAAATGATATTCATGATGTAGATTCCATATATATCATATATATACAGTATATACAGGCATTTATAATATTATATAATCATTTAGAGGTAAGAAATGAAATGCACCGTTCATGGAGACGGTAAGCCATACGTACGCATGAACGCTACTTTCATTTCTTTGTCATATTAATGGAATTAAAACTAAATGAGAGATATGTATATTTTAATTCCAGAATTATATTTATCATTTAGATGTAACATAAATCATATATATCCATTATATATATGTACTTATAATAGTACATTACATTTGGGGATAAAAATGAAATGCACCGTTCATGGAGACGGTAAGCCGTACGTACACATGAACGCTACTTTCATTTCTATCTCAAACTTTAATGGAATTAAAACATAATGATACATAATAGTATTATAATTCCAGTATGGTATCATATATAATATCATTAAATCTATCCTTTATACGCACCACATATGGTATTAACGAATCAAATCACGTTGAGGGGGCGGTAGTCCGCACTTCTTAAAATGAAGATATCGTGTTTACCCATAATGGAAACCATAAAGGCATGCCATAAATGAAAAATACAGAAGCTTAAGTAAAACATAAACATATTATATATCATATATAAATATATTGACATCTTAATGGCCACCTTTTAAGGTGTTTGATTAATATTGAACAATCATCATTTCGTGAAGTAGATATTCGCCATCCACAGAAACAGTATGTTTTTTAACCATTAGATGTAGGTGTGTGTATGTATAGATCGAATTATTATTATAAAAACATCATAGTATATTGAATATACTGGATTTGTTACAAAATAAATGAATGAAAAGAGTTTAGGGGGTCGGAGAAGGAAAATAAAACAAAAGAACACAAGTGAAGAGATTTCCTTAAAATCGGGTAACTCTCTTTGATTTGAGCTAAAAATCTTCCTTGGGAAGACTTCATCCCAAAGTGAGGATTCTAGGAGTAATATAGGGATGTGGAGAGACAAAATGTGCATGGTTTGGCCAAGCCAAAGGCTTGAGAGGTGTGGGTAAGGAGGTAGAGGTGGGGGCCTTTTATAAGAGGAGAGGAGAGGCACTCTTGGAAAGTTACGAAATGTTAATTTATTTTCCAATGGTTTTCAGATTTTAAAGGTCCCAAATTGATGTATTTCGAGGATAAGGTGATAAGGGTTCGAAATATACTCATCCAATAGGTCTTTGACAAGTTTAGTTCTTAGATTTTACATTATCTTTTTATTTTATTTAAATCATTAAATAATGAGGTAATCGTTGGATCATCATGATGTCATAAATAATTTAATTTATTTAAGGTATAAAAATTATGAAAAAAATACAGTTATGTAGGAAATTTTTTTAGATTTAAAATGAATATTTATAGTCCAAAATATCATTTATGTAGACAAAATTAAAAATGTTTTACTCAGGTGATACATTCTTTGTTATATTTAACTTTCTTTAAAAATAAAAAGATAAAAAGTCACTTTCACACAAAAGTGATTCCATGGGGTCCCCAAGTTTGGCACAAGGCATCCCATGGTCGGCCATGAGACAACCAGTAGCATTAGTACACATGTTGGTGTCATTTTTTATTATTATGATATTATTTTATTATCCTTAACTACCCGATTACTCATTAATCAAGATAATTAGAGATAATTACCGTCGTTACTATTCATAATGTCCAAAAACAAGAGTCTTGATTACATAATTTGGACCTTATGATTCCAAATATGTAATAAATTTTACCAAATTCCAAACACAAAAATTGCAATAATTTATTTAAAAATAATTACTGTTGTCAAAACAAATAGCGGGTTTTTTTAAACAATATCTATGAAAAGTTTGGCATTAGTTTATGCCCAAATCCAAAGTAAAATTAATCTTAATGACCACCATTGGATTAAATGGTAAAAATATAATCATATTAAACTTAAGACCAATTAAAAAGATAATATAACAATATAAATAAATTAGATGAAAAAGAAGTTTTGATATAAAATGCAGTATTTTCACTATTCATTAAAAAATGAACATTATCAGAAAAATACCAAAAATTTATCCAATATAAATTTAAATGTCCCAATCATAAAGAATATGTTTATTTTTACAAATAGAGATTATAAAATTGTCAAATGTTTGATTTAAGAAATGGTTTGCCATCAAAAGGCAGTAAAACAATCTTTTAAAAATATTAGTGTATTCCATGCTTAAGATTGGATTTATTCTCATTTTAAGCCTCTAAAACACTATCTAATTAATAAATAGACATAGATAAAAATATATATTATTCATTACTTACTTGGGATATTACAAATTCCATTTAATTTTTCACATTGATATCCTACTAGTCGAATAATCACATGCAATATCAATAACCACTTTTATAATGATGGAATGCATAATGTCAGACTATCATAACCACGTATCCAAGGCCTAATGCCATGATTAAAAATAAGATTCTTTCAAGGCCTCGTGCCAAGACACTGGTTTGTCTCATGAGACCTACGGATGCATCGAGGAGCTATAACGGGCTCCACCTGTCAGTTATTAAGTCCAATGCATTCCTCATATGAACATGTTTAAACATAACATAAACATTCGTATTAAAACTAGCATACGAAATGTCAATACTTTCTCTAAAAACCATGAATGATATAAAAATAACACACCGACAGTCAAACATATCATGAAACCATAAATACAATATGGAAGTTTTGTATAATAATAAATCAACTTCAAATAAGCTTAAAATCCATAAAATAATGTTGAAATAGATGAAATCAAAACTATTTTATAGAAATATCTCTTTTTTAAATCATTTAAAAGTCACACATTTATAGAGGAAGTAATTTAAAATAGATTTTTGAATCAAAGTGTCCCATAACACTTTGAAACTTTTGAAAAGAAATATCATTTCAAAACATTAATGTCCATATATATAAATCCTTAAAATCATTTTGAAAACATGGAAATTAATTAAAATGATTTAGAAAGATAAATCTTTAAAACATTAAAAAAAAGAGTCCCTTTCACAAATTCTTAAAATATTCATTTTAAAATCATTTAAAGGTCACATAATTATAAAATAAAACATTTACTTTAAAAATATTCTTATAAGATTGAATGTGAAGCTTCGATGATTTTATAATGGTGGAAAATAGCCGCAACCGTTGTATAAGTTAAAAAAACATTCTTATCTTAATTCTATCGAAAAGGTTAAAAATGTCCTTGTTTGAAAAATGACAGAAATATTACTTTATAAAAATCATATAAAAAGTCAAACAAGGGTATAAATGACTTTAACTCATATTCTATAAAATAGTAAGAATGTTTTGAAAAACATTTTAATGAAACATGAATGTGGATGATAAAGAGGTCCCAGTAGATAATTACGTATAAACAACCTCGGATAATGAAGAGATTGTAAAATAAACCCTTACCTTGTAATTTTCCTTGGTTTGGGGTAGGTTACCCTCCTGTATAATGGTGAAATAATTTTTATTAAATTATTCACCTATCATATACATTAATATGATATCATATACGATCTTTTAACATTTCTTAGTTAATAATATCTTAGCATTATCGTCATTTTGGGTGTTAACTTAATCGTTTTCTTTAATATGTTTTGTTACATAAGTCGTGTTTTTTATGAATAGGTTGTATCTTATTCATATCCAGAATGATATCAAGTCCTTAAACATTATTTTTAATCATCAAATGATAATTATACTTGAATGGATATGATGGGGAATGAATCTCATTGTGTTCATGGAGATGGTAGTCCGTACGCACGCACGAGCGACAATATCATTCTTTTGATATTAAATTAATATATAATTGGATAATATATCATATATAAAATGTCATTATAATGTTATATTTATTATTTACATGAATTACACATCATTATTATACCCATCCAAATAATAATGTATTGAATAACAATTACACCACGACGTGGAGACGGTAGGCCGTACGTACGAACGTATGGTGACATGTCATTCAATGGATGGATAGAATACTGAATATGGTTGTACCATATTTATAATAACATAAAAATATATAGAAGATACTGAAGTTATTATTTTATAATGGAAATAACAAATAAATAAGAAGTTGAAGAAGAAAGGAACTTGAAAAAGGGTGGTGAAAACATTACATCTTCTTCGAGTTCTTCCTTTTGATTTGATCAAAAGGGATCCTTAGGATGGATTTCTGATCAAACTACGGCCTCTAGGTTGTATTGAGGGAAGTTTAGAGAATAATTATTTAGGGGTTTTCCGAACCAAAAGGCTTTGAATGTGTGAATAATTGGTTATAAGTGGCATCCTTTTATAAGGGGAGGATGGGCTCCTTAGAAAAAACTTAAATTATTATTTTATAATAAATTAATATTCGGTTTATAATGGAACCAAAGTGTATTATTAAAAGTATAAGGTGGGTATGGATCTAAAACCTTTCAACCAATATATTTTAGACTGGTTTGGGTCATTATATTAACCTTATCTTTTAGTTTTAACTCTTAGTTAATTAGTTTGACATTTACCATGTCACATTGTATTTTTATATTTTATAGTTAATAAACATACTATATACATCCAAGATACCCCCAAGTAGTATATAAATGAAAAAATATAATTATATAAGTCCTTTTTCCGAACCATAGATTTTTAGTAATAGAATATCAATTAATAATATAATATTTTTTTAAAACTCTTTTATGTCAATTTTGACACTATTCGGTATTTGATTTTTTGTGAAACCTATAACAGCATTATTACTTAGAAAAAAAATAATTAAATCATTACTAACATGTAATATTAACCTATAAAATTAGTGAAATTCATAAAAAGTCTCAAATTACATTTATTTGGATATTTATAATATCAATTATTTTAATATTTCGTTTATTAGGTAATTACTGCATCACCATTGTGTCATAAATAAATTAAATTATTTAATGTATAAAAATTATAAATAAAATACCATTATGTAGTAAATCTTTTTAGATTTCTAATGAATATTTAGAATATAATTTATATTATTTATAACCATGTATTAAAAATGTTTTAGTAATTAAACTTTGATTTTGACTCTTTTAACTCTTCTTTGAATTAAATAATAATTAATGTCCTAATCTAATACAAGTGGACCTAAATGATAATATTTTATTCCTAAGGTGGTTTTTGGTCGATATAAACTTGTATAATAGAATTAGGATATGTGTTAGGGTAATATTAATATCATTTTTACCCTTAATTACCCTATTTACTTTTAACCATGCTAAATAAAAGTAAAAAGTTCTATTCACCAAAAATTATTTTCATCGCATTGAACCACATTTTACTCCTTGATATTAACCATGTCTCTAAAATTTTCTAAATTCCACTCATAGAAGTGGTAAAATTATGTTTTATGTGAATTTCCAAATTCTTCTAGGAGGTGGGTAAAAGACGGTGAAATGTTTAATAAAATTTTTATATGCCTAAAATTATTTTAAACTGAATCCAATGAATTACACTGAACATATATAGGTATTAATTATATTTTTTGACCTAAAATAAATTTAAATAAAATAAATAATTATTTAAATAAAAAGTTGGTTTTAACCAATAACTCAGTGTCTTCACTATTCATCAACAATCGGATGTTTTTAGAAAAGTACCAAAATATCACCCTAAGCTAATTTTGATATTCCGAATCCAAAAATAAAGTCTATTTTACCAAATTAATAACATAAAAGTTTCATTTATTAATTTAAAATTAATTTCCGCGGTCAAAACCAAAAGGCGTATTTTTAAGAAATAATAACTATCAAAAGTTTGGCACTTGTTTATGTCCAATTTCAATGTGAAATTACTTAAAATGACCATCATTGGATTAAATGGTAAAAATATAATGTATTTATACTTCTAAACCATTAAAATGTATAATTTAACAATATAAATTATTTTGATTAAAAAAGTTGTTTTCAGTTAAAATATAGTATTTTTCACTATTCACCCAAATTTGAATGTTATAAGAAAAACACCAAAACTTTATTGAAACTAAATTATTATGTCCCGATTCTAAAAAATAAGTTAATTTTGTCAAATTGAATATATAAAAGTTTCAAATATTGGATTTAAAAATGATTCGACGTTAAAAGGCGGTAAAATTGAATTTTTTGAAAAATACTTCTTTTATTTGAAAAAAATAAATATGTTCTTCAATTATGCCTTAGAAACTCATAATATGGGTTTTAAAAATTATATGGATAATATAAATTTTGAAATTCAGTTAATAATATTCATAACCGCTTTTGAACGGCTAGTTTGGTAAGTCTTGGTGCGCTTGAACTCAATGTTGCGTACAACACACGTAATTGTATTATTCCAAGAGAAGCGTACCGTGGAAGCTTGGGGTGTTACAATCCTTGTTTTAAAGTATTTTTTTCATTATAACCCCTTAAATAAATTTAATCCTCCAAATTTAATCTTTATATCGGTAATCAGGGGTTTGAAATTGGAAAATACCTTTTTTAGAAACCCACATTGAAAAAATGGTTAATAAAACATTATATTGATAAGATATAAATTGATGTATTATTTTTTACCTATAATAATACATTATTATCTTCCTATGTAGGATAAAATTATAGGGAAATGAAAACATAAACATCGAAGAGGATACCAATGCTTAAGTATCAATAATGAATTATAGAGATCATTGATCATAATAAAGTGATTGATATTGAGAAACTATAAAACTAAAAAACCAAAATCTATAATGAATTAAAATGAAATAAATTCATTGGATATGATGGAAATAGTGTGACATTTTTGTATCAAGATCCCTTTCTTAAAGTTGATGGATTAATTTCCTAACAAGATAGTGAACACCAAAAAATATAATATCTTGATATCCTTTATGTTAATAAACACAATTTCATCTTTTCATTGTGCTTTGATAAATTTCAAATTTACCTATTACTCTAAGGAAATGAGTATCCTATAAGAATTTTTAATGACTAAATCACTAAAATTAACTTCTAATAGATAATATGATCCATAAAATAGTAACATTATATAACACCAATCATTATTAAAACTAAAACATTTAGAAAAAGGAAAGATAATAAAAAAATGAATATGAATATATTAATCTACACAATTTAAAAATTAAATTAAAGGTTTTAAAAAAATCATTTCTTAAATAAATAACCATATACCCAAAATAGCTTAAATAACCTCAAAATGGAAAAAGGTTTGAACCTCAAAAGTAATATCGTACCCTTTCAACATACATATCAAAAAACATTTTATCATTCTTCCAAAACAATCCTTTAAATTATAAAAAATGGCTATATATATTTCATCCTAATAAAATATCTATAGAAATACCATTATTCATCCCAAAATCAAATAACATGATCCTATAATATGTTTCTAAAAATAAAATTAATATTTTACTATAAAATCATCTTAAAAAACAACATTACACTAACTAGTACATCTCATAGTATAGTAGAAGGTGAAGAACTCTTATCACCCTTTGATTTTTGGTTCAAACCCTAGAGACTTTCCATATGTGATGGGTTTTCACCCAATAAATATGACTTCATTTTTTTAAAAGTATGGAAAAATAATTTGATGATCACATTCATAATTTTCAATGATCCTATAAAATTCTCAGTAATTTTACGACTATCCATAAAAATAATATTAGTCATTAAATAAATTTTTTTATAACCAATAAGGTGTTCAATACAGCTCATTATTTTCCAAATTAACAACTAATTACCTTAAAATTAAGTAAATCTATAAGATTAAATTTTCCCCAATTATGTGTTTTTTCATAGAATATAACCATTAAATTAAATCACCATCATATTCCATTTAATATATTTTTGAAAAAAATTAATTCAAAAATTCTTCATTACAATACACATATATATATATACCATGATTCAAATAATTCTTGAATTCTAGTAAATAAATATTTTAATCATTCCAATTAATTATTAAACCATTAACTGAGATTCATTATCTTATTCCTTAATACCTAATTACTTTTATATGTTATTTATAGTATCTCCATCATCATCATTAAAACCATTACTTGTAAAAAAATTTGGGTTATCTTCTTGAGGTTTCCACCTAGGAAATAGAGTTTCATAATTCCCATTCTTTACACATTTATAACATTCAACCATTAATGATGACTTAGGTAAACCATTATTTTGGTCCATTAAATTAACATACCTTTTCATTTTTACTAAATAATTACTTAATTTGTGTGTCTCTTATCTACCTAAAAAACTTATCCCAATTCAATTGAAACATTTCTTTGAGTAATTTTTCACACATTCTTGATATAGAAATCTTAATATTCATTTCTCCATGTTCTCCAACACCCAAACTATTTGGAAAATCTGTCCTTATATTCTATTATGAGTACGATATTTGGTTAAGGTGCAAGTTGTTAATCATATATCTTGATTACTGATTAGGCATAATTACACCATAATTTTAATCATTAAACCATCATTTAAATCTAAGAAAACATATGTTTAATGTAGTTTATTAATGATCATCATCTATTCAAATCCATCATGATGTTTCATAAATAGTTTTTGAATTTGCAATGAATTTCCCGTAGGAGTGTCTAACTAGGTGTGAAGTGACACCCATTTTCAATAACCTAGAAATTCTTATTTCAAGATATACACAAACCTTTTAGAGTTATTAAAACTAGCTAAACCTGTTCTAGACTCACTTATAGTTTTAGTCTCTAAACAAAAATGTAACATCTGAAGACCACTCACTATATACATCACCAAGATACTAAATCATTTTCTATAAATAGTTTTTTTATCAGGCTTATCAATAGGGTTATTATTAATTTTTAATCATACTAGATCCTAAGGTTTACTAAATATTTCCTCTAATACCAACTATGGTGACCTATTCCTTTTACAAATTTTATTACATGATTATTAAAAATAAATATCCACTAATACCACACAAGGATTATAAATACCTATTATCTTTTGAGGAATAAGTTATTAATATATAAAACATGGAATAATTAATTTATTTTTCATAATGAGCTTCTAAAATCCATTCAAGATCCAAAATCTGTATTAGATAACCTTCAGAATACCTAAAGAAAGGAGTGAGTTAGGTATCACAGAAAGGGAATAAACCTATTAAGGAAACATAACATGTTATTTAATGTTATTTCATTATATATTAAAAGATAATGCTCAAGAGTAATTTAATGGAATCATATCCTGAATAACATGGTATCATAATTTCAGGGAAAAATTGGAAATTTAGAAAAAAATATAACATGAAATAAACAAGAGTCAAGGATAACTTTCTAGATAATATCACATGGTGGAAAACACCTCATAATGGATTAGGTTCACTCCCTAATCCCATACATGATGTCTCATGAGACAAAACCATTACCCATTTCATTGAAGCACTATCTAGGTTCAACTATCATAATATGTTCACGATCTATGTGTTCCACACAAAGGAAATAAATAATAAGGGATAACATAAGAATTTCCAATGGAATGAATACATGTTTAATAATATTGCTTCATATCACATTGAATAAAAATTCTATAATGAAAGAATTTCAGAAATGATTATAAGGTATGTATTACCCCATCAAAGGGAGAATAAACTAGGTTTATATGTGTGAGACATATATAATATTTTATAATAAATATATGACATCAATGGTGAATTTAGTTAATAAAAATAATTATTAAAAAAACATTCATGATGAAAATTACCTTTTCACATTGAGTAATATCAAAGGATATTCATCTTAAATGGAAAATGATTTTAAAGGATCAATTTGAACATTTATCGAGGAAAATATCATTTCCATTTTAAAAAAAATTATTTTAAAACCTTAAAATCCCTAAAAAATTAAATATTCTTATTGAACATAACATTTTAAACATAAAAAGGTTTCATTAAAACATTAATCTTTCAAAAAAGTATAAGATTTACATTCATGTGAAGCAGATAAAATAAATAATTATTTCATTCAAATTTTTATTAAAAAACTAAAAAAATACCTTGTTTGAAAAATGATAGGAACAATAATTTTAAATTATTTTATGAAAATCTAATTAAGGGTAAAAATTACTTCAAAAAATCATAATAAAATATTTTTGAAAACATTTTTAGAAAATATGTATTTGGAATAAGAAAAATTTTTTATCAAAGAGAGAAACGAAGTAATATTTTTTAAAAAACATTTTATCAATAATTTTAAGTATCAAAGAGAGATAAATGGTACCATTAAATGAAAAATTCATTAAAAACTATAGGATAAAAAAATTAAAGGGGTTTATTAGACAATGATCAAAGATTTTACATTAATGGAAATTCAAGCATAAGAAATCATGATTAAAATGAGATTGAGACATAATAACATACCACTTTGATAACTTTTGAATCATTAATTAATTTGAATGATGTAGATGAATTAAAACTTAAACTACAATTATATAGGAAGTATTTGTGATATTTTATGTGAGGGGTAGTTATATGCACCATTAAAATAAATTTGGTTAAAAAATTATATGTGTCTCAACGAAAGATGTTTGATATAAAACCCTTACAATCATTGTATCATTGAGGATAGAGTTTATCAATAGGCTTATTATGTATAAAAAATGTATATCCACACACATAAAACTGTAAATTATAAAAAAATAAAAAATATATATTTCATATATAATTTAATAATTAAATAATCAATGAAGTTGTCAAATAACCCAATGAATAGAAATTGAGTTAAAAAAAACCCATTAACTCGCTCTTCTCATTAGTCGATGATTACTAGAACTACATTATAGTGATTTTAAAAATTATATTAATTTATAAAATAAGAATATTATAATTTATAATATCATATATGATCTTTTTATGACATCTTATTACCCATTCATTAATAATCCTTCATTATCGCAGTCATTTCACGTGTTAAATGCCTTGTTGTCTCCTACTTTTTTCATCATGAAAGATACAGATCCTGAATATTGGATATAGTTACATTATATATTGAATTATATTACTTCTATAAAATTATATTTTATTCATTATATATATCCTTATAATAATTATTTAATTTTGATCATGGAGAATGAATCACATCACTTTATGGATGTGGTTGATCGTACGTACACATGAGCGTCGTTATAATTTCCTTATTGAGGGAAAGTGTAAGAAATTTGATTGTATATTAATTTTAAATTATCAATATAATTTCATATATATAAAATATAATCATTAAATATATCCTTTGTTACTTTCATGTAACACATTAGTTAAAAACAAATCACATCACTTTGTGAGGTGGTAGCTGACCGTACACATGAACGACGTAATCATTTATTCAATGGACGATAAGAAAAGAAATAATTTGATATATTTATTATTAATAGATATTAACATTTCATTAATAACATATATGAAAATAAAATTAATCATTATTACCTTCCATGTAAAGCATAAGTGAAAAAAAAATCACATCGCTTCTCGAGGTAGTAGTCCATCATACGCACGAATGACATTATCATATTCTCAAAAAATGTTTTAATTATGAAGATAAATATTATAAAATAATTATAATTATATCATAAATATCATATATAAAAATTATATACATCATTATATACATCCATGAAGAGTAGTAATGGAAGATGAATTACATCGGTTCGCAATGCAGTCATTCTCTTTACACACAATCAATGATTTAATTTCCCATTTAAGAGAGGTGGAGTTGATTCAGGGGAATTAAATTAATATAAAAATATAAAAATATGTATAATATAATATGATTTTTATATAATTATGGTTTAATAAAATTTTATGGAGGAAGAAGAAATAAAATAAAACACTCAGTTAAGGACATTACCTCTTATTCTGAAAACTTCATTTTTCTTTCACCAAAATACTTGTTGGGTTTGATTTATGACTGAACCAAGGATTTTAGTATTATGGTAGAGAAGTGGGTAAGTTATTTAGGATGGTATTGGACAAATAACATTGTTTTTTAAGTATGTAAATAAAATGATAGAAGATTCCCATTATATGTGGGGGAGAGGACACACATAATTTTTTTTGAAATGATAGAGTTACAATCATATTTTCTCAAAAAATGATTAAAAATAAACTATTTTATAACATTATAACATTTAATGTCTAAATATGACTATAAAATAGGAATTATACAATTTTTGTTCATTTTTAACCATTATATTTTTATTTTAAACCCATGTAAACAAGTTTCTACCTTAATTGTGGTAAATAATATTTATCAATTTTCACTAATAATTAATGTATAAAAATTAATTTGAACTTATTAGATAATATAAATTTTTATTAATAAAAATATGGAATCAATTTTTAAAATTCAACCTATATAATTGGTATAATTTAATTCAAAATAATCCAACATATGTGTCAAAAAATAGTTTTTCAAAAGAAAAGAATTCAAAATTTTAAAAAGTTTTTATATATGAATTCAATATTAAATTGTTTAAAATAGAATAAATTAATTAAATTTTAATATAATTGATATTATTTTACTTTCAAATCTACTTAAAATATAATTTACTTTTTTCAAATAATTTAAATGGAAATACATTTTTTGATAAAAATCAATATTTTTTTACTATTCCAAAAAAATCTGAAAATTATCAAAAACTCACTTAAAGATAATTTATATATGTATATTTAAAAATTAAAATATATTCTGGGAAATAAAATTTCTAAATTTGGTAAAATCTAATTTTAAATTATGTACACAACCTGTGACTAAATTCAATTTCAGAAAAATACTTGTTTTAGAAAATATTTATTTCACATTAAAATTGTTCTTATTTTATTTATAATTAATATATAAACATTGAATTTCTCTAATATATGTTCAAAAAATAATTTTCATAACTTTTTTAGTCCTATTCATACCTCCAATTTAATTTTTAGGTTATAGTGATCATGTTTATATATTAATAGTTTAATAGAGTATCACAGTTTGTTTAAACTGGGTGTTGCATGTGTCACAATCTATCAAAGTGATTGATTTTATTTAAAAATAAATATAACAAAAAGTATCTGGGTGTTTCATTTTTTTATAGTCTAGGTGTTTCAGGTCATATACACTATAGAACTTGATGTTCCACTTTTAAAATTTCTCGGTGTTATAGTATTTGATTATGAAGATAAAAGTATCCTATGGTAAATTTTTAATTGGATATTTTGATTGATATGTTGATTTTTATTATGTGGTTATAGGTAGTGGTGGTTCTGAGATAATTATGTTGTGTGTAATGTGATAATAATACACGTGTTTTTTTTATGAAAACAATAATAAGATATGAATTATGATATATTATGTTTTTTTGATTCTATGATATTCATGATATATATTCTTATTAATATAAATAGTTTAATTTATCAATAGAATTTGGATGATGAATGATGATTTTATTTATTTATTAAGATTAATTGAGGAATACAATTTATTTTCCATATTATATACCCATGACACTAGTCACCAAGCTATGGCTCATTAAAAGAAGGATTCAAGGGCAGTACTCAGTTTGAAAATTAACCTAGTTGGGTATTTTTTGGTGTCAATTCCTGAAAAATGGTATAATGGTTAGTGTATTATTTTATAGTAATGTTTATAGTAGAAACTAATAAGTATTTCATTGGGTTTTAAGGGATACAGTAACATTTAGGATTTACATGTGATGTAGGATAGAGATATTTTTTAAGATGTATGATCCCCCATATGATCTAACACAAAGACCCTGATATTATATTAAATATTCCAATGTGAGTGTATATTAATTATAATATAGATAATTGTTTAAGGTAAATGAATTATCCTTTATTGTTATTGTATATTAATTTGGGATTCTGGGAAATTGAATGAAATTAATTAAAATACATTAAATTAATTTCCTATTATGACAACCCATATATTTTATAAAATTTATTTCATGATTTATTAAATAATGGTACACATTATACAACCAAAAAATTCGATGAGCCCTAGAATATTTGGTAAATTAGGTACATGAAATGATAACATAAAATATGATTAAAACTTCCTTAATTAAAAACTCCAAAACATTCCATTAAATTCATTGGATATTTGAATTTTTTTTGGGATATCCCGGGGATGTACATATGAATAGGGTGAGCTATAAATCCCAGTAATGTTAAAATAAAATAATAACACAATTAATGTAATAAATTTGTGCCAATAAGCATATCATAAACACATAAATGGGGTTAGTATCATGTTTATGAGAAACAAATCATGATATATGATGATTACATGAAGGAAATCTAGGAATGTGGAAACAATATAAAGCATGACATCATAAATATAACGTAATGAAAACCTCCAATAAACTATTCATGGGATCTCATGAGATAAAAACATTACCCAATTCAATCATGGGATATATAATTCTAATCCCACATGTCACACGCATATAATGTACATGCATAAGTGTTCCGCATATATCATTCCAAATAATGATGTATTTAATTAATTTTAACCCCAAAATTAAAATAGTACAGGTTATATACATAGAAATCCCCAGTCAATGTAAGATATGACAACTAGGTGAATACCTTTGATTGGAAATTGGAATGTGTGGTCACAACAAAAATTATTATTATGGAAAATCACCTGATGATTTTAGCAACATAATGGGGGTACAAAAAAATTCATAAAAGGGTAAAATGAGAGATAAAGGGGTATCACATCACATGGACATCATAATGATAATAATAAAGAGGTGTGAAAACATATCCCAACATGATAAGTTGAAAAAATTTCATTATTTAATGATGGTTATAAATAAATAGAAGAAGGAGAAGATCCTTTACCTTGAGATGAATCTAATTAATGCTTGGTAAGAGATTATTAAATGTTTGGGAGAACCTTGTGTGGGTATAGAGAGGAAATGGTAGAGTAAATTATTGATCCAAGAGTCTTTGAGTGAAGATTAATGGAAGGTTAGGCGGGTTTATATAAAAAAATAGAGGATAATTATTTATTAATTTCAAAATATAGGTTCTGGACTTCATATGATAAATTAAGAAAAAAATAATCCCATATATTTTGTACATATTTCCAACCAAATAGAAGTGGTTGTCATTATTTTATTAGGATTTTAACTGAAGTCATTAAAATATTTTCCTTGGTGGCTGGAAGTGGCCATGTTTATAATGAATTGATTTTAAATCCTTAAATTATAATATAGGTTTTGTAGGATTAATTCTGAGTTTATAAAATTAATAAAATAACTTCAAAAAACACATTATTTAAAATTAGAAATATAATTTTGGTCATGGATACTCTTTAAAGTATTTATTACAATACTTTTATGATTTTACGATGTGATAATACATACCACATATTTATATCGTATTTAATTTTGACCTAAAAATCCATATATTCCATAATTTTTTTAAAAATTCAACTTTTGATAATTACAATGTGTTGATTTCAAAGTTTTATTATCAAAATAATTCTCAAAATATTGGAATTAACACTTTTAAATAAAAAATACATTTTTTTTTGAAAAATACTATTTTTAAATAACATTTTTTAGATCCTTGTATAAATTACATTTCACTTCGCGCAATTATATTATCATTTATATTCAATAAATATTATTTTATAATAATATTTTTTAAAATATCATTTATTTAATTTTTTTTGGAATTCATAAAAATGTGTGTCCTTATGGAAATAATTTATTTCCCACATATAAAATTTCAGTTTTATCTTATCAAATTTTTAATTGAAATAGTTATATAATCATTTCTAAAATAATAATAATAATGAATTAATATAATAATTATTTTTTTTTAAAAAAAATCATACTATTAGGATCTTGTTACATATCCAATTATTACACTAGTGGATGCCCTAATGGTAAGTTGTGTCATGGTGAGATTCTCTTGGGGTGGTTCATTGAACTTGGGTTGCGATGTGATCTTGATGATTTTGAACTTATCTCATAAATAGTTTCAATCATACATATGTTTTGTAATCCATATTGAGCTTAGTTAAGGAATAATTCCAATTACTCTTTATCCCTTTAAAGCTTCTAAAAATGCTGTTTATATGGTATGATCCTACTGGTCGATGCTATCAATAATTCATTCTATTCTAATTAGACTTTATCATAACCATTAATATATTAGTCTTAATGGTCCCTATACGATGACTATATTATCAATGGTTATAATGTTTAATGTTCTTTTAAATCTAAAATACTATATAGCAACCCAAAATAGTTGAAGTAGTGAATGTGTCTTCCATAACTATATTATTTAATAAATAACTAATTCATTCAAAAAGGTAATTTAATTTATAATTTTTTGGGTCATTACATTCTTCCCCTTTATAAATTTCACTATTGAAATTTTTATTCCATATACTAAAATTGACGAGGGTACATCTGTTTCATCACCTTTTTTAGTTCCAATGTTTCTTTCAAAAAATTTTGGTTCTTCCACATCACTTTAACCAAATAAGTTGTCCTGTTTTGTAGAACCTTATCCCTATGATGTAAGATATTCATTGGATGCACCTCAAATGAAAGATCATTATTCCATTGTACCGGCTTTGGATTCAATATAAGGGAGGGGTAATGTATGTACTTCATCAAGAGGGATACATGGAACACATCATGTACTTGAGATATGTTAGGTGGTAGTGCTAGTAGATAGTTTTCCACTATGGTATGATCAAGGATCATGAAGGTGCTGATGTATATGGGATAATCTTTCCCTTCTTCCCAAACCACTTGAATTTATTCAATGGTGACATATGAATGAAAAATTTATCTCTAACCTCAAACTCTATGTCCCATCAATGACCGTCTACATAACTTTTCTGTCAACTATGTGTAGATATTATATTTCACTAAATGGTTTGAACCTTCCCTTTTATCTCTTGGATAAGATCAGGTTCTATCAACTTCCAATATCTATCTTCATCCAAACATTTTGGAGTCCTAAAACCCATCCCATATAGACTCTTATAAGGTTCCATTTGGAATCTAGGATGTATACTATTGTTATATGAGAACTCTACTAGGGGAATGTTTTGATTCCAACACCCTCAGAATTCCATTGATGTGACCTCATCATTTCCTCTAGAGTTTGAATGGTTCAATTAGACTGACCATTCATCTAATGGTGATAACTGGTGATGAATCTCAGAATCATATCCAATTCTTATTAAAGGAATTTACTTAACCCTAAGATAAAATAAAGATCTCGATCAGATAAAATAGATATTGGGACTCTATGAATCCTTACCACTTTTCTTATGAATATCATTGTGTGTTGGCAAAGTGAGAAATATTCCTTGATGGAAATTAAATGTGATGACATGGTAAGGTGATCTACCACTACCTAGATAGAATTATTTCCTTTAGGTATTGGGGAGTCCTATAAAAACTACATGGTAATTTTTTCCCATTTCCATATTGATATAGGTAATTTTTGCTTCATACTCTTTTCATTCTATCATTCAGCCTTGAATTGTTGGCATATTAAGAATTTTGAAACAAAATTTCAACCTCCGTCTTCATATTATCCCACCAGAAGTTTTTATTAAAATCAATATATATTTTAGTTCCTCCTAGATTAATAGATAAGGATGATTTTTACACACCATCTATAATATTCCCCTTCTGTTCTGGTTTTTATGGGATAAATAAATTTGTTCCTATCCTTATAAATTCAAATTTAGTAATGTTTAAATCCTGAGAATTCACTTCCATTTTTTATATCACATCATCATCCTTATGACCCCTCTTGATCGTATCAAGAATACATGGTTTATAAGTCATTTGAGCATGGTAAAATGCTGGTCTTTTTCTTATTCTCATGTTCATCCTCTATGTATCCAAGAAGATTGGATATCTTGAAATTCTCATCAAAGAAAGTGTTTCAAGATCTTTTCTACTCAGATAATCTTCCACTTTTTTCCTTCCAAGGATGTTAATGGATTGATTAATGATAATCCTTGATCAAAACAATCCAATTTCATTGGAAAATATTGATCTATTTTTTTGTGAATATATACATGAGGTTTTTATGATCTATATATTTATCACACTTCTCCCCATAAATATAATGAATCAAAATATTCTATGAAAATATCATTGTAACAATTCTAGAACACAAGTTGTGTAGTCCTTATCATGGATCTTAAATTTGTGGGAGGAATAGGTAATCACCTTTTCATCTGGAATGAGTACAAAACCCAATATCTTTTGGACATATCACTATAGATTATATATCCTTCCTACTGATGGGTAATGTGAGCATCGGTTAAGTGATTATCCTCTTCATTAACTCCCTTAATATCTCTTCAAATTCATCTTTCAAGATAATCTTGACACCCTTCTGAGTTATCATGTTTAATAGTAATTAAAATCATGAAAAATTTCCCACAAATCAACGATAGTACCAAACTAATCCAAGGAGACGACATATTTAAACCATATAGGTTTGTACAGTACATCCTTCAATTGTCTCTATTTTCAGAAGAATCCATATATATCACTTTTATGGTGATAAAATGACCCAATAAAGTTAATTTATCCATCCAAAACTCATATTTACCATACTTTGAAAATAAATTTTTATTTCACGAAGTCATCAGTAAAAAATTAAAATGATCCTTATGCTCCTTATTTATTTTGGAGTAGATATGAATATCATCTATAAAGAATACCACAAAATTTTCAAGGTAATTCTTAATGTCCTCTTCCATCAAGTCCATAATGATTTATGCAGTATTAATGCATCAAAATGGAATCAATATGATCTCATAGTGCTTGTACAAATTATGAAAAGTAGTATTGGGAATATCCCCCTTCTATATCTTTACATGATAATATCCAAAACAATGATCCACCTTATAGAAGTATCATGATTCATGTAGCTAATTGAATAATTCATAATCCCACTGCACAAGATATATATTATTTATCTTGAATTTTTAAGATCATGATATTCAATAAAAATGTACATTGACTCGTCCTTATTCTTGATAAAGATGATTGGTTCACCCTAGAGTGAAGTACTTGGGAATATAAACCCTATATTCTCATGTAGTTTCTTCTTTAGCAATTCATGTTCAATATTTTCCATTCTATATGGATTCTTGTATATTGAAAATGATCTAGGTATAAGATTTATTGAGAACTAAACCTCTTAGCTAGGGGGAAGACCAATAAATTCTTCAGGAAACACTTCAATAAATTCCCTTAAAATGTGAATTTATTCAACGATGATATTTTACTTCGTGTTAATAAGTTGAGCAAGATACACTTTCTAAAAGGAAAATAATATCCATTATTGAGATGTGTAAGAACGTAGATATTTCTTTGAGGCATTATTTTTCGTTTCGGGTTGTTTTTTAGGAGAAGAGGTGTTTCTTGAAATTTCAGGTGTACACGTTATGTACTTTAAGTACATACCATGTACCCGGTTGCCGTATGTGACCATGTACTGGCCCTGTAACGACCGATTACATGTTCATGTGTGGTGACTAGGATACAACCTAATGCAGAGGTAAGAAAAGGCATGTATATGCCATGTAATTTTATAATACAGGCTGTGTATTTTTTTTCATTAAACGGAATGGGGTCGTGTCTAATCGATAAAACCCTTTTTCTCTTCATTCATCTCATATAGAATCGACCGTACGACCACAGATCTTCCATGAGCCCCTAACTCTCCATCTGTTCTCGGAATCGACCATCTTCGATTGTGTTGGAATCATAGTAATGAGTTATTACTTATTCAATAACTTCATCTCCTGATTTCTCCCCCCTCATGCATTATCCACGATTGAAAATCTTAAGAGTTTTTGTAGATCTACGGCATTCTAGGGCGATTCAAGGCTTGAGATTCACATATATCGATCTCTTGATGTTGAGGTAGGTGGTCTGTGCATTTCTGTAGATATTCTTTGCGTAATATGTGAAAAAGTTCCCAATACCCTGCTCAAGGTGTTGCGTTTTTTATGGTTTTTAGCCATTTTATTTTATGCTATGCCTTGATTGTTTGGATAGAGGTTAATTGTTGTAAATAGGGTTAAGCTTTCTAGGATATGGATGTTTTTCTCATGTTTTATTATTATTAACCGTTTGGTCTAGCCTTTCCTGTTAGGTTGCTTCTTTCTTTCCATGTCTAGTATTGTTAGGATGGAGTGATTATTATCGGACATGCTATGATATGTTTTAGTTGTTTATCCAAGTAGTTATTGAGGTTTAATTTTGATGCAGATTATCGTTTATGCACAATTGCCAACAAGGGGTTGTGGGAACCCAGTGTAGTGAGACCATAGGTTAAATTGACATTGAGGGATTTGCTAGAGTGTCTGTTATAATTACTGCGCTGTGAGACCATAGGGTAGATTGACATTGAGTGATCCCTCAGTGTGTCTATAGTTATGTTACGAGGCCACAAGAGGAATTGAGGTTGAGTGATTCCTCAAAGTGCTTGTAGGTTACCGTTAAAATACTAAAGGGAGAATTAATAGTGTGTTCTTCCTTAGAGAGTATTTGATCGCACATGACTAAAGGGGGAATTGACGGTGCGTGCTTCCTCATAGTGTAATTTTTTATCTTCTCTTGTATTATGAACCAGATGGGTTAGACTATGAGAACAATTCAGAGGGTTTCTTGTGTTTATTTTTGGTTGGTTAAATAATTAAATGTAAATTTTTGTAAATTAAACTATAGGAATGTTTACTTTTGAGTACTTCTATGTTCACTACTTCTTTTTGATTTTTTTCTACCATATATATTCACTAACTATTAGGCATAGATCTTTGGGTTGTTTTCTATTGGGATTCATCTCACACCCTATTTGGGTCATGCTTTTGGGCGCAAAAATATTATATTTTTGTAGGTATAGAAAAGGGCAAGCGCCCTTCTACTTCAGGTACTTTATTGCTATGGAGATGGGGAGCATGGGACCAAGCTAAGTCTTGAGATACTGTGGATCTATTTACTTAACTTTCTTTTAGACTTTGGTTTAGTACTATATTCCAGCATTGTGATTTTTTTGGATTTTTTCCTAGACATATCTATCATGCATAATATATATGTGTGTGTTCTTTAGTTGGTTACTACTTCCACTTTTTATTTATTGTATGTTTTACTGATTCTGGTATTATTATCTGTTTGACTTCTGCTGTGTTACTCTGGCAATGAGAGAATAGTTTCCCCACTATCACACATAAGGCCATCGCTTCTAGTCAACTTCCTCTATCATTTGAGAAAGTGCACTTGATTCCATGTGACCAACCAGGTATGGGGAACCTCTAGGTGGCTCTCAGAACCGGGATGTTACAAAGTGGTATCAGAGATATTATTTTCTTCTTGACTTACTATTTGGAGCCTATAGTCAGGTATATGAAAAATAGGTACTTGGTAATAAGCTGTGCTCAAGAGTTTCTAACCAATGTATAGGGAAAAGCCAATCTATCTCATTATTGAAATTTTTCTGGTTTTGTAATTTTACATTTTATTTGATTTCACCTTTGGGTGATTCACATGTTTTAGGCTGTTATCATTGATATTATTAAAGTTATATTTCTATTGTAACCTGATGATATGAGGGTATTCTATCTCATGCATCATATAGTAACCTATTAGAAATCACATGTCATGTATTCCTGCCATTCCATTTAGGGTGCATTTGTTATTTCATGTTATTGTGATAAATGTTCTGCTAGATATGAATGTTGTTGTGATAGATGCCTTGATAGAATACCTAGTTTTGATAGGGTATTGAATTGTGTAATGTTTTCTTTGAATGAATACCAAACTTTGGTTCTTGAGGCGTAATGGGCCCTCATGGATCAGAATTTGGTGGTTTATTACACTATTATGCTTGAAAATGACATGTATAAGATGCCAAGAATTGATTCGTAGAGAGTATGGGCCCTCATGGTTCTGAATTTGGAACCATACTATTTGTTTTAGTGTTTTTGGGTTCCAGAGTAGTTTCTAAGGCTTACTATTCAGAATAACCCAGAATACACAATGTGTAATGACGAATACATGCCATGTGTCCTTATTTTTGGGAAGGAACTATTTTTGTTAGATACACACTGTGTAGTCTTTAACTGTGTCACTGGTTGTGTGGGAAGAGAAACGGGGTTAGGAAATCATTGGGGGAACACGCCATGTACCAGTTGTATACACCGTGTTATGTAGACCATGTTTACACTCGTGTGTTTACTGTCAAAGATGGATAAAACATACGTTTTAAACATTGTGTAAATCTTCAACACGTTTTATACAGTCATCCATGTAACCGGTCATGTAACTAAAAACACGGGTCAGTGAAGTTCATCAAGTACACATAGTGTCTGGCACTAACATGTTGTGTAGTCTAGTTCTAGGAGAACAGTGTGGGTTAGCTGGGTAGAAGAACTCAGACATGGGAAGATGATTCAAGTACACATCGTGGGTTAGAATAACACACCATGTGTATGCGGTGTTACACTACCTAGTTTGGCAGAAGTACACGCCCATGTGAAGGATTAACGGAACACTTCGTGTCTGCATTTTACATGTCATGTATCCATGTTTTAAAAAACATGAATTATTTCTTTATCTTCTTACCTTCTTACACTTCTACGTTTTAGTCCCTGTTAATCCTGATCTATGGTGTACTCTTGACCTTGTAGAGTCAGGCCACCAAGACATCCTCTGGCTATCCACCAGTTACAGGGTAGTAATCAGACACTGGATATGGCTGATTAGGTACTACCAGTGGACCCTTCAGTTGTTCCAGTCTTGGAACTAGTCATCAACCCAGATATAGGTGCCAAGGAACAGTTCTGAGAGGGCTTTTTGAGGTTTATACAGACCTTCCAAGGAGTAGTGCATCCTACCCCGTCTATGGAAGATTTGATATGGGAATTTCATTAGCAGTATACTCCCATATTATTAGGGGATGGAGGACCCCATGCTATAGAGTCATGGATAGAAGCCTTGCTGATGATCTTTGAGCATCTGGAGACGCCACTAGAGAGGATGGACAAACTCGCAACATATATGCTTCATGGTTCTGCCAAGATATGGTGGGGTGTGATCTCACTAGTGGGATGCCATTAGGTCATGTCTTGGGTTGAGTTCCATTTTTCTTTATATGACATTTTCTACCCATAGACCATGAGGGCTAATCGAGCCCGAGAGTTCATGATTTTGGAGTAGGGTACTCTTTCAGTCATGGAGTATTCCTCTCGCGTCACAGAGCTATAGAGATTTACACCCTTTCTAGGGGGAGATCTGTTATTACTTGCTTGGAAGTTTGAGTATGGTACAAAGAATTATATTCAGGCTTAGGTGAACATCATTAGGTTGACTTTCATCACATATATAGTCAACCATGTGCTGATCACAGAGCATAACTTCAAGGATTCTAGAGCTGTGAGGTAGGGAAGTTATACATCTATATTTTGTACTTCTCCGGCTATTAGTAGGAAGTCTCGTAGGGAGTCTACATGTGGATATCCGAGTAGGCAGGATGCACCTTCAGGTAGCCATGTGGTATGCTACTAGTGTGTAAAGATCAGGAATGCAAGGAAACATTACCTGAGAGACCCAGTGGAGTGCCGATCTTGCAACAATATGGGTCATCTTCATTGGTTCTGTCAGATATTCTCACCAGTAGCTGGTGACAGGGGTTCCTCTAGGAATCCTCATTCGGGAGCAACACCACTAGTTTCACAACAGTCTGGGAACTAGTGTTTTTTCGTCTATTCAAGTTGAGTTGGATGTCATGGCCATGGTAGCAAGTCTCTAGGCTTCCATCGACAACAGGGTAGATCAGATTAGAGTGGTCAGGAAGGGTCACAAGGCCACGGTGCATGTCATATTTGTTCAGTGGAGATGACCCAATAAGAGCAAGATCTCAAACCCTCTATAGTTCAAGGTACGATCCTAGTTTACTCAGTTTTAGCTTCCACTCTTTTCAATATAGAGGAATATTATATCTTTATATCTATTGTGGTTATGGAGAGCCTTAGGCTCTGTATCTTTTCTTCTGGTGATATATTGATGTTAGACACTCTGTCGGGGACAAGGAGGACTAGTGTTCGTCAGTTCAAGGAGTTCCCTCTTGAGGTTGGTGGGTGTCACTTATTCTGGGACCTCTATGTCTTATAGATGAAGTGATATGATGTCATTCTCAGAATGGACCAGTTGGTTCCCTTATAGGCAATTGTTGATTGATATCGCCATAGGGTGAGTTTCACATCTCCAGAGGGTGGATCGTTTAATTATATGGGAGAATGGGAAGTTCAGCCGAGCATAGTAGGAAATGAGCATCATGAGTTGGTAGTAGTTACAGAACAGTTTTCTAGTCTGTATCTGGATGACTTGGGTACATCACTGATGGAATTTCCTCTAGTGATGGATCATTTCTGAGATGTTTTTAGAGGACTTTTTAGGTTTTATTCTGAATCAAGTGGTGGAATTTTCTATTGATCTTGTTCCAGGAACGGAACCAGTGTCCATTCCTCCTTATAAGATGGCTACACAAGAGCTATAGGAGCTCAAGAAGTAATTGGAGGAGTTGGACGCAAAGGGTTTCATCTGACCAAGTACTTCTCCTTTGGGATCACCTATCCCATTGTGAAGAAGGTGGATGATACCCTTATACTTTGTGTGGATTATCAGAAGTTGAACCAGTTGACGATCAAGAACTGATATCCCTTACTGAGGATTTATGATCTCTTTGATCAGATTTGAGGATCCCGGGTGTTCTCAAAGAGTGACATGATATACGCTTATCATTAGTTGCATGTTAGACTATCTAATATACCTCTTACAACATTCTGGAGCGGGTATAGTCTATACGAGTATGTTGTTATGTCATTCAGTCTCACAAATCACATATAGTCTCTATGGAACTAATGAACCAAGAGTTCCATCTGTACTTGGATACCTTTGTGGTAGTCTTCATGGAAAAAATCTTGGTGTACTCTCACACTCGACACAATCATGCCACACATCTTGAGATTATTTTGAGTACATTGAGAGAGAATCAATTATATGATAAGATATCAAAATTACACTTTTTCATGGACTAGATTCACTTCTTGGGTCATGTTATCTCAAAGGTAGGAGTATTAGTAGATCCAGAGATAGTGAGAGCAGTAGTTTCCAGGGAGCAGCCAAAGAATGTATTTGAGGTAAGAAGTTTTCTATGGTTGGATGGGAACTAGAAACATTTTATACAAGACTTTTCACACTTAGCAGCGCCACTGAAATGCCTAGCTATGAATGGTGTGAAGTATTTGTGGTTCGATTTATGCGAGTCAGCCTTTCATTAGAAGAAAAGGGAGGTTGAATTCCGCACCAATACTAGTATTTCTAGAGTTGGGAAAGAGATATATTGTATTATGTGATGCATCAGGTATCGGGCTGGGTGAAGTGATTATGCAGGGAGAAGGAGTCGTTGCGTATGGGCATTGGCAGTTGAGGCCACATGAGAGGAACTACCTGATCCATGATCACAAGCAAGTTGCTATTGTTCATGCATTATGCTGCTGAAGAAATTATCTTATGGGAGAGAATTTTGTGTTTTTTACCGACCACAAGAGTCTCACATATAACTTCACTCAGTGCGATATGAACTTGAGACAGTGAAGGTTTGTTGTGTACCTTCAGTCCATTGACATTGAGCTTGCCTACACGCCTGGGAAAGGCAACGTTGTGGCTGACGCATTGAGAAGGATGACACAGATACATGTAGTTTAGAAGTACAGTAGTGAGTGGAAGCTTATGGCTATGTTCCCTGAGATGAATTTGGAGGTGCACGACAGAGAGGGGTAGAGATTTCTATCTTCTGTAGATTTTACCTATACTCTTCTTGATCGAGTGCGAATGGGGTACCTATTAGATTCCAAAGGCCCAGTCCTATAGGAGAGTGTGACAGGAGATGACCTTATTCCTGGATGGGCAGTAGATGACGATGAGATCTTGCATTTTCATGGATGTGTGTGGGTTCCAATAGATATATGCGATGATATGATGTGATACTTTCATTCCTCAGTTTGGGAAGTTCATCTTGGTGTCACCAAGATGTATTGAGATATACACTATCAGTATTGGTGGCCAGGTATGAAGAGAGATGTTCCTGGTTTTTCCATGAGGTGTTCCAACTATCATTAGGTGAAGGAGAAGCATTAGCGACCAGCAGGGCTTTTACAACGGTTACCCATTTCCGAGTGTAAGTGGAATGATATCACAATGGATTTATTTACATCTTTTCCTATGTCTCCTCAAGGGAATGATGAAACATGGTTTTTCATTGATAGACTCCTGAAGGTTTCCCACTTCATGCTGATTAAGGAGACCTTCAATGTTGATTAGTTAGAAAGACTATAAATATGTGAGATTGTAAAATTACATTGAGTTCCACACTCAATTTTTTCTGACAGGGATGCATGTTTTACTTCTCAGGTCTATCAGGGAGTTTAGAGGGATTTGGGTGCATAGGTACTTCTGAGTACAACATACCATCCCCAAATAGATGTCCAGTCCGAGCGTACGATTTAGGTGCTTGATGAAATTCATAGAACATGAATCTTAGATTTTGGAGGTTCTTGGGAGAATCACATACCTCTTGTAGAGTTTTACTACAATTATTCTTTTCAAGAAACTATTCAGATGGAACCTTATGAGTCTTTTTATGGTAGGTCATGCCGATCACCCTTATGATGGCTAGAGGCCGAAGTGGCAGCAATGCTGGGAACTCATATTGTCTAAGAGACCACAGAGAATATAGAGTTGATTTGAAAGAGGGTGGCTATTTCATAGTCACGACAGAAGTATTATGCTGATCGATGGAGACGACCTCTGGAGTTCGAGGTCGGAGATCATGTTTTTCTATGTGTCGCGCAGAGGTTGGGACATAATAGGATTAGGAGGTAGGTTATGATTTAAATGAGGTATGTCGGACCGTTTGAGGGGTTACAGAGAGTCGGGTCAGTTACCTATCCATTGTAGTTACCTCAAAGGTACCAGGATATGTGTGATGTATTCCATGTTTCTCATCTTCGACGTTACTTCTCAGACCCATCTCATGTTTTCAAACCTGAGGAGGTTGAGTGAGAGGTGGATGCATCCTTCGAGGAGCATCCTATCTGGATTATTGATCGAAGTGTAAAGGTTCTTAGTGTCCAGTCTATTCCTCTTGTATGAGTGTTATGGTAGCACAAGTGAGTACAATATGAGACTTGGGAGAGGGACTCCGATGTACGATCACAGTGGCCGGAGCTATTTAAGGGTTCTTATTATATGCCGCCTTGTTTGGATAATTCGGGGAAGAATTTTCTTAAGGGTGGAAGTTTATAAGAACCAAGATCTTCTTTTTAGGTATGTTTTTACTTTTTGGTGGTTTTGTTAGATTAGAGGAGTTTCTAGAAGTTTCAGGAGTGCACGCTAGTTACATTAAGTACACACCGTGTACTCGGTTTCCACGGGTGACTGTGTACTGGCCGTCTAATGGCTGAGTACATGGCCACGTGTGGTGACCTGGAGACAGCCTAAAGAGGAGGTCAGAAAAGGCAATTACACACTGTGTTATTTTAAAATACACTCAGTGTACTTTATTTTTCTTCTATTAAACAGACTAGGGTAACATCTAATCGATAGACCCATTTTTTTTCTTTTTCCATCTCCTCTAGGTGAGACTGTACGACTACAAATCTTTACTGAGCCCGCAACTCACCTTCCTTTCTTTGAATCAACCATCGTAGATTTCATTAAAATTGCATCGGTGAGTTCTTCCTTCTTATAGAACTTCATCTCCTGATTTCTCCCATCTTACGAGTTTTCCACAGTTGAATGTTTTAAGTGTTTTTGTATATCTACAAAATTCTAGGGAAATTAAAGGCATGAAGTTCACATATATTGATCTCACAATGCCGAGGTATGTGGTTTGTGCCTTTTTGTAGATAGTCTATGAGTTATATGTGAAAATTTTTATAATACCCTTATTTGGGGTATTGCGGGCTTATGGTTTTTAGCCCTGTTATTATCTGTTATGCCTTGATTGTTTGGATAGAGGTTAATTGTTGTGAATAGGGTTATCCATTCCATGATATGGATGTTTTTCCCATGTTTTCTTGTTATTAACCATTTGGTCTAGCCTTTCCTGTTAGGTAGTTGTAAGCTTTCCATGCCTAGTATTATTAAGATGGAGTGATAATTATCTGACATGCTATGCTATATTGTAGTTGTTTAGAAAAGTAGTTATTGAGGTTTAATTTGTCTACTAATTATCATTTGTGCACAATTTCTCACACGGGGCTGCGGGAAAATGGTGTAGTGATACCATAAGGGAAATTGAAATTGAGGGACTTCCCATAGTGTCTGTTATAATTACCGGATTGTGATACCATAGGGTAGATTGACATTGGGTGATCCATTAGAGTGTCTATTGTTACATTACGAGGCCACCTAAATAATTGACATTGAGTGCTTCCTTAGAGTACCAATAGGTTACCCTTAAAAGACTAAGGAGTGAATTGATGGTGAGTGCTTCCTCTGAGAGTCTTTGATTGCACACGAATAAAGGGGGAATTGACGTCAAGTGATTCCTTAGAGAGTCCTTTCTATATATTCTATTGAACTGTGAACCAGAGGGGTTAGGTTGTGAGAACTACCCATAGGGTTTATAGGGTTTATATTTGGTTGGTTAAATACATTAATGTAATTTTTTGTAAATGAAACTATAGGACTGTTTACTTTTGAGTACTATTGTGTTCACGGCTTATTTTTTTATTGCTTTCCTTATATATTTGTTGATTTTTAGGCAGATATATTTGGGTGGTTTTCTATAGGGATTTCTCTCACACCCTCTTTGGGTCATGCTTTTGGGCCTAAATAGATTATATTTCTATAGGTATAGACAAGGGTAAGAACCCATCTACTTCAGTTACTTGATTGAAGTGGTTCTGGGGATCATGGGACCAAGTTGAGGCTTGCGATACTGTGGAGACGTTTACTTGCTTTTCTTTTGTATTTTGGTTTAGTACTATATTCTGCATTAGGATTTGTTTGGATGTTTTCCCAGACATATGTATCATGAATCATGTATATATGTGTGCTTTAATTGGTTACTACTTATGTTGTTTTCTTATTGTATTTTTTACAGCTTTCGCTATTGTTATATGTTTTAATTCTATTTTGTTACTCTGCCAATAAGGGAATAGTTTCCCCACTATCACACCCAAGGCCCTCACTTCTAGTTGGTAGCCTCTCTCATTTGGGAAATGTGCTTGAGGCCATGTGACCAATCGGGTATGGGGTGCCTCTGGGAGGCTCCTAAAACCAAGATGTTACAAGATTATTATACCAAAGAAGATTCATCCTCCTCATTGCACTTATATAGAATTAGAGGATGATTTGTGATATAGAGGGTGATTTTCTTATCTTTTAAATTTATGTTGAGTATATATATAAGGTAGTTTAATCTTTTACTAGAATATCATTGAATTCGGAGAAAGGGAGTATCACAAGATTCACTGGTAAATTTATTTGGAAAATCAGTGGATGGGATCTATTATATACTTGGGATGTAGCAATTGAACTATTTTCCATTTTCACTGATAACTAAACATCCAATTTTTTATGTTGTGTTTTAATAGTTTAACTTAACTTACATGATATTATTTAATTTATAGGATCAAAATAAAAAAAATATATTCATTATTATTTACTAAATAACTATTATATTATTCACCACTTTGTTTTAAAGATCCACATTAGTAGTTGGGATGGAATAAGCTCACACTTTCACTCTAGTAATTTTAGGTGGTTTTCATCTACTAACCTTGGATTAGTGTATTTATTTTCATAGTTTCTTTATTCCTTAATGTTGAAACATTGGAAAATAGGCCGATGATTTACTATGGAATTCCTTTCTTCTATAAAAATGTGTAGGTTTCTACTATGGACTATCACTCTTTTAGTTCCCTTCCATACCACACCTAAATAGTTTCCTTATTCCCTTCATGAAATTTTTGGGATACTTCTTACCACACTTTTGATAATAGGGTTTTCAAATTTCATTACACTATTGAATTTATCCTTGGTTCCACTATAATTAAAATCCATTTCTAATTTTTACACCAATGAGAACCATTGGATTCATTGATCTCTATTTCAACATTGTGGGAACATCATCCAATATCTTCATAGCCCTCAATGTATGGAATGACTATGTATTTTCAAAGAATCAACTTTATATAACCAAATAAACTTTCATCTCAACTTTCGAGGTTAATGAAAAAGACTTCGAAATATCATGAAAGTATCATTATGACTTCTTCATATTCCATAATGGATATCCCATTTTTTATCAAGGATAAAAAAATCCCTCTTCGTTTTCTTTGATAGAGTACAAGATAAATATTTGTTACAAAAATATTTTCTGCAATTACTTTATCTCACTCACTTCAATCTCATCCTCGGGATTTATATTCTTAACCAACATTAACCACTGATCAATTTATCCTTCCATATGATAAAAATAAAACATTTCCTTATCATTCTAAGATAATTGAAGGATGTAAAACCTATTTTCAATGGACTTGATCCATTTTTACATGATTAAAGGATCGAAAGATCCATTAACATGCAGGTTATTGTGTTACGTAATGGTCTCAATTGGGACTGAATCATTCTTGGGGGGGGGGGTATTCGAACGTTCCTCTTAATTCATGTTTCAATTAAAAAAATTTCTAATTATGAAATTATTGTAATGAAGTTCTTAATTCCATCTTCAATTGGGTTGATAATATCAGTTTGGCAGTCATTACATTACCCCACACATTGGTTGATGACTTAGTTTCTTTTGTTTCTATCCATTGACTGAAAGTAAAATAAAATTTCGGGATGAGTAATTTTAAACTATTAAACACATAAATGGTAAACCATGAACATTAAAGGGATAAATTATAAAAGATATATATTAATTAACCTATGAATATTAAGGTATCAATTTAATATATCCATAATCTCTTTCCGAATATTATACCTTATGGGTATTTTTATTCTCTTAATAATGGTTCATAATGAGCATGTTAATTTAAAAAATAATATTCCCCACGTTTGACAAACTAGGTGTAAATCAAGGCCAATATTTTTTTCACCAGGAGATGATCAATTCTAACTCAATGTGTTCTTTTCAGGGTTATTATCCCTATGTACAATTGTGTCAGATCTACATCCACTTTTAGTAGCAAGATATGGATTTATTTTCTTGGCAACCACTTAATATATACATCACCAAAGTTTTTATATGTTTTAATATGTTTTGTATTATCATTATGTATTTTAATATATTTTATATTAATAATCCCCAAAAATAGCATTGGATTTCTTTAATACCAACCATGATAACTCACATCTTTTACACACATTATTTAATGATTTATTACAAAAAGGTACACATAATAAAACCCAATAAGATCATAAGGAATAATGTATTTGAGAAAATAGTAACATTAAAAATTAACCTAAAAAATGAGTACACCATCATTAAATTAAAACATCAAAACATGCCCTTGTATTGCTTTAATTTTCTAAAACATCATGGGATAACCTAGGGGTATAAATAAAAAAGGGGTAAGGTATAAATACCAGTAAAGGAATAAAAAAATAATAAATGGATGAAAGTAATAAATTTGAGTCATAGGAATATTAATGATGGATAAAAGGGATGATATTCATAAACATGGTCATCAAATAATTACATAAGTTGATAAAATAAAGACAAAATAGAAATGTCACAATGATATAAAATCAGAAATCATAAACATAAGTCAAGGATAACCACCAATAAATCATAGAATAGTGTTCTTAGGATGACCTCTCATGCAACTATAATGACATCACATGATATAAATACATTACCCAATGTATTTGGGGGATTTAAAATTTTTGGCCCACCATTCACCTTCATATCATTTACATGCATAAGTGTGTCACATAGATCATAAAAGATAAGTATTTATTTCATTATGATTAACAACAAAAGTCTAGAATTACGGTTTAAATACATGGAAATACCCAATAAATTATGGATAAGTAAAACTAGGTGAATAGATTTTAGTGGAAATAGGAAATGGTAGTCACTATAAAAAGTTTGGCAAGAAGAATCACAACATGATTTCGACAGCATAACAAGGGTACATATTCATGGGAGGGAAAATGAGGGTGAAATCAATATATCATCAATTTTAAATAATATGTATAGTAAAATGGATATTTTAAAATAATTCCCCTTATGAATAATCTGAAATCAAAAAGAATAATTTAAAGAAGGTCCTTTCATAAAGAGGAGAAGGAGAGGATCCATTACCTTAGAGGGTGATTTTTCAAGCTTGGGATGAACTTATTAAGAGATTTGGGAACCTTGTGAGGGCCATAAAGAGGTAAGGATAGATTAAATTCATGATAAAATGATTTTGAATGATGATTAATGGGATTTTGGTTGGGTTTATAATGAAAAAGATTTGATACTTCTTTATTAATTTCCAAACATATGATTTGGACCATATATGATAATGTAATAAAAATCACAAATCACAAATTATTTTTTCACATGATTTATAAATAATTAGATTTTTTAATTATTTTATATGGTTATATAGTAAAATCATCAAAATAATTCCCTTGGTGTTGTGGAAGGGAGTCATGTTTATAATGAATTGATTTTAAAACATTTAAATATAATATATGTTTTGGAGGATTAATTAAGGGTTTATAAAGTTAGTTAAAACACATAAAAAAAATATTTTAAAGGGGAAATATAGTTTTGGTAGTGTATAATAATTATAGAATTTATTATATCACTTTTTGGATTTTATGATGTTATAATATATACGAAAAATTTATACCATAGTTAATTTTGACACAAAAATTAGTTTGTCTCAAAAATATTATGAGAAATTCACTATAGGATAATTTTAATATGTTGATTTAAAAATGTAATATTTATTTTATAAAACTAATTATATAAATATTATAATTGACACTATTATATAAAATATACCCATTTATTCAAGAATAATAGTTTTTTTACAATAATAGTTTTCTGAACCTTATATAAATTACATTTGACTTCATAAAATTATATTATGATGTATATTTAATAAATATTATTTATTAATATAATTTTATTACTGTATAATTTATTTAAAAAATTATTGAATTCATAAAAAATATTATCTTGATTGAAATGTTGTATTTCCCAAAAATACAATTTCTATTTCTTCGTATGAAAATATAATTTTTTTCAAACTCATTATCTAATAATATTTAAAAGTAATAATAAAAATGAATAAATATAATAATTATTTTACTTAAATAGAATATATTAATTCATACTATTAGGTTGTAGATATATAACCATTTATTACACCAGCGAATGCCCTATGTGGAAGGTATGTGATAATGATATTTTCTTGGGGTGGTTCTACGAACATGATTTGGAAAGTGATCTTCAAAAGTTTGAAATAATCACATAAATTTTTTTGATGGTGTTTTAGTTGTGGAATTTAAGCTTGGTATTAGTTAAGGGTGAATCCTAGTGATGATATCTCTTTTACAACCTTTGATAAATGAGTTTCATATGGTATGATCCTACTCATCGAGTCCATCATTCCTTCCTTCAATGTAAATTGGAATTTATCAAAACCATTAATATAATAATAATAATAGAAACTACTAAATGGCTATATTATCAATAATTATAGTTCTCAATGATATTTTTAATGTTATAGAAAATATAACGGTCCAAAATATCCAACGTAGTGCATATGTTTTCCATAAATACATTACTTAATAAATCATTTCCTCTTTCAAAAAGGGAATTAAATTTATAATAGTTTGGGTAATTAAACATATTAATTGATTAAGTGTTTGTTTTTTTCTTATTGATAAGGATAATATAAAATGGGCTCATGTATTTTAGGTTGGTGAGGTGCAATATGATGCTTCAGTTGTTCACCTGGGTGTTGATAATTAGGATGATCCATGGAGGATAACATTGTATGAGTTTTAGTGAAATAATTTTCCAAGACATGAGGGATAAATATATGAAAAGAAGGTATAGTGATTAGTAATGAAATTGGATTTTGATTTATGGATAATTTTTTCATGGTAAGAGAATTATATTTCATTAGTGGTTAGTTTTATATTTGTTGTGGCTCGAAAATAGTGGATTCTCTATATCGATGATCAATAAAAATTAATAGTCCTCTAAAAATAATTCAGAAGCTACATCCATACTATTTTTTATCTTTAACATTGTAAGAAGTGAAATTATATGATTCAAATACCAGTTGAAAGTGGGTTTTGATAATTTTAGTGTATGGTGTGAATTGAATGAACATTTGATGTTATTATCTTGATATTTTAATATATGAGATTGAAATGAAGAATTTTTTTGAGGGATATTTTATTATGTAAACTTAGTTTCAGGTTATCTGATTTACCTTGCTGATTTATAATGAGGTTCACATTGAATTTAATGTAATTGAGAAGACATTATCATAAATAGAATCCCATGAAGATGATATTCATCATAATTTTCCATGGAATAGTGATATAGAGAAATTTTTTTCTCTTAACAGGGTTGTAATGGTTCAACCTATGAGGAGTTACCCTCAACCCTCATTTTTACACTCCTTGAGGGATATAAGGTCTAATAATTCTATTAAAAGATCAAACTTATGGTTTAATTTATATGTAATATGATTAAATTAGTAGAAAATTTGTTTGATATATCTCTCTAGTTTGTGTGGAGTTGGTTGTATGATTATAGATAGACTTCATCAGATTCAGATTTTATCCTAATATCTATTGCCTCCAAGAAATTATTAAAAATGTCATTGTTACACACAATTACCATAGTGTATATATGATGCAATTTTTTATTTTTCCTAGTGTAAGATATTGATTGACAATGGTCATCTCACTTGAGGAGATTTCACAATCAATCATCCACTATTCTGAATTCACATAATTATTTACTTATAATGATATTATGGTTTTTTGATTGTGTAATGAAAAATAGAAAATAAAAATGAATCTGTAATATAGATAGAATGGATGAAATTAGAAATAAATAAATTGGTCCTATGGTTGATACTTGAGTTCCTTAATTAATCATTATTATTGTCTAAATTCTATATGATAGTTTATCCAATTATACAAGACCCATTATCCCCTACATTGATTGTAAAACATATCATTAATAAGATAAAGCATCTACATACCATATACATAAAACCCCAAATTTTTTATGAAATATTTATATTAAAATAATGTTATTTATTTGATAGATTGTGTTGTACACAACACCAAGTATAAAGAAACCATGGCCCAATATTAAAATATCATTATTAAATGTGATAGTTATAACTAAGGATTTAATTCGGCAGTTGTAAATATGATTAAATAATTGTTGAAATATGTATAAACTTCCTACATAATATAAATTTATAGAAAAATTCTTAGTAAATAATCATTTAATTTTTAGTAAATTAATTTTATTATTCCAAAATACATTTTCTCCAAAAAAGGATCTTCCTATGAGTGAATATTATGAATAATTCTTTAAAGATTTGGAAAATAAATTTGAAAACATTAATTTCAATTTTTAATTCACCATGTCAAAATTACCATAGGATGATTTATTTATAATTTTCTAAAAAAATTAATTCTTTAGAAAATAGTGTAAAATAATGATGTTTATAAAACTGTAATTTTCATTATATTAAAAACTACATTTATGAATTGAAATTTATCTCAAAGTAACTTAAGTACTACTTAGTTATATATATTCTAACTAATTAAATTATAATCATACTTATACCTTGTTTTTTTATAAGTACATTTTTGTCATAAAACACATTTTTGAAGAAAACTGTAGTAATTTTTTGACCATGATAAGGGTAAATAAGTTATTTTAGGTTAAAATTAAAATGATAAATAATATTAAATAACCACGAAACATGCCTCAATATTATTTTATAATTTCATTTTTCGCATATTAATTCTTGAATTAGACTCACAACTTAGGCTATAATCTCTCCCAGTTACTAACGGACTTTACCCACAAAACCTTCTTTGATATACCACTATCCATGATAAGTGAATATATCTACCTTAGGAGATGTGAAGGTCACCATCCTTAGGTACCAATAGATGTGGTCCTAATACAAAACCAAATAGTCCGTTTATATTATTAAGTCAAAACCATAAATCTAAATCATGAACAAGTCTGAAAGGATATGGTACCCACCAATATTGAGGGCACACTCCTTGCAATACTGAATACCCTCTCATCACACACCTAACAGTGTATGGATTGAAATAAATCCATACATTAACTCCATCGGTATACCCATACCATTCAAGAAATGAGAAGATATAAAATAATTTGAATCCCATATTTCCAAAAAAGCACTAGAAACCTTAAATGCTACTAGAAACATACCCCATACTATCAGTGGTTCAACCTCAATACCAACCAGAGAAGGATAAACTGCATGAATTTGAAATATTCCTCTAACCTAGAATCATATATAAGTCTCAATCACTATACTAACCTACTAATATAAATGATCCCATCCGAAATTATCCCATCCTACACCATTACTTGTATAGTCTGTGGAAATCAAACTACTAGATTGATATGGTGTAGGAGATCCCCTAATAGTGAAATGAATCGACCTAGGTCCTCTATCACCACCCATATATCAAGCCTTCCCGTAGAACCTCTGTATATGTACCATCCATACATAAGATTGCAACTACATAGTTAGTTGAATATATTATCCTTTTATATGGATAGGCTTACCACACTCATAGAATAACACTATACGACTTCCCTAAGAGGCAAATCCTCTCCCATAGTTACTCTTCCCACCACCAACTTGGAAAAAGTTCTTAAAAAATCACGTCCTACCATCAAAAGAAATACTAAAAGTTCACCTAAATAAAAATATCTATCTACCACTAGTGGAATCTTTCATGTTCCCATTTGATATGAGATTCTGATACACCACCTCAAAAGATCATTCAAAAGAATTATATTCACCTAATAATTGATATTACATATAAGTCTATCCTAGAAATTTTTTTTCATAGCTACCTCATCTGCTTCCAAATTTTAAACAAATCATTGAAATTCAGTGAATTAGCTAGCATAATATATCACTAATAGTCATATGGGTCTACCGTTTAAAATGAAAATCTCTATTGGAATTTAAGGTCTCTGGGTAAAAGTGTTCCAAGAACATGTCATAGAATTACTTCCATGTCATCCCCTATAACTATTAATCTTGAGCCTAAATATCCAACCATAACTTTTCTAGACCTTATAACAGATAATCTAACAACTTAACCCTCTTCTCAGAGGGAATCTCCATGTGACCCAAAATAATTGCGATATACTCAATCCAAAACTCAATAACCATAGGTTAACCCTCTTTAGAAAACATAATAGGATTCTATTATTGAAGCTCCCTGATCAGATAAAACGTAATCAGTGTATCCTACACTAGGTATCTCTCCATAAACTACATAAAGTGAGTGAATATATTATGAAATTGTTATCCCTCTCTATAAACAAGAAAAAATGGGGGTTCTGATTCCACCACCAGTGGTTAATTCTCAACAGTTTTCTCCAGTCTCCCTACCACAAAACATCATTATTGAGTAATTCCTCTACAATGCCAAATATATATCTCAGGACCCGTAACATAGCATTAACATAGTTACACAAAGAGCAGGATTCATAAATACCCTTATCAAGATAATCTATAACCATTATCCCAACGTTCATGACTACAACACAATCATTATACCCAACCATCCTTATCCAGTTTTACTAGATAACTCCAGGAAAACACCTTCCACATTATAATATTTTTTCTCGAAATCATTTTAATCATTTCAAGTTACATCTTCCAATTCAAAATAGTTACAAACTTATTCTTACGTGGTATTTATTTAAACCCAAAAAATAAAAAGAAAATAATTTTATTTTCTAATACCCAACCAAAATATTATTTTCAAGGTTTTCTTAACATGAAGAATGACACATTAATCCATGAGTTCTTAAAATGATGCATTCATACAATATTATTAGGACACTTTATACCCAGAGTAAAATCTTAAAAATGGTAACATCACACAATAAGTGTATAACATAAGGTTAACTAACATTTAAGCATTAAGAAGTGAACATCGTGAACTAAAATCCCATCCAATAAACATGAGTTTTCCCTTACACATGGGTTAGGTACTCCCCTACAAAAGTTCATTAAAAATTCCCAAAACATCCTAGTCTCATATAAAATGTTCCCAAATAGTGAGAAAAAGAAACCACTCTAGAAATAATTTTAAACATCCCGACTCGAGAACCACTAAATCAATTCCCTAAGCTAGTTATCCTCATGAACTTAGGTGCACCTCCCCTTATTCTATAGGGTGTTGATTAATAGTGACAATTTTGTGAGAAATGTGGAGGGAGAATACCCTATTTACTAGAGTAAGAGGAAGAATAAATAATAATAAATAATAACAAGAAATAGTAAAGAATAACCAATATATAACCACTTATCACATAACCAAATACCAAATTTGTTTAAGTTTCCACAAACAAAAACAAATATAACATTTCATGTCATAGTAGTGTCATATTTCAAAGGAAACCCAAAATAAAGACACATATACCATCCTAGGATTGGGCCCTGACATCAAGTGTATTACCCTCGTCTGTGCTCCATCCCAAATCTAGACTTAGCTATCTTATACTATACCTTTACTATTATCCTAACCTATTACAATGAAGTATTATTAGGTACCAATGGATTCCAAATGAAGGTGTTATTATAACTCATAAGGCCCCCACCAATGGTGTCTAAAGTAGTATTAAATCTAGAAAATAGTGTATGTAGATGTATAAGAGAGATAATTGTCAGATCCGTAATAAGAACAAGCTTCATAATTAAATGGTATTAAATTACCCTCATTGTTGATCGTGTTCTGAGTGACACCCAATCCAATAAAACCAACTTGGTATTGTGCCTATTATTTGAAACATATACCATAGGGGTCACATATTTTAAACCACGAGATTAAATATATGAATCCAAACATGGGATACACAATTCCATGTTTGACAGTCACAATCAATGATGTGGAGCACCATGTCCAACATCATAATCCATGGGGGCATGGAGTTCCATACCCAAAAATCCAAATAAATGATGAGGAGAACCATGTTCTAAATCCTTTAAATATTCCATTAATAACCAATTTCTATGGTCTACTATTTTTAAACTTTTTAACATGCTAAAAATAATAAGGTTTCACCTGTTTCATTTATCATTATTTTAATATTCTATTACATTAAACACTTTTAAATATTATGACTAAACCAATAATCCATTTATTTATATAAAAAACCATTTTGGTTCTTTAAAACCTCTTAAAAATGATATCATACACTTTTAACCACTTTAAACTTCTTGTTTTCATCATGTAATAATCTATTTAAACCGAAATTTACACTAAATACGCCCTTATGTCATTCTAATGAGGAAACAAATTACAAAATATTTAATTTCATAGACCCTCTATTCATCCATTTACCATTTCGTTATACCATTATAATGGAGTTGGAACATCCCTTGGGAAGCCATAGGCCTGATATCAGAGTTATCAATAGACCTTATGAGGTTTATAAAGTCTCTCACACACCAATTAATGTCCTAATATGTAATTATTATACAAATAAATAGTTATGCAACACATTAATAAAATAAAAGAAACCACATTTAGTTGAAAAAAATCAAGACTATGCAAAATAATTTGTAGGCTGCCTAACTTATGATCATAGACAAAAAATCATCCAACATAAACCCTTGACTTAATCTAGAATGACCACAAACACAAAAGAGAAACACACCCTAAAAATAGTTAAAATGAAATTTAGAAGAAGCTAAATAAACAAGCTATGTATCTTATTGAAAATAGATGGAAATATACACATAGACATACCCCAAGATTTGAATCAAAAGCAATGACACCTTAAATATAGAATCAAAGGACAACCATCCTTAGAAGAGTTGGGAGGGTTGGGTTCACACAAAATGATTCTAGGATTGTAAAGAGTTAGAAAACCAGGTTAGATCATATACAAATAAAGAGGGAAAATGTTAAAATTTCCACTTTTAAGGAGGCATATAATTAGGCCACACAATTTTCAAAACTATAAACTAACAACATGGCCTCCTTTATAAATGGTAAAACTGAGTCACATGATTTTCTTGGCCACATGAATGGTTTTAAAATGCATTCAAAGTCCATAAATATGACACTATAAAACCTCACATGGTTTTTATGAAACCCATTATATGAGTTTTAAATCCTAATCATCCCTAATCCATGCCGCATAGTCATTGTACACAGTTAGCACTAAAAATATTCTAATCATGTCCTATGAAATTTAAGGAAATTTATCAATATTTTTCTTATCTCAAACCTCCACGATTATCCAGATACCTTCCACCTACATTGGAATCATTTAATATTCCATTACAAAGAGTTTAACCTAAAATAAAACAAAATATTACCTCATCAAAGAGATAGGTTATTACACAAAGGCCTTAAAACATCCATCAAATGTTGTGGATTGTGTTTTATAACCCATACACACATGTATTTTTCTTAATGTGTAGTCAAATAATCATTATAATAAAGATAAAATCCTGGAACATTTCTAATTATTTTTCCAATTTTACACCTTCACTTATTCCCTTTACATATATGATAACATGACCTCAACATATCTGGAACATATAAACACAAATATTAACAGCTTATTATGTGTTATATTTTGAAAAAAAATATTATCTTTGATGGTAACTTCATATTTCAAGATGAAATTTATGGAATTATCAAGGAAGAGTGTTAATGAAATATGTAGGCACTTCTCCTTAGGTTTTTCATGCATTTATTTTTAACTATTGTATTCATATGTTTCTAGTTATTATTAATCGTTGACATCCATATAGATATAAAATATGAATTTTTAAACACTATCATTATATATCAAACCATTAAATTCTCTTAATTAATGCTTATGCATATGGGTAGGGTGATTATTTCTTCTTATATTAGTAGGATCAATAATCTTTACTGTCTTTAAATTATATAGTGATATAAGAAGAAAATTATTTCATATTCTATGTTTCTTCCCTATTTATTTTTATAATAACATTAATGAGAGAGATCCTTATGATATTCTATTGATCAATATCTTTTCATTTCTCCAATAATTATATAGCCCTTATATTAATATAAATAATATTATTTTATACAAACCAATTAAAAAAATTATTATAAGGTTCAAATTTTCTTAAAAATAGTCCACCTACAAGATCATTCCATTTATTAGTATTACCTCATTATCCTATTATTTTTAACTCCTCCTCAATAACTCATCCATTCCTATATAATTAAACAAAAAAATAAATTACAGTGAGAGGGGAATGAAAATGGAAAATCAACCAATGAAATAAAAAATATATAATTTCAAAAGAGGCAATCAATGAATTTAACAAAAAAAATTCTCAATGAGCTTTCTTGATTTTTTTATTTTTTTATTTTCTACATTTTATTGATTTCTATTCTATTCATTTTTTATTATGTTTTCATCAAAAAAAAGTTAAATATTGATGATCTAACCTAGATAATGGTTATAAAATATGATTGATAGTTTTTCATTATGTTCATAAGATTTATCAATGTATAGATAATTCTTGAAAGTAACTAGGCCAAACCACATGTATATGATTTATATTAAAAGATTCATAGTTGAATAAAAATTTATTAAATAAATGATTGGGTTAATGATATGTGAGATAATTAGGTACGTATTTTTAATATCACCTAACTTATAGTTGATAAATAGGGAACTCACTTACATTTAAGTGGTTATCACTTGTAGATGATATTGAAATCATTCAGGATCATCTAAGTTTTCATATGAGTCATAATAATTTAGTAAGAACTCAGTATTTATACATAGATATTATTTATTATTCCACTATCAATAGTTAATGATAAAGAATAAAGTCTATTTAAGGTTTCATAAAAATTATCATCTTTGTGAATTGAGTTAAAACCCTCAACAATGTTATTGATACCACAAAATACTTAATATTGGGTATTGTTGTTTGGGGATATCAGGTCCAAATATGTATGGTTTTCAGCTGCACATGAGTATGGTCCCACTCCACTACCCACTATTTCTATTAAATATAGTGTTCTACTATATGTTCCCTAGTGTAATCATAACTCTAATATTTTTCTCACACACACATGGAAACTATCATGTAACTATGAATCAATTTCTAATGATTTTTATGAGTATATTTTTCTACATCATCACTCAAACACACTAGGTTTCCATATAAAAGCTAATAATATAAGAATTATGATTATGAGAAAGAATAAAAACATATAAATTACATTATTATAATAAATTACAATTATTCTATAATAATTCCCATATTTGAGTTTATTTAAAATCACAATATAGATATCACTATTATATAATAACGAAATGAATAAAGGGAAAGTCTTAGTGATATTGTATTGAAATCTAGCTAGCTCCACCCAATTACTCATGTTCTCCACTGGCTTATGATCAAACACTATAAATCTCCTCTTAGATCATGAAAATTATTTCCTATGCCTATATTATATCTTCACTAAATTACAAGAGTGAATCCTCTTGTATATATAGTCCTATATCCAAGTATCCCTTTGATAAAAATTGGCCAAACTATATAAAAAGAGATATACATGGGATCACTCCATATGTATATGGAATCTTCATAATATATTCTCTCAGGAAAAAGGTATTTTAATTTCTATACCTCGTGATCTAATTTTATTCCTCTCCATAACACCTTTCTGTAGGTGACCTTTTTTGTTAATCCCTTACTGAATTTGGTTTGGTAGTTGGGTAAATGGATTCTGTTTTCCCCCGTTGAGAATATGAATGTGTTCCACGTGGGCATTAAATTATCTCCAAGGATAATTCTCATCTTTGTAGACCTTATACTCCATTCTAAAATACACAATCATGTGATGATGGATCATGAAATGAAATTATATTCATGGGTGGTGATTAAAGTGGATTTTGGGTTTGTCTCTGATGTAAACCACAAAATGGTATATTATTACTTGTGTGACTAACATAGATGGAATTTTAGAGTCTCTCCAACTAATTTGACTTTCAAAGTAGTGATTTACTATTGTTTTATCATGCATTAATGATATCGATAGTGAAGTATTGTGATTCCTAGTATGTTGGAAACACTATATCTGTTGTGGATGGCATAGACAGCATTCTAATGATTATTCATCTTCCTTTAAAACAGAGTATCACAATGATTCCTTTATTCCTATATAACACTATATTTTTCTTCCTTTTAGATGATATTTCAAGGGTTTTATAATTCATGGAAAAGATGTGTTACTATTTTTTTGGTGGTACATTTTTAGGATTCCACAAAAATAACACCCTATCATTTATTATCAATTGAATTACAACACATAAAATATTCTTAGATTTTCAATTGACTGGGTTGTAACATGGATAATGTGATGGAGATGTATTTGTTTGTGTTGTCTTGGTTATCCCCTTAAAAATAATCAAATAGATATATTAGTCACATTCAATTAATATTATAAGTCAAATAATTTATATAATAAATAAATATAACATATAAATCAAACAATGATAAAATCACCAACTTAATAAGAGTTCTAGAATGAGAATACATGTTCAATAATAGGGAAAAAAATTATATACAAAAATATGTTAAAATAAGCACGAAAAATAATATTTTCAATAATGAATATATAAAAACCTAAAATTATGTAATTCAATATAATTTCTAGATTTTTGGCATTAAATCACATTAGAAGATCACTACCCACCTTAGAAAATCACAAAATTAACAATCATGACCCACAAATCCAATATTTTACAAAATATCTCAACCAAATATATGGATTGTTGACCACCTAACCCCACATAATCTAATAAACATAGGAAAACGAAAAATAAGTGAAACACCCCCTTTTTTCAATCAATAAATATAACTTTATTATGGATAATATATTGTTTCATGGAGGTAATTAATCCTCTAAATAGTTCTTTAAAATATAGTAATATTATGATGATTTTGGATAATTATTATACCATATATCACAAAATTTATTAATAAAATTATTTCCACTATTAAAATTATTTTCCATTATATTAATTTTTCACAATGAATTATGATAGTAAATAATCAAAATAAAAGTACTATTCCAAATTGAGACCCAATAAAAAGTTATTATAGTGATATAATGTTATCATAAGTTGGAATGAAATTTTTTTCATTATATAAATGGTTATCCTAGATTATAGTTCGATTCCCATTAAAATATATGTGATCTCGCATGAAAAATCATATGAATAGTCCCATTTTTATCTTTCGTGTATCCCATTAAGGATAATACCCATTAATTATTTTGTTGGAAGTTTTATGGTACTCCTATGATGAAAAATTTCATGCATTAGAATCTATTTTAAACTATTTTATAGTTTTGGGAAATTACATGATTTTTGTATATTACATTGATCATGGGTATGAAATCACTCAAAGATGGGATGAAATTTACATTCATATTAGACATGTATGATATCATAGATTTTTATTGAGTGTGACTACGAAAGTAAATGGCCCTTCAAAAATAAATAAATAATATGAGTCAATCTATATCAATAGTTTACTCAACAAATTGATAAATACATGAGATGAATCATATGTTTATGAAACTATTTATGTCTCCTCCTAAAACATGATATCTTGGAAAAATTTCCATAATTATGAAAATCTATGGTTAATTAAATAACATTAATTTTTATTTTTATTTGGATAAATTATAAATATCAATGAAATTTATAATTATTAATATCAATAATATATAATCATATAAGGGTTATATGAATATAATAATGAATATATTCATTTTATATAAATTTTCAAGACATAATTAATTAAATTTTTAGTTGAATTAAAAATTTAAATATATAAAAATGGTTTAATTAATTATTTAAATAAAATTTTATCCTAATTTGATATAAGGTAATAAAATTATTTTTGTTTTATTATGTTGACTACACAATTTAATCAAAGATAAATATAATTATTTATTAAATATAATTTTTAACGTCAGTATTGTATATATAATGATATTCCACCACCATAAGAGTAATTATCACCAATATATGGATAAGGGTGGTCACCTAACCACTATATGATTAAAATGATCAAAGTTGTGGTATCTGAAGCCTATAATTAATGTCCTGGATATGATCCCCATGTATATGATTTGAAATAATATTTTTGATACTATTTTGATTATCTCATACTGTTTTGAATATATAATCTATTTTTGTTACTATTATGATTATCCTCGGTCTAGCCGTACTTTCCGAGTACGTCCCGCCCAGTGGTCCACCTCCAGGTACCGTCCTGCTCTGCACGCCTCCACCACGATCAGCGCTGCCCGTCGTCTGCAACCAACACAACGAAGTGCGGGCATAGCCGGTGCAGGGGTGAGTTTAAGCTACTCAGTAGGGACACCGAGACCCCCGAAGTTCTCCTGAAATCCACAAAGGATAATCCACAAAGGAAAGATACAATTACGAAGTAACAACCGACACTGCTTAGGTATATGCCCATACATATACCTAGGTCATCAATTCCCGTTCGGCTCCAACATCCGAGCCCAAGCACAACCCAGTCCACACAGGAAAGCAAAAATGTATACCCACACAGGATAGCACAACACAATCCACAAAGGAGAGTAAACAGTAATCCACATAGAATAGCTCAACACAATCCACAAAGGAGAGTAAACAGAAAATCCACACAGGATAGCTCAACACAATCCACAAAGGAGAGTAAACAGGAATCAGCTCACACAAGTATACTTTTTCAAAAGTCGATAGAGATAATCAGATGTAGCCACTAATTCATCTAAGCCGTCGGACCCAGAAAGGATCGGTAGGTACTAACCCCCCGCAATGACCTACACAGGATCGTTCAGGAAGTTGAACCCCAAGCTATTGGGAAACTCCTTTTTCCATCAAGTGCAGTGGTTATGCGGCTACAACCAAGTGCTCCTCCGTCTTGGGTCTGCCGCTACAACCAAGCCCTCCCCTATGAAGCTACAACCAAGCGCACCTCTGTCGTGGGTCTGCCGCTACAACCAAGCGCTCCCCTGTGCCGCTACAACCAAGCACACCTCTGTCGTGGGTCTGCCGCTACAACCAAGCGCTCCCCTGGGCCACTACAACCAAGCGCACCTCTGTCATGGGTCTGCCACTACAACCAAGCGCTCCCCTGTGCCGCTACAACCAAGCGCACCTCTGTCGTGGGTCTGCCGCTACAACCAAGCGCTCCCCTGTGCCGCTACAACCAAGCGCACCTCTGTCGTGGGTCTGCCGCTACAACCAAGCGCTCCCCTGTGCCGCTACAACCAAGCGCACCTCTGTCGTGGGTCTGCCGCTACAACCAAGCGCTCCCCTGTGCCGCTACAACCAAGCGCACCTCTGTCGTGGGTCTTCCGCTACAACCAAGCGCTCCTCTACTGGGCTATCCGTAACTCACCGAGTCGTTCGATCAACAGTCGTCAAGTCACAACCGGCTCTAGGGTTTCCACACACAACATGCTCGTTTCGGGAGGGTCCACTCCACGAGCTAAGAGGTCGATGCATCAACTAACATGTAGTCCGGAGTTGATGTATCCCAAGATGTACCGTAGTGGTCACTGCCGAAAACACGGAGGATTCCCGTACTGTCTTCATCATCGTCGCAATCGAATCCACTGAGGATCTCTGTACAGTCATCGCCGTCACAGCAGCAGTCGCATCCAGCTCTAGGGTTCCCGCACACAGCAAGCTCGTTCGGGAGGGTCCGCTCCACGAGCCAAGAGGCTGATACATCAACTGACACAAAGTACGAACTTGATGTATCCAAAAGTTCCGTATCGTCAACAAGAACTCAACGTCGCAGACGGCGCGTCAATCGGACGCCCGGTCTGAGAGTTATTGGCATTTTCGTCCCAGGGGCCCGGTTGGTTTTAAGGCAAAACCAACCCAACCATACTCCACCTGCGTCCAAACCTCGGGCGGAGTGAGACAAAAGATCCGTCTCACTTAGAGGAATCCACCAAAGCCGACGGCACGTCAATCGGACGTCCGTAGCTCAAGAAATGAGCATTTCCGCTCCGAGGGCCAGGTTGGTTTCGTGTACGAACCAACCCGGCCGAACCCAAAGTATTTCGAAACCTTGAGTGTGATATACCGAAACGATTGAATCGATCCAAGGATTGTGTTGCCGCTGACGGCACGTCGTTCGGAGGCCCATAGCTCAAGTTACGGGGAAAAGACTGAAAACAGTCCGAAGACGGGGGGTCCGGGTCCGGGCCGACCCGGCCCGACCCCCCTGGGTCGGCCGAACCGGGTCGGCCCAACCCGGTCCAACACGTCCGGACCCGGTCCGGCCCGGCCGGTCGGACCGGCCTGGCTCGGCTCGGCCGAGCGGCCGAGCGCACGGGTGCCGCGGGGCACTGCCCCCGCGGTTTGGAGATGCCGTGGCCCTCGAAGGGCCGCACTGATTGAACGGACGCAGCTTCTGCCGCGTCCCGTGCAGGCGAGCTGGACCCGCGTGGCCGCGGGTCCACTGGCCGCCGCCTCTGGCGGCCGGCGCCGCTGCGCCGGCGGCCCGCACCGCTGGTAACTTCCACGGGCCACCGGAGTTGCTCCGGTGGTCCGTTTTCCTTCCCGTCTGCGCCGTTGTTCCTCCTGGGTTTCGTTCTTCACTGTGGAATCATCAAAACGACCTTGCGTCACGTTTCGCTGTCGCCCGCCAAATCCGCACGACCACGAAGAACGACAGAGGGTTGTCGGGCCGTGTTCGTTTGGCCCGCACCATCCGCGTTTGTTAATAACAACGGTAGAAATTATTCAACACATGAACCAACAATTTTAATAAAATAAAATTGTTCATATGAATCCGGTTCTTAAATTTTAATGAAACGTTCATGGGAATATAAAATATTCACAACAACCCCTACCTCGTCAAGTCGTCGTCCGCGGGTTCTTCGCGGAATTGTTCGTCACGGAAGGGTGTCGCGTCGTGGCGGAATCTGGCATTGCGTCGGCGAACTCAACGGACAAAGAAACAAAAGATTTAATTATATATAATTAAATCCGTGTTTTGTAAAAAAACATAGAGGAGATTTATGAGAAACCCGAAGTCTCTTACCTCAAACAGCTGATCGAAGATTTTTGTTGCGGATTAAGGAACGTCGCCGAAGAACGTCGCGGAAGAGGAAACATCGGCGTCGCAGCACACGGCATCGCGTCGTCAATTTCCGTGGGTTCGACATTCTTCGTCGGTGGCCGGCGTTCTTCGCGTTCTTCACGTTCTTCGCGTTCTTCACGAAGAAGGGTGGAGGCACAAGAACCTTTGTCAAAAACCTCTCAATGAGTAATCCTCCCAAATGTCGTGTTGGTCTTATTTTATTATTACGCCAACAAACGAATAAGAGGTAAGTAACGACCCATTAATTCGTAGAATTAATTCAACGAAAGAAACTTCCCATTTAATTCATGAAATAAACCGCCCAATTAAATGGTGCGTTAAGAATTATGAAAATGTGTCAGTTGACTTTCATAATGACGGGTTTTCACGGGTGCGTTACTTAGCGGAAAAGAAACGGTGGGGCTCGTGCGGGCCCCACCGCACAAATATCCTACCAAGAGGGTAAGATATTTCTGGATAGAATCCTATCCGGATCAACTCAGATTAAGCCGCTTTTAAGTGACTTCAAGTGGCTTCCATGTGTCTTAAGTGAAATAAAATAAAGTTTTTTGAACAATTATTTTATTTCTTAACTTTAAGCCCGAAAATTTAAAAACCACACCCGCGCAAACGCAACTCCTGAAGAGGCGTTTCTAAGCAAAAACCGGCGCTGCGATTCCTTCGGTGCCCTCAGAATTCGATTCCGGGCACCGGTTCAAAAGTTAGAAAAACCCGCTCGTCCGTTCATTGAACGTACCTGAGCCAAACTTCGGAAAATGATTTCGGGCACACCGGGCCTCGGAATCAGGTGTCGTCAGAAACTGCATTCTTGTAAAATTCCAAAGAAAAATAAGGAAAAAAAATTTCCTTGAAATTTACAGGTCTTTACATTACTCCCACCACAGGTATTTACGTCCCCGTAAAGCTTCAACACAAACTAGGGATACAAAGGCGGTAGAGCTAGGCGGTAAGCCACCTCGCCAATCCTGCTGAGGACCTGGAAGGGTCCGATGAAGCATGGAGACAACTTTCCACCTTAGAAAAATCTCCGTAATCCACGTCGAGGTGAGACCCGCATGAAGACATGATCGCCATCCTCGAATTCTAGTGGCACCCGCCTCCTGTAAGCATAAGACTTTTGCTGGCTCTGAGCTGTCCTCATCGGCTCCTGGATGACCTGGACCTTCTCTGTCATGGCCTAGACCACCTCTGGTCCCACAAGAGCTACTATGATTTCTTCCTTGCCGATAAGAGAAATCTGGTCTCATCCCCTGGATGAACCACGTTCTTCGCCTAATACAGTCAATCCCGACATGGATGATACTAATCCATACCAAGGATGTCGTCGTAAGGCCTCGACGCTACTACCAAGAGATCCAACCGTTACTCTCACCTCCAAGGGTTGAGTCACACTGTCGGCATCAGTGTGTGGTAACTGGTTCTCCTCCAGTAGATGTCTCACAAGTGAGGGTCAAGTCAACAGTCTAAACCAGAACCTATTAGTAACAACACAAAAGAGGATAGGAATGAAAACATCACAAAGGCATGCGTCTTTTATTATTGTAGCTCATAATACAAGGACACTACACAACGGCAACAAGGATCTAGAAGTACAAAAGACGTATCCACTAGTTCCGCTCCTGTCCATATTCTCCCAGAGCTCCATCATCAAAGGCCTCAGCTGCCTGAAGCTGAGCTCTCCCATGTCCACCAACTCCCTGCGGTCGGGTTGGACCTCCTGGTGGTGGTGGTGGCAACACCTCGAAGCGTCGTCCACTACCTGCTGCTCGGCCAGCTCCTCTGCCACGGTCTCCTACTCCATGCGATCCACCTCGATCGAACCTCTGCCTCTGCCTAGGAGGTCCTTCGTTCATCTACTGGTCATCTGTATGGCGGGTCAGACAGTCACGAACCATCTGACCAACCCCGCCGCAGGAGTAACACTGTCCGCTCATAGTAAGTTGTTGTCTACCCCGGGTGCCTCACACAATTGTCCTTATGTCACGCGGTCGACCACTGGTAGGTCTAGTCCTCTTGGACCCCTGCGTAATCTGTCTACTGCCCACTGCAGAAGACTCTGCCGCATGCCGGAAAGCGGTGGGTCCTGCTGCTGGAGACTGCTCAGCAAGGAAACTCTCCACTAAGAGGGCTCGTTCCAACACTCCTGCCTGAGTCGGAATATTGAGGGAGATCTTCGAAGCCCTGATCTCGTGCCTCAGTCCCTGCTCGAAGGTCCGGGTCCGGAAGAACGGGTCCCGTACCATATTTGTGGAGTAGCGCGAGAGATCAGTAAATCTCGCCGAGTACTGGGCCACTGTCATGCTGCCCTGCCGCAGCTGTAGTAGCTCCTGGATGCGCACCGCTCAGAGGGTTGCTGGGACGAACTCGGAGCAGAATATGCTCTCAAAGTCCGTCCAGAGGAGAGATGTCTCGTCGTGCACCTGGAGCATCAAGCTCCACCATTTTCCTGCTGCCGCATGTAGGAGGCTCGCTACAAGGACCACCATAATGTCCGCTGGTGTCCTCACTAGCCTGAAAACTCGAACAACTGCCTCCAGCCAGTCCTCGGCTGCATGGGGGTCCGTCTCCCTGCGGAACCTGGGCGGTCGCTGGCGCTGGAACTCATGCAGTGCACTAAGGTGACGTGCATCGTCAGCAGTTGGGGCTGGAAGCATCGGTGGCTCGGCGGGTAGAGGTACCACCGGTGCCTCTGCTGTCAAAGGACCCTGTACCGAGACCTCGTCACTTGGCGGGCTGTCGTCACGTATAACACTCAGAACCCTAGCTGGCTGCCATCGTGGGGCCATCCTAAAAGGAAACAGGTGCGCCAAGGTCAGAACAGTATACCTGGTGAGATGATACAAAGTAATCATGAAGAAAACTTGAAAACACACTTGCAATCAATGTTTTCGTGCATTATGTCGGAAATCAGAAGTCAGGGTCCTGGTGTACGGATACGTCGGCCGCCGCACCAACACTAGACTCATTGGACTGATAACCAAACCCAATACGCTAAACATTATTGCTTCACATAGAAGAAATATCAGAGTCTGCAGTAGCACTGACCGCCTCTAATACCAATTTGTCACGACCCGTCCTCGGGGCCCGTGTCGTGACTACCCCAAGCCCGCCTTCCATAGGCCAGGGGCTGGCGACTAGCACCAAGGCGTAAATCCCGGAAAAAGGGAAGGCATTTCTTTTGAAAAGTAAACAAGCACCACAGAGTAAGAAAGCGGAAAAGTAAACACTAAGTAAAAACTTTAACAAGCTGTGCTGAAAGAAAAAGGGGCCGGAAATACAAGCCCAACTGTAAAGTACAACTGAAAGGAAAAGCCACAGCGTCGAGTCGTCCTCTGAAGGTCCCACCTGAAGGGTGGGTACAGATAGCCTCCACAGCTCCTCGGTCCAGTCGTCCGCTCCGAGTATGTGCCGCCCAGTGTTCTACCTCCAGGTACCGTCCTGCTCCGCACGCCTCTACCACGATCAGCGCTGCCCGTCGTCTGCAACCAACACAATGAAGTGCGGGCATAGCTCGTGCGGGGTGAGTTTAAGCTACTCAGTAGGGACCCCGAGACCCCCGAAGGTCTCCCGAAATCCACAAAGGATAATCCAAAAAGGAAAGAAACAATTACGAAGTAACAACCGACACTGCTTAGGTATATGACCATACATATACCTAAGTCATCAATCCCCGTTCGGCTCCAACGTCCAAGCCCAAGCACAACCTAGTTCACACAGGAAAGAAAAACCGTATACCCATGCAGGATAGCACAACACAATCCCCAAAGGAGAGTAAACAGTAATCCACATAGGATAGCTCAACACAATCCACAAAGGAGAGTAAACAGAAAATCCACACAGGATAGCTCAACACAATCTACAAAGGAGAGTAAACAGGAATCAGCTCACACAAGTATACTTCTTCAAAAGTCGATAGAGATAATCAGATGTAGCCACTGATTCATCTAAGCCGTCAGACCTAGAAAGGATCGGTAGGTACTAACCCCCCACAATGACCTACACAGGATCGTTCAGGAAGTTGAACCCCAAGCTATTGGGAAACTCCTTTTTCCATCAAGTGCAGTGGTTATGCCGCTACAACCAAGTGCTCTTCCGTCGTGGGTTTGCTGCTACAACCAAGCGCTCCCCTGTGCTGCTACAACCAAGCGCACCTCTGTCGTGGGTCCGCCGCTACAACCAAGCGCTCCTCTGTGCCGCTACAACCAAGCGCACCTCTGTCGTGGGTCTGCCGCTACAACCAAGCGCTCCCCTGTGCCGCTACAACCAAGCGCACCTCTGTCGTGGGTCTGCCGCTACAACCAAGCGCTCCCCTGTGCCGCTACAACCAAGCGCACCTCTGTCCTGGGTCTGCCGCTACAACCAAGCGCTCCCCTGTGCCGCTACAACCAAGCGCACCTCTGTCGTGGGTCTGCCGCTACAACCAAGCGCTCCCCTGTGCCGCTACAACCAAGCGCACCTCTGTCGTGGGTCTGCCGCTACAAACAAGTGCACCTCTATCGTGGGTCTGCCGCTACAACCAAGAGCTCCTCTGTCGGGCTATCCGTAACACACCGAGTCGTTCGATCAGCAGTCGTCAAGTCACAACCGTCTCTAGGGTTTCCGCACACAGCATGCTCGTTTCGGGAGGGTCCATTCCACGAGCTAAGAGGTCAATGCATCAACTGACATGTAGTCCGGAGTTGATGTATCCCAAGATGTACCGTAGTGGTCACTGCCGAAAACACAGAGGATTCTCGTACTGTCTTCATCATCGTCACAATCGAATCCACTGAGGATCTCTGTACAGTCATCGCTGTTACAGCAGCAGTCGCAGCCAGCTCTAGGGGTCCCGCACACAGCAAGCTCGTTCGGGAGGGTCCACTCCACGAGCCGAGAGGCTGATACATCAACTGACACAAAGTCCGAAGTTGATGTATCCAAAAGTTCCGTATCGTCAATAGGAACTCAACATCGCAGACGGCGCGTCAATCGGACGCCCGATCTGAGAGTTATTGGCTTTTTCGTCCCAGGGGCCCGGTTGGTTTTTAAGGAAAAACCAACCCGACCATACCCCACCTGCGTCCAAACCTCGGGCGGAGTGAGCCAAAAGATCCTTCTCACTTAGAGGAATCCACCAAAGCCGACAGCACGTCAATCGGACGTCCGTAGCTCAAGATATGAGTGTTTCCGCCCCGAGGGCCCGGTTGGTTTCGTGTACGAACCAACCCGGCCGAACACAAAGTATTTCGAAACCTTGAGTGTGATATACCGAAATGACCGACTTGATCCAAGGATTGTGTTTCCACTGACAGTGCGTCGTTCAGAGGCCCGTAGCTCAAGTTACGAGCAAAAGACCGAAAAAAGTTCGAAGACGAGGGGTCTTGGTCCGGGCCGACCCGGCCCGACCCCCCCTGGGTCAACCGAACCGAGTCGGCCCGACCCGGTCCAACCCTGCCGGACCCGGTCCGGCCCGGCCAAGGCGCGGCCCGGCCGGTCGGACTGGCCTGGCTCAGCTCGGCCGAGCGACCGAGCGCCCGGGTGCCGCGGGGCGCTGCCCCCGCGGTTTGGAGATGCCACGTCCCTTGAAGGGCCGCGCTGATTGAACGGACACGGCTTCAGCCGTGGCGGCCCTGTCCGGCGGCGCGCCAGGGCACCGCCGGCTCCGGCGCCGCTGCACCGGCGGCCCGCGCTGCCGGTAACATCCGCGGGCCACCGGAGTTGCTCCGGTGGTCCGTTTTCCTTCCCGTCTGCGCCGTTGTTCCTCCCGGGTTCTGTTCTTCACTGCGGAATCATCAAAACGCCCTTGCGTCACGTTTCGCCGTCGCCCGCCAAATCCGCACGACCACGAAGAACGGCGGAGGGTTGTCGGACCGTGTTCGTTTGGCCCGCACCCTCCGCGTTAGTTAATAACAATGGGAGAAATTATTCAACACATGAACCAACAATTTTAATAAAATAAAATTGTTCATATGAATCTATTTCTTAAATTTTAAAGAAACCTTCATGGGAATATAAAATATTCACAACAACCCCTACCTCGTCAAGTCATCGTCCGCGGGTTCTTCGCGGAATTGTTCGTCGTGGAAGGAGGGGATCATCGCGTCGTCGCGGAAGGGCGTCGCGTCGTGGCGGAATCCGGCGTTGCGTCGGAAAACTCAACGGACCAAGAAATAACAGATTTAATTATATATAATTAAATCCATATTTTATAAAAAAACACAAAGGAGATTTAAGAGAAACCCTAAGTCTCTTACCTCAAACAGCTGATCGAAGTTTTTTTTTTGCGGATTAAGGAACGTCGCCGAAGAATGTCACAGAAGAGGAAACATCGGCGTCGCGGCACACGACGTCGCATCGTCGATTTCCGTGGGTTCGGCGTTCTTCATCGGTGACCGACGTTCTTCACATTCTTCACGTTCTTCGCGTTCTTCGCGTTCTTCGTGTTCTTCGTGAAGAAGGGTGAAGGCACAAGAACCTCTGTCAAAAACCTCCCAACGAGTAATCCTCACAAATATCGCGTTGGTATTATTTTATTATTACGCCAACAAACGAATAAGAGGTAAGTAACGACCCCTTAATTCGTAGAATTAATTCAATGAAAGAAACTGCCCATTTAATTCACGAAATAACCCGCCCAATTAAATGGTGCGTTAATAATTAAGAAAACACGTCAGTTGACTTTCATAATGACAGGTTTTCGCGGGTGCGTTACTTAGCGGAAAAGAAACGGTGGGGCTCGTGCGGGACCCACCACACAAATATCCTACCAAGAGAGTAAGATATTTCTGGATAGCATCCTATCCGGATCAACTCAGCTTAAGCCGCTTTTAAGTGACTTCAAGTGGCTTCCAAGTGTCTTAAGTGAAATAAAATAAAGTTTGTCGAATAGTTATTTTATTTCTTAACTTTAAGCCTGAAAATTTAAAAACCACACCCGAGAAAATGCAACTCTGGAAGAGGCATTTCTAAGAAAAAACCGGCGTTGCGATTCCATCAGTGCCCTCGGAATTCGATTCCGGGCACCGGTTCAAAAGTTAGAAAAACCCGCTCGTCCGTTCACTGAACGTACCCAAGCCAAACTTTGGAAAATGATTCCGGGCACACTGGGCCTCGGAATCAGGTGCCGTCAGAAACTGTGTTCTTGTAAAATTTCCAAGAAAAATAAGGAAAAAAAAATTTCCTTGAAATTTATGGGTCTTTACAAACTATGTCAATACCTCATATCAATACCTTCTAGTTCTAGTAACCCAATGGGTTTGAAAATACCTCCCCTAGAGGAAAACGAACAATAAAGGATAAATTCATGATATAAATGGAATAAGCACACCACGTGAACTTTAGGTTGATTGAATGATAATATTTCTTCTTAGGCGAATATATTGTTATTTTTATTAAGAGATAAATTAATTTATAATTTAAACATATATTTTTTTTATCCCTACCTATCTGATTCTACATGATACACTTCTTAGACACCCACATCAAATAACCATAACACACGTAATGAATCCTTCCACCTGTAAGCTCGTTATGGTGAATCCCCTCTAAAGAACAAATGATACAATTAAAGTGATTATCAAATCATATTTTATTCATAGATTAATTTTATATATAAATATATAAATTAATGTTTTATTAAAATTTTAACAAATTATATGAATTAATTAATAACTATTGATATTAAATGTTATGAATTGGTATTGACATTTAGGTTGATGAATCCAGAAAAGGTACCAAACCTATATTTTATTTATGAAATTTTCTTTAAAAGGTTATAGAAAATTTTGGGACATGATGTTATTAACCTCATGAATGAGTTTTGGAGAGGTACAAATTCAGTTGAGACTTATTATGATACTCTCATCAATTTTATTCTAGAGGTTACTGATATGAGTTTAGCTAAAAAATATAGATTGACCACTCTATGTAATGTCATTAATAAAGTCTTTTTTGAAGATTTTATAAAATAGACTATGGAAAATCATACCATCTATTAGTTTAGTACCATAGTTAGTTTCTTATTTTTGAATTGAGACATGATGTACTTAAAAGGATCAGGAAAGAAACTTAGATTCTTTTAGTGATGAGTGTCATATAGAAATTATTTGTATGTAAGGAATGACACTTGAGGAATTTTTGATTATTTAATGGGTTCAAGATTAAAGATTTTATTAGTTTTATTTATATAGAATGGTACCAATACTACTTCATGTGAGAGACATATACATTGTTCTTGGGGTGTACAACTAATTGATTTTGTGCGATCCAAGGATCACTGGGATAATTTTGTGTTTGTAGTAAACTGGAACACTAGTGTTTCATGGTTGTGAGTGTGGTTTTCAACTCTGGAAAATATCCATTAAGACTTTGGTGTTGTGGTGGAGGATAATTAATATAACTAGACAATTAAAGCTTGGATAATGGATATAAAATGTTGGGGAGAACAATATCAAATGCTTATGGGAATTATTAATATTACACCTACCTTTGGAATAATGTGATTGAATCATACAACACTAATTTATTTGGGATGAATCAATGTATTTTCAATGTATCTGTTGAAAAGTGTCACTATTGGGATCTATGTATTTGTAAAAATTACTAGTTGCCTCTTTTAAAATGAATAATGTGTTTTTAAATTTTTCCTAGCGGGATGTCGCTCATTTTAAATGATTAAGATTGTTGGGTCATGAAGTTGTCTTGAATTCTTTAAATAAAATGGAATTGTGGTTTTGTGAAAGAGTTTTTGGAATTGATTGATTTATTTTGAAATGGACATGTTATTTTAATGAGTAATTTGTGTAAATGGTTGTTTTTAATGGGATTTAATGAGTTATTTTTTAAATATTTCTCAAAGGACATTCGGACATTAGTTTTTTCATAATCTTTTATTTCCATATTTTTATAGAATTAGGAAAACCATTACATTATATTAATATTTTATGTATTTATTTTTTAAATACTAGTATCATCGAATCAAATAGGATAGATCTGAATAAATATTGGTTGGATTCTAATTGTTTGATAAGATATTATAAAGATAGAGTGAAATAGTTCATCAAATTTGAAAAACATCATGTATAGGAACCTTCTCAAATCCTTTGTTCATGTTTATGTTGTTATTATTCAAGACATGTTATTCTAGAGAAGTTGGAAGAACACTTGATCTATAACAGAATAGATAAATGTTATAAATGTTGGAATAAACATGGGGAAAAAATAATGTAGCTAGTTTTTGAGATAACAATGCATTTTATGGACCATCTGATATGATTACAATTGTGGACAATGAAGAATTTTGTATAGAGGATGTGTTTACAAATGTGAATGATGATGATGATTGTTTTCAGGAAATGAAAAGGACAGTTGAAGATGAACATCATGATGTAAAAAAAATTTATGTCGTTAAAGAGTTGTGCAAATACACCTTTGTATGGTGGTTGCACTAAATTTACAACATTGTCAGCCATACTGAAGCTGTATAATTAGAAAGAAAAAAAATGATGGAGTGAGGCTAGTTTTACAGAATGAATTGATCTATTGAATGACATGCTCCCATAAGATGATGAGCTTTCGAGCCAAAAATATGACACCAAACGAATGCTATATTCGATGGGCAATATATTTGAATGAATACAGGCCTTCTCAAATGACTGCATACTATTTCTCAAGGACTAAAAATCACTTAGATAATGCCCAATGTGTGGTTATTCTTGGTACAAGAAATATGAATCCAGTCCTAAGAAATTTTAATGATAATTTATAATCATTTCAAGGTTTAGGTGCCTATTTGGAAGTAAGGATACCACATGGAAATTGACGTGGCATGAAAATATAAGAAATAAAGATGAAAAACTATGTCACCTGGTAAACTCTCCTCAATGGAAGAGAATCGACAATGAGTATCCTAATTTTGTAAATGAGTTGAGAAAACTTCTTCTTGAAATATCTACAAATGGAGTTAATCCTTTTGGTTCTTAAATAATAACTCACAGTAAAACCCCAAGCTTCCACGGTATGTTTCACTTTGAATTATGCAATAGCATGCGTTGTACACAACATGGAGTTTTAACACAACACGAACAACAAAACTACCCATTATGAATATTAATACCCACTTTTTGAAATTTTATAAATTTTATTATTCAAAATGGACTTTATTTTTGGGTTTGGAATATCAAAATTTTCTTAGGGTGAAGTTTTGGTATTTTTTTGAAAACATTCAATTTTTGATGAATAGTGAAAACACTATATTATTGTATAAAACTGATTTTTTATTAAAATAAATAGTTATTTTATTTAAATTTATTTAAGGTAAAAATAGATACATAATACATATATGTTCAATGTAATTTATTAGAGTAATTTTACAATAATATTAGATGTATAAAATTTTAATGAACTTGTTACCATATTTTACGCACCTTCTTGGCGCATTGGAAAATTTGCATAAAATGTAATTTCACTGCTTCTGTGAATTGAATTTCAAAAATCCGAGAGACACAGTTGAAATCATAAAGTAAAATGTTGTTCAATAAGATGAAAATAATTTTTGGCAAATAGTAACTTTTGACTTATATTCTCCACGGTTATAAGAAAATATGGTAATTAAAGGTAAAAAATGATATTATAATTACCCTTACACATGTCCTAATTCTACTGGATAATTTTATTTCAACCAAAATAAGCCTTATGAATAAAATATGATCCTTTTGGTCCACTTGGATTTGATTAACACATTTATTATTATTTTTAAAGAAGTGTTAAAAGTGTTAAATTCAATGTTTAATAACTAAACTATTTTTAATATAGGGTTATACATAAGATAAATTCGACGATAGATATTAATTAAAAATATAAAAATATTTACCACATAATATTTTTTTATTTATAATTTTTATACATTAAATAATTAAATTTATTTATGATACAATGATGATGAAGTAATTTCCTTATTAATGAAAGATTAAAATAATTAATATTATAAATATCCAAATAAATGTAAATTGAGTTGTCTGATGAATTACAATAATTTTATAGGTTAATATGGCATGTTAGTGTTTATTAAATAATTTTTTTGAAGTGATACGGTTGTTATGACTCTCAAAAAAACAAAATACCAAATAATCTCAAAATTGACATAAATGAGTTATAAAACAAATACTATATTATTAATTGATATAATATTCCTAAAAATCTAAGGATCGGCCAAATGAATTAGATAAGGTTAGATATATTAATAATGAACCACTTTGGATTCACTTGACTTTTTATTGTAATTTTATTAACTATTTATTATAATAATACAAGAGTACATGGTAAAAGTAAAACTATTTAACAAAGAGTTAAATCTAAAATATAAAGTTAATATGGTGACCTAAACCTGCCTAAAACATATTTTTTGAGATGTTTTCGATCCATAAATACCTTATCCTCTAAATTAATCATTTTGAATCCATTATAAACTAAATAGGATTGTATAATAAAATAATATTTCAAGTTTTTTCTAAAGTGACCTTCACCTCTCTTATAAAAGGGTACTTCCCCTTCTCTCGAAATCAAACCTCCAAATCCATTTGGATTTCCCAACCCCCACTCAAATATCCTTCAAAATACCATAAATTCTACCTAAAGTCCTTACATTGATAAAAAAGAAAACCTAACGAGCCCTTTTGATCAACTCAAAAGGAAACACCCGAAGAAGAGGTAATAATTTCACCACATCTTTCAAAGTTCTTTTCATCCTCCACCTCCTCTTTATTTGTTGTTTTTTAATAAAAAAATAACTAAAGTAAATTATACATAATTTTATTTTATTATAAATATGTTATAACCATATTCATTATTCTATCCATCCTATGATTGACAAGTCACTATACGTGCGTACGTACAACTTACCATCTCCACGACGTGGTGTAGTTTGTTATTCAAACACTTCATTATTTGGATGGGTTTAATAATGAGTATAACCAATGTAAGTAAGAAATATAACATGTTAATGAATGTTTATATATGATATAAACACCATGTACATACGATTCCACAATCAATAGAATGATATTGTCACTCGTGCGTACGTACGGATTACCATCTCTACAAACACGATGAAATTAATTCCACATCATAACCATTCAAGAATAATTTTCATTTTATGATTAAAAATAATGTTTAAGAAATTATTATTATTAAATATATTAATCAAATACATCTTATCAATAACAAACATGGATTATGTAACCCAACATATAAAAGAAAACGAATCAGTTAACACCCAAAATAATGATACTACAAAAATATTATTAACAAAGCAATATTAGAATATCATATATGATATCATATTTATATATTTGGTTATTTTATAATTTAATAAAAATTATTTACCTATTATATAAGAGTTTAACATACCCCCGATCATGGAAAAGTAAAGGGTAAGGGTTAATTCTACAATCTCTTCATTATCCAAGGTTGTTTATATTTGAGTATCTATTGGGACCTCTTTATCATCCACATCTGTGTTTCTTAAAAATGTATTTCAAAACATTTTTATGATTTACTAGACTATGGTTTAAATTAATTTATATCTTTGTATGAATTTTTATGAGATGTTTATAAATTAATCCTTATGTCGTTTTCGAAACAAGGTCCTTTACGACCTTTTCGACAAAATCAAGGAAAGAATATTTTATAATAAATATGATTGCTACAGCTATTTCCCACCATTATAACACCTTTGAATCTCCCCTTACAAGCTTATAAAAATATTTTCAAAATAAATGGTTTCTTTTAAAATTACAGGAATTTTAAATGATTTCCAAATAGAAAGAGTTATTTCTCTCAAATAGTTTTGATTTCATCTTTGTCAACATCCTTTGTAGGATTTTAAGATTATTTAAATTTTATTTATTATGATAAATTTTTCCAAATTTTATTGAAGGTTTTGTGGTATGTTTGAATGTGGATGTAATATTTTTATACCATTCATGGTTTGTGGTTAATGTATTGATATTTAGTATGCTAGTTTTAATACAAATGATTATGTTGTGTTTGAAACTTTTTATATGAGGAATACATTAGACTTAGTAAGTGATGGGTGGAGCCTGATATAGCTCCTCGATGCATAGATAGGTCTCATTAGAAAAACTAGTGTCTAGGCACAAGGCTTGACTAAATATTATTTGTAGTCATGGAATGAGGTCTTGACTATGTGGTTATGATGTCCGACATTATGCATTCCATCATTATGAAATTGGCTATTGATATTACATGTGATTATTTTCCTAATAGAATATCCATGAAAATAATTAAATGGATTTTTTTGATTTATCATTGTCCTATTATACTCGTTTTTATTTTTAAAAGGCTTGTGTTTTAGTCTTATACATTTCCTTAAAGGTTTATGCCTATTTATGAATGTTTTCCCTATATTGTTATCCTTACTAAGCACCTGAGATCACCCATTTCTATGTTTTATTTTTCCCAGGATGTGAAAAAAATATTATGACTAAACTATAGGGATAGTCTAAGGGATATGATTGTGTTAAACGGCGACACAATGTTGTTTTTTATTTCATGATGTAATGAAAAACTTATGTATATATCTATTAATTCTAAGGATACTAAACTGATTGGTCTTTCAAAACATGATTACTTGTATCATGCCAATGTTATGTAATAATGCACCAATTATGGGTATTTGGGGTCAAGGTGTTACTATTGGTATTAGAGTAAGTTTAGTACAAACCTTGGAAGCTATATTTATAAAAACTCTGATTAGAGAATATTACCCTCAGATAGACTTTGAGGATTATTATACAATAAATTATTAAAATTTTGGTAATGTAGATATTTTGTGAGTTTTCCAAGAAATACATCCCCGTCTGGATACGAGCAGGTAGAGCCAGCTCTATAATACATGTACCTAGGTGTGAAAACTCTGACAAGGAGATTCAGGCTTGACCCTGGGTATCCTGGTACACAACAACATGCCTTGCTTCACTCTTGGTCACGAAACTCTTGGTTGATATTCTTAGGATAATTCACATTTTTTTACAAATAGATATGAATCATTTATGAGTATATACCTCCTCAAAGAAATCATTTTTATGATTATGGATTATATTTATAAACTGTTAAATTTATTTTAAGTGTTTTACAGGTGTGGAATTATGTATTATAATTCATAAACGAATCTACTGTATTCCATTGTTTAGAAATAGTACCTAGTGGAAGGAGTGTAAACTGTATCAATGCATATAATATATGTAGGCATTTCCCTTCTACTCAAGATAATTATAGTGGATATGGTGATGAAACTAGTGCGGATCAACATATCACCATATCGTGGTAACTCACTCAAGTTATGGATAATAACATTACCCATATGGATCACCCGGATCCACAACACGGATGATCAATGTTAGATCACTTCATAAGACAACAACCACCAACATTCAATGGGACTACAAATCCATTTTAGATGAGAAATGGATAAGTTCATTAGAGATAATAATTCATGCTTCGAGGAGTAGCGAAAGGGGAAATAATTTCATGGATTTTTATCACCTCATGGGAGATGCAGATCAATGGTGGATATTAATTAAAAACACAAAGGAAGTTGAAGAAGTATCAAATATGGAATTGAGGGAGCTTAAATCGATTTTATTAGAAAAATACTTTCCTCGTGACCATCAAGAGGATATGGAAAGAATATTTCTGAGTCTAAGGTAAAAGGAGGATGAGAATGTCACAAATTATGTGGATAACTTTATAAGGTTATTAAGGCATGAATAATATAATATAAATAACCCAAGGAGTAAGATTGATCGATTATTCTATGGGTTAAAACCATATATGCATAAAGCATTAGTCTCAAAATCCTTCTCAAAATACAAAGATATTGTTTCATGTGCTATCAAGAAAGAAAATTAATTCTCTATGTATTACGACATTAAGGAAAAGAAAGAGATGAAGAGATCTAATGAACACTCTGAAAATGGAAATAAGAGGAAGAAGGGAAAAGTTTAATTTCCATCATATGGTAAATGTGCAAAGAAACACCCCGGTACTTTCCTGGAGGGAATAATATTTTGTTACAAGTGTGGTAAAAAAGGCCACCAAGCTCGTGATTGTTAGGTAATGAATGAGGCTATCAATGTTGAATGATAAAATTGTAGATAAATGGGATATTATGAAAATAAATGGTATAAGCTCTAAAAAAACATACCTCATAAAAGGCCAAGGGAGAAAGGCCAAACTTATGTGATCACTGCTACTAAGGTTGAAGCTCTGAATGATGTGGCGGCGGGTAATTTAATGGTTTCGTCAAATTTAGACAATGATTTCTTTGATACTGGATCATCGGATTGTTTCCTATCATACATGTTTACTAAAAAAAATAGATATTTCCAATTTTATTTAACAAGAAAGTTGTCTTTCAAAACTCTTAAGGGATTTATCATGCAACAATGTTTTGTGAATCAGTCCCCATTAGGGCATATAAATGTTCTTTATCTACTTATCTCATCATTATACCCATGATAGAATTTTATATAATCCTAGGTATGGATTGTCTTTCGAACAATGATGTGAAAATTTATTGTAAGAAAAATATGGTTATAATTTTTGATGATGATAAGGAATACCTTATCTTTAGAGCGGAAATGTCACCACCTGATTCTTATCTTGATCAACCCCCAGTAGCTCAACTAAATTCAATTATTGGGGAGGAATAGAATGAAATAACTATGGGTGAGGAAAGGAATGTTCAAATAAAGGATTTACATATTGTGTAAGAATATGTTGATGCATATCAAGAGGATTTACCTGGACATCCTCTATAATGAGAAATTGAGTTTTCCATTGATTTAATTCATTATTTAAGAACCATATCAAAGAACCCTTATAGAATAGTCACTGTGGAATTAGTGGAAATAAAGAAACAAATAAAGGAATTGAGTAATAAAGTATTTATTCGCCCTAGTGTTTCTCTATGGGGAGCCCTTGTTCTTTTTGTTAAGAACAAAAGATAGATTTATGCGGTTGTGCATTTACTATAGGGAGATCAATGCTATAACAATAAAGAGAAAGTATCTCCTACCTCACATTGATAATTTATTCTATTAACTTCATGGAACTAATTTTTTTTCAATGATTTAACTTCGTTCTAGATATAATCAGTTGTGTGTAAATATGGAAGAAATTATGAAAACAACATTTTGAACGAGGTACGGGCATTACGAGTTTACTGTAATGCCTTTTGGACTGACTAATGAACCCTCTATTTTCATGGATCTAATAAATAGAGTTTTAAAGGAATATATTGATGACTTTGTTATGGAATTTATTGATGATATCTTTTTTTTACTCCAAAATCTATAAAGATCATGAAAATAACTTGCGCACTATTATGAAAACCCTCAGAAGAAAATAATTATATAGCAAGTTTAGCACGTGTGAATTTTGGATTTAGGATATTTCTTTTCTTGGATATATTGTCTCTAAGTATGGAATCTCTATAGATCATTATAAGACAAGAGAAATACAATAATGGACAGCACTGACGTGTATTACTTAGGTACGTAGTTTTATTGGTTTAGCAGGTTATTATCAGTATTTCATCCATAATTTTGGCTAATTGGATAACTCATTTACCAAGATCACACCTAAAGGGGTTGAATTTGTTTGGAAAAAAGAGTGTGAAGAATGTTTTAATGATCTGAAGAGAATATTAGTCGATTATCCTATCTCGACTCTACCATCACAGAATGATGAGTTTGTTATTTATAGTGATGCTTCAAAGAAGGGACTTGGTTGTGTCCTTATGTAAAATGATGTTGTTACTACCTATGCATCACGAAAACTAAAAATTAATGAAAAACACCATTCCACTCATGATCTTGAGTTAGCAGCTATAATATTTTCTTTGAAGAGATATAGACACTATCTCTATGGAAAAAATGTGAGATATATACCAATCACAAGACCTTGAAGTACATTTTCTCATAGAAAGAACTCAGCATGAGGCAAAGACGATGTATTAACTAATCAAGGATTATGATTTCACTATACACTACCACCCAGGGAAGGAAAAAAAGGTGGCACAATCTTTGAGCAGAAAGGATCATGCAGTATTGAACAAGATGAGAGTTTAAAGAGATTCTATGTTCATGGATATAGTAAAGATGGATATGGGAATAATCATGGAAGGTGAAACATCAATACTTTTTCAAATGGTTGCTAAACCATCTTTACTAGAAAGGATAAGAATTTCTCAGACTGATGTTTAGAAGTTTCAAAAAAAAAATTAAGGCTGCGAACGATGGGATATTGATCGACTTCATATATGAAGATGGGATTTTAAAATTTGGGAAGAGACATTGTGTTCCTGACATACCTGATCTAAAAAGGGAATTGATGGATGATGCTCATAGCTCTAATTTATCAATACACCATGGTATCACTAATATGTATAGAGATTTGAAGGAACTCTTTTGGTGGGACAACATGAAGAGAGAGATTACTGATTATGTCTCAAGATGTATGGGTTTTCAACAAGTGAAAGTTGGAAGACGGAATCCTAGAGGAGTCATGAAACCTCTTCCCATACCTAAGTTGAAATGGTATGATATTATGATGGAATTTTTAATGGGAGTACCAAAGACACCTTGAAAGAATGATGCGATATGGGTCATTATTGATTGTCTTTCCAAGTCAGCACATTTTCTTACTATAAGAGAATATTTACAACTAGAAATTCTAGAAAGACTATATAATAATGATTTTGTAAGAATTCATGGAGTACCCCTATCGATTATTTCTGATCATGATCCCCATTTGACATCAAGATTTTGGAAAATTATACAGAAGGACATGGATACTAAACTTCATTTGAGCACTTCCTACCACCCTCAAATAGATGGACAATCAGAATGGACTATTCAAACCTTAGAAGACATGTTGAGATCCTTCTCACGTGACTTTCAAGGTATGTGGGATCAATATTTTAATCCTGTAAAATTTTCCTATAACAATAGCTTCCATTAAAGTATTCAGATGCCACTTTATGAAGCATTATATAGAAAGATATTCCACACACCATCTTGTTGGGATGATGTTTGTGAAAGAAAACTCATAGGCCAAGAGTTCATTGAGGAAACAATGGAAAAGGTGAAGGTTATCCAAACTCACATCAAAGCAACTCAAAGTAGGAAAAATATCTACAGTGATAAATGAATGAAGGATTTTGAATTTCAAGTATGAGATCATGTTTTCTTGAAGGTATATCCATGGAAGGGTGTTATAAAATTCAGTAAGAAGGGTAATTTATGTCCCAGGTACATCGGACCTTTAGAAATTATTTAACAAATTGGAGTTATAGCTTATCATTTGGAAATTCCTCCAAGGCTCTCCAAAGTTCACGATGTGTTCCATGTATCACTATTGAGAAAATACATGCCTAACCCAACACATGTAATCCACTAAGAAGAAATTAAACTAGAACCTAACCTATCTTTTTGAGAAGATCCTATCAGAATTCTTGATTCCAAAGAACAAGTGTTGAGAAACCAAACAACTCATCTAGTGAAAGTTCTATGGAGAAATCATTAGATGGTAGAGGAAACATGGGAACCCAAGGAAATTTTAATGAAGAACCACCAGAATCTTTTTATGTAGTAAGATTCTAGAAATTTAAAGGATGAATTTTTTTGAAAGAGGGTAGAATGTAACACCACAATCTTCCATAGTATGTTTCCCTTTGAATAATGTAATAGCTTGTGTTGTATTCAACTTTCAGTTTTAACGGACCACGACCAGTCAAACTAGCCGGTACGAATAGAAATAACCACCTTTTGAAGTTTTATAAATTCAATTTTTCTAAATGGACTTCATTTTTGGATTATGAATATCAAAATTAGCTTACGGCAAATTTTTGGTATTTTTCTGAAGACTTTCTATTTTTAATGAATAGTGAAAATCACTACGTTATTATTTAAAAAAGAAATATAAATTAAATAAGTATTTATTTTATTTAAATTACTATTATGTAAAAATAGATACATAGTACCTATATATGTTCAATTTAATTCATTGAAGTCATTTTATAATAATATTAGATATATAATAGTTTATTGAATTTTTTACCGTCTTTTACCCACCTTCTAGGCGCATTTGCAAATTTACATAAAATGTAATTTTAACACTTCTGTGAATTATATTTCAAAAATCTAAGAGACACGGTTGAAATCAGTAAGTAAAATGTGGTTCAATAAGATGAAAATAATTTTTTGGTGTATAATAACTTTTTAGTTTTATTTACCACGATTAAAAGTAAATAGGTTTAGTAAAGGTAAAAAATGATATTATATTTACACTAACACACGTACTAATTATATTGGATAAGTTTAATTCTACCAAAATGAACCTTAGTAATAAAATATTATTCTTTTGGTCCACTTGGATTAGATTATGACATTTATTATTATTTTATTTAAAGAAGACTTAAATTCAATGTTTAATAACTAAAAAATTTTAATATAGGGTTAGAAAAAAGATAAATTCGACTATAAATATTCATTATAAATATAAAAATATTTCCTATATAATGGTATTTTATTTATAAGTTTTAGACATTAAATAAATAATTTTATTTATGATAAAATGATGATTCAGTAATTACCTTATTAATGCAATATTAAAATAATGGATATTATAAATATCTAAATAAATGTAAATTGAGTCTTCTGATGAATTAAAATAATTTTCAAGGTTAATATGACATTTTAGGGTTTACTAAACAATTTTTTTGAAGTGATAAAGTTATTATGATTTTTCACAAAAACAAAATACCAAATACTGTCAAACTTGACATAAATGAGTTTTTAAAAAAAATACTATATTATTAATTGATATAATTTTCATAAAAATATATGGTTCAGTCAAAGGGCTTGGATAAGGTTATATATATTAATAATTAACTAGTTGGGTTTCTCTTTGATTTTTATAGTATGTTTATTAACAATTTTTTATAATAATACAAGAATACATCGTAAAAGAAAAACTATTTAACTAAGAGTTAAATTTAAAAGATAAGGTTAATATGGTGAACTAAACATGTCTAAAACCTATTGTTTGAGAGGGTTTCAACCCATACCCACCTTATCTTCAAAATAAATCTTTCTGGATCCATTTCAAAACGAATAGAATTGTATAATAAAATAATATTTCAATTTTTTCCTAAAGTGACCATCACCTCTCTTATAAAGGGGTGCTTCCCCTTATCTAAAAATCACAAATCCAAATCCATTTGGCTCATCCAAACCCAGCTAAAATATCTTCCCAACTACCCTCACTTTTACCTAAATTCCATACTTTAATAAAAAATCCAACCTATGGATCCATTTTGATCAACTCAAAATGAAACACCCGAAGAAGAGGTAATAATTTCACCACCTCTTTCAAAGTTCTTTTCTTCTACCACATCCTATTTCATTGTTGTTTTTTGATAAAAATAATAATAAATCAAGTACCTTATTCATAATTTGATGTTATTATAAATATTTTACAACCATATTCACTATTCTATCCATCCTATGAATGAAAAGTCACCATACGTGCGTACGTACGACTTACCGTCTCCACGTCGTGGTGTAGTTTGTTATTCAAACACTTCATTATTTGGATGGGTATAATAATGTGTATAAATAATGTAAATAATAAATATAACATGTAAATTATTCTTTATATATTATATACCATCCAATTACATACTATTTCACCATCAATAAAATGATACGGTTTCTCGGGCGTACGTACGGATTTCTGTCTCAATGAACGCGTTGAAATTCATTCCCCATCATAACCATTCAAGAATAATTTTCATTTTATGATTAAAAATAATTTTTAAGAACCTGATATCATTATGGATATTAATCAAATACATCATACCCATAACAAACATGGCTTATGTAACCAATCATATAAAGTAAAACGAATCTGTTAACACCCGAAACAATGATACTACCGAAATATTATTAACTAAGCAATATTATAAGATCATATATAATATCATATTTATGTATTCGGTTTTTGTATAATTTAATAATAATTATTTAAATAATATATAGTATGTTAACATACCTTTCATCAATGAAAAGTACAAGGTAAGGGGTAATTATACAATCTCTTCATTATCCGAGGTTGTTTATACGTAATTATCTACTAGGACCTCTTTATCATTCACATCTGTGTTCATTAAAAATTTATTTCAAACATTTTTACTATTTCATCTAATATGGGTTAAATTCATTTATATCATTGTTTTAATTTTTATGAGATGTTTATAAAGGAATCATTTCTTCATTTTACAAACAAGTTCTTTTATGACATATTCTACAAAATTAAAGAAATAATGTTTTTTTAACTTAAAACATGGGTGCGGATATTTTCTGCCATTTTAACACCTTAGAAAATCCCCTTAAAAGCTTATAAAAATATTTTCAAACTAAATTTTTTCTTTTAAAATAACAGGACTTTTAAATTATTTCAAAATATAAAGAGATAATTCTCTTAAATAGTTTTGATTTCATCTACATCAACAACTTTGTTGGATTTTACGCTTGCTTGAAGTTGATTTATTATGATACAATCTTCCATATTGAATTAAAGGTTTTGTGATATATTTGAATGTGGATGTGATATTTTTATACCATTCATGGTTTATGGTTAAAGTATTGACATTTCGTATGTGAGTTTTAGTACGAATGTTTATGTTATGTTTCAAAATTTTCATATGAGGAAATGCATTGGACTAAGTAAGTGACAGGTATAGCCCACTATAGCTCCTCGATACATTAGTAGGTCTCATGAGAAAAACTAGTGTCTTTCCACAAGGCCTTGAAAAAATCTTATTTGTAGTATTGGAACGTGGCCTTGACTATGTGGTTATGATGTCTGACATTATGCATTCCATCATTATGAAATTGGGTATTGATATTACATGTGATTATTCAACTAGTAGAATTTCCGTGTGAATATGAAAATAGAATTATTTTATTTATATTTTTTATATTATGCTCATGTTTATTTTTAAAAGTGTTGTATTTTAGTCTTATACATTTCCTTAAATGTTTATGATTATATATGAATGTTTCTGCTATATTGTTATCCTTACTGAGCACCAGATCTCACCCCTTTATCTGTTTTATTTTTTCACAGGATGAGAAGAAGTATATTATGAATGACTTGCAATGATAGTCTAAGGGATATTATTTTGTTAAGAGGAGACACAATGTTTTTTTAGTTCATGATGAAATGTAAAACTTATATATGTATCTAGTACTTACAACGCTACTAAACTGATCGGTCTTTCGGGACATGATTCCTTGTATGATTCCAATGTTATGTATTAATACACTGACTCTAGGTGTCTTGGGTTAGGGCATTACACTCATAGTATATGTCTGGTTATTTTAGTAAACTATAACTATCCACCATGTGTATACATTAAACGAAAACACATCATGTTATTTATGCTTATATTAGGACTGAAATAACTAGGTAATGATATTGATGTTTATTTGCCTCCATTAGTTGAGGATTTGAAATTATTGTGGGATTCAGGTGTTACGTTATATGATTCTTATAGAAATGAAGATTTCACGTTGAGATCCAGGTTACATGGGAGGATAAATGAATTTTGTATTTATGGAAATTTGTGAGGATATAACTTTAAAACAAGTCATGGGTGTCTCATATACGAACAAGGTATAAAGTCAATTAGGTTGAAACATTCATAAAAGTAGTGTTTGTAAGACATCACATATTTCTACTTCGATGATAGAAGTACCAATAATTTATTACATCATTCAATGGAAGTTCAGAAGAATATACAACACTATCTCCACTAACATATGATCAAATGTTTGATAAAGTAAAAGACGTGGACACTGATTTTGGTAAACTATTTTCAAAAATCCTTACAAAAACCAGTTGGAATTAGAGATAATTTTTTTGAATTACCATACTAGAATTTTTTGTACGTTAGACACATTATTGATGTTATGCATATTGAAAAAAATGCATGTGATAGTTTTATCAGCACATTGCTAAATGCACCAGAAAAAACAAAGGATCATATTAAGGACAGATTGGACATGGTTGACATTGGAATACGAGAAGAGTTGGCACCAGTGAAGGGTGGGAAATGAAATTTTATTTCCCTAGATGCTCACACTCTTTCCAGGTAGGAGAGATATCAATTTTCCAACTTCTTGAATGACGTAAAGGTTCCATAAGTGTATTCATCTAATATCATGAACATCGTTTCAATGAACTATTTAAAGTTAAAGGGTTTGAAATCACATGAATGCTATGTTTTTATGAAATATCTAATTAATATAGATTTACATTGTATTCTTTCCGAGATTGTTCATTATACATTAACAAAGCTCTGTTTCTTCTTTAAAGCAATATGCTACATTGTTAAAGACTCGAAAAAATTTCTGAATATGGTAAGAGAAATTTCTGTCATATTATGTGAATTACAAATGTTTTTTCCATAGATATTATTTGATATTGTTGTATATTTTTTGGTTCACTAGATGACATATATTTGACTATTTATCCATGTACACTATATATGGATGTATCCCATTGGATGGTATATGATGATTTTGAAAGGGAATTTCAAAAATCGATGTTGGCCAAAGGGTTGTATTGTAGAGTGATATATTTTTTAGGAATCCATTTAATTCTATACTGAATACCTATCTAGTTTGAAAAGAATTTGTATACCAAAATCTTATCACATAGGGTGGCTTGGGGGTGAGGAATTTCTGGAAGAGTGGTTGTCACAATCAATATTACATATCAAGGGTAGTCCCACCTTTACGAATTTCATAACAGTTTGGAGGTCAGACAATATTTAGAAACCCACAATGAAATTATTATGCATTTGAATACACTAAGGGATAAAAAATGGATATCAAATACACAAAAACAATATTTTATAGGATGGTTTTGGGACCGTATATTTAAGGAGCCAGATGAAAATATGGACTCAATTTCAGAACGAATTCGATTGATATCCAGAGAACCAAGTATGTATATATTATCTTATAATGTTTATATAATTAATGGTTATACATTCAATACTAAGTAATGTGTTGAAGAAAGTACCATGAAGAATAATGGAGTTATAGTTATGGCTAAAGCAATGCATGTTTTTGGTGCTAATGACAAAATTCTAATTTATGCGAATATGTCATACTTTGGAATCATCAAACAAATATGTGAGTAGGATTATATGAAATTTCAAGTGCTGATTTTTCAATGAGAGTGGGTTAATAACATGAGTGATGTTAATGTAGATGAGTTGAGATTCATGAAAGTTGATTTTAGTAAGGATGGGTATAAAGAAGAACCATTTATAATGGCATTATAGAAAGTAAAATTATTTTATGTTACAAATCCCAAAAACTAAAAGTGGTCAATTTTTCTGTTATAAACCCAAACTGCTGAATGTTTAGATGAAAATTCAATGGAGGATGACCCTTTCATTAGGACATCAAAATAATTTCATAGAGGTCTTAATGTTTATGGTTTTTTTGTTAGAGGAGACCACAATGAAGGTATTTGGATAATCGATAGAGGGCTCAAATCCCTTCATCCATTAAAAAAAAGAGAGAGTTCAATAATCAGGTTATATATTTTTTCCAATAGCACTCATGTTACCTTATGATATTATATATTATTTACTAATTAGGTAATCTAAATTAAATTTTAAACTAATTCTTCAGATAATGACTTGTAAACTTGATGATTCTCCCAATCCATAGGCACAATAAGTCTCTCAATCTGCTGCACTTGCTGTGAGGAGGAACAACAGGTCCCTAAACCTACTACTGCTCATAGTGTAGAGTACCAATAGGTTTCTCAACCTGTTGATTTTTCTTCTCCTAGTGCAGAGGTACAACCACCATCTACACATGCTGATCCTAGCACTCAAGAGGAACATATTGATGATGTTGGAACCAATGAAACGGTAGTCAATGAAACACCAAAAGTACCTAAAAAATAAATGTATCATAGTTTGAAAGTTATAGAAAAAATCCTAAGAAAAAAATGAAAGGCATCAAATATGAGGATGGATGGAATAAGAGGGGGCAATATGTTAACCCCAACAAGGACATGTTCTGTAGTTAAATTTGAATCGTCACTCGACAACACGTGTTGATGGATGTATAGTCATGTAACCATGTTGTCATTGGGCTTATGACACTGATGTGAGGTGATATTATGATAACATTATGATATCATTTGTTTAATTTGCTAAAAAATAATATAATTAAACATTGAATTACTCTTCATCATCCCTTTTAGAGTGCATCTTTATTGGATGACTCCTACAAGGACTATGTATTGACATCTACTTGAAGGGTTCACAGAGGCTTTCACATAATTTTATTGAGATGTTGTCTTAAAGATAATAAAAGGAAAATAAACCTGCACCCCCATCCTATTTATGCACACCTTATAACCCAAGGATCATGGGATGCGTTTACTAGCCATCGTGTGGAGGAGTCTTTTCTGGTACATTATGTTTAGTAATATGTTGTTTGAAGATACATGTATTCGTCAGATTGATTGATAGATTTTTTATTTATGAAAAACAATTAGTGCAAAAAATAAGGAATGAGTAGCAAAACCAGCATACCCCTACTGTAAAGTAAGAATGAGGTACACTTCACTTAAAAAACAATTAATACATATTTTAAATATACCATAATACTCTAATGTGACATAAAACAACACCATAACTATAATACCTTATTTATATACAAATTGATGAATCCATATCCATATTCACTTCCATCTTATGCCATGTTCTATGGAAGGGGGCATGTGTAAAAAAATATGGGACACTAATAGAGGAAAACACACAAAAAGTGCGGGGACCATGTGTAAGTAGGACATAATAAATATTTGTTTTTATTTAAATAGATATCACAAAACAATGATTACTTGTTTTCTTATATTTTCTATCTTTCATAGTCACAGGAATCAGAAACATCCAAATTGGATGCAGACATACTTTCAGTAGCATCAAAGAAGCCAAAAAAGTATGGCTGTGTTAGAGCTGTGGGTTTTGGGGTGACAACCAGATCATTTTTTTGGGAAAAAAGAGGAGGATAAAAGTGAAGAAATCAAAATGAAGAGAGAAAGAATATATATCCTTGAAGAACATATGAAATTAAAAAGAGTGTTCATGGAAAATTTAATGGTGGGGGAACAAAGAGAAGAAACAACTCAAGAACAACTAGAGTGTAAAAATCCCGCTCCACCCCCACTAGCTTTGAGGCAAGACATTCCCCTAAAAAACCTATCTTAGATGAGGTTATCAATGTTTTAATAACTTTTTCTATGAATTTTGACTCATATAGACACTGATACCTTTCTTGTACTAATATTGTATAGGGTGAAAATGACTGTGATTTAAATCTATCAACACCCACCCATCGCCTTGAAGCGAGGGCTATAATGTTCAATATCCAAAACAACATGATACACAACCAGACACTTCCAATAGGTCATGTAAAAGTGTTTACTAATGTAGTCCATGAGCTGATCATCGAGCTACTTGTTTCAATTGACAATGAAGATATTTATAAGGTCAAATAAGCTTTCCCAACATTCATTGCATGGTCATCAAATTTTGTAAAAAACATATAGACAAGGTGGTATTCATTTACTATTTATTTTTAAAGATAAAGCTTTAAAATTTAATTAAAAAAGGACTGAATCGTTGAATATTATTATAGAAGGACACTGGAAAGGGGTGAGAAGAAATAATAACTCAAAACATTTTTAAGGATCAACCAACCGATCAAAACGATCTACTGAAAGCACCTTAAACCCACCTATTCTATATATGCATGTATTATAATTGTAGGATAATGTGTATATGATATTGATAATTGGTGAAATTAAAAAAATTTATGATGAAAACATGCATGAAGGGGAAAATCTAGATTTCATTAATGTTGCAAATATAAGTGACATCCAAACGTATGATTGTCTAGGCGGATCAGTTTTAAATGTATACATGAGTTATGTTTTCATTATTTGATTTTCCAAAAGATGATATACTATGATAATTATGAATAAAAATATTTCATATTTTTTTACAGGTGAATATATGGAAAATAATTGAAGGGATTTCCCATGAAACTTTTTTGGACTTGTTATCCCTCACGTCACCTCTACAGAACAATAAAAAATTCTAGAAAGAGGGTGAAATACTGACAGGCCTACTCAAATCATTTAGCAAAAAAATTATAGATGAAAGACACTTATTAATACCAAAGATTTAGCTGTAAAACTAAACAATTTGATCATATCAAATATATATTAATTTTATTCAATACTTATTCCTTTTTGTGTTTTTAGGTAGCCTGGGATGCTCATTGTGGGAAATTTTGATTCTCCAAACATTTATTTCATGGATTCAAAGCATGAATATCAAAACAAACCAACCACACATGATGATGTTTGTGGGTTCTTAATACACTAAATCCATCATTTTAGAACTAAATATATAGTTATATAATTTATATTATCTTCTAATGAAAATTATTTAATGATAGGGTGGTGCATGAATATTATCTACATCATGGAATAAGGATACGGGAAAAGGAAAATGAACATCACAAGTACTACGAATTGACAAGTATTAGAGTATATATAATAAAATTTCCTTATCGAAAACATATAAAAAAATAATTATTTTTCCGAATATTTCTGTAGTGTCCGAAACAAAAAAAAAGGAAAATAATGTGGTTATTATATTTGTAAATTTATACAGAGGATCATATTCCATTAACAAACCAGAATCCTTGAATAAATATTTTGTAAGATAATTACAATTTCATTTAAAATATTTATTAATCCTTTGTGTATTTATATATTTTCAATACTACCATGATTTTCGAAAATACAAATATTCACAAGATGATATAGATTTTCTTATAAATGAATGTGAAACATACTTGATGGAAGTATGTACAAAAATAACAGGAATTTGTCACCGGTATGACTCAAAGTGTCTATTTTTATTTAAAATTGAGAGTATTTTTTAGTAAAAAGAACAAGTGACATACTAAAAAAATAGAAAACTCATTAGGATTGATTTAATACTTTAGTAAAATGATACCTAAATAATTTTTTATGTGTAGGAATCAACCACACATAAATCTAATGCATGGTGTGGCTTTTATGACTTTAAGTTTGTATTTTTATATTAAATTAACAATAAATTTAGAAAAATGAACAAGTGACATACTGAAAACTGAGAAAACAAATACATATTATTTACAGACTTTATAAAAATTATCCATCATTCATTTGTGATGTGTAAGAATCAACCACAACTTAATCTGAAAAACATTGTGACCAATATGACTAAAAGTGTTAGTTATCAGTTTAAAATTGACATTTTAGCTCAAAATGTTACACACACTAAAAACCAAGAAAACTCACTCCGATTGTATTCATAATTTAGGGAAACCATTCATATGTTCTTTTTGATGTTTATGAAGCAATTTAATGTCAAACTGATACATGATGTGAACAGTATGACTCAGAATTCATGTTTCTAGTTTGAAATGATATTTTATTAAAAAAGACAACTCACATACTAAAAACTAATAAAATGCATTCAGACCATTTTAATACTGTAGGATAATGATATATTACTCATTTGTGCTATATAATAATCCAACACACCTCAATCCGACCCATAATGTGATCTTATGACTCAATGTGTATTTTTTATTTAAAGTTGACATTAATTTTTGTAGAAAAACACAACCGGAATACTGAAAACCGAGGAAACAAATTCATATTGTTTTTCTAATTTACCAAAATGATACATGATTCATTTATGAAGTATAGGAGTCAACCCCAACTCAATAAAAAACACAATGTGACCGTTATAAATCTAAACATGTATTTTTATTTATAATTGAAATTAATTTAAGTGAAAAGAAAAACTAACATACAAGAAACAGAGAAAAAACATTTGGATTCATTTGATACTTTAGGATAATGATCCATGGGTTATTTATGTTTTTTAGGAATCAACTATATCTCAATATGATGCATGGTGTGACTGATATGACTAAAAATTTTTTTCATCAGTTTAAAAAATTCATTTTAGTAGAAAACATGTTAATCACTAAAACCTGAGAAAATGCCTTACAATTGACTTCATAATTTAACACAGTGATTCTTAATTCATTTTGGATGTTTATGACGTAGTCTCACATCAAATCTACCCACGATGTGACCAGTATGACTTCAAAAGTGTGTTTCAGGTTTGAAATGATATTTTTCTAAAAAAAACACAACTGACATACTGAAAAAATGAGAAAATACATGTTTATTACATCGATACCTTAAAAAAATGATCCTTGAGTCATTTTTGACTTATAGTAATCAACCACACCTCAATCAGATGAACTATATGACTGTTATAAACCCAATTGTGGTTTTATTTAAATTGACATTAATTTTAATAAAAAAGAACAAATGACATTCTAAAATATAATAAAACACATCAGGATTGTTTTGATATTTTAATAAAAAGATCCATGAGTCATTTGTGATGCGTAGGAATTACGCATAACTTAATCTGATGTATGGTGTGACCAGTATGATTAAAATCGTCTGTTACTAGTTTAAAATTGACCTTTTTGCTCAAAAGGTATCACTCACTAAAAACCAATAAAACACCATCCGATTGTATTCATAATATGGGAGCGCAATTTTCAAGACCTTTTTGATATGTATAAAGTATCAACGGCTCAAACCGACACACAATGCAACCAGTATGAATCAAAATGGGAGTTTTCAGTTTGAAATGATATTTTAGTAAAAATAAAAACATTTATAATAAAAACAAAGAAAACCCATTCATATTTTGTTCATAAATTAGAACAATGACCCTTCAGTCATTTGTTACATTTTGGAATCAACCACTGCTCAATCTGATAAATGACGTGATTTATAAAAATCCATATATTTCATTTAAATTTGATATTAATTTTAGTTAAAAAACAAGGGGCGTAATCAAAACCAAGAAAAACCATTCAGATTGTCTTTGTATTTTAAGGACAATGATCCATAACAAATTTATTTTGTGTAGGGATCAAACCCACCTCAATAAGACACAGTGTGACCTATATAACACCAAATGTTGCTTTTTTATTAAAAACTTACACTTTATTAATGTATTATTTCATATTAATAATTTATTTATTTATTTAGAGTATTACTAACATAATATTTGTTTTCTTATATTGGTGGAATGTATTCCTCGATTTGGGAAGATTTTTTCAGTAACTAATACCATTGGAAGTCATTTTAGAGAAGGGATCACAAATATTTAAGGACGAACCATTAATGTTTTTAACTATTTGTTGGATAATTTTAAATATAATTATACAAAAAATTATTTCAATTGTATATATAATTGTTTTATAAACCATTGTGTGCACTTCATTGTTCTTGTGTGTGCTGATTTGTTCTTTATGTGCACTGTGTAGGTGTTATGTGTGTTTTCTATGCAGGTGTTAGTGGGTGTGCTGTTGTATAAATAGCACATCACAGGTAGGTAGGAATTTATCAGCACCATTTAGAGCATTGATAAAGGCCCACTTTATCAGTTCTATTTCGAGATCTAATAAAGGCCCCCATTATCAGTGCTAATTAAATCACTGATAAAGTGGTCCTTAATTAGCGCTAAAAATAACAATGATAAAAAGTGTTCCTTATATATACTAAAATAGTGATGATAAAGGGGGGCTTTATAATTTCTTTTTTTAGCACAAATAAAGGAAACCCATTATTAGCTCATTTTTCATGTTGTTAAATGGTTACCCCTTTATCTTTGTTGAGATTAATAGTGATTTTTTACACAATTGAAATAATTTTCAAGCTCTTTTATAAGAACTATTCTTAGTAGTGTCATAATAGCCCAAAAGTGATGTAATAAATACTATAAAGAGAATAGATAATAAAAAATATTTCTCCCATTAAATAATTCTTTTTTATGTTGTTTTATTTATTGTATAAAACATTAATGCATCCTCCAAAACCTATATTATATTATAATATTTTAAAATAAATTCTTTATGAACATGACTCTCTTTCACATCACCAATGGTATTATTTTAATATGTTCAATTATTAGAAATATAAAATATTGATAACCACTCATACTTGATAGAAAACATGGGACAACTATTATAAGGTATTTAGTTTTAATTATGTAATTATATATACTCCCAAAACCTATGTTAAAAAATTAATAAAAATTTACCCTCACTTATTCAATAAATAGACCCCCCAATATCCCACTCCCCTTAACTAAAAAACCCATTGCACAATATATTTATCTCTATATCCCCCAATAAATCCTTACCAATGTGTTTCCAATTTATTAAGAAGATCCTCCCATTATTTTATAAGTACCCTCTCAATGTAAGGGATCATTTTCCTATTACCCTTTATTCAAGTAATTCCTCTATATTTATTCTTTTAAATATCGATAGATTATTTTTCCGTGTGATTTTGAATATCAATTTAAAATTAAATTTATGTTATAATAACAGTATAATATTTTTACACTCTCATTATAACCTTAACCTAAGTCATTACTATGTTGATCTAAGGGATTCTCTTACTCTTCCTTTTTCATTCAAGAACTTTTTTTTGAATTAAGACTTTTGTTTTTTAATTTTTCATATAGTAATGTGTTTTTAAACATTAATTTACTATACATATAATTACCATGTAATTATATATCATAATTCATTATCATTAAATCCCTCTTTGAACCATTATATACACCTATTATACTGCTGAAATCATCCCATGATTTTCCACTCCAATATTTTGTGTTGTGATTACCCATCACCATTTCTACTGAAGTGTATTAAACTAGATATACCTATACTTCATATATTTAGAATCCCCATATATTTAACTCAAAAAAATATTAATCATGGGATTATAATTGATTAAATATCTTATTATGTTGTATGATCTGTGCGGCATACAAATGTAAGTACATGATTTGAATTTGATAGGTGGGATCAAAATTCTATACACCCCAATACATTGGGTGATGTTTCTTATCTCATAATAAACCATTTATGGTATACATTAAGTTATTATATTCACACAATGTTATTATGTCTTGGTAGATAACATAACTTATACTTATGATGTCAAGTTTATGTAGTCACAACATTCCAATGTTGACTTTGTGTTATAATTTTATAACATGATTTAATGTTCATGTTTATGTTTCTCATCCCTTTTAGATAACCTTTATGTGATTAGTGACACAATTTTTTTTCTTTCATCATGTTATGATTTGATTATTACATTAATAGGATTTATAGATCACCCCTTTATTGTTTATTTCCTAAGGTTATTCATTACAAAATTAGAAGATTAGTGGATTTTCAAGGCATGTTTTGGAGTTTTTAAATAATTTTGTTGTATCACCATTTCAAGTTATTGATTATATACCCAATTTCCAAAATATTCAAGGCCACAAAATCTTATGGGAATTTATTATGTGTTACTTTATGTAATAAATAATGTTATAAAATTTATGAAATACATAAGTTGTCGTAGTTTCTATAAGATGAAAGGTATATTTTTTTGGGTATTAGGATTGGAGTACCACAGCGAAACATTAATTATAAGAATAAACAAAAGAAACTACACATAAATTTTGTTAAATTAAATATTTAATGGTTTCTATGAAAAATCTATTATTTGGAAACTGTAAAAAAATGTGGCTTCATAATAGATTTCGCTTAGTGTATGAAAAATAGGCCTTGAGGAAAACCTAGTTTTATACTCCAATGTGATATGATTTGGTAAATTCATATGCTCTTTGTGAAATATTATTATGGGAAAAAATTACCAATAAATTTTATGTCATAAAATTGAACATGGATAACTTAGATTGAAACATATAAATTCATTGGTTGAGAACTATGTTTTATTTATAAGTTATCCATTCAATGTTCATAGTTTCCCTTATATTTTATTAATTGTTTTAAAATTATCATCTCTAATTAAATTTTTATGTAAATGATTAGAACCAGAATAAAATAGTGAAATTTATTGTTGTCATATATTTATAAAAATAAAATTTTAGATGTGTTGATGGTTCTACACAATCTTTCATTATCAGGAATTTTTAGTAGACTGATTCAAATTCCAACACAAAACATGTAAGTTGAGTTATAAGTGAAAATGAAAAATGGTTTAATTATTACAAACCAATCATATAACTCATATCTTATAAAATTTGTGGGATTAATTTCCCAAAAAACTTTATAATGTTCACTATATTTAAATTAGATTCTATTTTAGGTATGGATCAAATTCCTTGTATAGAGACAACATAAATTGTTGAGAGAAGAAAATAATCTTCCACATCAGGAATTTACCTCGAATTATTTAAAATATCAAGGAGAATTATTAATATACATTGGAATCATCGTCTCAATAATGTATATTGTTGTGTTATGAGTAATAAGATATTTCTTAAATGAGTGAGACTATGTAAAAGATCATCCTTGATGAAATGACCATTATAAGTGAACATGTTTATGGGTTTCCCAATGAGTTTCATAGTCTTTCTCCACAAAATGCAGTTGTGTTATCAATTAGGATCATACCCAAATATTTTCTAATATATAATAATCCTTAAATAATGGACACTATATAACGCTAATAGCTAAATAGGAAACTATAGGATAATCATTATAAATGGATTACACAACCAAGTTTTTCACATGTTGGTGCAATAGTACTCTTCATCAAGAAAAAGGATGCTTAAATTTTCATTTGAATTGATTATAATGAGTTTAATAAAATCAAGATAGAGAGTAATAACCATATTCCACAAATTGATGGCTTGTTTGATCAGCTATGTGGAGACCATTACTTCTTTAAGGTGAATATTCAGTCATGTTTTTATCTAGTAAAGGTGAAGAAGGAGGATAACTTCAGACAAATTTTTATATAAGTTACATTCACTATGAGTTTATTATGATTCCATTTCAAATCACTTATGCTTAAAATGTATTCATGGACAAAATGGATATATTATTTAGGGATTATCTTGAAAAATATTTTATTGCCTATATAGATGATATTATTTTCTACCCTAAAAGAATTGAGGGACTTAAAAAGAATTTAATTGTTATATTAAATACCATAAAGAAAGAAAATATATATTTTAAGTATAGTATATTTTATTTTTGCATGGAGTAAGTAAGATTCACGGAGAATTTTATAACTAAAAAAATGAAAATATATGGGTCCTTTAAAGTTAGAGGCAATTGAAAGATGGGATAGTCCCAAATTTTTGATGGATATCCCTAGTTACCTTGGAATAATTGGGTACTGTCATCAATTTTTGAGAATATTATCATAATTTAAAATCACTCTTACCAAGAAAACTCATAACATAGTTAAGTTTTCACAGAATAATGATTGTGAGGATAGATATAATGATATAAATAAGAGGTTAATCACTACACCAGTGCTCACATTGATCACTACTGGAGAAGGATTTTTATGATATAGTGATACAGCCAAAAACATCTTGGGTTTTATACTCATTCAAGAAGAAAAATGGTATAATATGCCTCCTACAAATTAATGATATATGAGTAATGCTACCCAAAACATGATCTATAATTTTCTTTAATGATCTCCATATTAAATATTTTATAGAATTATATCCATGGAGATATGTTTGAAATATATATGAGTCATAAAATCCTTAAGTATATACACAAACAAAAGTAGATTCATATTCCACAATGAATATGGTTAGAGATAATTATTGATTATGATTGTTCAATCCATTACCAACCTGAGAAGTTGCAAAAATTTGAAGATTATTTAATAGGAATGATCTTATAATCCTATATATGATAATGATTGAAAGGGATCTAATATTCTTGGCCATGAAGTTGAAATAAATGGGAATAATAAAAGGATATTCATCCTAAATTATTCAAATAATTTTTCAACCATTAATTCTTCTGATCATCATGGAGTCCCAAAAGGATGATGACTTGCTACAAATAATAGTAGAAAATATTACAAAGATCATATTTTCTAGAGATAAATTTAAAATAATTAAAAAATAGATATGTGTCCAATAAAAACAAAAGTTGAAGAGTTAACTTCTATATAATTTGAATAGATCATCTTTATATATTCATATCAGAGGCACTAAGATGTATAGAGATTTTAAGAAAAACTTATAGTGGGATAACATGAAGAATAATATTTTAAAATTTTCATCTCACTGCATGGTATGCCAGAAAGTACAAGATGATGGACATACGTCTAAGGTTATGATGCAACAATTTACCATAACACTATGAAAATAGGAAAACATAACCATGGATTTCATTTTAGGACTCTAAAAAAAATCAATAGGAAATTACATCATTTGGGTGGTAGTCGATATTTTAAAGAATTCATCATATTTTATCCCTATCAAAGAATATTTATATCTTGAAAATATCACTTTTATATACTTAAGGTATTTTGAAAGAATTCATGGAGTGACTCTATTCATTCAATCTGATTGAGATCCTAGGTTTATATTGAGGTTATGAAGAATCCCGTATCGAGAATTGGATATAGAGTTGAGTTTCTATACTACTTTTCACCACTTGATAGATAATTATTCTGAGTAAACCATTCAAACTATATAGGATATAATCATATCATGTTCAATGTATTTACGTGAATTTAATATCATCACCTTCCTATAGTGTACATTTCATATAACAATATTTTCTATTCTAGTATTTAAATGGAACCTCATGAGGCTCTGCATGGGAAGTGGTGTCGGACTCCAACATGTTGGGATGATTTTGTAGAGAATAAGCATATGGGATTTGATCTTATCTAAGATATGGCAAGGATATTTTAAACTATTCACCAACATATGAAATCCGAAAAAAATCAATATAAAATCTATGAAGACAATCATCAATGTGACTGAGAGTTTGTGGATAGAGATAAGGTGTTCCTTTGTATATCACCATGGAAGAATGTTCCGAGTACTGGGAATAAGAGAAAACTTAGTAATAGATAAATAAACATATTTTTGATCCTTTATAACATCATAAATATGACCTATCTACTAGAAACCCCACCCAACCTATGTTAAAAACATGATGTGTTCCTTGTATCCCTCATGAATAGTAAATATCATACCCATCACTTGTACAAAATCCTAAGGTGGTACCATTTGAGAATGGTCATTCATATGAGGAGAAATCATTATAGATATTATATCACAATGACAAAGTTATATAAAAAAATATGACTCACCAAGTCAATGTTCTATAGAGAAACCAAAAGTTTGAGAAGGTGACCTGGGAACCAGAAGAAATGATGAAACAGAAGTACCTTTATGTGGTTTAGTTTCTGAAATGAAAATTGTGGGGGTGAAATTTATTAATAGTGGATGAATGTGATGACCAAAACATTCATAAATTAACTTATTTTTTGGAATGAATAAACTCATTATTATGTAATGTAGTTATAAAAAACACATGCACTATTTTTTTAATTTAGTCCATTGTAAAATATATCATTCCATATTTAAAAGATAAATAAGAATGATAACCAATGGTAATATAGCCATTATATAGAAAAAATTAAAATTAGTATATATTTAGGATTAAGATAAGGTATAATTGAAATATATTAAAGAGTTGATGGCCTCATTTGGTTGAATAATAACCTATAAAGCCTATTTATAGGAGGTTATAAGTAAAATAAAGTAATCGGCCTTTTCCCTTGACCAAAACCTAGCTATGATTCAACAACTAAAACATAATAGAAACTATTTATGGGAGAATCTCATGTTTATCAAGATCATGAACAAAACCACATTCTCCAAACCACCTAAAAACATATCCACCATCACAAACCATAACCTTAGAGGTTATGTTGGTGTTATTAGGGTTAATGAATCTATACTTTAGTAGAATGAATTTTTATATTTTATTTTTAATAAAATAATGAATATATTTATCTATTTTTTACTTTAAAAATGATTATATAATATTATTCCCAGACTCTAGAAGCTCATAGCGGGTGTATTATTTCCCATTGACATAATTAAAAGGAATAAAATCTTGAAGAAACGATCATTTTAGTAGTCTTGATGAATCTAGATACATACATGGAACCCATTTTACAATTTGAACAGAAACAAAATATAATACATAACAAAAGCTAATAAACTGAATCATTGAAAAGTAAATAAATGAACTCTTCTTCTTCACCCAGGTATGGAAAAACAAATGGAAATGGTGAGATAAAATGCTCATTAAGGGTTAAGAAAAACAACATAAGATATCATAAACATAAATATTTGACATGGGGAATAACTAAAAGCACATGCCTTTAAAAATAAACTTGAACAAATTATGGCCGGAAGAAGAGGAAAATAAATAATTCCATAATAAAACATAATCATGGGTATTATACTAGTATAATAACCACAAAAACTATCAATACTATTTTTATAATTTGGGAAATGCTTATGTAGGCCATCAAAACCACACTATCAAGGCCTCATGGCAAGAACATAGATATCCATTTTGTCAAGGCCTCGTTCCCTGACCTTTTTTGTATCATTAGACCTACCGATGCATCAAGGGAATATAGTGGGCCCAAACCATCACATAAAAAGTACAATGCATTCCCCATATGTATAGTAAATATTTTATTCAATGTGTCCCATACCACTTTGATTAATTAAATGGTTTCTTTTATTTAAAGTGTCCCACACCACTTTGAATAATTAAATGTCACTTATTCAATGTGTCCCATTCCATGTCAAATAATTAAATTCCTAATTCAGAAGTTATCAAACTAATCATAAACCATTCAATAAAACAGGGTGGATAATAACAGAATCGGTAAACCTTAATGAATTACAAGATTTAACAAAGGATGTTTCATAGATGAGTATTCTTTGAAATGAGACCATTGAAATTTTCTTGAGGAAATAATCCATAAACATTCCAAAGTGTCCCATACCACCGTGAAAAATTCAAATCAGAATACCTTAAAATACCATGATAATAAGGATACTATTGATATTATATACAAAATGGAAGTACATACACCACATGTCAGAAGTAAGTGGTGAACAAGGAATATATCTCTTAAAAGATAATGTGGGATAAAGAAAATCCGTTTTACTTTGGAAGGAAGAGTTATTTTGAAAACTCATTTTTAATTTTCATGAAATCATATTATAAGCACATATATCCCATTAAATAAAAGTTAAGGGCATTGAAATTATATTTTAGTCTGAAATAGAATATTTTTTAGGTGAAATCATTTAAAAAGATTTTTCAAAGAGGTTTTAGAAATAGAAAATTTTACTGCGGTTTAAAGAATTCATTAATGAGATTTTAAAGTACAACGAAATGTTTTATATCATAAAACAAGAAATGAAACAAAATGGATTTTTTTCACTTTAAAATGTGTTATTTTTTAAATAATAATATTTCTTAAAATATATTATAGAGTGAACTTAAAAATAGGTAAGAATATAAGAATATTGTTGAATCGAGCTAGTGTTTCTAGAATAAATTTTGAAAGATCATTTTAAAACATATAAATCCCCATAAATGAAAATATGATTCTGGTTGGTAAACATATATAGAAAATTCAAAAATAATATATTTGGAGTATATAATAATAAATAAAAATATCATTGAGGTGAGTAGAGAATAAGAGCAACCCGAATGGAAATGGCGGTTTGGGTAGAAAATACTTAAAACATTGTAATAAATTAAATCGTATGCCCCAAAATTAATAATAATAAGTGAAAAATTTATTATCATTAAAATAAAGAGATTAATTATATAAAACATCAATGTTAATTATGAATACACCCTACACAATTAGTAGTGAATACGAAATATCTCACCAAAATAAAAGTGAGATGAAGAAACCCCTTACCTTAAGTACGATGGTGTTATTAACTTGATCTTAGTGTACTAGATAAAAAAATTAAATTAAAATAATTAATATTTATAGAATGTCTTATTTGTTTAATTTATTTATTATAACCTTATTATGTTCATTCATGGCCTTCTTTATGAGTTTAGGAGATTCAATTTTATTGTTGGGGAGCGTTTTTTTCACGATCATATACATATATACATGAATAGAGAATCATGTCAAATGAGAATGGTTATCTACAATTGAAGTTATATGTTATTATTTAAAATAAAAAAGGTTACATGGTTTTAAATTTTACTTGGTTACATTTATTGAATATGAATCATTATATAAATTATTTAATGAAAACAGTTTAGGTTAATTGGCTGTTTTTTAACACAACAAACTCATTTTTCTTTATAAATCAATACCATGTCTACAAAAATATCCTAGAACCATATATGGGACATAATAAATATATTACATTATTTTTAAACCATAATAATGGTTTCATGACCATAATTGAATAAGGTAATAGAAATTGAGAACCCTTTGTCCTTGAATGTGATAAATTAAGACATCTCGGACGGTGTTTTCATTTTTAGAGTAAGAGGAGGAGAAAAGAGAGATGATGATAAAATATTACATTAGTATAATAAAATTACAGTTCATGTAAGGTACTAAAGTTATCATTTAATTTAGATGAGGGGATATTAAAAAAGAAAATAAATGAACTTGAAATAAAAGAAAAGTTGGGAAATCTCTCACGAAAATCGGCAGCCTAACGACGCCGCTTAAAATTTCATAAAATAATTTTATTAGAGAAAAAGGGTATCTAATAATTATTACATAATGTATAAATTAATGGGAGTTTTTAATGACATATCCCAACATAAAACAATTTAAATTAAAAAATAATAACATAATAAGAGTTCTTGAAAGATAGAGATTTTTTAAGACAAAAATTTTGCAGCATAATAGCTTTGCAACATGGTTTATAGAAAACATTAAAAAGAGAGTGAAAGGGGACAATAATTTATAAAAGACTCACCAAATAGTATAGGGATAGAATAGTATGGAAAGAAGAACATGGTATGAAATCATGAAACACATATCACATAAAAGTGAACATGGATGGAAAAGAGAAGTTGAGAATTCTCTTACATTGTAGAGTAACTCCTAATACATGATGTTTGGGGCCTTGAGAGATTCAAGAAACCATCATAGGAATAGTAGGGAGGTAATACTACCATATAATCGAGGATGATGTGTTTTAAATGAATGAAAATGAATGAATGAGTGTGTATTTATAGTTAAAGAGAGGGAGTTTTTTATTTACTTAAAGAGACACCCCATTAGTGGTTTTTGAAAAACCAAGGGCTTGCCTAGGGTATTTACCCATGGAATTAGCCACATGGGACACCTCACATCATATTTTACTATAAAAAATTCGTCTATAATTTTAAATTAATTATTACATCATTATGATGTAATTAAACAAACTAAAAACTAAAAACTGTATTTTTACTATTAATAAAAAATCAAGTATTTTAGAAAAATACCGAAAATTCACCCTAACCATTTTTAGATGTGTAGAATTAAAAAATAAAATCTATTTTGTGAAAATAACTTTTTAAATATTTTTAATTTAATTTTTAAATAAAAAACATAATTTATTCCAAAAAATAACATTAAAACTATAACTCGTTTTATAACACATTGAAAAATTAATCAAGGTACAATAAAATTATCTTTTTACCATAAGACAATAAATAACAATTTATGAATAAATTTTATGAAAATAAATTTACATATTAAATTATTAAATTAGTCATAAAATATTATTTAATATATTTATGAAATGAAAAATTTCCAATACATATTCTAAGATTGGTTTTTCACTTTTAAGATTTATTGATTATATTTATACATTAATGGGTGAAGTATATATATTTTTTAAAAATTTAATATTCATTAATATTCCTAAAGGCTTTTTACTATTTATAAGGATATGTTAATATTCACTAAAAATTATGTTTGTCTTATCAGACTCTAAATATTTCACTGAACACAATCGTATATGTCATTTTTTCGAAATTAAAATTACATAAGTGGAAAAATTATATTTACTAGAATGGTTATAACAAGGTGTTGTTTTTTAGAGATTCGGTTTTTCATGCATTCAATATTAAATATATTTTTTAAAATTATGGGGGTGTTACATTTTTCCCTCCATAAAAAACATCCTTCAACAAAATATGAAATTTAACTTTGAAAGTTAATGGTTTATACTAGGAAATTCTCTTGTGGGAAACCCACATCCTGAATATGGTAAAAATATCCTCTTAATAAGAGGAAGGGGAAAATCATCAATTACTACAAAAAATCGTTTTTAATTAGACAACATGGAAATGGAATAATAATCTTACCATCACTTAGTGAAATTAAACTCTAAATAACACCATAAAAGGATCAACTTAAATCATTTCATAAATAGTTTAAAAACTAAAAAATATAACGATTCAACACATTATAATGAAGGTATCTAAATTTCAATGAAGAACTTATCATTAACCCTTAATCAACAATGACAATCTCAATAATTCACATTCCAAACTTGTGAATAACATCATCATGTATCCTACTAAAATATGGTAATAACATGAATTAACATAAAAACCATATTGGAAACCCACATTCTTCCGTATTCCTTAAGTATGATACATGTTATTGGATATATACCTAAGTCTAAAAGTGTTTTAAACTTCATCAATGATATCATAGACCACTTCTTGAAAAATCAATAATCAGTTCCAAGGTAGTTAGTACTTATCAAAATCAATTATTTCTTCATCATTATTTCAACATCATATATATATTAAGGGTTTTCTTTCCCTAAATCATGTTTTTTTCTAAAAAGATTAAATTTATACTGAATCACTCTTATTTTGTACCATTCATCATATAACCTAAAATATTTAATTAAAAATTATTTCAGTATATCCTCGAATATTCCACAATTCTTATAACCAGTACATTGCAGACAAAAGATTCAAATGACATGATTATAGACTAGGTATATTAATCATTCAACTTCATTTGTGGAAGAATCATAACTTGGTCATTATCTCAAATCATTATTTGGCCTATATTCCTTTCACACTTGGTACATTGAATCGTATAGTGTCCCATATCCTTGAAATTGAAGTATTGTACATTGTAAACCATTTTCATACCCTAGTAATCATGAACATGGTGTCTTTTTTCTCTACACTTATAGCAAACACTCATTCACCTCAAGCATTTACCTGGGTGAATCTTTCCACAGTTATCACTTGTGAGAAAACTTTTCTTTCCCATACTACATTTATCCCTATATTTCTCTACCATCATCTCATTATTTTTCTTCCCTTAAAATCTGTAGGAATCATAGACGTATTTACATAACTTGTTAACACATGATATTATCTCCTCATATGATGAGGATAATTGAGAGACAATATTTCATTGAAATGATTTCTTAATATGATTAGAGATATAATCCCTCTTACTCTTCACTTCACATGCATTGGTAAAGTTATTATTACTTATGCTAGGATAAATTTGTAATAAATTATGTATTATATATTAGACCATAAAATTATAAATTCTCTATATCCTTAAATATGGTACAACACATAACATAAATTTATGCATCATAAATCTTAGAACCATATTCTTGGGATACTTTGGGGGAATAAATCATTAATTAATAGTTGGAAAATGAAATGTAAAAAATCCTAACAATATCCACTGGGACTGTCAAACCAGGTGCGCAATAAGTTCTTTTTCATGTTCAAGGATACCTCGGGTTAAGCCCGAAAATCCATGTTAGAGTTGTTATATTTAGGTACATCTGTGCCAGAACCACATCCACTTAAAGTATCCAGATAGGGTTGTATTTTCTAGAAAGATCCACATAATATATTTCATACCAAAATTCTACATCATTCTATTATTTCTATCATCAAAGCTAATATTATTGTTTTTTTCACTAATCTACATTTTCTAAATATAGTTTCCAAGTTTTCTACTAAAATTCCTTTCATACCAACTGTAATGCCCCGCCTCTAGAAGCTCTGAGATAGTGAAATATTTTACATTGGCATGATTACAAGGAATACAATTCCAAAGGACTGATCAGTATAGTAGTCTTGATGAAACTAGATATATACATGGGACCCATTTTACATTTTAAAAGGAAACAATATATGATACATAACAAAAGCTAATAAACTGCAATGTTAAAAACTCAATAAATGATCTATTCTTCTTCACCGAGGGGAGGAAAAACAAATGAAATGGGTGAGCTCAAATTATCAGAAAGCATTAAGAAACACAAAAGATAATATCATGAATATAAATATTTAACATGGTGAATAACTAAAAACCCATGCCTTTCGAAATAAATTTTAACAAATTGTGGAAGAAATAAGATCTGAATAAATAATTCCATAATAAAACATATTAATGGGTATTCTAATAGTCGAATAACCACATGAAATATCAATAATATTTTCATAATGAGGGAATTGAATATTCCAGACATCATAACCACACTATCAAGGCCTCATTCCAAGATCATAAATAACCATTATTTCAAGGCCTCGTGCCATTACCTAGATATTCTCATTTGACATACTGATGCATCAAGGGGCTATAGAGGGCCCCACCCATCACATAATATGTTCAATGAATTCCACATATTTATAGTAAGTATTTTATTCAATGTTTCCCATACCACATTGATTATTTAAACTGTGTCTTTTATTCAAAGTGTCCCATACAACATTGAATAATTAAATGTCAGTTATTCAATGTGTCCCATACCACATTGAATGATTAAATTCTTAATTAACTAGTTATAAAACTAATCATAAACAATTAAATAAAACATTATATATGATATCGTAGTAAATACACCTCAATGAATTACAAGATTAAAAAATTATGTTTCCATAGATGAGGATAGTTTTAAATGAGACTGTTGAAAATTTCTTGAGAAAATAATCCTTAAACATTCCAAAGTGTCCCATAACACCTTGAATTATTAAAGTCATAATCCCTTATAATAACATGAATATAAGGAGACTCTTTAAATTATATACCAAAGGGTAGAAAATATACCACAAGTAATAAGTAAGTGGTGAACATAGAATATATCTCATAAAAGATAAAGTGAGATGAGAAAAATATTTTTTACTTTGGCAAGAAGAGTAATTTTGGAAAATAATTTTAAATTTACATGAAATAATATTGTAAAAATGTATATCAAAGAAAATAAAAAGTATTTTCGTGGAAATATTCATTTTTAAATAAAATCTTATTAAGATGAAATCATTTAAATAATTTTTTTAAAGAAGCTTTATAAATAGAACCTTTTTATGCGGTTTAAGGAATTAATTAATGATATTTTAAAGGGAAAATGGATGTTTTATTTCATAAAATAAACAATGAACCAAAATGAATTATTCTCACCTTAAAAGTTTTGTTTTTTGAAAGTTGAATATTTCTTAAAAAATATTATATAGTGAACTTAAAAGTAGGTAACAATATGAGAAGATCCTTGAATCGAGATTGTGTATCAGGAAGAATTTTTGAAAGATTATTTTAAAACATATAATTAACTATAAATGAAAATATGATTGTGTTTGGTAGAAATATATAGAAAATTCAAAAATAATTTATTTTGAGTACATAATAATAAATAAGAATATCATTTAGGTGAGTAGAGAATAAGATAAACCTAAATGAAAAAGGCAGTTTGGGTAGAAAATAATTAAAACATTGTTATCAATTGAATCGTATTCTCAAAAATTAATAATCATAAACGATACATTTATTATCATTAAAATAAACAGATTCATGATATGAAACATCAATGGGAAGTATTCATACACCCTACATAAGTAGTAGTAGTGAATACAAAATATCTCCCAAAATGGAAGTGAGATGAAGAAATCACTTACCTTAAGTCTGATGGTGTTCTTAACTTGACCATAGTGAACTTTATAACCAAATTAAATGAATTAATTAATATTTAAATAACCTTTTATTTTTTAATTTATTTATTATAACCTTATCATGTTCATTCACAACCTTTTAGATGGGTTTAAGAGGTTCAATATTTTTGTTTGGGAGCCTTGTTTTCATGATCCTATACGTATATACATGAACGGAGAATCATGCCAAATGAGAATGGTTATCCAGAATTGAAGTTATATGTTTTTAGTGAACATCCATAAGGTTAAATGGTTATAAATTTATATTTTTTACTTTGAGTGAAGATGAATCATTAAATAAATTATTTGATGTAAATCATTTGGGTTAATGGGCCGTTTTTGAACACAACGAAATCATTATGATTTATAAATCAAAACCATGTTTACAAAAAGATTGAACAACCATATATGAGACATAATACATATATTATAGTCTGGTTCAACCATAATAATGCTTTAAAGACCATAATTGATGATGGTAAAAGAAATTGGGAACCCATCGTCCTTGAATGTGATAAATTAACACATCCAGGATGTTGTTTTTCTTTTTAGTACAAGAGGAGGGGAAAAGAGATATGATGATGAAATATTTCATTATAATAATAAAATTTCAGTTCATTTAAGTTAATGTAATTTTCATAGAATTTTTATGGTGGGATATGGAAAAATAAAATAAAGGAACATGAAATAAAAGAAATGTTGATAAATCCCTCATGAAAAATTGGCAGCCTAGCGCCGTTGTTAAAATTTTCATAAGATAATTTGATGAGAGAAGAAGGGTATCTTATAATTGTTACATAATATAGATAGTAATAGAGATATGTAATGAAATATCCAAACATAAACCAATTTAAATTAATAGATAATAACATAATAAGAGTGCTTGAAAAAGAGAGAGAGTTTGAGATGAAAATTCTGGAGCATAATGGCTATGTAACATGGTTTTAAGAAAGCATTAAAAAGAGAGGGGATATGGGTAAACCATTAATAAAAGATTCATAAAATATAATATGGACTTAATAATATGAAAATAATAACATGGTATGAAAATTTAAAACACACACCGCAAAAAAGGGAAAATTGATGGAAAAGAGATGTTGGGAATTATCTTACATTGTAGAGTAACTCCTATGAAATTACAGTTGGGACCTTGAGAGATTTAGGAAACCATAATAGGACTACTAGGGAGGAAATAATACTAGATATTCAATGATGATGAGTTTTTAATGAATGAAAATGAAGGAATGAGTGGGTATTTATAGTAAATGAGAGGGAGTTTGTTTTATTAATTTAAAGGGATACCTTATTAGTGGTTCTTGCAAAACCATGGTCTTGCCCATGGTATTAGAAACTTTTGAAACCTCACATAATATTTTACTATAAAAAATTCCACCATCATTTGTTTAATTATTTCATCATTATGATGTCATTAAACATACTGAAAACTCAAATCTATATTTTTACAATTCATAAAAAGTTCAAGTATTTCCGAAAAATCCAAAAAATTCACCCTAACCATTTTTCAACATGTAGAATTAAAAAATGAAATCTATTTTTTGAACATAAATATCTAAATATTTTTTATTTAATTTTGAAATAAAATAATAATTTATTCCAAAAAATAACTTTAAAACTATAACTCGTTTTATAACACATTGAAAAACTAATCAAGGTCCCCTAAAATTATATTATAACCATAAGAAATTAAATTAATAATTTATGAATAAATTTTCTGAAAATTAATTACAATTTTATGCTATTAAATGAATCATAAAATTTTAATTAAAATATTTATGACATGAAAAAATACCAATACTTATACTATGGTTGTTTTTTACATTTAAGATCTCTAGATTGTATTTCATGCATTAAATATTAAATCTATTTTTTAAAATTCTTGAGGTGTTACATATAATTTGTCCAATAAAAATCATATTATGATATGAATAAAGGAAAAGTATATTTTTTGAAAATATATAATTTTAATTAATGTACTATTTTGATAAATTATAGAATACTAGAAATAAATTTAGTTTTAATTAAATTTTGTCATTAAATAATATTTATTTAAATATATATGATAATATAATTTAATGACGTATAATTTAATTTTATTTTGGTCAAAAAGTATTAGTGTTGTAAAAAATTGTATTTTTAAGTAAATAAGGAATTTTTAAAAAGTGAAAATTCATATATATATATATATATATAAATTAATATATATATTTACATATATATTTCAAAATGAATATTATAATTGAAATCTGAATTTCTAAATTATCTAGGAGTTATTTTGTTCATAATTATTAGAGATAGTCGAATTATTTAGGAAATAATTAAATATGATATAAATATACAGTCTATATTATGAGATCATAATAGTGAAAAAGTGATTTAATAAATACTATATAGATATTAATGATGAACAATATGCTTCTACATATAAAATAATGTTCTTTTAAGTAATTAATTGACTTCTTAAAACTTTAACGAACCCCTCAACACCTATATTGTACTTTACAGTTTTAAAATCAGTTATTTTTTAATATGACACACTTTTATATCACCAATGATATAATTTTTTATGTTCATTTCTTAGTATTATGAAATATTAAAACCACTCTTGTATGAAAGAAACTATTGGGAAAAACTATTGTGTGGGTTGTGGTTTTGATTATTTTATTAGAGTCCAAATCCAATGTTATGAAATTAATAAAGAATTACCCTCTCGTTTGATATAAATAGCCACCAAAAATTTCACTCCACTTCACTAAAAACCCATTTATATTTATGTTACTCTCATTATACCTAAATAAATCCCTCCTATGGCTTTCCCAATCTCTCAATAAGCTCATCCTATTCTTTTAGAAGTTCCCTCTCTGAGTAAGGGATCCTTTTCCTTTTCCTCTTCATTCAATTAAATCCTTTGTATTTATACTTTTTAATTTCAATTAGTTAGGTTTCATTATTTTTATAAATATCCATTTATTATCAAATTTATATTTTAAAAATGGTATATTATTTTACCTCTCTCATTAAAACATTTACCTAAACAGTTACTATGTCGATGAAAGAAATTATCTTCCCATTCCTTTTGTTCATGTAATTTATTTATAGTAATCTATTTGATTTCCAATTTTTCTTATTGTAATGGGATTGTACACATTAATTTACTTTAAATATAATTACCACGTAATGAGATAATACCTTTAACTCTCATAAATCCCTTCCATAACATTTTATGTTCACATGTTACCCTTTCAAAATTACCTCATGGTTTTCCATGATGAGTTTTTTATTGTGATCACCAATACAAATTTGTACTCAAGAGTATTCACATAGATATACCAATTTATCATTTATTTGGTAGTCCTCTGTATATAACCCACAATCCTTAATCATGGGATTAAAATTGATGAAATACATTCTTAATTTAAATGATCTATGTGGAACAAAAATGTATGAACATGATATGAATGTTATGGGCGGTACTGGAAATATTTATCTCAATAATGAATTTGGTAATGTTTTTATCTCATTATATACCACATATGATTCCATGTGGTTATCCTAAGAAAACTATGTTATTTTTCTTCTTAGTTGACATCAAATTATATTTATGATGACATGTTTTATATTGTTTCCACATTCCTATTTTTCTATACTGTTATCATCTTATATGTGTATTTGGTGATTTTTTTGTGATTATCATCCCTTTTATGTCACCTTGATATGACAATTGACTCAAATGTATTACTTTCATCATGTTATTCTTTTACTATTCCCTTATTATGAATTTTAGATCACCCCTTTATTATGTATGTCCCTAGGATATCCAATGGAGTATCAAAAGATTAGTGGATTTTAAAGGAATTTTGTGGTGTTTTTTATTACACCTATTGAATTCATGTATAAATTTATTGTGTTATTGAACTAAATATCTAAATAAACTAGTCCATAAAATCTTCTGAGATTGTATTATGTGTTTCTTTATGTAATAAATCATTAAATAAAGTATATAAAATATGGATTTCGATATTTCATGACCACAAAAAGAGGGGTATGAACAAAAGAAGAAGTATTACAAAATTTTCACCATGGGTAGATGAAGTGTAGAGGTCCATAAATTATTGTTCATTTACATTGTATATTATGAAGATGTTGGAGGAATATTAGCGGGTTTTGATGTACATTATTGGAGTTAAGATTAAATTTTGAGTTCTAAGAGGATCCAAACCATGATTTCCATCTAGCTATATCATGGTCTTTACTTTTTCATTGTGGTTGTGTTCCCTAATCAAGGTGGGGTGTTATGGTTTAGAGACTAAAATTGGTGTAGTTATTTTTAATGTTGTAGGTCAAAATATTGTAATATTTTTGGATAATATAATGTGGGCTGTGGAAAAATCTCATAATTCATGCTATGGTTTGTAAGTATATTTGTTAGAGTTCCTATTGAGAATGAGAAATAATTATGTCATGGTTGAAAATAATGACATGTTCATATGGGTATCTTAAGGGTTTATCTTGTTGTTGGAATAAAATTCATGAAAAATATATCATGGGATTTAATAAAATTCTATGGTTTTCATAAATGTGTAATTTAGGAAATGAAATAGTTTACAAGATTTAAGAGAGGATCATTATTTAAGAGTCACATTTTTTGGATCGAGGTTGATTAGAGAAAACCGAAATGTGGTTTAGGGAATGACGTCGTGGTTTTGGTTATCTTATTTTAATTATAAATTGAAACATCCATATTCCTTTATTTGGATAATGCTTCCTCTCAATGATTTTTAGTGACCTAGAGAGCCTTATAAGGGTTTTTATAAGTCCCTCATTGAACTATATAGTTCATTTCCCCATGATACTGGCTCTAAATGTGTTAATGTATCTTTCCAACTGATAATTTCTTGTTTATTATATTATATAATTATGGGGATCCATGGAAAATGGTTGGTGTGTTTTCATGATAGATTATTGATACGAATTTGTGGAATATAGATTGTTTATGAATGTATTTGGATTTAATCAACAACTATTTCTCCTTTTACATCATGATCGAGAACTCTCCTTTTCATCATTATAATTAATGTGGGATTATATATCATTTTTTTCATCACTATATTTATGAGACTGATTAATTATATATAATTAAATCATCATAGGAGAGAATGGGTTGTTCGGTATATGTGATATTATTGTTAATTCTTTCTATAATGTTATTGATTTGTGGAACTATAGTGGAAATCTTGTAGATATGAGTATATAGTAGTGTGTAATTGATGGTGTGGTTATGTTATGTTTGTGAAATGGTTAAATTAGATTGGTTATTTATTCTTTATATATGAATGTGATATGGTATTAGTAAATAAATTAATGAATAAAAAATTGGAATGATGTTGGATATCCATTGAATCATGAAATGTATACATAAAGTAATAGTTGAAATTATTTATTATATTAATTAATATATGTGGCAATTATGGTGACCCAATCTTTTTATGAAATTTATTATATGACTATTAAACATATATATCCTTTAATAGAACACAAGGATCATAGAGTTCTAGCTTATTTGGAATACTAGTTAATTAATCTGTAAAACATGGCATCCTTATTTTATTTTCCATCGTGATATCCTAAAATAAATTTGACCTCTATAGTCTTCATGGGATAACTTGGGGAATACATAAATGAAGGGGTGAGATAATAATCCCAATAAGGGTCTAAATATATTAAGGAAACATAAAATGTGAGTAAAAGGTCTATAAAAATATCATAGAAGAGAAAGATCATGCGTAATTGCATAGAAGCATGTCATAAATAACATGGTATCAAAAGATCATAGAAATATAGTAAATTGGGATAAAATATATAACATAGTAGAAACATGAGTCAAGGTTAACTTCCAAGAAAACATATCTAGTGAACCAAGTTCCGTAATGGATTTTGTTTACTCCCTAATCCCATACATGACATATCATGCTACTAAAAAAACAAAATCCATTAGATCTCTATCTAGGATCACCTGTCATACCATATTCATGCTCTATGTGCGAGACATAAAGAGAATAAATTATAAGGTTATAGACACCATGAAATGTGTTCCACTCACTTTTCCATAGAGTGAAGATAAGATTCTCACATAGACAAAAAAAAGTCATATATGAGTAAAGATGTTTTCATCATGAATAAATAAGATACATGATGTATTTTTATGTGCCAAAATACTACCCCATACCCGATGAATAAGTGGAATGATTCCCCCTGCTAGGAGTATGTAGTGGATCTTCAGGATGAATGATGAAAAGGTGTCATCAAGTTAAATTCAATGTCCAAATTTTTTCCTAGAAGACTTGGTGTATTTACAATCTCAAGAAGTGTATATATCTTCAAGATCTTCAATTTGACAGGTCGTATAACCCAAATGGACATACATATCAAAAGTTATACCACTCGGAAGACAGATAAATTTTACAAAGGGACCAATGTGAAAGACCTACGTGTAGGACCTGCGCGGAGGACCTATGTGGAAAAAAAAAATTACACTCATACATGGAGGGCCTATGAGGAGGACCTATGTGGAAAACTTCTCTTAAACCTGGTCCCATCCTTTCCTATAAATAGGACCCTTGGGCTCCCCATTTCAGAAAAACCGGGGAAAAGTTGGATGACGTCTCAAAACTCCCATTATGTAGCCCTTTTTCCAAGATCCCCCAATATTTATTAGGTATATCTCTAAAATAGGAGAGAAGAGAGAATTAAAGGGGGAAAGTGGTTCAAAGTCCCATCTGGGTCTAGAACATATAGAGCTACACGGAGCACCTGCACGGAGCACCTGTGCAACGCACCTGCACGCCGCAGCTGTGCAAACCTCCTGCACCCCACACCTTGGCGGAGCACCTGTGCACCACACCTATGCCGATTACGTACATGGGGGAGCTACGTGAAGCACCTACACAGGGATACTTGGAAGATCAACTATACGACACACCTTGGAATACCACCTGCACGCCACACCTTGGTGGAGCATCTGTGCGATGCACCATGGTGGAGACCTTGCGCGACCCTGCTAGTCCATACCATGATGGTTACACCCCAGCATCCCTTCTTGGGCTCAGTTCTAAGTTGTAGTCCTGGACTTTCAGGTTGGTCCCTTCTCTTCGGTCACTGAACCACATGAAAAATGGAGAGCCATGCTGCAAACTTTTCCAATCTAGTCGACAACATTTTCCATTGCACCCTTTATGTGGCCCCACTTCTAGCCTTAGAATACCATGATCTGAGACACTCCATCACACTGAATTAAGTTCCTTTAGTTGACTTACTCTTCTTGGTTCATTTCACATGTTATTAGTTAGGACTCTCCTTATGGATTCCTTGAGTACCTTCAGACGATACGCTCTTCAAGACACTCCTCAAACCACATCACATGACTTCCTTCCTAGGTTAAACATCCAATGGGCATCCTCTTTAGGATGAAGCCCCAAAAAATTCACGAACGGACATCCTCCTTAGGAGAAAGCCCCAACCAATCTCAAATGGGAATCCACCTTAGGAAGGAGTAATCCCAAACCATTTTCAAATGGGAATCCTCCTTAGAAGTAAGCCCCAACCAATTCCCAATAGGGAAGCCATCCTGGTATAATCCCCTCACCTTCACCCCTTCTTCCTAACATTGGAAACTTGTGTAATATAAATAGAATAGAGGAATGGTTATTTGTCTCTTCTTCTTCCATGGTCGACGTGCCCTCTTCCGTCAGCATGGAGGAAAAATTTGAACGTGTGAATTCCTTTGTTGAATATTTGATATTCTCTTGTTTCTCACTCTGAGAATGAATCACATGGGCTTAGATATTTTTCATGATTAAAACAAAACCACCAAAAATGAAATACAAGAAAAAAATTCCTATTTAAAACCAGGATATGTAAGAATCCCCCTCAAGGCCCAAGATCACCAGTATCCTCCTTAGGAATCCAACCTTAATTCCCTTAATCTGGGCATCCTATTTAAGAATAAGCCCCAAATTAAACCCCATATCATCAAGGAATATTTTCTAGAATGTAATCCCAAACTCATCTCTCTCAAAATACCATACTCTACTACGAGATTTATCGAACTATGTGGGATTTGATTCACATCCATATGGGATATGTGGGAAGCCTCTTTGAGGTTAAAACCCAACATTTCATATCAACCCTATTCTCTTTGGGCCATATTACCAACAGGGTATCATCTTACTTGGAAACCCATATCCCTTCCAAGTTCATTGGGATACTTCAGCATAAGTCCCACACTAAGTTTCAACTAAGAACCTTCCGCTTAGAGGTTTTTATCCCATGACCATAAAAGGTATGATGTGTCCAACTAAGCTACACTGAACTACGTGGTATTTGATTCCCATCCATATGGGATATGTAGGAAGACTCCTTGAGGTTCAAACCCAACATTTCAAATCAACCCTATTCTCTTTGAGCCATATTCCTAACAGGATATGATCTTACTTGGAAACCCATATCCCTTCCAAGTTCCTTGGGCTGCTTCAGCAAAAGTCCCACACTATGTTTCAATTAAGAATCTTCTACTTATAGGTCCTTATAACATAACCTTAAAAGGTATGATGTGTCCTATTAAGCAACACTGAACTATGAGGGTTCTAATTCTTTTCACAAGGATACATAGGTAGCCCATTTTACAGGCACAATCCCAAGATCAAAACAAAGCTTCGTCTTTTTGGATGACAATAAATTCCAGAGTACCCCACTGAGTGGCTTAAAATCCTATATCATCACAACAATGATTAAAAGAATCTCTAATCAGTATATTTGTGGATACCATTGATAAAAAATGGAATACATATGGATATTTCCATTAATGAAGAACATTGAATACATACTGATGATTCTAAAGTTTTACACATGTCAATAAGTGATTAGAAATTCCAAGGGATTCTTATGATATACTGGATGAATTAATAAGGATTCATGGAAATATTTTAATTTTACAAAGAGAGTCCTAGAATTGACAATAATTCCCCCCAAAAGGGTGTGATGAGTCCAGCCTCCCATCCTCTCAACCAATGCACATTATTAAGTATCATAAAGTTAAAAACATAACGAATGCCTGCCTTTGGAAATCGGGTCCTCTTTGGATATATAACATTGGGATGTTTCTGGTTCCATGAATAAATCCAATGGAACCGGCCTGGAAATAGTGATTCTTAAATCTACAACACAATTTTCAAGGAACTATGAAACAAAAATAGTGAACCCAATGTGAATCCTTAACCATGTTAATAATGTTACCCACATGTTAGGAACCTATCAATTGATAAAGGAAGGAAATAAAAAGGAAGTAATCACACATGTATCCATCTAAAAAGATGTTGTTTTAATAAATCTCATTGTTGTACTCATTTTTTCACAGAATTCCCTTCAATACAAATAATGGATTTCTCCAAGACAACATCAGTGAACTTTCTATCTACTGCTCAACCTGGATCATCATCCACAAGAAGGATGTTATCACCTACCCAGTGTCTTCAACGTTGGGTCTCTAATGTGCTAGTGAAGGAATATCGCCAGCACGATACAATACTGACTTTGGAGGCTACACGACAGGCCCTCCAGGTCAATAACAATCCCGGATCTTTTGGCCAACGATGACTAATGATCAAGAAGAAGATGGTTCCAACCACTATCTCCACCCATTTTGGGTCCTTATCTCTGGAACAAAACAATTAGTCCCTCCCTTACTATTGGGAGGTGGATCAAGAGGTCACTCAAGGCCTCAATTAAAGAATGCAGAAGTCCTTTCTGAGGACTCACCCCAACAATCTATGCTAGAATCATGCGGTAGTGAACCACAAACATGATGGGGGTGTTGACTCTAGACATTCGGACCAGGTCTCTCAAACTCGAGCACACAAGAAGAACCGCCAGGGATAACATCCGGTCAACTGGGAGCTGGTTCTTACCTCTACCCCTTCCAGATAAGTCCATTGACCTTACTTGAGGGAATCAATGAGTGGGTACATACACCCATCCGTCCAAATTTTGTTGCTCATCAGGCTCGTCTGATAGAAACTCACCAATCCCACCAGATAAACCTGGTGGAGTATCTTGAACAGGCACATACACCTACTTACAAGTTATCAGCCAGTCAGTAGGCATGTATGACTGCATTTAAAGAATTTCACCAATTTAATATGGTGGAAACTGGTAAACAAGAATATTCACTAGTTTAGAATCACCAATTATGTCACCAGTCTCATCTTCTAATATTGAAGGATGTCTATCGACCTTACTTGATGGAAAACAAAGAGGGGGTGCATACAACCGTCCGTCCAAATTTTGTTGCTCAGCAGGCTCGTCTAACAGTAACCCACCAATTAAACCCAATGGAGTATCAAGAATAGGCACATACACCTTATTAAAATTTATCAGCTAGTTAGAAAGATCATATGACTACATTTAAATAGGCCTTCCAATATAACATAGTGGCAACTGGTAAATAGAAATATACACTTGTTTACAATCACCAATTCTGTCAGCTGTCTCATCTGCCAGTATTGAAGGAAGTCCGTCAACCATAGTGTATGAGAAACATCTAGCAGGAACATACACCATCCAATGTTCATCAATCCTACCAATAGTCTTGTTCGGTTGCACCCGAAGAAGTTGGTCAGAATGCTCCGACAAAAAATTTTGGGCAGACCCAACTCTCTGCCTTCATGAGTGAGTAATGACAATATCCATTGATAGAAAAAGGAGGATTGGAGAAAGCACATCCGCCTACTCCAGATATGGAATGGACGTATATTCTTGTTCCAGCGGCTGAAGTCACCAAACACATCTTATCAATGGTTAAAGGGCATACGCATATCCCTACCCATATTCCAGAAGCATTCCATGATATTTTAACAATTACTTCAGCAGTATTTGGGGATGAAACATATAAATTTGTCCCCACACATGGGATAACAAATCAGAATTCCATCCTAGAGAATATACACACCTCTGTTCCAATCCTGGGGGGTTATGGAGCATATTCCCCCATATCATATAGACAACAGGATCAGGAACATACAACCTTTCCAATGGGATTTAATCGGTCTATTCTAGTAACTACTCCAAGGAAGGAACATACACCTTCCCATTATAACCACTTCTCCAAGTAGGCGGCCCCAAATAAGTATAGGAGAACATCCAAAAATAATTATCGCGAAACACTGTTGGAAAATCAAGAGCCAAGATGTGACTTAGCTCGTTTTAATGCTAGTGTTCTCGAATCCATAAGACATTTTTATATTGTACCTCAAGATCTTACCCTCTCATTACAACATTTTGGGAGTGGAAGTTGTAATTTAGAAGTTTCTCATTAGATACTTCATCATGAAGGCTTTCATCATGAAAATTCGGTCAATCCAAAGTGTCTTTCTTCGTATGAGAGGCACGACAACCCTCCGTGTGGCCACAAGACCAAGGAGCAAGAAGATTTATCCCTTGCAATAATCCACCATGGTGGTCCTCCCCCTGATGACATTCCCTGTGAAAGTACTCTCCATAGTAGTATTCTGCATTTTCAAAATAATTCCATAATTAACAATGTAGCAATGAGATAGCCCTCCTATATCGAGGCACTTGCAAAAACAAAGCCAGTCATGTCTGGTTCTTTGTCATTTACTGGTGAAACACTTTCTCAACCAAAAGACGACTTAAGGGAATGGTCATTCTCAGAACCCCCTTTAGGTCATTTGTCTGCTAATCCAGAGAATCCACTCTGGTCAGGTCAAGTGGAGAAACCTCTTGTGAAAGATGAATAAAATATGATAAACATGTGGAAACAATTAGCTAAAAGAGAAATACCAGTCATGTTCTGGTCTTTAGAAAATTCTCAATATGATATTCCAGAATTTATAACAGAAGATTGCATTCATGAAATTCATCTCAACTTATGGAAAACTCTTCATCATTTGAAAACTAAAGTATTACCATATGATGGATATCAAAATCTTGTAAAGCTAATAGAATGATTATAGTGCCAAATTGACATGGAATCACTCTTAGTTTCCCAAAATTCAATGGTTGAAAATTGCAGTGAACGCTTCAGTGTGCATGTCACAATGCTCTAAAGAGACTACACCAGTTAATTTCTAATTCCCCATCTAGTTTTTGTATCATAAGATGGGGTGCATATGGAGTATTGCATTTCACTGCACTCCAAAATCAGAAAATTCTTCCAAAAGTGGTCTCATGTAATGTTATTGCACACAGTCAGCCCCAATCAATAGGTTTTGTATGTAATCAAATGTACGCTCAAGAAAAGACCTCAACCAGTTCTCATCAGAATCATGCCCAAAGAAAATAAGTTGTTGATCTATTTTTACATCAAGCATCAGAGAATCTTGAACATGAATCCCATTTAGAGTATTTTAGATGTTAGAGGATGCAAATGACGCAAATAGCACAACAATCTTCTGAAATGGGTGATTTATGTGATTTTCGGATAATGCACCAAGCTAATGTCTGAACCAAAACCCACAAAATCAAAATAGCAGTTGCACGAATTTTAGATATAGCAGTTCAAGAATCACCCCAGATTTCAAGGCTGGGGGATCATTAAATTCAACCTTCAATTTCATTAAAAAATGTTCAACAATTTGAAGAAGAATAATAGGATCAATCCCAGCCTGCAAGGCTGGGTGATTTTTCACACCTACAATCCCCTGCTCAACAGAAGTCAGTTTTTTCCCGATTAGGGAAGAAGTCACAAGGAAAGAAAACAACAGAACTATCCAATTATTCCCTTCATGTTACTATCCGCCAAATTGTTATAGGTAATTCTTCATATATGAGAATGATGTCTTGTGAAATAAAAAAATGGAGATGATCAAGAAGAAACATTGATAGAATTCCATCAATGCACTATGCATCAATGAATGTTATTAACACCATAGCAGAAGATCCTTCAGAAAAGAATTCCAGTTATGGGGAATTAGAAGATGAAGTTCTTTTCTATAATACAGTACACACAGAGGAAAATGAAAAAGGTGTCCGTACCTGAAATTAGAGGCTTACCCAGAATCTAGGTATGCCTTCAAATAACCAACTCCCCCTTCTCTAAAAGGTAGCTATCACGACCCGTCCTTCGGGCCCGTGCTGTGACTACCCCAAGCCCTCCTTCCATAGGCCAACAGCTGGCGACTAGAACCAAAGGCGTAAATCATGATGAAAGGGAAGACATTGCATTTATATAAGTAAAAAAACACAACAGAGTACGCAATCTGAAGTAAACACTAAGTAAAATGAGTACAAAAGTAAGTGATGGAAAGTAAATGGGCCAGAATACAAACCCAACAAAAAGTACAGTACAACAGAATAGAAAAAACAGCTATAGTAAAGTAAACAACAACCACTGAGTCATCCTTCAGATAACCCACCTGAAGGGTGGGTACAGATAGTCTCGTCGGCTCCTCGGGTCCGGTCGTACGCTCCATGTACGTCCCGCCATGTTTTCCACCTCCTGGTACCGTCCCGCTCCACAAGACTCCACCAAGGGTTAGTGCTGTCTATTACATGCATCCAACACAACTTAGTACGGGCATTGCCCGTGCAGGGGTTAGTATATGATAATCAGTAGGGACCCCGAGACCTCCGAAGGTCTCCCATAATCCACAAAGGATAAACTACAAGGAAAGATAAAATCACAAATTATCAACAAACTCGACTTAGGTATATGCCCATACATATACCTAAGTCATCAATTCCAGTTCGGATCCAACTCACGAGCCCAAGTACAACCTAGTCCACATAGTAAAGCACAACCCAATCCAAACAGGAAAGAAAGTCAATCACATCGATGATAATGATTGAAAGTCAAGACTCAGCTCACATAGGTATACTACTAATGAAGAGGGGTGGAGATGATAGATGTAGCCTCTGAATCATCTCCCCTACTGAACCCACGTAGGATCCGAGTACAGAATTCATCATTGCCAAATCCACGTAGGATCCAAGTATAGTAACCATCACTGCCGAACCCACGTAGGATCCAAGTACAGTCTTCATCGCTTCCAAACCCACGGAGGATCCAAGTACAATCATCCTCGCTGCTGATCCCATTTGGATCCAAGTACAGCTGTCATCGTCGTCGCAGTCGCAACCATCTCTAGGGTTCACGCACACAACACAATCGATTCCGGGAGGGTATTCTCTATGAGCCAAGGGGGTCAATACATTAACTGTCATGAAGTCTAGATTTGAGGTATCCCAAAGTTCCTTCCTGTCAATAGGAACTCTATGAAACTGACGGTGCGTCATTCGGACGCCCGGTCTGAGAGATATTGGCTTTTCCGTTCCAGGGCCCCAGTTAGAAATATGATCATTTATATCCCGAATGATAGCCATGTTCATCTGAAACTCACATAGAGTATCTAAAAAGGATCGTATCATCGAAAGAGTCCCAGTGCCGTAGACGGCGTGTCGATCGGACGCGCGATCCTTATGTTATTCACGTTTAAGTGAATAATAGGGCCCAACCCATTTAGACCAGTGGGCCGATGGGTTAGGTTGACCCAGTTTGAGGGGTCCGACCCAGCAGGGGTGTCGTTCCGGTCCGAATAATTACAAAAGTCAGCCTGAAGGGGTGCAGCCCAGCCCGGCGGGGCGCGGCCTGGTGCGGCCCAGCTCGGCCCAGCCCGTCGCGGCCCAGCGTGGCCCGGCTGGCGCGACCGGCTGGCCGAGCGTCACAGCCGAAGCTGATCGGGCTCCAGGACCCCCCAGTTTTCCACACCGGCGGCGCTGCCCTTCCCCAAACCGGCCGGCTAGACCGTTCGGTCTTCTGCGCACGTGGCCCACACGGGCAGGCCATCAATCCTCTAGCGCGGCTGTAGAGACCCAAACTTGACGTACATGGACATTACATTACTTTTCCAAAATATCTAATACATAACAAAAATGGACACCAAAGGACCGTAATAGTTTAGTGTCTTTGGAAACTAATAATATAATCTTTCAATCTTGGTGAAAGATCTTCAACATCTCCCATAATGATATTCCTTTTTTTTCTTACCTAAAAACTTTCTTTATATCCTGGGGAAAAGAAAACATATAAAGGGTGAGCTCAAATGCCCAGTAAGGGTAAGCATGGATAAAATAAAACAATCCATATACATTTGAACTTAAAACATGAACATAATGTTTAAACATCAAAATATTGAGCAAAGGCATAAATCTTGGAAGTTCGTAAGGCATGTATCATAATGGAACATCAATCTTGATAAAATAGTATGGTAATAAATCATGTAATTGTGGCAACCATTCAGCACTTTTTATTATTTCCATAGTAGCCAAGGCGTTGCTGCCAAGACCATCTTAGTGGACAAAGTCCCTTTCTGAATCGATTTCAATCCTCATTCCAGTCCAGTATCACTGAACCAGATTAACTTACCGTTCCAGCCATGTCTATCTCATGAGATATAAACCCGTACCCAACGCATTGGAGGGAGATATAGGTCTCACCCATCTCATAATTAAATCATTATTACTTGTTCCACAACATAAACATAAATCATTCATCATAAAACAAAGAATAAAATTGGGTTTCATAAAAATCATCCCATCATAACATAATCTATATAAAAAAATGGATATAATTTCATCATAAGAAAATTGAAACCATGTAAATCATAGAGATATTATACTTGAAACATACACATATGAAATAATGTAATCTTAGATGGAAAATGGTTTTGATAAAACACTTGAAAATAATTCTTGAGGAAAATATCCCTTCTTCTTAAGAAACATTTTCTTTTCAAAAAATACCACGCAATTTTATGAGAAATGGATTTTACTGAAAATATCCATTAAATATTGTACAGTAAACTTCATGAAAATAAGGCATTATGAAACTGTAAAAATCCGTTCATGTCGTATAAGTTAAAAAACATTCTCATACTTTTGCTGGAAAAGTCAAAAAGTACCTTGAATGGTAATAAAAAGAAAGATTCCTTACATACCATGTAGTAAAAGTCAAAAATGGGTAAAAATGACATTAAACATAAATGGAAGAATATTAAACACTTTTTGAAAACATTTTTATAGATATGGATGAAAAATATAACCCCAGTAAATACTTATGAATAACCAATTTCGGATAAAAATGAGATTGTGAAATTATCCCTTACCTTATGTCTGATATGCTTCGTATGTTTCTGAACCTCCTATATAATGATTTAAATAATTTCATTGACTTATTACATAATCATATTAATTGTTTCAATATCATATATGGTTCACTTATGACTTTATATTACCCGCTCTTTTGTAAATTCCATGTCAAAGCATTGTTTTGGGTAAAATCGTGTCATTTATCGTACGAGTTTCGACTTGTTGTTCTTGAAATTATTACTTATATCCTGATTTAAATAATTCCAGAATGTAAAACATGATTTATATATAATATATATTCAGCATATAAATATATATGAGAGATCAATAAATGGAATGTAATACACCGTTCATGGAGATGGTAGGACGTATGTACACATGAACGTTGTTTTCGTTTCCTTATTGAATTGATTGGTATTAAGTATATGAAATACATATATATATAAATAAATCCATTATAATTATTATGTCATATATTTAATGATTACTTATTATATATACTCTACAATCCTTCATGAATGGTTAATCATTGAGAATGAATCTCATCGCGTTGTGGAGACGGAAGTCCGTACGTACGCACGAGCGATGATATCATTATCATGATCGTGGAATTGTGTTGAAGTGTATGTATAATATTTCAGAATCAATATCACTTTACAATAATCATATATAGTTATTTATTTACACCATTATACCCATCCAAGTAAGGTGGTGGTCGAAAACAGATTACACCACGGCGTGGAGACGGTATTCCGTACGTACGCACTTGCGGTGATTTCATTTTCCATAGGATAGATAGAAGGTGAAATAGGGTTGTTTGATATTTATAATAACATACCAGTATATGATTGATACTGATTTTATTACTTCATAATGAAACAACTAAAGAAGAGTAAGTATAAGAAGTAATAAATTTGAAATAATCGGTAACGAATATTACTTCTTCTTCGACACGCCTCTTTGAAACCTCCTCTTAAGGCACTAAAATTTTCCATTGATGAAGACCAGGACATCTATAATATTACTAGGGAAGTGGAGAAGTAAAATTGGTAGGGTTTGTCCAAGATTGAAGGCTCAAAGTGGTGTTAAGAGAAGAGGGAAGGGGTGCCCTTTTTATAAGGGAGGAGAGGGGCACCTTAGGAAAACATAAAATATTATTTTATAATAAAGTCATATTCTGTTTTTAATAGCTCCAAATTGATTTTTTTAGAATATAAGGTTGGTATGGGTCGAAATCATCTCAACCAATAGATTTTAGACAGGTTTGGGTCATTATATTAACCTTATCTTTTAGATTTAACTCTTAGTTAATTAGATTGACATTTACCATGTCACTTTGTATTTTTATATTATATTGTTAATAAACATACCATATACATCCAAAAGACCCCCAAGTGGTCCATTAATGATAAAACTATCATGATATAAATATCTTGTCCGAACCTTAGTTTTTTAGGAATATAATAACAATTAATAATATAATATTTGTTTTAAAAACTATTTTATGTCACTTTTGACACTATTTGGTAACTGATTTTTTGAAAATCATAACAACATGATTAGTTCAAAAATAGTTAATTAGATCAATACTAACATGTCATATTAACCTAGAAAATTATTTTAATTCTTAAAAGGTCTCAAATTACATTTATTTGGGTATTTATAACATCAATTATGTTAATATTTCATTAATAAGATAATTACTGCATCATCATTGTGTCATAAATAAATTAAATTATTTAATGTCTAAAAATTATAAATAAAATACCATTATATAGGAAATATTTTTATATTTCTAATGAATATTTATAGTCTAATTTATCTTATGTATAACCCTATATTAAAAATGATTGAGTTATTAAACTTTGATTTTAACTATTTTAACCCTTCTTTAAATAAATTAATAATAAACGTCCTAATCCAATCCAAGTGGACCTAAATGGTCATATCTTATTCCTAAGGTTGTTTTTGGTCAAATTACACTTATCCGATAGAATTAGGACATGTGTTAGGGTAATAATAATAATATCATTTTTACCTTTAATTAACCTATTTACTTTTAACCATGGTAAATAAAAGTAAAAAGTTACTATTCACCAAAAATTATTTTAATCTCATTGAACCACATTTTAGTCCTTGATATTAACCGTGTCTCTCGGATTTTCGAAATTCCACTCATAGAAGAGGCAAAATTATGTTTTATGTAAGTTTGCAAAAATCTCCTAGGAGTTAGGTAAAAGACAGTGAAAAGTTCAATAAAATTTTTATATATCAAAAATTATTATAAAATGACTCCAATGAATTACATTGAACATATATAAGTATTATGATTCAATAATGACATGAAATAATTATAAATAAAATCAATAATTATTTAAATTAAAATTCGGTTTTTAAATAGTAACCCAGTGTTTTCACTATTCATCAAAAATTAAAAGTTTTCAGAAAAAATACCAAAAATTCACCCTAGGATAATTTTGATATTCCGAATCCAAAAATGAAGTCCATTTTGAAAAAAAAATTTATATAAGTTCAAAAATTGTGTATTACTATTCATAACGGCTAGTTCATAAGACTATTATAATAACATATCTTTGTTTAGTGAAACTCGGTATTGCGTACAACACATGCCATCATGGAAGGTCACGATTGCTTGTAAAGGAAGCCATGTCAGGGATGCGTGTAGTGCAAGATCCTTTTGGTGTAGCGTACAACACAAGACATCAATGAAACTAAAAATAATATTTTTCATAAAATCTCGGGGTGTTACAGCGGGGCCCTCCTGGCGTCGCGGTCTAGCTCTGACCGGCCGGCCGACGGGGCGGCCGGTCCTCTAGTGCGGCGCCCTCCTGGCGTCGCGGCTCCTCTTCGCCCGGCCGGCCGACGAGCCGGTCGGTTCTTCCGCCGAAGCGGCCCATGTAGTGGGCCGCGTTTCTTCCCACACAACCGGCGCGACGTCGCTGACCTCCATTGTCGTGTTCCCGGCACGATGTGACGATGTTGTGCCTCCTCCACCTTTGCTGGACAATTCTAAATAAAATAAACAAGTTCAACGGAGGGTCATCAGGCCGTGTTCGTTTGGCCCACGCCCTCTATGTAAAGCGATATCAAATGGACGAGGTAAACAGGATGCTCAACGAAAAACCAAAGCACAATTTTAATCCATTAAAATTGAACTTAACCCCTACCTCGATAAATGATGACAAACGCCGGCGTCCCAAGGTGAGGATTTTTAGATGTCGACAAAGATCGTCCGAGGAGGAAGCGGCATCACCCCTTTTTATCACGGAGAGACGAAAACAAGGCGGACGTTGTTGGTGAGTTCCCACGTCGGTTTCTCCTCCCCTGTCATGGAGGAAGAAGATGATGGAGAATTCGGGGTCACCGAGTCGAAGTTCTTCATCGGAGAGTTGGCGTTCTTCGTTGAGGATGTAGTTCTTCAAAAACACTAGTGTTCTCCCAATTCCTCCTCACACAAAAATTCTAACCAAAATAAAATAAGGCTTCTCCTTATTTTTTTTATTTTCCATGCATTCAAAATTACAAAATTCAAATCCTATTTCACTTAATTAATTAATCCCTGAGTTGTCTAATTACTTAAGTGATAGGTTGGAATGTTTAAAGGGGGATAGCGGGGAGATTAAGAGTTACACATTTAAATGAAACAAAATTAATGGGGAGTTTCCATGTAATTAACATGGGAGTTCAAAGGGGGTTAAGGGGTTATGGAATGTGAAAAGGGTGGGGATCGTGTGGGCCCCAACTCCCACAAAACCACACATGGGATGTTGGGTGGTTGTGGGCCCCACAAAAAACATCCCATGGGAGAGTTTAACTTCCAAGGATAATAAAATAAAATTGTACACAATTTTATTTACTTCTTATTTAAACCACAAAATTTAACTTCATCTCCCATGAAAATGCATCTATAGTAAAAGTCCTCTTAATCAAATACTAGTGCCACGAGTTCTTCGATGCCCTCAGATTTCAATTTTGAGCACAAGTTCAAAAGATAGAAAAACCCACTCATTGGTTTACTGAACGTACCCGAGCTAAACTTCAAAAATTGATTCTAAGCACACCGGGCCTTGGAATCAAGTGACGTCAGAAGCCACAGAATCATAAAATTTTGAAGTATTTAAGAAAAAAATTTCCTTGAAATTTTCAAGACTTTAAAGAATCTAACAATGGGAAAAGAAAACAGTCATATTGTAGATCACTTTTTCACTAGAGAAGGTCTATATGTTTCACTGGAAGAGAGATTTTCACAACAAGAAGAGGAAATGAAGGGGTTGAAAAAACTCAATACAGAGTTGCTTCGAAATAGAATTTCTATAAGACATACTCCCCAGACAAATCCATAACTTGCAAATATTGTAGAAGATCCTCAGAAAAAAGGATTTGTAGTAACTACATATACAGATAATGAATTCCCTCTATTGGGCGAACAATTAAGGCATGACCATTTATAACCTGAAATACCTGTTCATGTGGCTTTTCCAAGGTAGATATCAGCACCACAATCAGTGGTCTTACTGGTCATTGCACCAACTCAAACTGCAATTCCTATACCTGCACAGAATCCAGATCATCCAGACATTCCACAAATTCTTAGGAACACAATTGAGGCATTAAGGACTCAGTTGGAAGCTATAGAGGAACGACATGCCCCAGTTCAGCTAGAAAAGAGATCTTACCTAGAATGGGTGGATGCAATTCCTCCCCCACCAAATTTTGTGAATACCACATTCCCAATTTTTAATGGTTCTAGAGATCTAGAACAACACTTAACACATTTTTTTTCTCATTGTGATCTTATGATGGGAAATTTTCATCATCAAGAAGTAGTTAAGATTAAGTGTGTTGTGCGGTCATTACAACGACCAGTTTTTGTCTGGTATACAAGTTTGCAATCTCGATCAATTACAGGGTGGGAAGATTTCTATCAGCAATTCCTTCTTCAATTTAGCTCAACACTACCAAAGAAGAAATTTTTTGATCTTAACAATTGTAAACAAAGGGATAATGAAAGAGTTTTAGATTTCATTTCTCGATGGAAGGAATTAACATATTCCTTAGGTTTATCCCTCCCTCCAGAAGAGTTGTTTCCAATCTGTGTGGAAAATATGCATGATGAATTTCACACACCATTGATCCCTATGAAATACATAGGAGGGGTTTTAGGTATTACTTCAATCGCTCAATAAATATAAGATTCTATTATAGAAGAAAAGGCTAAAACATGTGTAATTCCATCAACTATGGGAAGGAGGATAGGAAAGGTATAAGATGCTACAATCACACTGAAATAGGCACCTATACCTACTTCTACTTCAAGAACTTCATCATACCAAAGGGCTCTTCCTCCTGAGCATCAGCAACAACAGCCATCTCATCAAGATGATCAAAGAGATAAAAGGCAGAAATAGGTTGAGAAATTAAAGAATAAGGTTTATTATTTCGAGAACAAACATATTTATGGTTACTTCATCCCAGCCTTTGAAAACAATTTGGTTCAGTTTCCAGGGAAGAAGAATCCAAAAAAATATGAGGATAAAGATCATCTGAATTATTGTCCCTTTCATCAGATATTGGGGCACCCCATTCAAAAGTGCTTTGTTTTCAAAGACCTTCTGCAAAATATGGTAGAATCTGGACAAGTGAAATTGATAATTTCATCAGCTCAAATAACATGTATTACTGCTACCAATCCTGAGAAAGAAATATAATTACAAGATGTTAAAAGTAAAAGTGTGTAAAAATATGATGATTGGATGATCAGGAAAACGATTAACTAGAACCATGTGATTTTATGAACACAGTTGATACAACCAATTGTGTCTTCTACAACTCCTACCGTAGAAAAAAAATCTTCATCAAAAGGTCATTCCTCAAAGAAACAAAGTGGCCATAAAGATAAAGAGTAGTCCGAAAAAGACGAGCTCACGTCAAGGCCAAAGTTGTCCTTGACCTTGGCAGATTTTATACCATCTATTTTAAAATCACGGGCACTGCCTCGCCAAATAGTACAACCAGAACTGACCTTTCAAGAAGAATTTTTGTCAGATGAAGAACTAATATTTGGTTTTTTTTAATGTTATCCATTTAACAGATCCTTATGACAATGTTGATTCTGATTGTAGAGAGCCTGAATTCCTTGTAGATAAATGGGGAACTAGAGGAAGAGGCCAAGGTAGAAGAAATAGGGGAAACATGGAAATTCTATAATCCACCATTTTAATTCTACACCTTCTCAAACCATATGTGCTGAATAAACTCATGGAAGTGCCCTTTTTAGAGCTCAACAAAAACAAGGAGTCTCATCCATGTGAAACAAGTCTTATTCTAGCACAATTATTTTGGAGGAACAATTATAAGTAACACAATATTCCTCTCAGCAAGTAAATATACCTAGTCAGTGTAATCTTCCAAAGTCAGGAATATCTCCCACCTCTTCTTCAACACAAAGTACATCTACAATAGAAGCATCAAATTCCAAAGAACCTACAAAACCTCATATCCATGCTGGAAAATGTAGACCTTTGGATCAAAAGTTTGATGTTTTTAAAAAATTTGCTCATGTACCGGCCATGTTTTCAATTATGGATGCTTTGAATCTATCAACAGATCTTAGAGAGGCACTCATTAAGGCTTTCTCAAGTCCTCAAGAGTTTGAAATCAATGTTGCTGCTGCTGAGGTTTATTATATAGAGAATTATTCTACAGAATTTCATGTAGTCATATCTTTTACTGCTGAAGATGAAGACCACATGGTACATGTGCATATTAGACCTTTGTATCTATTTGTCATAGTCAATGACATAGATATCTGATGAGCATTCATTGATAATGGCTTTGGGGTCAACCTCATTCCCGTTCATATACTTCATAGATTGGTCCTGACTGAATCTGACTTATCTCCTTCAACAATAATGTTTCAAGGGTATGAAAAGAATGAACAAGAACCTCTGGGAGAAATTACACTTAGAACTCAGTTTAGAGATCTGGTGTCTAATTCAGATTTCATGGTTGTTCGTCAGGACACAACCTTCAATATCTTCTTGGAAGGCCTTGGTTGCCTCCACGTGCAGCCATACCTTTGTCATATCACCAATGTTTGAAATACTATTTCAATGGTCAAATTCGGAAATTGTATGTTGACAAGGATCCATTCAAAACATGTGAATCTCAATACACTAAGGCAGAGTTTTATCATAAAAAAGGAATGATTCCTATGACTAAGGAGATAACCAGAGTGAATTATCCAAATAGACTGAAAAAGATCCTAGAAAATCCACTCATGTACTTGAGTACAAATTATGTGTTACCTATCAATCAAATTGAAAGGGTAAAACCAAATCCATGCACTCATCTAGTAATTTCTATAATGTCAATTGCGGCGTTTGAGCCTGATAACATGGGAGAAATTATTTATTCACTAAGCAATGGTGGAAGATTGAATGGAGATGTTTTCATTTCTTGTGCTGAACTACAACGGGCCTATACTTCTTCAATTAAAATAGAAGAAATTGTATCAATGTTATAGAAAGACAAAGATGTTGATTCTAAATTCATCAATCCCTCTTTACTACAAGAAGACCCTTCGTCATCAGTAGGGTTAGATATGGTGGTTTCTTATTCGGGATGTTCAAATGATGACTCTTCCCCTATCTCTGGGAGTATTACTTTGTCATCTACTATGAAAATGGAAACAGAAGAGGTGACACATAATGAGGAAGAAGAGAAATATCTCGGGGATACTCCTCCAACATTTAAAGAAGGTGACTCTACCACTGTGGATGAACTCAGAGAAATAAATCTGGGTACAAAAGAAGATCCACGCACAACTTTAATTAGTGTGGCCATGACATCTGAAGAGAAAGAGGTGTATACTTTTTTTCTAAATAAACATTGATATATATTTTCTTGGAATTATATAGAAATTCTAGGTCTTAATCCTGATATATCCACCCATCATTTGGGTTAGCCAAAAGAACATCGTGCACTAAAACAAGAAGCAAGGAGAACACACCTAACTCATGCCTCTAAAATTGAAGCTGATGTTGATAATATTATAATGGGTAACTTTGTTTGGGAATATTAGTATCCAAAATGTCTAGCCAATATTTTCCTAGTGAAAACGAAGAATGGTAAAATTAGATTCAACATTTATTTCATAGATCTTAACCGGCATTGTCCTAATGATTATTTTCCAATCCCGATTATGAAACTTCTTATTTATGCAACGGTTAGCTATGAAGCTCTTTCTTTTATGGATGGAAACTCTGGGTATAATAAAATTCGAATGGCCCTGGAGGGTAAAGAATCAACAGCCGTTATAGCCCCTCAAAGTTTTTTTGATATAAGGAAATGCCCTTTGGCTTAAATAATGAAGGTGCAACATTCCAATGTTCTATGCACCATATCTTCAAACCCTTCTTAGGGAATTTTTTTGAATGTTATATGGATGATTTTGTTTTCAAATCAAGTCAATGTTTCAATCATTTGATTGATTTGGAGACCATATTTCACAAACATCGACAACACAATTTGAAGTTGAACCCCTTGAAATGTGCTTTCGGGGTAACCTCAAAAAAGTTTCCTGGATACACTATATGCCATCATGGTATCAAAGTTGATCCTGAGAAAACAAAATCATTCTTTGGCATGTCACCTCCTCAAAATTTGAAAGAATTGAGAGGACTCCAAGGACACTTGGCCTATATTTGTTGCTTTATCACCAATTTGGCAGGAAAGTGTTTACCTTTCACCAGATTAATGAATAAGGGAGTTACTTACCAATGGAATGAATATTCCAAAGAATAATTTGATATCCTCAAGAAATATCTCTTGAGTCCACCAGTATTGAAGCCTCCCATTGAAGGAAGACCACTTATCATCTATGTGACAGCTTTAGAGAGATCACTAGGTATCTTCCTCCCCCAAAAGAGTGATGCTAGTAATGAAAACAACCTTTATTATCTCAGTCGCACTATGGTTGATGCGGAAACACAATATTCAAATATTGAAAATTGTTTCCTGGCATTAATCATTGCAGTTCAAAAATTGAGACACTATCTGCAACATCATGAGGTCCAATTATTATCTCGTAATAATCCACTGAAATTTATCTGTAGTCATCCTATACATATAGGACTTATATCAGGGTGGTAGGATATTTTACAACAGTTTGATATCTATTTTTTGCCTCAAAAGGTAATAAAGGGCCATGATCTGGCTGATTTCCTTGCTGATCACCCATCTTCAAAAGAAACATTATTTAATACTGAACATCTTTATAAAGAGGTATTCTCTTTTTAAGATAAATCCCAAACATGGGAAACGTATTTTTATGGTGTTTCTAGAAGTCCAACAGGGAAGAGACTGGAAAACCCTAAACACAACAAGGTTGGATTAGGAATTTTTTTTATTTCCCCAGAAAAGGCAGTATAGCCTTATTCTTTCCTATTATCGAAAGGTGGTACCAACAATGAAGAAGAATACCAAGCTCTCATCGCAGGTTTGGAATTGGTCTTTCTGGTGAATATGGATCATTTAAAGGTAAAAGGTGATTTAGAATTTGTAATCGAACAAATCAGTGGGAATATTCTATCCGAAAATAAGAGTTAATCCCTTTGTGTGATTATGTCGGAGAGTTAATGGCTGAATTTTCCTAAGAGCCGACATTGGCTTATGTACCGCGATCACATAATTCCCAAGTAGATGCATTGACTAATGCACCTATAGTCATGGAAGATCCAAATTGGGATGAAACAATTATTAGCATAACCCATCGTCGTGTTGTCTTACCTTTCGTTCAAACTAGAAAGTAGGAAATTAATGATTGTTTCCCAATTTAGGAACCATATCGTCATACTGTGGGATGGAGAACATCAATCATTGAATATTTTCAAAATGGGTTACTTTCACTAGGCAGGGTTGAGAAAGAACAAATCTGATGACGAGTGGACAATTTTACTCTTTATGATAGTTCAGAAAATCAAAAGATCCTTTACAAGTGAGGCTTTAATGGAATTATCTTCAGATGTATTGAGGGAGAAGAGACTAAAACTGTCATGAAAGTACATTCAAGAGCATGTGGTGCCCACCAATCTGGGCACAGACTCTCTGATCAGATCTGAAGGCTGGGATACTTTTGGCCTTCAATGATGCATGATTGTATAGATTTCACTAAAAAATGTCATCCCTATCAAGTACATGCCAACTTCATTCATAAAACTCCATAGTTGCTACATATAGATAAATAATCCTAGCCGTTTGCCACATGGGGAATAGATGTAGTAGGGACTTATCCTCCAGCCACAACTAAGCAGTTCATGTATATTCTCAATACTACTGACTTCTTCTCTAAATGGGATGAGTAAATACCTCTCAAGGAAGTCGAAGCCAAAATCATTGTTAGTTTTGTGAAAACTAATATCATCACCATATTTGGCATCCCTCATATTATTTTGACGGAAAATGGCACCAATTTTTGTTCTATTTAAGTAAAAAAGTTATATCAGGAACATAATATCAAGTACAACCACTCATATCACTATAATGTGGTGACCAATTGGAAGAAAGAGGCTCTCAACAAGACCCTATCAAATATAATTCATAAGATGGTGGATAGAGATAAGAAATAATGTCCTGATAAACTCTTGGATTCTTTATGGGCTTATAGGACAACTACCCATACTACTACCCAAGAAACTCCGTATTCATTGGAATATGGAACTGAAGCAGTTTTGCTAATTAAAATTCAATTTCCTTCACTTAGAGTTTCAATATATTATTAATTATCTATAGATGAGAGGTCTCAGAAATAGTTCAATGAGTTGGAAAGATTAGATGAGAAAATAATGCATACTTTGCATCATTTATAAGTCTATCAATACAGAATAACATGATCTTTTAATAAGAATGTTTTCCTTCATTCATTCTTTCAAGGAAAATTGGTATTAGTCCTTAAGACTCCAATGATACACGGGAAAAAACCTCCAAAACATGAACCAAAATAGGAAGGACCTTATTCCATACATAAGGTCTACTCAAATGGAGCCTATGATTTAATCATAATGGATGGAGATCTCATTACATCTCCATCAAATGAACGATTTTTGAAGAAATACTTTGTGTAATTATACAGCATAGTCATCACTATAAGACTTTAAACTGCACGGTACCATAGTCCTCACTGGAAAAGTTTTAACTACACAGTACCATAGTCCTCACTGCAAAACATTAAACTGCATAGTACCATAGTCTTAACAACATGACATTAAACTGTACAATACCATAGTCCTCGCTGCAAGACTTTAAACTGCATAGTACCGTATTCCTCACTCCAAGACTTTAAACTACACAATACTGTAGTCCTCACTACAAGAATTTAAATTTCACAGTAACATAGTCCTCACTACAAGACTTTAAACTGCAAAGAACCATAGTTCTCACTGTAAGTCTTTAAACTTCATAATACCATAGTCCTCACTACAAGACTTTAAACTGAATAGTACAATGGACTTGCTGCAATTCATAAAACTACACAACACCCATGTCCTAATTGAAAGACATTAGACTACATAACAACCCTATGCGTCCAAGCTATATGATGTTAATGTGCATAACATCTTCATCCATGTCTCATGACGTTAAACTACATGACATATTTTGTACAACTAACATTTTCTCTATAAAACAATAGAAGTTTCCATAACCAAACATCCTTGACATCATCAATACTCTTTAGTAATACATGAGTCCCTCTCTTTCCTATGTCGGAGTCAAATATCTATAGAGACCATGTCTCAAGAACTACGTATGGCATGATTCTAATTTTCAATGAGATACATAGAGATGCCTAAATCTCAAATTTTGGGCACATCAACAATCACAAAAACTTTTTATTTTCTTTTTCTCTTCCTATATATGAATCAGATCTATACAGATGAATTTCTTAAGACATATGATTTGGTCCTTATACTATTTTATATTTTAAGATTTACCATTCTCTCAGAAAGTATAAGAAATCCCCCTTTATTCATGTCTAGCTCCATTAGCATGAAAAATTATTGTTTCAAGAAATATGTATGGCATGATTCTCATTTTTAATGAGATATGTAGAGATGACTAGATCTCCAATCTTGGGACCCGCTGCACGAAAAACCCCCTTTATTTTTTATATAAGAATCATATCTTCATAGAGAATTTTTTAATAACTATGTATGACTTGATTCATTCCCCGACAAGACACATAGTGAAACGAAGGTTTTTTATCCCTTAATCTAGTCACAATATGTCTTTATTTTCACATTAGTTTATCTTCTTCCTTACTGTCGGATGTTGAAATGCATGGAATTTTAACACCCCTCTTACTCACATGGGTATCCTTTATATTGTAAAAGATTCCCTTACTGCTACTTATTTCTCACACTGAGCATAGTTCATATAAGCTTAAGAATTGGGTAAATGGATTCCTTATATAAATAAGGTGTTTTCAATTTCTTATGGGGTTATCAATGTCCTCACTACATGTATCAAATATGCATAGTATAATGTCCTCACTGCATGACTCAAAACTACATAGTATAATTTCCTCACTGCATGAATAAAAACTATATAGTATAATGTCCTCAATACATGAATCCAAATTGCACAGTATAATTTCCTCACTACATGACTCAAAACTGCATAGTATAATGTTCTCACTGCATGACTCAAAGATGCATAGTATAATGTATTCAATGCATGAATCAAAATTGTATAGTATAATGTCCTCACTTTATGACTCAAAACTACATAGTATAATGTCCTCACTGCATGAATCAAAACTACATAGTATAATGTTCTCACTACATGACTCGAAACGGAAAAGTATAATGTTCTCACTGCATGACTTAAAAGTGCATAGTATAATGTCCTCACTGCATGACTTAAAACTCCATAGTATAATGTCCTCACTGCATGAATTAATACTGCATAGTATAATGTCCTCATTGCATGACTTAAAACTGCATATCACTATATTCATTCAAAGGAAACAAAGAAAGTATCCATTTTATATATGACTCAGATCTATACAAAGGACATCAAAATAAAGGTCAATATTGATTCAAATATTTCTCATAAACATTGAACATAAATCCTCATCCATATTTCACACTCTTAATCTTGAATATTTCTAGATCCTCATAATATTTCTTACGGTTTCTGGTGACATGATTTCTAACTTATGAGAGCTCTTTTTCCTGACTATGCAGCACGTTACCTTAGGTGGCCTTGCATAAGTTTCCTATATAATAGGCCCTCCATCCAAATGATTCCATTATTTGGCTATATAGTATATTCACCAGTTGTCTCTGCATAATAAAACCCCCATAATAGGTTTTTTCAAGTAATGGTAAATTTATTCTTAGTTATAGTGTCACTGTCCCCTTTAATCTTTGATGAAAATATACAAGAATATTTATTTTAAAAAATGTATTTTAGTATATTTATCCTATTATCTTTCTCATAATATGAATGTATTCAAGACCATGGTTAATGCATTTCTCTCACCATGTATTCGATGTACTATGAAATAACCTTGAAATCACTTAGAAACATGTTATATATTGTTTCCATTTCTAGTCCCATTTGTTTGACCTAAAACTACAGACACCATATTTTTTTTACATTTGGGTCAGACCTTCGTAAAATTCATATTCCTCCGATTCTTTGGATATCTTGACTGGGAATACCTTTTCCATATTCAAGTATCCTTCTCCATAAACCAAACTCTATGATTTGTAAAATTTGAGTCTCCATAAACTTTCTTCGACTTTTAGCAATAAAACTTCAAACTTCTGAGAGATCTTTTTCTTAAATATGAAATACATGCCCTTAGGCGGCCTTGCATAAGTTGCCTACATAATAGGCCTATCAGTCAAAAGGTTCCACTATTTGTTTATGCAACATATTCCCTAGTTGGCCCTACATAATACAACCCCCATAACAGGTTGTCAAATAATGGTTACTTCATTATGAGAAAATACTTCCTTTAATGTTTTTCCTTTTCCCATATCATTCCTTGGTTTCAGAAATTTATTAATCACAATTTACAATTTTCCCATTCATACGTGAATATGATAGTATATTTCCAAACAAATAACCAAGAAATTGGGAGAGTTTCACACTTTTGGTCAGAGCTAAAGAACTTAAATTGAAGCCACCCAGTGTCCTCACTACATAACATAAAGCTGCATTGTACCAACGTCCTAACTGCATGACTTAAAACTGCCTAGTACCAACCTCATCACTGCATGACTTAAAACTTCATAGTACAACATCATCAATACATGACTAAAAACTGTATAGTACAAAGTCCTCAATGCATGACTTAAAACTACACAGTATAATTTCCTCACTGCATGACGTAAAACTGGAAAGTATGATATCATAAATTTCCTTTTCTGACAAATTTTAACCATTATTCATACACCAAAGTTATATAAAAATTTGTTTCCTATTCATGACTTATGTTGGTCTAAAATATTCGTTTTTCATTCTTAAAATTTTTTTCCTTGGAAAAACCACCCACTATGGTCTTGAGTCACTCAAATATTATTTTCCCATGTCTAAAAATAGTAAAATATTAAACATCCAAGTGTTATTTTTTTGACTATGCTATATGTTTTCTTAGGTGGCCTTGCATACGTTTCTTACATAATAGGCCTGTCATCCAAAAGATGCCACTATTTGGATATACAACATATTCCCCATTTGGCCATGCATAACACAACCCCCATAATGGGTTTGTCAAATAATGATATCTTTATTTTTGGAAGAGACTCCTCTTATGTTGGTACATGTTTTAAATTTGGTGTCCATAAAAATTAGGGCTCAAGATTCCCCTTAAATTTTTTAAAAAAATATTAAAGTGATTCTTAGTCACAAATTTTTGTTTAGGAACTAATTTTAAAATTTATGGTCAAAGCAATTCAACCCTAAATATTATCCCTTTATCATCCAACATACATGACTCTGAAGTACCATTAGTAAGAGACATGGTAATCACCAGATTGAAAACTCACATGGGGAAATCTAGACAAAAGTCGAGTCCCATCTCACTAAAATTACATTTTTTTATGGTTTAGGTAATAATGTAGGGTTGTCCATATGACCCTATCAATATTAAAACTATGCTCTCTAGGCCCCATGACATAGGAAAAAAATTTGAGCATCCTTCCAAATTTAATGTAGCTCCAAATCTAACCAAATGATGTTGTAATACATAAAAGTGATTTAATTTTACCTTAAAATAAGATTATTTTCATTCTGAACGAATAAATTATAATGGGGGGCTTCTATAGACACCATGAAATGTGTTACACATACATAATTGTAGTGCGAAGATATGATTCCCACATAGACAAAAAATGTCATGTATGAGTAAAGATGTTTTCAACTTGAATAATGAGGATGCATTCTTGATTTCTATCTTCCAAAATACTACCCCTCACCAGATGAATAATTTTAATGACTACCCCATATAAGAGTATGTAGTGGTTCTCCATGATCGATTATGAAAAGGTATCAGCATTTTAAATTAAATTGCAGAGTATTTTCCAAGAACACATGGTGTATTTATGATCTCAAGAAGTGTATAACACTTCAATACCTTCGATTAGACTAGTCGCAGAACCAAAATGGATATACTGATCAAAAGTTATGCCACTCGGAAGACGGATAAATTTTACAAAGGGACCTACACGGAAGACCTACGTGTAGGACCTACGTGGAGGACCTTCGCCGAGGACCTATGTGACAAATAAAGTTTTTACGCCAAGGGCCTATGCAGAGGACCTATGCAGACAACCTCCCTTTTACCAGGTCCCCTCTTTGCCTTTAAATAGGACACTTGGGATCCAAATTTATGAAAAATATGGGAAAAAGGTAGAAGATGGACAAAAGCACCCATTGCGTAGCTATTTCTCCAAGATCCACCAATTGTTCTTATGTAGCCCTCTAAAACATGAGAGAGGAGAGAATTAAAGGGTAAAATTGGTTCAAAGTTCCATCAGGGTCTAGAACATATGGAGCTAAACGGAGCACCTATGTGAATCACCTGTGTAGAGCACCTGCACGATGCACCTGCTCAGAGCACCTGCCCACCACAGGTTGGCCGAGCACCTACGCACCACACCTGTGAAGAGTACCTACACAGTGGAGCTATGTAGAGCACCTATGCAAGGCACCTTGGTGTAGAACCTATGCGATAGACCTTGGAAGACCACATGCGCACCACACATTGGCAGAGCACCTTCGCGATGCACCATGGTGGAGACCTTGCACAACCCTGCTGGTCCATACCACAGGGGCTGTGACCCCACACCCCTACTTGGGATTAGTTCTGGGCTGTAGTCCCAGCCCTTCGGGCCGGTCCATTCTCTTTTGTCATCGACCCCTACGAAAATGGAGAGTCCCACCACCAACTTTTTAGATCCAATCGATGAATTTTTATATTGTGCCCTTTTTGTGGCCCAACTTCCATCCTTGGAATACAATGATCTGAGACACTCCATCACACTGAATGAAGTTCCTTGAGTTGACATAATCTTCTTTGTTTCTTTCACATGTTACGTGTTTGGACTCTCCTAATTGATTCCTCGAGTACCTTGAGTTGATACACTCCTCAAGACACTCCTCATACCACATCACCTAACTTCTTTTCCAGGTTAAACATCAAATCGGAATCCTCCTTAGGCGTAAGCCCCAACCAATTCCAAAATTTGCATACTACTTAGGAGAAATCCCCAACCAATATCAAATGGGAATCTTCCTAAAAAATGGATAATCTCTAAAAAATTTCAAATGGGAATCCTCTTTAGGAGTAAGCCCCAACCAATTCCCAATAGGGAAACCATCCTGGTATAAGTCCCTCAACATCACCCCTTCTTCCTTACATTGGATCCTTGTCCAATGTAAAAATAATAGTGGGAAGATTCATCACCTCGACCTCATCCACGATAGACACACCCTCTTCTATCAGCATGGAGGATAAATTTGAACAGGTGAATGCCTTTGTTGAATCTTTGAATTTCTCTTATTTCTCACACCGATCATGATTTATATGGGCTTAGAGATTTGTCATGATTACAACATCGCCACTACCAAATGAACTATAAGAACTTTGATTCTTGTTTAGAACCATGATACATAGGAATCCTCCTCAAGGCCCGAGCTCACCTGATATCCTCCTTAAGAATGCAACCCTTATTCCCTTAATCTGGTCATCCTCCTTAGGAATAAGACCCAAATTAAACCCCAGATCATCAAGGCTTCCTTTCCAGGAAGTAAGACCAAACTCATCTCCCTCAAAGGACTATACTTTCCTATGAGATTTATCAAACTACGTGGGATTTGATTCCCATCCATATAGGATACGTAGGATTCCTCCTTTAGGTTCAAACCCATCATTTCATATCAACCATATTCTCTTTGGGCCATATTCCCAACAGGGTCTGATCTTACATGGAAACCCATATCCCTTCCATGTTCCTTGGTCTAATTCAGCATAATTCACTCACTAAGTTTCAACTAAGCAACTTCCACTTAGAGGCCCTTATAAAATGACCTTAAAAGGTATGATGTGTCATATTAAGCGACACCGAACTATGTGGGATTTGATTCCAATCCATATGGGATACGTAGGAAGCCTCCTTGAGGTTCAAACCCAGTATTTAAAATCAACTGTATTCTCTTTGGGCCATATTCCCAACAGGGTCTATTCTTACATGGAAACCCATATCCCATCCAAGTTCCTTGTTCTCCTTTAGCATAAGTTCCACACTATGTTTCAACTAAGCACATTCTTCATAGAGGTCCTTATCAAATGACCTTAAAAGGTATGATGTGTCCTATTAAGAGACAAAAAAACTATGAGGGTTCTGATTCCCTTCACAAGGATAAGTAGGTGGCCCATTTTACGGGTATAATCCCAAGATCAAAACAAACCTTCGACTCCCTGGGTGACAATAAATTCCAGAGTGCCCCACTAAGTCGCTTAAAAATCAATATCATCATAATGATGATTAAAAGATTCCCTAATCAGTATATTAGAAGATACCACTGATAGAAAACCTCGAATACATATAGATATTTCCATTAATGAATAACCTTGAATACATACTGATGATTCTAAATCATTACATATGTTAATAAGTGATTATAAATTTTAAGGGATTTTTATGATATACATGGAAAATTAATAAGGATTCATGAAAATATTTTAATTTTACAAAGAGAGTCCCATAGTAGACAATAATTCACCTCAAAAGGTTGTGATGAGTCCGACCTCCCATCCTCTCAACCAATACACGTCTTTAAGTATCATAAAGTTCAAAACTTAACAAACACCTGCCTTTGGAAAGCAGATCCTTTCTGGATAAAGAACTGTTGGATGTTTTTGATTCCATGAATAAATCCCATGGAAATCGCATGGAAACAATGATTCTTAAATCTAGAACACACATTTCAAGGAACTTCGAAACAAAGGTATAACATAATAATTACCTATGGAATGAAAATGGGATGGATAATATTTCTTTATATCATATTCAAAGTAAATTTCATAATAAAATCATTCAAGAAATTATTATAGGGAATTTATTACCCCATAAAAGGAAGAGAGAGTAAATAGGGTAAATATGTGAGAGGAAAATATTTCTTATTTATAAGAAATTCATAAAATCAAAGGTTATTAGAATGTATATAAATACTTAAAAAATCAAAAGGAAAATAGCATTTTCCCTTTGAGTAACATAAAATAATATCATCTTATAAGAAAAATTATTTTGAAATATTACATTAATAATTTCATGAGGAAAATATCCTTTACATTTTAAAAAAACACATCTAAAATATTAAAATTTATAAAAAATTAATGAAAAAATATTTTTTAAAAACATTAAATTAAAATTAAAATGTATGTTTTAAAACATTGAGTGTTCATGATGATAGAAGAGTTCCTTTCATTCCAAATATGTTAAAAAAACAAAAACACCTTTCACATTTTTATAACAAAAGTAAAAAAGTAAATTGTTTAGAGAAAGATAGGAAGATTAATTTTATATATTTTTTCTAAATATAACATTAATGGTTAATATTACTTCAAATAGTCATTGTAAAACATTTTTGAAAACATTTATAGAAAGCATGGATTCAGAAGAAGAAATATTTTTGTCCCAAAAAAGAAATACATTCAGATTTTAAAAAAACATTCACAATAATTTTCAATAAAAATTGAGGAAAATATTACTAATAATTGAAAACATTATGAATTACTAGAGTATAATTAAAAAATTATTTTATTATTCAATGATAAAATCATTTCCTTCATCCGAAATTCATGCATAATAAATCCCAATTAAAATGATATTGAATCATAAACCCTTTCCACTTTGTTAACATTTGAATCATAAATTACAATTAATTAAGTAGATTAACTATAACTTTAAATATACTTATTTATGAAGTATTAATGATATAGTATTCAATGGGGAATAATATAAGCCATTAAAAATAAATTAGGTTCACTGAAGAACATGTGTCTCAAAGAAGAATGTTTGAGTTGAAACCCTTACAATGTCTATATCATTGAAGGGATAGTTAATAAATTGGGTGATAATGTCTAAAAAATGTAGATGAAAAAGATTAAATAAATAAATAGAAAATAAAAAATAATTTCACACATAATTTTGGTATAATATAATCTATGAAGTAATCATACAACCTAATGAATGAAAATTGAGTTAATCCTTCCCTTTATTTTATCATTAATTAAAATCATGTAATGTTATTTCAGACATGTTATTAATTTATATAATAATCATATTGTTATTTATAATATCCTGAATGATTCTTTTATAACATCTTATTGCCTATTCGTCTATAATCATTCAGAATCATAATTGTTTCTGGTGTTAATTTCCATGTTTTCTCCTATAAGTTACATCATAAATTTTATGGACATTGAACATAGGTTATAGTTACATAAATATAGAATTATATTATTGTTATAAATATCATTTTATAATTATATATATTTGTTGAATAATTATTGAATTATGAACATAAAGAAATAATCATAATAATTTATAGAGATAGTAGGTCGTACGTACGTGTGAGCGATATTATCATTTCTTTAATGGGTGAAAGGGTATGGAAGTGGATTTTATATTAATTTTATAAAATAAATATAATTTTACATATATAATATATGATCATTAAATTTATCATTTTTTACATTCCACTTAAAGCCTTAGTGAAAAAATGAATCGCATCACTTCATGAGGTCGTATTCCTTAATACACATGAACAAATTTTTCATTTATTAAATGGATGATAAGGTAATGAGGTATATGAGAATTTTATTTTATAAAATTTTTATTATGTAATTAATAAGATATATAAACCTAAAATTAATCTTATTATCTTCCATGCATATCATAAGTTCAAAACGAATCACATCACTTTGCGAGGTAGTAGTCCTTCGTACACATGAACGACGTTATCACATTCTCTATGAAATGAAAAGTATGGAGGTATATATGAGATTAAAATTTAAAAAGTATAATTATATCAAAAATATAATATATAAATATTATATACATCATTATATCCATCCATGGGAATCAGTTATGGAAAAATATTTGTATTAGTTCGAGAGATGGTAATCCGCCGTACACATGATCAAAAATTTTGTTTCTTATTTGATAGAGGAGGAGATGGAATTTTTTTATTAACATAACATCAAAAATATAAGTATATTTAATATTATATGGATATTATATCATATATATTTTTTTATTTGATGGAGGTGGAATAAGAAAAGAAACTCTCGGTTTATGATGTAACCTCTTCTTTAGACACAATCTTTTGGTTTTCTACAAAATAAATCCTACGTTGAATTTTAGACAAAAACAAGGATGATGAGTTGAGGTGATAAAGGCGTGGATTTTATTTGGATAGTTATATTTTAAACCAATAGGTTTTGTATGTGTGTAAAGAAGAAAATATGGGTGGCCTTTTATAAGTGGGGAAGAGGACACACATGGAATTTTTGAAAAGAAAGAGTTCTACCCACATTTTTCACATGCAAAATGGATCCAAAATGGGATATTTTAGAAAATTAGAAAAAATAATGTTTAAATATGACCATAAAATCATAATTATAATAGTTTTGGTTCATTTTTAACCCAATATTTTTTTAATAGCTTGGTAAACCCATGTTTACCTTCAAAACGGTAAATAATTGTTTTACTATTTTCACTGTTGATTATCATTAAAAAATTTTATTTACTTATTATATAATATAATTTATTCTAATTGAAGATATAATTTTTTTATCTAAATTCAGCTACCAAAGGTGGAAGAATTTAATTTTAAATTAATCCTACAGACGTATCGAAAAAATAGGTTTTTAAAGAAAAATATTCAAAATGTTCATATGTTTTTATTTTAGAATTAAATATTTAATTGATGAAAATGAACTAAATTGGTAATATGTTTATAAAATTTAAAAATTATTAAATTATAAGAAATTTAAAATAAAATTTACCCATATAAATAATTAAAATGAAACTTTAGTTTTTAATAATAATGAGTATTTTTCACTATTCATCAAAAAATAAATATTTTCATAAAATTAGAACAAATTAACTCAAAGATAATTTCGAAACATATATATTATAAATAAAATTTATTTTTATAAATAAATTTTATAAAATTCATAAAAATAATTTTTAATTTATGTGTAAAAAGGGCTATATATCCACCTTTTAAAAAAATAAATTTTTCCAAAAAAAGTTTCTTTCTCTTTAAAATGGTTCTTATTTTATTTCTAATAAAAAAATAAGTATTGAATTTATTTTATACATGTTTAAAACATAATTTTCATAATTTATTTATTCCTATTCATATCTTCCAATTTAATGACAAGGTTATAATGATAATTTTTTAAATACTAATTTTTTAATAGGGTATTGTGTTTCATTTAAACATCAAGTTATGTACATCACAAGATATCAAAGAGATTCAGTTTATTTTAAAATATATATGTTTTATAGTATTAGGTTTTAAATTAACTTATAATCATTATGTTTTGTTTCATATACACTATCGAACATGGTGCACCTCTATTAAAATATCATATTTTTTACATTCTACCCCTTAAATAAATTGGATCCTCAAAATTTAATATTTATGCTAGTAATCAAGGGTTTGAAATTAGAAAATACCATCATTAGAAACCAAAACCATAAATATTTTTAATATAAATTAAGATTAATAAGAGAGAAATAAATGTATTATGGTCATCTATAATAAGACATTATCATCTTTAAATGTAAGAGAAAATTATAAGGAAATGAAAATTTGAACATTGAAGAGAATACCTATGTTGAAGTATTAATTGAAAATGATAGATGCCATTGATCATGGGAAAGTGAATGATATTGAGAAATTAAAAAGCACAAAACTATAAATATATGATGAATTAAAATATAATTTATTAATTGGATATGGAGGTAATTGGGTAAATTTTTTGTTTAAAGATTGTTTCTTAGAGTTGAAGGATTATTTTTCTATCAAGATAAAGAACACCATAAAATATACTTTATAAATTTTTTATTAACAAAAAACTTTCAGCCTTTTAAATTTCTTTAATAAATTTCAACTTTACCTCCTAATATAAAGAAATAAATATCCCATATGATTTTATTTTTCTATCTAATGCACTAAAATTAAATTTCAATAGATCATGTGATATAAAAAAGAGTAACAAGATTCTCCAGCTGTATTTATTAAAAGATATATGGTTATCACAAAGTAAGATAATAACTAAAATTAATATGAATATATTAATATCCAAAATTAAATAAAGAATCCAAATGTTTAACATAGATCATTTCTTAAATAAACAACCTTATATAAAAAATAACCTCAATAGCCTCAAAATTAAATAATAGGTTAACCTCAAAAGTTATGTCATACCCTTTCAGCATACATATCCAAAAACATAATAACATTATTTAGATATAATAATTTAGTCTGATCCAAAAGGATATATATATTTCAACCTAATAAAATGTCTCCAAAAATATCATTAGTCAACCCAAAATCGAATAACTTGATCCTATAATATGTTTTCCTAAATAAAATTAATATTTAAACATAATACCATCTTTTTAAAAACAATGTTACACTAACCCATACATCTCATAGTCCAGTGGTAGGTTTTGAACCCTTATCACCATTAAGTCGTGTGCTCAAGCCCAACAACCTTACTAGATGTGATGGGTTGTCACTTAACTTATAGGTTTTCCTTTTTTTAAACTATTGAAAAAATTATGTGATGATCATATTCGTAATTTTTCCTGATCCTATTACATTTTCAGGAATATGATGATCATATTAAAAAATAATATTAGTCATCCAATCAATATTTTATAACCACAATATTTTTCTAAAAAACTCATTAATTCCAAAAAAACTAATTAAAAGAAAATAAAGAAAATCCACAAGATTATATTTTTATCAATTATGTTTTTTCCATAGAATATTACCTTTCCATTAAATAACAGTTATATTTCATTCAACATGTTTATAAAAATCCTTAATGTTAAAATTATACAAAATAATAAATATATACATTTTTCATGATTTAAAAAATTCTTTAATTCCATCTGGTAAACATTTTAATCATTCCAATTTTTTATTAAAACATTATATATGAATCATCATCTTATTACTTAATATATCATTATTTTAATATTTCTTTTATAGTATCTTCATCACCAACATCAAAACCTTTAATCATACAACCTTATTGTCCTTCTTCATGAGCTTTAACTTAGAAAATTGAGTTTCTTTATGCCCATTATTTCCCAACTTATAATATCTAACCATTGATGATGCCTTAGGGAAACCATTATTATCATTCATTGATTTATTTGAACATTTCCTTATTCCTAAAAAATTACTTATTTTCCCCCTTCTTCTCCACATGTTAAACATGTTCTCAATCCTTTGAGACATTCCTTAGACTGGTTCTTCCAACATTATTGAAATATATGAAACTGAATTTTATTTCCTTCATGTTATCTAAAACTTGAACTCTCAGGGTACAATATCTTTTTATTAATTAGTGAGTTAGGGAGTTTGTTAAGCTTAATGTTATTAATCATATATCATGATAACTAATAAGATAAAATTTCAATATCCATTACTCTAGTTATCATCCCATTTTGTTTATCATCAACACAATTTCTATCACATCCAAATTTAACTCAGTTCTTTCTTGTTCCCACCATTGGCTAAAATTATACATTTTAGTGTGAATAATAATATTCATAGTGGGGAAAAATATAATCATGGAAAAAAATTATATTATGTATAAATCATGAAACCTTAATTTAAATTTAAGACACCATAGGTTTATCCTAGTTCATCCTAGATCATCATCAATTAAAATCCCTCAGGATGGCTAATAAAGTGTTTTTGAATCTCCAAATTATATCCTATAGGAGATTCAAAAAATGTGCGTGATACGGCTCATTTTCATGTACCTAGTAATTCCTGTGTGAAGACCAACATTCCTTTTTATAGTTATTACACCTTGGTATAATTCTTGTAGAATCACAATAAATTATTGAATGAAAGCATGGATATAATATCTAATATACCAATCACTTTATACTTCACCAAAATTATAGGACATTTTTCAATAATTAGTCTTATTCTTAGAATTATATCTAGGGTCATCTCAAATGTTTTATCATCATAGTCCCAATGGTTAACTATACCATTCCTCTAATACCAACTATGGAAACCCATTCCATTTTCACATTTTATAACATGATTCTTAAATATAAATATCCATTAATATAATAAAAGGATAATAAATACCTAGTGGCATTGTTAAAATATGTTCTTAATACATAAAACATGTCATCCTTATTTTATTTTCCATAGTTTGATATTAAAATATGTTCAAGCTCCTAAGTCTTTATGAGATATCCCAAAACATACCCAAAGAAAGGGGTAATGTAAGAAGCCTATTAAGAGAATTAACCTATCAAGGAAACATAACATGTGAGGAAAAGGTTTAACATGATATCATAAAAGTGAAGGCTCATGAGTAACTTCATAAAAGAATATCATATAAAACATGGTATTATTATATAATGGAAACATTGTAAATGTGGAAAAAATATATAACATGAAATAAACATGAGTCAAGGATAACAATCTAGATAATTTTCAATAGAGGAAAAAAATCTCATAATAGATTAGGTTCACTCCACAATGTTATACATGATGTCTCATGAGGTAAAAGAATTACCCAATGCTTTGGAACCCAATATTTGCGCACCCACTACAACATGTTCATGATATATGTATGAAACATAATGGAAATAAATCATAAGGTATACCATAATAATTACCCATGTAATGAAAATGTGTTGTAGAATATTACTTGATATTATTTTCAATGATATTTTATAATAAAGTCATATGAGAAATGATAATAAGGGATGTATTAACTCATAAAAGTAAGGGATAATAAACTAGGTATATATGTATGAGACATATATAAATAATTTAAAAGAAATATATAACATAAAATTTCATTATAATTGTTGAAAATATTTATTAAATAACAATCTTGGGGAAAAATTACCTTTTCACTTTGAGTATCTTCAACGAATGTCATCTTAGATGGAAAAGAAATTTTAAATATCAATTTGAACATTTCATAAGGAAAACAACCTTTCAATTGTGAAACAACTTATTTAAAATGTTAAACATTATCAAAAATTAAATAATTTTTTTTTAAAACAACATATCTAAATTGAAAAGGTAGATTTGAGACATTGATCGGTCATGATAGGAGAAAATTTATGTTCATGTGAAAGTTTTCAAAATAAATAAATATTTCTTTCCCCTTTTTGTAATACAATAAAGTACCTCGTTTGAAAAATAGTAGGAATATTTATTTTAAATTATATTTTAAAAATCCAATTAATAGAAAACATTACTTCAAAAAATCATTGTAGAACATATTTTAAACCATTTTTAGATAATATGGATTTATAAGAAGAAGGATTTTCGACCAAAGAGAGAAATGAAATAAGATTTTCTTGAAAAATATTTCCAATTTTTTTAAGTGATAAATAAAAAGAATCATTTAATTTACTCAGAAGCATCATGAATAATAAAAGGAGAATAAAATTAAAGTGGTTTATTAAAAAAATTCAAATAATTTAATTCAATGGATATTCAATCATAATAAATCCATATAATAATAAGATTGAAACATTAACCCTTACTACTTTTGTAACATCTAAATAATAACTTTTCATAAACGAAGTAGTTGAATTGTAACTTAAAATATCATGATTTTGAAAGTATTCATGATATAGTATGTAAAGGTTTAGTATATACACCATTCAAAAGAAATTTAGGGGCATAAAATAATATGATCTTCAAAGAAGGAAGTCATATAAGAAACCCTTATGAAGATCATATCATTGGGGTGAGAGTAAATAAATGGGGTGATTATGTGTAAAAAATTCCGATCCACAAGAAAAAAAGATGAAATTCAGAATGAATCAATAAAAATTAATTTCATTCATAATTTTGGCATAATATAATCAACAATGTTGTCGTATAACCCAATGAATGGAAATTGAGTTCAGAAACCTCTTACTTTATACTTCCCATTTGTTGAGAATAATATAAACTCATTTGTAGTGATTTAAATAGGTAATTAACATATATAATAATGATATTATTTTTTATAATAATATATATTATCCTTTCATAACATCTTATCACCCATTCATTAATAATTACTCATTTTCAGAATTGTTTTCAGTGATAATTGTCCTATTTTATCATCCACATTTCATTGTGAAAGTTTTATATATCGACCATAAGTTATAATTAAATAATATATTGAATTTTATTAATTTTATAAATGCATTTTTTTATTTCATTTGATATATTTTTACAATCATTATTAATTTTGAAAATAGAGAATGAATCACATCACTTCGTGGAGACGGTAGGTCAAATGTAGGTACATGCGATGTTATAATTTGTTTAAAAGGGGAAAGGGTAAGATATTAGATATTATATTAGTTTTAAATAATAAATATAATTTCATATATATCACATATATTTATTAAATTTATCTTTTCTTGCTTCTATGTATCACATTAATGATAAATAAATCACATTGTTTCATGAGGTGGTTTCCCTCTTTATACACAAACAACATTATCATTTAATAAATGGATGATAGTGTAAGAAATTATATTATATATTTATTTTTATGTTCTATTATTCTTTAATTAATATAAAATATTAATATAAAATGAATCCTTCTCACTTTCAATATAATTTCTATGTGAAAAATTAATCACATCACTTCTCGAGGCGGTAGTCCGACGTAAACATGAAGGAAATTATCACTTCTCTATATAATTTTAATTAAGAGGGAATATGATAAAAAAGAATTAAATTTTTATAATAAATAATTCAAAAATTATATAATTCATTTTTACCATCCACGAGAAGTAGTGATGGAATAGGAATTACGTCGGTTCGTGAGGCGGCCAACCACCTTACACACAATCTATGATTTTGTTTACCATTTGAGAGAGGAGGAGATAGTTTTAGGGAATTAACTTGAGATAAAAAATATATGTATATAGAATATAATAATTATTTCATATATATATATAGTTTAATAATATTTTAATGTGGTGTAAGAATAAATAAAATAAAACACACGGTTAAGGACTTTATATATTCTTTAGAAAACTTCATTGGGTTTGCAACAAAATCCTTACTAGGATTGATTTAGGAAAAAATGTATTTTAGGATATGTGAAGTTAATTTTTTTAGTTATTTTGGTCGGTCTTGTAATAATAAATGAGGTTTCGGATGTTTTTAATGGAGAGGATAGGGGGTGTGTTTTATATATTTGGGAGGGGACAAACATGGAAATTTTGTAAAGATAGAGTCACTTCAATGTTCTTCTCATGCCAAAAGCTCTAGAATGAACCATTTGAGAACCTTATAAGTTATAATGTTTAAATATCACTATAAAATATATTTTATATAGGTTATGGTTAAATTTTATTCCTTATATTCTTATTTTAACCCTTAGTAAACTTGTTTTAACATTAAGTGTGGTAAATAATTTTTTATTATTTTTACTATTAATTATAGTCAAATATTAATTTAAACATATTAGATAATAAAACTTATTCTTATTCCAAATATATAATTAATTATTCCATATTTATCTTAAATAATTGGTATAATTTAATTTAAAATTAATCCCACTAACATGTCCAAAAACGGGTTTTCCAAAGAAAAACATTCAAAACATTTTAATTTTTTTTATCAAAATTAAATATTAAATTGTTTGAAATGGACTATATTAAATAAATATTAATATAATTCAACTTATTTAACTTTAAAATAAATTTAATATTTTATTTTCAATTTTAAATAATTTAAAAAGAAAAGACAGTTTTCAATAAAAATCAGTATTTTTCACTATTCATAAAAAAATAAAACATTTTCAACAAATACTAAAACATTTAGACAAAGATAATTTGAAGATTTATATTTAAAAAATTAATTTTATTTCATAAAACATATTTTATAAATGTCTTAAATATTAATTTTAAATTATATGCGCAATGTGTGACTAATTTTCATTTTTGAAAAAATAAGTTTTTTCCAGAAATTATTTATTTCGCTTTCAAATTGTTATTACTTTATTTATATTCAATATAAAATCATTTAATTTAATATATATATATTAAAAAAATATTTTTTATAATTTAGTTAGTCGCATTCATACCATTCAATTTAATGAATCAGGTTTAATAGTTATTTTTAAATATTAATATTTTAAAAGAGTATAACTTTATGTTTGAACTCAGTGTTGCATTCATTACATGTTATCAAATATGCTGAGTTTATATAAAAATAAATGTATCATAAAGTCTCAGGGTGTTTTATTTTCTAATAATACTTGAATTTATTTTTATATACTCTACTTAATATGATGTTTTTCTTTTTAAATTCCAAGGTGTTTCAGTAATTGATTATATTGCTCAAAGAATACTATGGTAAGTTTTTAATTGGATATTTTATTTTATGTGTTGATTTTTATTATATGGTTATATGTAGTGGTGGTTCTCAGATAGTTATGATTTTAGTAATGTTATAATAATACATGTTTTTTATTAAAACCATAATAATATACAAATTTTGATATATTATGTTTTTTTATTCTATGACATTAATAACATATATAATTATTAATAAATATAGTTTATTTTATATATAGTGTTTGGATGATGAAAGATAGTTTCTTTTATTTACTTATAGTAAATGGTTAATTCCACTTAGTTTTCATTTTATATACTCATGACACTAGTCACGAATATATGGACCACTAGAGGAAGGATTTAGGGGCCATACTTAGTTTTCCAATTAACATAGGAGGGTATTTAGTGGTGTAAATTCCTAAAAAATGGTATATAAATTAGTGTTTTCTTTTAGGGTGGTGTTTTTATAAGGAACTAATGAGTATTTAATTGGTCTTCTAGGGAAGTGATTAACATTTAGTCTTAACATGTGATGTAGTATAAAGATACTTATTAAGGTTAATAATCCCCCTATAGTCTAACCCAAGGACCCTGATATTATATTAAATCTTATAATGTGTATGTTTATTAATAATGTATTAGAGACCTAGTTGTGGTAAATGAATTATCCGTGACTGTGATTTTGTTTGAATTTGGGATTTTGGAAAATTGAATGAAATTAAATAAAATATATTAAATTAATTTCATATTATGACAACCCATATATTATTAATACATTATTTCAGGATTTATAAAATAATGGTACTCATAATATATCCTTAGAATATCCTGAGGCCAAGTGTCTTTGGGAAATTACTTACATGGAATAATAACTTAGAAAATGAGTATAATATCATTAATTAAAAACTCTGAAACATTCCCTTATATTATGTGGATCTTCTAAAACATCAAGTTATATCATGAGGACCTACGTAAGAATGGGCCGAGATATAAATACTAGTAAGGGAATAATCAAATAATGAAATCATTAAGATAACACATGTGAGTCAATACGTATTTGATGGAGACATAAATGGAGTGATAATCATAAAAATTAACATTAAAAAATGATATATTTTGATAACATGAAGGTGACATATGAATTTGGAAACAACATAAAGCTTAAAATCATAAACATAAGTTAAGGAAAACCACCAATACATCAAAAAAAATGTTCTTAGAAAAATCTCCCATAAACTATTAACTAAATCTCATGATACAAAAACATTACCCAATTCTGTGGATGGGTAAATAATTTCGAGCTCAACTATCTCATTCATAACATGTACATGAATAAGTTTTCCACATATATCATAAAAAATAAGGATGTATTTCATTATTTTTAACCTCTAAATTTAAATATTAATGGTTATATACATGGAAATCCCCAATCAATGTAGAATGTTACAACAAGGTGAATACATTTGAATGGAAATGGGAATGGGTTTTCCCAATAATAATGTTTGGTATGGAAAATCAGAGGATTAGTTTAGTAGTATAACTAGGGTACATAAATATTAATTAAAGCCTAAAATGAGAGAGAAAGTGGTTTCTCATCAATTTTACACTATAAAGATTGTAATAGAGATGTTTAAAAACATATCCCAACATAATAATTTTTTTTAAAAAGTCATCATTTAAATAAGTTTCATAATAAAGAAGAGAAAGATAAAACCCCTTACATTGATATGGAACTTCTTGAAGATTAAGAGGATTTTATTAAGATTTTGGGAGCACCATGTGAAGGATATATAGAGGAAATTCTAGAGAAACATTATAATCCAATGGTTTTGTGTTAATAAGAATAGGATATTGGGTGGTATTATATATAAAAAGAGAGTATAATTCATTATTAATTTTAAAACATATGTTTTATACTCTATATGCAAAGTAAGAAAATCCACAAACCATCCCATTGTTTTTCCTCATTTTTTTATCAAATAGGAGTGGTTTTCATTATTTTATAATGATATGAACTTAAATCATTATAATATTTACCTTAGTGATGTGGAAGTGATTCATGTTTATAATGAATTGAGTATAAATCCTTAAAGTATAATATAGGCTTTAAATGATTCATTAAGTGTTTTCAAAATTATACAAATAACTTAAAAAATACATTATTTTAAATATGAAACATAATTTTGGTCATGGATACTATTTATAGTATTTATTAGACCATCTTTTAGATTTTAGGATGTCATAATATATCGTATATTTATATCATATTTGATATTAACCTAAAAAGTAATCTCTCTAGAAAAATTATAAAAAAATGAATTTTTGAAAATTTAGACATGATGATTTCAATTTTTCCAAACCAATTCTATAAATATTATAATTTATGCTTTCTAATAAAAAATATGCATTTTTAAAAAAATTATTCCTTTTTTTGACAATAATAGTTTTACGACCCTTATATAAATTACATCTAACTTCAGAAAATAATAATATTATTTATATTTCATAAATATTATTTTGTAATAATATTTGTAAAATTATAATTTATTTTAAAAATTCATAAATTCATTAAAAATATAGTTCTAATTGAAAAATATATTTCCCAAAATACAAATGTTTGTTTCATCTAATCAAAATATAATTTTTATTAAAATAATTATCTAATCATTTTAAAAATTATTAATAAAATTAAATAATTATAATAATTATTTTATTAAAAAAAATTAGAAATTATTTCAATTAGGATCTAGATGCATGTCCAATTATTACACTAGAATGTTCTCTAATGGTATGGTGTGCAATGATGAGATTTTTCTTTGGGTGGTTCGAAAAACATGGTTTGAGATATGATCTTGATGAGTTTGTACATCTCTTGTAAATAGTTTCACTAATTCATATTTTTTTGAATCTCATTTATTCTTGGTTAAGTATAAATCCCAATGATGTTATATCCTTTTAAGGCTATGAAAAATGGTATTTATACGGTATGATTATACTATTCCAGGTCATCACTCCTTCCTTCTATGTCAATTGGACTTTTTCATGACCCTTAATTTAGTAGTATTAATGGTCAATATAAATTTTCTATTTAATCAATGGTTATAATTATGAATGTTATTTTAAATTAGAAACACCATATAATAGCCTAAAATAACCAAAGTAGTTCATGTGTCTTCCATGTATATATATATTATATAACAATTCATTTATTCACTCAAAAAGAGAATTCAATTTATAATATTTCATGTCATTACATTCTACCCATTTAGAAATTTCACCCTTGAAATTTTTATTTCATGCACTTAAATAGATGACGGTACTTTCAATTTTCACATTTTCCATTTCCCATGTCGCTTACTCAAAATTGTGGTTATTCCATATCACTATTACTTAGTAAGTTATCTTTTTCTTTTTGTACAAACTTATTTCAATGATATAATATCTTCATCGATTTTACCTCATATAACATATCTTTTTTCAATGATACCACCTTTGGATTCAGTACATGTGAGGGATCCAGTATGTACTTCCTCAAGAGGGATACATAGAACACATCATACATAATAGATAGGTTTGGTGGGAGTTCTAGTCAATAGGGAACCACTATGATATGATCAAGGATCTCGAATGTGATGATGTATATTGGAATAGATTTTCCTTATTCCAAAAAGACATGAATTTATTCCATAGTGTATATAAAGGAATAATTTATCTCTGAAATAAAACTCCATGTATCATCAATGATTTTCTACATAAATTGTATATTGACTTTATTTGTGAATTTTATATGACACTGAATAGTTTGAACCATATATTTCATCTCTTTTATAAGATCAAGTTCCATAAAATTTCAGTCCCTCACATCATCCCAACATGTTGGAGTCTGACTCCTCATTCCATAAAGAGTCTCATAAAGTTCATTTTGGATTCTAGGATGGATACTATTATTATATATGAACTCCTGTAGGGAAAGGTGATGATATCAGCACCCATGGAAATACATTGAACATGATCTTATCATTTACTTCAGAGTTTTAATAGTTATTTAAGACTGAAAATTCATTTGAGGGTGATAACTAGTAAATAATATCAACTTTGTATGCAATTATTACTAAAGGGTTCTATATAACCTTGATATAAACCATAAATATATTTCAAATACAATAGAATGTAGAACTCTAAGTAGTCTTACCACTTCTATTACGTATATCAGGGAAAGTTGTCCAAGAAGGAAATCTTACTTGATGTAAATGAAATGTGATGACTTGGTAAAGTGATTGGCATCCACCCATATGGTATTATTTCCTTTAGTGGTCCTAGGGAATCATATAAAAATACACAGAATTTTTTCCCCATTTCTATATTGGTAAGGTCAATTTATTCATCATACTCATAGACTTCAATTATTCATCCTTGACTTTTTTTTTCATATCATCAATTGTGATATAAATTTTTCAACCTCCCACTTTATATTATCACATGAGATATTTTTCTTAAAATATTTATACATCAGAGTCATTCCTAGATTAATAGACAAAGATGACTTATGCACATCATCCAAAAGATCCCTCTTATGTTCTAGTTTTAATGGGACACATAACTAGGATCTATTCCTTGTAACTCCATGTTTGGAAATGATAAATTCTATAATATTCATCGCCTTTTACTATAACACCTCATCATCCTTATGATCCCCTTGATACTCTCAATAATAGATGGTTTAGATGTCATTTGACCAAGGTCAGATAATGACCCTATTATTATTCCCATGCCCATCCTTTGTATATACATGGTGATTTTATACCTTAAAATTCACATCATAGATAGTGGTATATGATCTTTTTTACTTAGAGAATCTTTCACATGGTTTTCCTTCCAAGGGAACTAATGGATTGAAAAATGGCAATCCTTGATCAACTCTAACTGATTTCATTGACGCATATTATTATCCTTTTTTGTGGATGTGTACTTAATATTTTTATGATATATATATATATATATATTTCAAACTTCTTCCCATAGAGATAATGTGACAAAATATTCAGCGCAAAGATAACTCCAACCAATTATAGATCACGTGTTAGGTTCTTCTCATGGATATTTAATTGGTGGGAGGTATAAGATATCACCTTTTCATTTTACCAAGTAAAAAACAAATCAATTTTTTTGATGCATCATAGTAGATCACAAATCCTTCCCCATATATGGGTAATGTGAGCAATGGTTTAGTGTTTAGTCTCATATTTAACTCTTAAATATCTCTTTTCATTCATCAATGTAGAGAAAATTAACACCCTTTAGAGTTATCTTGGTTAATGGGATTGAAAATTAAAATAAATTTCTAGCTAATCAATGATAGTACCCAAATAATCCAATAAAAACATATATTTATAACATAGATGTTTGTCTGTGCCATCCCTCAATTTCCTGTGTTTTGAAGGATCCATAGATATCCCTTTGATAGTGATAAAATTACACAGTAAACTCACTTTATTCATCTATAACTCATATTTACAATACATTAAAAACAAAATATAATTTCAAGAAGTCATTAGTACATAATTCAAATGATCCTTATGATCCTCCTTACTTTTATAGTAGATAAGAATATCATCGATAAAGACTACAAATATTTTTTTAGGTAATCGTTAAAGAATATATTCATCAATTACATAATGCACATGGAAATATAAGCAATTTATCTAGATTATCTTTTAGTTTTATCTTTTTCTCTTTAAGTTCAATAGTTTCCTTTATATATTCTGTCTTCAATATTTTAAATTATCCAAATATAAGATTGATTTAGAACGAAACCTCTCAACTAGGAGGAAGACCAGGAAATTCTTCAGGAAACACATCAATAAATTCCATCACAATAGTAATTTATTCAAGGATGGTATTTTATTTAGTCTTAATCATTTTAACAAGATATAATATCTCATAGGGAAATAATATATATTCATGATATGATGATACCAAAAGAGATTTATCCTCCTCTTTGAACATATATAGAATCAAAGGATACGTCACAATAAAAATGGTGGTTTCCTTATCTTGGAAATTTGTGTTGGTTATATATAAGGAAAACCTATCCATGCTGAGAATATTATTTAATTCATATAAAGAAAGTATCAAAAGATTCATTGGTAAATTTGGTTGGAGAATTTGGATAGGGGATGTATTATATGCTTAGGATGTAACAATTTACACTTTTTCTGTCTTTATTGATAACTCAAAATCCATATTTTGAGGTGATATTTTAAAAGCTTAACATAAATTTCATAATACTATTAACTGTGTAGGATCAAAATCATAATTTTTTTATTTGTTACTGAATAAAAAACATGAATACTTTATAACAATAAATTTTTCGGATCCACCTTATTAGTTGCAACGGAATAACCTCACCCATTCTATCTATGCCATTGAGGTGGTTGTCATTAACAACCATTTTATTAGTGAATTTATTAGGTTTGTTTCCCTATTCAAAGAAGTTAAAACATTGGACAATAGGATATGGGTTCACTCGATCATTACTATATTTCATCAAATTTGTGGGTTTATTACATCGACAATAACCATCTTGGTAACCTTCCATTCGACACCTAAATCATTTCTTTATCACATTCAATAAACTTTTGGGATTCCACTTACCATTCTTTTGATAGGCGGGGTGTTTTAATTTTATTACATTGTTTAATTTCTCCATTTTCTACCATAATTAAACTCTATTTCTACTTTTTACACCCATGAGAACCATGAGATTCAGTGCTCTCCATTTTGATTTTGAGGGAGAATAAAAAACATTCCTCGTAGTTTTTAAGGTCTTGAATGGCTATTGATTTTCAATTAATTGAATTTATCCCCCCAAAAGAATATTTTAACATTACATTCATGGCTAATGAAAAATCCAATGGAATATCATGAATGGATTGTGACATTTTCTTTGTTTTCTATAATGGATTCATCATCCTTTTTATGATGCTAAAAAAATCCTTCACCATTTTAAGTCATAGAGTGTGAGGAAAATGTTCATTAATTTTTTTCCTCTGGAATTCCATCATATCTATTGCATAAATATCCTCCTCAAGCATTGTATTATTAACCATGGTAAACCACTAATCATCTTTACTTTCAATATGATAAAAATCTATCATGATATTATCTTTATCAGAGCATTGAAGGATAGAGAAGATAATTTCAATAGAATATTTCCATTGGTCCACTAATAAAATATTATAAGATCAATTGAAAATCATAAGCCTTTTTTACATAATGGTTTCAATTAAAAACAAATCATTCTTGGGTGGATTAAATAATTCCTCTTAATGTAATTTTTTTTTCAAAATATGTTAATTGGAAAATTATTTTGATTATGTTCTTAATTGTTTCTCCCATTAGGTTGAAATTATCAAATGGGTAGTCATCACATTTCCCCTCACTTTGGTTATTGACGTAGATTCTCCTATTTCAAAAAATTGACTGAAAATAAATGGAAAATTAGGGAAAGGTATTTTTAATATATTAATCCCACAAATGGGAAACCGTGAAAAATAAAGTTATAAATAATAAATTATATATATTCATTAACCTATGAATATCTTGGTATGAACCTAAGTTATGCATGATCTATTTTCTAATATAAAATGTTACGAGTATGTTTGTTCCCTTAAAAATAGTTCATAATGAGGTTTTCAATTTACCAAATCATATTTTCTAAGATTGTCAAACTAGGTGTGGATCAAGGTGCATATTTTCACTAGGAGACAATTGATTCTATCTCAATGCACCATTTTCAATTTTATTACCCCTAGGAACAACTGTGTTAGATCTAAATCTACTTACTATATCTCGATAGGGATTAATTTTCTTACAAACCACTTTATCTATAAGTTACCAAAAATTTTGGAGGTTTTACTATGATTTTGCCTACCCCTAATGATTTTAATAGTGTTTTGTTATCATAATCTCCCAAAACAACTATACATTCCCCTGATAGAGACTATGAAAACTCAAATATTTTATAGACATTATTTCATAATTTATTATACAAAGGTACAAATAATAAAATCACAAAAGATCAGGAGGCAAGGGTTTTTAGTGATGATAAATGGGATATTGGGTTGGTTTATATAGAAAAAGAGGGGATAATTCTTTATAAATTTCCAACATAGGTTTTTTACCCTATATGATAATGTAATCCAAACAAAAAACTATCACATTTTTTTATGATTTATATAAAATTGGAGTTTTTTTCATTATCTTATAAGTATAATAATATAACTCGTTAAAATAATTCACTTAGTGATGTGTATGTGTGTCATGTTTATATATAATTGATTTTAAAATCATGAAATATAATATCGATTTTTGTGGATTCATTAAGGGTTTATAAAAATATAAAAATTACATCAATTTTTTAAAGGGAAATATAATTTTGGTATTGAATACTCTTTATAGTATTTATTAGATAACTTTTTGGATTTTATGATGTTATAACACAAACCGTATATTTATACCAAAGTTAATTTTGATAAAAAAAATTAGGTTTTCTTATAAAATTATGATAAAATCACGGTAGCATAACTTAGATGTTATGATTTAAAAATATGATATTTTTTTTATCAAAATAACTCACTAAATATGATAATTTACACTATTATACCAAATATAACCATTCATTGAAGACTACTAGTTTTTTTTACTATAAATATTTTCAAACTATTATAAAAATTACATTTGACTTCATAAAAATATATTATAATATTTATTTAATAAATATTATATTGTAATATCATTTTATTAAAATAAATTTTATTTAATTTTTTTTGAGTTCATCAAAAAGTTTTTCATTATTGGAATAATATATTTCACAAATATACAATTAGTGTTTCATAATATCAAGATCTATTTTTATCAAACTCGTCATCTAATCATTTAAAAAAGTAATAATAAAAAGGAATAAATATAATCATTTTTTATCTGAAATAGAACAAATAAATTCATACTATTAGGATCTAGATACATAACCCTTCAATACACTAGTGAATTTCTTAAGTGGAAGGTGTGTGATAGTGATATTTTCTTGGGATGGTTCAACAAACATGCTTTGGGATATGATTTTTAAAATCATGAACTTATCATATAAATAGTTTCGATGGTGTTTTAGTTGTTGAATCTCATGTTGTTATTTCTCAAGGGTAAATCACCGAGATGATATATCCATTGTAAGCTCTAATAAATGGGCGTCATAGGGTATGATCCTATAGGTTGAGGCCATCGATCCATCCTTCTATGTCTATTGGACTTTATCATGAACCTTAAGAAAACAATAATAATATAAACCATTGAATGTCTCTATTATTATTAATTCTAATTATTAACGATCTTTTAAAAATTATAGACTATTTAATGGTCAAAAATCCCCAATGTAGTGCATTTGTTTTCTATAACTACAAAATTAAATAAATCATTAATTTATTTAAAAATGGAATTTAATTTATAATAGTTTGGGTCATAACATATATTAATCGATTTAGTGTTTTTTTGCATGTTTATAAAAATGATAGATGATGGACTAATTTATTTTAAGTTGGTGAGGTATAGTATGATGCTTAGACTATTCACCTAGGTGTTTATCAAGATGATGATTCATAGAGGATATCGTTGAATGTGTTTTAGTGGTATAATTTTCCAAGTCTTATGGTATCAATATTAAACTAGAAGGTATAGTGATGAGTATTGTAAGTGGAGATTGATTTTGGTATAATTAATTCATGGTAACAGAATTAGACTCTTCTAGTGGTTAGTTTTCTTCTTGGTGTGACTCAAAAATAATGGATTCCCTATCTCGATGATTAAGAACCTTTAAAGGGCCTATGGTAATAGTTTGAAAGTAACTTATATAATAACATTTTATTTTCAACAATGATGGAAGTGAAATTATTTGACTAATACACCCACTAAAAGTGGTGTTTGATAATGTGAGATTTTGGTGTGATGTTAATAAACTATTGGTGATATTCTCTTGATATTTTACTTGAGGAGACAAAAAAGTAACATTTTGAGTGATATTTGATTATTTAGATTTAGTTTTAGGTTATCCACAATACATATCTGTCTTATACTATTATTCACATTGATTTATAGAAAATTGAGAAGACCTTAGCATAAATAGATTCACTTAAAGATGATATTCATCATAATTTTCCAAGGAATGGTGATAGAGAGAAATGTTTTCACTTAATTGGTTAGTAAATGTTCATCCTATGAGGTGTTACCCTCAACCCTCATTCTCTCATTTTTCTCAGGAGGGTATTTCAATGAATTATATTTATAATTCAACCATGGGGTGTTATTCATATGAAATACGAGGACATATGTTGCACATGGGTTCAATATATCTCTATGGTTAGTGTGGATATAGTTATATGATTATGGATAGAGCTAATAATATTAAAATTTTATCCTAGCATCTATTTCCTCTTTGATATTATTAAAAATAACCTAGTGACACACACTTATCATGGGGTGTGTAAAATGAAAGGATTTATTTTTCCTAGTGTAACGTAGTTATTGACTGGGGTTGTCTCATATGAGGATAATTTTTAGTCAATGATACACTATTTTTAATTAACATAATTATATAAATATAAAAATAATTAAATTTTTTATTTTTTTACTACGAAATGAACTATAGAAAATAAAAATGAAACTGTAATTTAGATAGAGTGGGTTCTGTTAAAAGAATGTACTCGGTCCTAAGGTGGATACTTGAGTTCCTTCATTAATAATTATTATTGTCTAAATTCTATTTGATAGTTCAAACCACTATACAAGAACGAATATCTATTACTTAGAGTGTGAAACAGAGAATTTATAAGAGAACTCCCCAACCTACCAAATCATTGACACCCACATATGTTTATGAAATATTTATCTTTTTATAATTTTATTTATTTGATATCTTTCATTTCATGTAACACCGAGTTTAATAAAACCATGATACACTATTAAAATATTATTTTTTATGTGATAGTTATATCATAACATTTAATTTGGAGTGAAAGACTAAGATTAACTAATTTAGGGAATATATGTAAATTTCCTTCTCAATATAAATGTATTAATAAATTCCTAGAAAATAATCATTCAATTTTTTGTAAAGTCGTTTTATTAAATAAAAATACATTTTCTCAAAAAATGGTTTTCATTGTGATTGAATATTATAATAATTTTTTTAATTTTTTAGAAAATTTATTTGAAAAAATTAATTTCATTTTTTAATTCATCATTTTAAAATTACCTTAAGATGATTTGTTTTTTAATTTTCTATATAAATTAATGTTTAAGTACATTTTCTTGGGCTCAAAACAATTTTTTCAAGAAAATTGTTTTTAGATATGTTTTTTCTAGATTAATTTTAAAATAAATTCTAGCTCTTCTATGAGTTGAATATTTACAAAATTGATTAAATAATTGGAATTAGTGGGTCTATATTTTGTTAATAGGTATCTTTTTTTTGTTTATTAGTAACATTAACAATACTAATTTTATGACCATTAAAAGAGTAAATCGACTAATTTATGTTAAAAATAAACATATAAGGACTATTAATAACCAAAAATCATTCTTAATATTTTATTTTATGAGTTATTTTTTCCATAATAATCCATGTTTTGATTTTATGAAAATTTTGGTCTTTTTTTAGGATATTATGACATTTATAGTATTTTATATCAAGAAAATTCAAACATCTCACACTCTTGAATTTAACAACTAAAATATTTAAATATGTGGTTATCTAGAAAATATGTTTGACTATAAATATTATTTTAAAATATATAATTTTTAAAGTAATAATTTTTGTTTTATTTTAATTTTTAGGGAAGAAATAATTACCTTTATTTCTGACACGACATAGAGAGAGTGAATATTCAATTAATTGAAAGAAAAAATAAATGATATTAAAAATATTGAAAGTAATATAATTCAATATATTTAAAATTATAAATTAATTATATAGATTAACGTGAAATTTTTATTATTTAATAAAATAGTTTCTTCAAATTTTACTTGTTTTCTTGTTGTTTTTAAAGTCAAATCAATGAATAGTATAAAAATTGAAAATAATGATATTTTATGGGATTAATATTTTATTAAATTATTTAAAAATAATAAAAAACATAAATAATCACAATTAAGATAATATATGTTCTAAAATTTCATAAAATTTGAATTTTTGGCCATTTTGAAGCCATTGGATCCCGAATAGACTTAATATATTTTAATCTTCTGAGAAATTTCAAAAGTTCCCCTAACCTCAATTATAAAAGGGCCCATAATCCCTCACTTATTTACACAACATTGAGCCTTCTATATTGACCACACCCTACGAAATTTTATTATAAAATTACTTATCCACATTCTAGAGGTTCTGGTATTTCAAAAGATTAACCCTAACAACCTTTAGTGGAGATCTAAAGGAGTCATTTTGAAGATGTGGAAATCACTCTAATCAACCAATTTATTCTTATAATATTTCTTATTTCCTCTAAATATATTATATTTTAATTAAATAATTCAATTATTAATAATATTCTTATATGTTATTATTATTATGAAAAAACTGTTATACAATCACTTTCCCATCAAATAAGAATTGAAAGTATCACTGTTACATACGTACGATTAACTGTCTTCACGTAGAGACATAATTCATTTTCCGTCACCATAATTTAAAGATAGAAAAAATTAAGGGTTTAAAGATTATATATTATATGTATTAATAATTATGATCCTTTTATGGAAATATAATATATACCTTCTTAACTTATTAACTGTAGGAATATGATAATGTCGCTCATGCGTACGTGTTAACTAACACCTCCACAAAGTGATGTGATTGCGTTTTCATTTATATTATACTGTGGTAGAAATGATTATGTGTATGATGAATAGATATGATATAAAGGATATAATTATTATTCTCTAAGATTGAATTATTATTTACTATTCCTTTATTCCATCCTTCAAAAACTAAATATAGAATTCATGCGTATGTAGGTCCTACCATTTACATGAACAATATGGTTCATTTTCTATGTATATAATTATGGATGAATTTTAATATATATTTATAATATAATTATAATGAAAATTATTATGTTATAAATTTATAATAATGTTAAATTTATTATATTGGAGGTTAAATAACTTTCAAAAGAAGTCATACCTAAGGTAATGGATTTTATATCATTTTTATTTCTGTGGTACACACGATTTATACTCTACTTATTTCCATTGTGTGGTGTATATACTAAACATGTATTTATTTTATGATTATCCTCTTGAAAATTATGGGACATACATATACATATAATTTAATTTCTTTCATGGGTCTTATGATTCAAATTACACCAAATCCATTCGGGTTTATTACACAATCTCATTATTATTTTGGATTTTTTTGTTTACGTCTCTACTGTGGAAAATTTCTCTTCCATGTACAAGTTTTTTAAAAAAAATTCAAAAAGGTTTTTTATATTCTTTTATAATTTTTTTAAATGAAATTTAAAAAGGTTTTAATTTTTACAAAACAGTTTGAAAGGAATTCCTTTCTTCATTTTCTAAATGAGGTTATGTGTGTCTTTTCAAAAAAATATACAAAAATATTGTTTTATAATTATATTTCATGATAATATATTCCATAAATTATAGTACATTAGTTATTTTATTATTAATTTATATGTTTATAAGTTTTTTTGAAATAATGTTTTTTCATTTATAAGTGGTCAAATTTTTAAAATGACGACTGATTTTTAAAAAGAAAAGTTATTTTTCTCATTAATTATAATTAGTGGTATTTAATGATTATTTTCCATCTATGATATAATAAATTGATATTACATAAGATTTAATACAGATATGATGCATGTATACAACCATTATTATTTGTATGGGAGGTTTATATTTATAATGAAATGATTTTTATGAAACCCATTCCATTTTACACGGATTATACATTGATGAAAAGTTTCTGAAATTAATTTCTTTTAATGAGTTTTGAGATGATGAATGTTTGGGGATTTTGTGGAAAAAAATGAGTATCACTTTCATTATGTGATGAGTGGGATTAATATCACTCTCCAATTAACGAGGTAAATGTTTATATCTCTTGAGTAAATAATGGGAAACAAGTGTGTCCTAATCCACCATAGGAAAGAGGTGCGTTCAGATCCACAATGGGAAACATGTGATAAGTCTGGATCCACTATTTTTATTTTATTTAACCATGAAATATGAATTTTTTATATATATTAATTATAAATCCACAATTTTATATGATGAAATTATGGTTCATGATTTATTTATGATGATTTCTCACTCTTATGGCCCATATATTCTAAAATGACAATGTTTTATTCCATGAATCATGTTTATAACCTACAACAGGTTGGGTATGAACTTATTAAGTTATGTTAATGATCAAATAAACATATAATTATTTGATTAATTCGTATAATCATTGATTGATATATCATATTTTTACCATTATTGAGCATCTGATCTCACCCATACTTATGTTTTTCTCTAGTTCATGAAAATACTTTTTACTGGGTATGCTTATGAAGACTTCCATGAAGGATGATATTTATTTTATATACTAATGATATTTAATTAACTAAAAATATTGATATATAATCTCAAAATACACTTATCTTATATGATCTTGGGTGTATTTTTTGTACAATGTATTTCATATTATATACTAAGATATAATATTTAATTAGGAAATGCATCGGTTTCTATAGACTATATTTGGGAAGGGTTTTGTTAACATGTGAATATTAAGATTCAAAATAATTTAGAGAGATACCTAGGTATAATCCAAAGTATATGTATAGAGATATGTTTTGGGATATATTTAATTATAATTTTATAGGTAATTCTATGTGTAAGAAAATATCTTGGAATTTTGGTGAAGGATATAGAAATGGGTTTCCATGAAATTGCATCCATTTTTGGATATTACATGTATATGTGGATCTAGAACAGAGGTAGATTGGGGTAAAGACTCTTAAAAAGTTTAATCGATCTTGAATCTATCATCACGAGGTACACAAAAACATGCCTTACTACACACCTGGTGTGACACTCCCATTGGATATACTTCAAGTTGATACAAAATTTGTTTTTGAAAAATTTTAAAGGATTTCAATAGATGATAACCATGAATGAACTAGTTTATGCCAAAGGAATAAAATATGGAAAATAAAGTGTTAGGATATAGACATCCTATAAATTATTTTTAATGATTATGTTGTTCTCCATTAGGATTAGCGTTTCTCATGCTATTATTTTGGGTTTTGTTCAATGGATGGAACCCAAAGGAGTCATGTTAATGATGAATGTTAGGGACAATGAAATTATTTTCCACTTGAGAAACCAAATTTGATGATGACTATAGGAAAATAAATTTTTATTATTCCAAATAAGCTATTATGTTATATGACGAACAGTGTAAAATTTGGGGTGATCCATATAGAAAAAGATATAAGGGTAAGTAACATTTATGAAAGATAATGTGGAAATAAACATATTGAAAATAAGATTTATATTTCTACATATCAATAAGGTGGAAATAATAACCTAGAATAATATCATAACTGAAGGGGATTATTTTATCTGTTTGAAAAAAGGTCATAGAGTAATTTTTTTGAGGATTTCAACGTATTATATGTGAGTCACTTAGAAATTAATCGAGTCAATGATCTAAAGAAAGGGTTATCCCCTATACCATGGAAAAAATATTCTATTACAAATTAAAAAGAGGAATTATTCATGTTTATGTGTGTTTTGAATGATGAATTATGTTGTAGATGAATTTTAGTTTTGATATTCAAATTATAAGAATCAAGAAACATCTCATGAATACAATATTGTTTGAATCATATATGAATTACTATAATATTAACTTAAGAGTAATGGATGCCATCATGGGTTTATGAGTTTAAGGATTATCATAAGCTTTATATTATTAACACTCCTTTTTTAGGTTTTATATGATGGTAGTTAATTAATATTAATGAAATTTTAAGAGATATTTATAAAAATAAAACCCATTGGTTTTGTATATGTTTTAAGGAAGATTACCATTAATATTTTTGGAAATATGATTTAAGGTAAAGGAAATATTTTGGGTTTATATTATCTTTTATGTTAAGGTGATTATGGTTTGTACTTGATCACCTTTTAATGTCAGCACACAACATTTCCATCAGAGAACATTTCTATCTGGATCCACTTTCGAGAATATATGTTAAGAATTTGGTAAGGTTTAATGGGGTACCAAATTCAATTGTATCATATTGTGATCTTATGTTTACCTATATGTTTTCATGACTTATTTAGTGAGATATCAATATAGAGTTGAGTTTCATCACTGCATATACTCTTAGTAAATATTATTTATGTAAGAAAATTAAATTTTAAGGGTGAAGTGATAACCCTAAAAAATGATATCAAACACCAAAATGGACCAAATATAAAGAAAAAATATCCCCATACAATAAAATCACAATGAATCAAAACACATAAGATATCAAGAATCTAGGAAAATATAGACTATGCTTGTTAAAAACATTATCACCACTTGATTTATAGTGCAAATTAATCTCCTTAAATTGTTTATCATATTTGAAAAGATATTTAATGTAGTCCAACATTTTTTATCATGTTTGAATAATATCATCCAAATTTTATTTAAATTCATTGAAACCTATGATCAAAATGCATTTTTTCTTGTTAAACAACCCTGAATGCTCATCATTGGTGTCCGTGGGAGGAAATATTTCAATAATCCTATCAATATCTTATATGGGGCCCTTAATTAGTATATATTCCTCCACTATTACTTCTAAAATGTGTAATATTAGTTCATAGGTATTTCTTAGTTCTAATAGCTCACATTGTATGGCTGTTAGTTTTATATTGGTGAACCTTGTTTCTATTGGTTTGGGAAAATGGACATAATCCATCATCCATTTGGGGGTTTCCCCTTGGTAAAAATATAGCATCTAGAATCTTGACTACCCTTATACCCTTTATTCCTTCATCAGAAATAAATTTTCCTATTAAGACTTACCTCTACACTATCACCTAAGAAGAATATCACACTATCAATATCTATGCCTTCCAAACTGGTTCAATGTTCCTCATCTGTCTCTGCCCCATTAACCTTTTTTTGATCCTATATGTTACAATGTTTACCCCTCAATATCCATCCCATCATAATGGTTTTTATGTTGAATTATGTTCAAAATCCCAGCCGAATTATTCTTACTCATTGAATTCAACTTTACCCCTTACTCACTTAAATCCCCTTTCATACTAGACTTATGTCTTACCACCTCTTCATATGAAGTATATTTTGATTTTCTATTAATTGGGAGTGAGAAATCACATTCATACACCCCATCTACCCCTCTTAGACAAACATCGGCTTTCCTAGGAGATATGTCACCCAATCCACTCATCAATTTGTAGAATTAATGTTATTGGGACCTAAGAATGTTGATGAGATGGTAGGGAAGGCTATATCTGTTCAGTTACATGCAAGGATAACAAAAAAATTTAGAAATATTTTGCTGATAATTTTTTATACGATCGAGAATTTGTAGTTTGATAGAGGTATTTCAATGTATATCTCCATAGAATAAATAAGTTAAAACTAATACATAGGTATATTTGTACCTTTTAAATACTTGATCATATCATGTTAGTATATTATCATTTGGCGCTTCAACCAAACCTTTATTCAGTTTACAATGTGTTCCATGCATCTCTTTTGGGGAAGTACATTCAGGATCCATCAGATGTACTAAAATAACAGGTTGTATCATTAGAGAAATATATTTATTATGAAGAAAATTGATAGAATTTATGTATTTTATAGATAAATTTCTATGAAACAAGACCACTGGACTATTTAATGTTTTGTGGTAAAACCACTAATTTGAGGTTTCTATGTGGGAACCATGGGATGTGATGAGGCAGAGTTATCCACTTGTGTTTTTATCTGAGTGATGATTTTTCATGGTGAAAATCAATTTAAGGTGGGTATAATACAAATCCCTATTATTTTTAAGAAACATTTATATTTATATAAATTTATTCCATTGATATTTTGTGTTTCATGCAACACTGAGTTTAAACAAACAATGATACCCTATTAAAATATTCTTATCTAAAGTGACCATTATAACCTAACCATTAATTTGGATAGTATGAATATGATTAACTAATTTATTAAATATTTATAAATATACTGCTCAATAGAAATTTATTGAAAAATTCTTAGCAAATAATAATTCAATTTATAGTAGTCATTTTATTCCCCAAAAATACATTTTATACAGAAACAAACTTTTATTATGAAGGAATATTATTATTAATTTCATATTTTTATGAAATTTATTTGAAACTTTTAATTTAATTTTTTAATTTATCATGTCAAAATTGTATATGGAATATGTTGGTCAAAGTAGATAACTCAAGAGGTGGGTGAATTGAGTATCTATAGAATTTTTTGTTAAAAACGATTCTTTACAAAATAATACCCCCTATGAAAATAAACAAAAAGTCAGTTTGTAGTGAATTTATAAAAGACTTGAAGGTTCAATTTGGTTCTCAGAAGATTTATTAGTTCGTAGATTTAACAATCTAACGATTAGAAAAACAGTTGAAACAATACTACTGAATCAAAATAGATGTAAACACTTACTAAACTAACTATCAAAGTTTAGTTTACCATAATGCCAAAAATACATAACAGAAAAAATATAAGATAAACAGCACATTGGATAAAACAAGAACTTCATTCTCAAGAAGATACTTTGTCCTCTCCACTTGGTGATCACCTATCACCAAGCAATTTATATTGACAAACTTTTTATACAAACCCTCGATTGGGATTCCCAATAGCACACAGGCTATCTAGGTCACACTTGACCTCTACCATAGTTATTCGTGGGAAAAATCAATCAAACAGATCACACAAGATGTCTTCCATAGTTTTTCTTGGGATATAAGTGTATAAAGTGATTAAGAGTGAGGATATTTTGGTATCCTTCAGTTATGCTCATGGGATAGTGTGTGTGAAACAAACAGATATACACACTACTAAAATAGTTACTACAATATCACAATAGAGTTTAATAAAGAAGAGTGGAGTTTATAAATCTTTGTGTGATGTGCAGTAAAGCTCTAGACTCATTGGTTGTAGAGAAAATAAAATTTGAGTCCTCTTCTGGAAGTCAGCTTCAGAACAAAGTATCACAGTTTTTGTAATCTTGCTTCTAGGTTTGAAAAGGTTCTGCTCTTTAATGTATCAATGTATAGTGAACTTCAGCATAATTTTTCCTATTAGAAACTTGTTGTGATCTCATGTTTTGGGTTCCTCTATTTGCATATTCACAAAGTCTATATTCCAGCGTGTTCTTTGCGGTGTATTTTAAGTGGAAGTTGGAGTCCTTTTATACTTCAGGGTCCACAATGCATGATAATCCCCGCACGTGCATGTACCTCCTACTGTCTATGGATAGAACTAAATATAACCTTAAATAATTTCAGAAACATTAATTTGTCTAAATATGGCCGTTAGAAATAAATTGGATCTAATAAAATCAAAACAATTATTTATGACTATCAATGAGTCATCTTCAGTGAGTCATCTTCGGTGTGTCATCTGCGGTCTGTCATCTTTGGTCTATCAATCTTCAGTTTGTCAATATTTGGTGTGTTAGCATTGGTCTTTCAACTTCAGTGTTTCATATTCGGTCTATCACCTTTAGTATATCAATCTTCGATGTGTTAGCATCGGTCTGTCAAATTTGGTCTATAAACTTTGGTTTGTCAACTTCATTATGTCATCATCAGGGTGTCATCTTCGGTGTGTCATCATCGGTGTGTCAAACTTTGGTGTGTTAACATCAGTCTGTCAACTTCGGTATGTTAACTTTGGTATGTCATCTTCAGTGTTTCATATTCAGTGTGTCGAACTTCGTTGTGTTAGCCTAGGTCTGTCAACATCAGTATGTTAACTTCAGTATGTCATCTTTGTTGTGTCATTTTCGGTGTGTTTATCTTCGGTGTGTTTGCATCGATCTGTCAACTTCAGTATGTCAAGCATACCATCAGTGACAGGGAATCTAAAAAGATTACGATGTCTCTATCTTACACCAATCATTACAAGAAAAAGTGTTATCCAAAAATATATGTATAAATACACTTGTAATCATATTTATTCATGAATATAGGTTACTGAATTATTTAAGTATATTTTTTTTATGACATAATTGATTTACATAGAGAAATTAAAATGGCATGAAAGAGTAGAATATGTATGTTGACATTATTTTTGAATATGAAAACTACAATATCAGAGAGGGTCCTACAATCTCCCCCCTTTTGATAATCAAATATTATGGAATACATGAAGATATATAGAATAATGATTGCTTTACATATTATACAGCACTAAATGTAATTATCCAATATAACTACTGTATTTCCTTGTTTGAAATTTTAAAACAAATATACCCCTCAATAAATGGATTAAGGTGAGTACATGCCATGTGTACTAAACTAGAAAATCTCCCCCTTAGATAAATAATGTATGCTTTATTTTCTCTCCCTTTTAGAATTAGAAAATAAAATTAATGTAGTAAGAAGAAATAATAGAAATGAAATTCCCTATAAGTATTCTCATTAAGAGGCATAAAAGTAAAATTACAAAAAAAGGGTCAAATCCCAATCAATAAAAAATTACAATCCATCACTAAGGGTTTGGATGCTGAAGAGATTTTCTTTTGTATGAATGATCTGAGGGAGGAGGAGAAATTTTGGGAGTGACAGAGGGAAGATGTGGTCTAAAGATAACACCAGGAAGGGCAACACCTATATGGACAATGGCCGTAAGGGTATATCACCATTATGAAAACAAGCAACTATGAGTTTGCTCTGTGATGATCGGTCGAATCTGGGAAAGAGCCTGAGAGACAGTCATTAGAGTAGGAGGATAAGAAGCAGTACCAATTGAAGCAGTAGGAGGGACCACAATAGCCTCAGCAGGAACATGCAGATAAGGCTTGAGCATGTTGATGATGTCATTAATTATTTCACAACCATATTGCATGAATTTCTCCAAGTTATCCTTATTCTCCATAAATTAACTCACCAAATGGGAAAAAACCTTCAATTGAGTGACCTAATTCTTGAATGCTTCTATGACTGGGGGAATTCTCTGATTCACTGCTAGATACATGAATCTATTTATGAGATCATTCTTGGTGTAAATCTTAGTGAAATACTTTTATACCTTTTCCTGAATCACTCTCTGGGCTGTAGAGGCTTCATTTGTGCATTGCCATACCATATTATACACAGAATCTATATTTCAATGTACTTAATCACGAGTTTATTTTTCTGAAACACTATAATGTTTTTGGATTTCCTCTCTCATCACACCCATGAGAGACTCCAAATCAGAAACAACACTTTTCCCTCTCCTAGAACTGGATGGCCCAATCAACATTTTCACAAGCTATTCTTTCAAAATTTTCTGGTCTACACTGAGTAGATGAGTTACCATGTTTCTAGGAACTTCCAGAACACCACTAAATGAGGTCTTAAAGTCATAGGTTATGGAATTGAACTCATTACTCATCTCTATTACTTATTCTCTTAGCAAGGAATTGTGTATAATAATAATATTTTCAGTGGTAATGAGATTTGGTTAAATCTCCTGGATCACCATTATTGTAATCTATGTTGCATCAGTATCTGAGATACATATGAAGGTAGTGGAATCACTTCTAGATCCAAATGATGCTATCACAGAATCACATATATCATTTTTGAATCATTCCAAATCAACCATAGTGACATAGTCACTAGGCACTGTGTGAGCTACTGGATCTACTACTAGAGGTGAAACTGATGGAATAGGTGCAACAGCTACTGGTTCAACATGGACTTGTGGAAGAGGAGAAGGAACCCTCTCTTCATCCGAGACATATTCTAAACAAAAAAAATGTATCCTAGATCATTATTCCACTCCCTAGTACATGTCCAGTCTCTTGGTTCAACAACATCAATTCTGATCCTTCTTCCCAGAGGCTCTGGAACAACATCATCATCATCAACTTCTTCATCTACAGTCTTAGGATGTGGTGACCTGTCCTCATGTTCAACATATATATTACCAATAGCTTGTTGTTTAACATTCTCAACACCATCAGCATCCCCATGTATAGATTCCTCACTAGATATGTCAACCACTTATTGTCCCATTTTTAAAGAGTCAATCACATTCTCATTATTTCCTCCCTCCCTCACCACCACCACCACCACAACCACCACCATCTGATTCCACATTGGTTTTACAAACATATCCTTCAACTCCAGTAACCTTAGTTTCTTCCTCATCCCCATCACCTACTAAAGGTTCTATTGTGGGTAGGTCTAAAAGTGGACTAGCATGTCCATAAGACATATCTTTTGGACATTCAGCAATATCATGATCACTCATATCATCAAAAGGAGATCCTTCTTCCCTTTGGGCATCAGGATAAATTTCCTCATCAGAATAAACTGGAACCTCACCTAGTTTGAGACCTGGATCAACATGGTCCTTTGGTCTAGTAGGGTGGTCAACTGGATTGAAATCATTATATAGCCTTTCCTCATCTCCTACCCAACATATATTCTATGGGTTACATAAGATTTTCATCCTTTGAAAAATCTCTTTTCGAAGACAAAAACCACTACAAGAACTTATCACTTCATCTCTATCTTCCACGCAACCTACCCTTTTTTAACATGGTAGAAATCATCCTCAGATAATATAAGTAGGTTGCATTCTTTGATGGCTTAATCAAATCAATGATATGCACCATTAGATACCTAAAAAAGTTCTTTTTTATTCCATGCTTCAATAAATAGTTCAAGAAAACATCTTGATACTTCATAGCTATGAAATCTCCCTTCTTTGGAAAGATTTGATGTTGTATGAACATAAAAAGTAGTCTTACCTCTCTATAAAATTCATTTTCAATAGTCCTCCGAGATTCTCAATTTCCAATCATCCCCTTCAGAGCATCTTAATAAGAGAACAAAGTACAAGAATATTTAATATCACCCAGATAGTCAGCATAGACACCTTCGCGAGGCATCTCTAAAGCATTCAGACCATTCCTTAGATGAAAAATTTATCTCCTTTCCCTTTACCACAAACATCATCTTTGCTACCTCAGCTTCATCCGGAGATATTTTCAAGTGTTTATAGAACTCATGCACCAGATAGGGATAATAATGTATTTCATTGTTGGTGAACCAACTGATCCACCCTTGATATTCCCGAACTTTTAATAAAAAACACTTTCTTGATAGAATCCACTCAGTAGAATCCTATTTTTTAATCCGTAACCACTCGACTTTCCATGTTCAGTTTCACAGGCCCACTGGACTCACCTTTCTGACGCTTAGTAGAAAGTTATTTTCTTGGCTCTTCTATACCACGCTTGGTCCTTACTATGTTGAGGCTTTAGATTCCAATAGTGTTGAGAGGTCGAGGGTCGAGAGGGAGAGTGAAAAAAGGTAGAAGGCTTTACGGAAGAGGGGAAGGTGAAAGGCCAGATTGGATTGAACTATATATATAATATAGGTATTGTAAATAGTAAAAAATAAAATTTAATCGTGGAAAGAATAGAGTAATACAATGTCGTTTCATTTAAAACTGACAGAATTTACGAAAAAAACTTTAACGGCATCAATGACAATAAATCGGTTTCAGGGATCGGTTTCAAGAATCAGTTTCAAGAGATCGATTTCAAGAATATTGGTTTTATGAGATCGGTTTCATGAGATGAGTTTCAAATATCATTTTCATGAGATCAGTTTTAAGGATCAGTTTCATGAGATCGGTTTCAAGGATCAGTTTCATGAGATCAGTTTCAAGGAACAGTATCATGAGATCAGTTTCAAGGATTGGTTTCATGAGATCAGTTTCAAAGATCGGTTTCATGAGATCAGTTTCAAGGATAAATTTAATGAGATCATTTTTGAGGATCAGTTTCATGAGATTAGTTTCAAGGATCAGTTTCATGAGATCTCTACTGATTTATCATTCCTAGTTCATGTCTGATGTAATTCATTCTCTTATAATTTATGGGTTCAGTGAATATATCAGCAAGATGATGTTCGGTCCCTATAAATTCAATAGTTATATAACCTTTTAGATAATGATCTCTCAAAATGTGATGTCTTACATAAATATTCTTTGTTCTAGAATAAGGAATTGTATTTTTATAAATTTTAATAGCACTTGTGTTGTCATAGTTTATGGGGATTTGTCTGACTTGAAATCCACAGTAAATAAGTTGTGTTTCATCCACAACATTTTTTCACAACAGATACCATCAGTAATGTACCTGCCTCAACAGTTGATAATGCAACTGAATTTTTCTTTTTTACTACACCATGATATTAGTGACTTTCCCAAATAGTTATATGTTTCAGAGGTACTCTTTCTATCTAACTTACATACACCTAAATCAGCATCTGAATAGTTAACTACATCAAAAGGTTGTCCTCTTGGATAGAACAGTCCTTTGTTAGTTGAATACATTAGGTATTTGAAAATTATTTTAACTGTATTTAGATGTGACTCCATTGGGTTTTCTTGAAATCTTTCACACATTCACACACTAAACATAATATATGGTCTACTAGTCATTAATTACTACAAACTCCCTATCATTCCTCTGTAAGAAGTTTGATCAAATGATTTTCCATTTTAATCAAGATCTAACTTACATGTAGAACTCATAGGAGTTTCATTACTCTTAATGCTATCAAATAAATATCTTTTCAAAATATATTTTGTGTACTTACTTTGATTTAAGATAATATCTTCTTTATTTTGAAATATTTGAAATCCAAGAAAATAATTATGTTCACCCATTAAACTCATTTCAAAATCGCTTTGCATTATGTTTGAAAAAACATTACATAAATAATTTTTAGAAGATCCAAAGATAATACCATCAACATATATTTGGGTTATCAAAACCTCTTTCGAAACTCTTTTTATAAATAATGTAGGATCTATGAGTCCTTCTGTAAAACCATTAAAAATAAGAAAATTACTCAACCTTTCATACCAAGATCTTGGAGCTTGTTTCAAACCATATAAATCTTTTGATAATTTGAACACATGATTTGGAAAAAGTTGATTTTTAAAACATGGGGGTTGTTGAACAAAAACATCCTCAATTATATAACCATTTAGGAATTCACTTTAGACATCCATTTGATAACGTTTAAAATCTAAGTGTGCTACATAGGAAAGTAAGATCCCAATTTCATCAAGTATAGCTACTGGTGCAAAAGTCACTTCATAATCAATTCATTTTTTTATTATATCCTTGTGAAATAAGTATAACTATGTTTCTAACTATATTTCCTACTTCATATACCTTATTTCTAAACACCCATTTGGATACTATGGTTAAAGTATCATTTGGTCTATCTACAAGTTTCCAAACATTATTTCTTTCAAACTGATTAAGTTATTATTTCATGGCCATTTCCCAAAATGCATCATCGATTAAATCATTGATATTTTTAGGTTCAAGTTGTTAAAAGAAGGCTTTATGTTCAACCTGGTTTCTGAAGGAAGCTATGGTTTGTGTTCCTCTATCTGAATCTCCAACAACAACATCTAAGGGATGAATTTTAAGGGTCCTTGTTGGTCTTGGTAAAATAGGACTTTATATTTCAAGTTGTTCTGGTTGATCTGGTTCACTACCGTAAGGATGTGGATAATTTCTAGAACTAGAAGAATTCAAAGATTCCTTCACAAGATGATTTGAGGTTTTATTATTATTTTTTAGATTGGACATATCCTCTTCAATATTTTTTAGTGAGGTCTTGGGCTCATGTGGATCTGCGCCATCAAACATGATGTGTTCAAGTTCCGCCACACATTTGGTTTTCTTATTAAAGAATATATACACTTTGATTGATGTAGAATATCCATGAAATATTCCTTCATAACTTTTGGATATAAATTTATCTAAATTATCTTTAGTATTCTGAATATAAACTTTACATCCAAACACTTTAAAATAACCAACATTGCGTTTCCTATTATTACACAACTCGTAAAGATTCTTCTTAAGAATCGGTCTAATTAAGACTCTATTTATTATGTAGAAAGTTGTATTAATAGATTCATCCCAGAAATATACGGTAAATCATATTCATTGAGCATAGTCTGAGCAATTTCTTGGAAGGTTCTATTTCTTCTTTTTACCACACCATTCTGTTGATGTGTTTTAGGTGTAGAGAAGTTATGATTATAGCCATTTTTGAGAAAAAGGCTTCAAAATATTGATTCTAAAACTCACGACCATTATCAATTCTTACAGATTTAATCTTAAATCCACTAATATATTATACAGTCCTTGCATACTTGGTAAACTGTTAACATGATTCACTTTTATAAGCTAGGAAAAAGGTCCAAGAGTACCTAGAGAATCATCTACAAGAACATAAACATAGTGCTTCCCATTGAGACTTGAAATTATAGATAGTCCAAACAAGTCCATGTGAACCAACTCGAGAGGTTGAGAATTAGTTACTTATTTCATTGGTTTGAAAGAGATTTTATATTGCTTTACTTTTTGAAAAGGATTACATACTTTATTTTCTGGAAACTCTAATTTGGGTAAGTCTTTAACTAATCATTTTCTAGTTAAATTCCCAAGAGATTGTATATTACAGTGTCCTAGTCTTCTAGGATAGATCCAAGTCTCTTTGTGAAAGCATTTAGACATGAGACATGCTGTAAGGCCAGTGTGTCTAGATTTATAGAATATACATTATCATTTCTAAAATCAGTAAATACTAAACCATTCAAGGCAAAAATAATATGACACGAATCGTTTTTGAATTTAACAATGAATCCATCATCACAGAGTTGATATATGCTGAGAAATTTATACTTAAGTCCATCAACGTACAGTAATTTAGAAATTGAAATAGAGTTAGGGTTACCAATATAACCTAGGATGATGATTTTTCCTTTACCATTGTCACCAAATGTGACATGTCCTCCATCTATATTGATAAGACTTTTAAAACTTGAGAAATACCCTTTAATATTTCTTAAACACCCACTGTCCAAGCACCACAACTTTTTACAGGAACTCTTTAGGAAGTTTACCTATAAAAAAGTTTAAACAAGGAATGACTTTGGTACCCATATTTGTCTGGTTCCACATACATTAGTAATATAATCATTAATATTCCAAAATTATCTTATAGGTTTCCTCTATTCATAATATAGAGTATTTTAAAAATAAACTCTATTTGGTCATGAAGAATTGGATACAGTAAAAATATTTGTGGAACTGGATCATGCAGTACACTTCTGGTTTTTGAAAAAGGTAGAAGATTTTTTTGATTTGGGTACACAATTTAATTTGGATAAATCGCTTTGACCTGGTTGATATCCTATCCTAGAAGTATACTTAGGAGCTATTTTTTTTCCAAGAATTTGAGTAAGATTATATTTTTCCATTAGTAAAATTTTCTAAGTCTTTCTTCAATTGCTCATTAGATATTTTTAACTCATTATTCTTTTTTAGTAGTTGATCTTTTTTATCTTTTTCAGTTGTAAGTTCAGATTTAGCAGTCATAGTAAAAGCATGATGTTTCTTCAAATATTTATACTTATCTTTAAACTCATTAAATGTCTCTTCTAACATGTTGTAATATTCGAATAATTCATTATTTTTTATATTTTCAGACTCACTTTCAGAATAATAAGAATTATGTGCAGGAGATTCTAAGGTTACCTAAATGGTGTTTGTTATGAATCCAATATTAGCCAAATAATCGTTCTCATTTTGAGTAGAGCCTGATTCACTTGATCTATCCTCGGAGGCACTCCAGGTGGCCTTCATTGCTTTTTTATACCTTATATACCTATTTTCATACTTTTTCTTATATTTCATCTTTCTACTGTCAGCCTTCACATGACCTTTCCTTTTATATTCTTAACAAATTAGCTCTTCTGATTTATCATTTCTCTTCAAATAATTTTTCCAATTTCCCTTTTTATCAAACTTTCCTTTGTAAGTATTATTTTTGAAAAAACTATTTGTTCTATAGAATTTCTTGAATCTTGTAGCCTACTGGGAAATTTTTTCATCACTATCTGAAGTCACTTCATCACTTCTTGAGCTTTCAATAATATCTTGAATTGTCTCTTTGTATTCACTTTTGGATGCAGTAGTCTTGAAAACTACATACATTCATTTTGGTGGATCCTCCTCTTGATTTACCTTCAATTCTTCTTCACACATCATTAATTTTCCAATCAATTCTTTCACTAAAATATTATCAATATCACACGATTCTCTAATAGACACAGACGTTCCATGCCATATTTCTGAGAAGCATTACAAAATCCACATTATCTGGTCTTTGGTAGTTACTTCTCTTCCTAAAGAAATCATGGTATTCACAATTTCATTGAACCTAAGATTCATATTAGAAATTGACTCATCAGGCTTCATACTAAAGTTTTCATATTTGGTAGTTTAATTGTTCAATCGAATTTCTTTAACATTAGATGTTCCTTCATGAGAAATAGATAGAGTTTCCCAAATTTGATTTGCAGTTTTACAAGCAATGATATGGTAAAAATATTCATCTCATGGTGCGTAGTACATAAAATTCATTGATTTACAATTATTGTTATAGGCAGTCTTGGTAGGTTCATCCAGTGTGTTTTTATCAGTTTCAAGTATTGCATATTTACTTTCAATAGGAGTCTAGATTTCAAATCCTATACTTTCTAGATGTATTTTCATTTTAAGCTTCCATTGATCATAGTTAGTTCCATTTAATAAAGGTGGTCTATTGGTAGCAACCACTTCTAACCTATTTTCCATGATAACAGTTGTAATAGAATTTCAATGAGATAAAAATTTATATATAACCAAAATTTTAAAATCTGTGAAACACAACTATAATCACAAATGACACGATTTGAAAACTAATAATAACTTTCAAAATACTCTGATACCAAATGTTGGTTGGAGTAGATAACTCAAGAGGGGGTGAATTGGGTATCTATAAAAAAATTTGTTTAAAAAGGTTCTTTACAAAATAATATCCCCCTATGAAAATTAACACAAAGTCAGTTTGTAGTGAATTTATAAAATTCTTTAAGGTTCAATTTGGTTATGATAATATTGATTAGTTCTTAGCTTTACAAATATAAATATTAGTAGAACGTTCAAAACAAACCTACTGATTCAAAACAGATGTAAAAACTATCTAAACTATCTATCAAAGTTCATTTTATCTTAATGCCAGAAATACATAACTGATAAAAATATAAGATAAACAGCACACTGGAAAAAAAAGTGGTTCAGAATCAAGAAGATAATTAATTCACTCAACTTGGGGACCACCTATCATAATGCATTTTATATTGATAAACATTTGATCCACACTGTGGATCAAGGTTCACAATAGAACCTTGGCTTTCTTGGCCACACTTGACCTCTACCACAGTTATTAGTGGAAAAAAACTAACAAACAGATCAAACATGATCTCTTCTAAAGTTCTTCATGGGATATAAGTGTAGGAAGGGATTGAGAGTGAAGATATTTTGGCATCCTCTAGTTATGCTCATCAGATAGTGTGTGTGATACGAAGAGATATACACACTGCTCAAATAGTTACTACAAAATTACAATAGAGTTTAATAAAGAATATTGGAGTTTGGAAATATCTGTGTGATGTACAGTAATGCTCTGGACACATTAAATGTAGAGAAAATGAAATTTGAGTCCACTTATGGAAGTCGGATTCAGAAAAGAGCATCGCGATTTTTCTAATCCAGCTTCCAGGTGTGAAAGGGTTTTGCTCTTTAATGTCTCGATGTACATTAAGCTTCAACAAAATGTTGATTTTTAGAAACTTATTATGATATCAAGCTCTGGGTTCCTAGATTTTTTTATTCTCACAATCTGTATTTCAACATGTTCTTCATGGTGTCCTTTAAGTGGAATTTGGAGTCCTTTTATAATTTGGGGTCCACTATGCATGAAGATCTTTGCATGTGTAGGTACCTCATAACTTCTATGGATATTCCTACAGAAAAGATTAAATAATTTTAGAAACCTTAATTTATCTAAATATGACCGTTAGAAATAAATTTTAACTAATAAAATCAAAACAATTATTTATGACTATTGGTGAGTCATCATTTGTGAGTCATCTTCGATGAGTCATCTTCGATGTGTCATCTTCATTATGTTATATCTGGTTTTTCAATCTTTGGTTTGTTAATCGTCGGTGTTTTAGCATCAGTTTATCAACTTCGGTGTTTCATCTTTGGTCTATCATCTTTAGTCTGTCAATCTTTTGTGTGTTAGTATTGGTCTATCAACATTGGTCTGTCGACTTCAGTATGTCAACTTCGGTATGTCATCTTCAGTGTGTCATCTTCAGTGTGTCATCTTCGGTGTGTCAAAAGTCAGTGTGCTAGAATTGGTATGTCAACTTCGGTATGCCAACTTCAGTATTTCATCTTCGGTGTGCCGAACATCGGTGTGCTAGCATCGGTCTGTCAACTTCGATATGTCAACTTCGGTATGTCATCTTTGGTGTGGCATCTTCAGTGTGTTGAACTTCGGTGTGTTAGCATCGGTCTATCAACTTCAGTATGTAAAACATACCATCAGCTCTAGAGAATATAAAAAGATTATGAAGTTCATATCTTACAAAAATCACTACAAGACTATGTGTTATCCAAAAATACAAGTATAAATACACTTGTAAACATATTTATTCATGAATATAGGTTATTGACTTATTTAAGTATATTCTAGTGTATGACATAGTTGATTTACTTAGAGATATTAAAATGGAATGAAAGAGTAGAATCTGTATATTGACATTATTTGTGGTTATAAAAACTACATTATCATAGAGGGTCCAACAAAATATTTTTTTGAGAATTTTCTGAAAAGATTAATTTTTCTGTGAATAGTGACAGACACCATTTTTCTAAACAATCATTTTATTTATATTAAAAAGAATATTTATTATTTTAATTTTTTCTCAAAGTGAAAAAATATCTTTTTAATTATATATAGTATAATTAAATACAATTTAATCAAACTTATACCTTATTTTGGTATAAGTACATTTTTTGTCTTAAAAATCATTTTTTCAAGAAAACTTTTTTTCGTTGTGTTTTGCATGATTAATTTTAAATTAAAATGGCTCAATTATTTGAGTTGAATCTTGAAAAAAGGCTAAATTTTAGTATTTGTTGGGACTATATTGGGAAAATAATTTCCATTAATTTTTTTGTCATTAAGAATTGTATCGATAATAATTTTATTATCATGGTATGGGTAAATTAGGTAATTTAGGTTAAAAATAAAATGGTGAGGACTGTTAAATAACCACAACAAATTCATAAATCTTATTTTATGATTTAATTTCATCCATACCCATCCATTTTTAATTTTATGACTTTTTTTGACATTTGGATGAGTTTATGACCATTATAGTATTTTATTTAAGGAAACGTCAAACATGTCACTCTCTTTATTTTATTAACTACAATATTTTAATATTGGGTTATCAATAGTATATGTTATACTATAAATATTACTATTAAATATAAAATATTTATCCTTCTCATGGAAATTTATTTTTAATTTTCCGGGAAGACATAATTATCTTAAATGCTTACACAAGGCTGACGCAGTAATTGTTCAATTAATGGAAAAATCAAGTAAATGATATAAAAAAATTTAAAAATAAAATAATTTGAAATATTTAAGGTTATAAACGAATTATATTTAATACCATGAAATTTTAAAGATATATTAATATTTTAAAAAATTTCTAGTTTTCTTGTTGTATTTAAAGTCATTGTGATGAATATTATCAAAATTGATAATGATGATATTTTATTGGATTAATATTAAATTAAATAATTTAAAATTCATAAAAATATTAAATATTAAAAAATGGGATAATATATGGTTTAAAATGTTCTCTCATATCCATTTAAACACCATTTTGAATCATTTGGATCTATAAAAGTCTTAATATATTTTAATCTTTTGAGAAATTCCAAAAGTTCCCCTCACTCCAATTGTAAAAGGGCCCCTCCTCCATCACTTATTTACACTACTTTTATCCATATAAAAGGAAAATAAACTTCCATATTATATTATATAATTAATTATCCACATTCTGTAGGTGCTGGTAATCTTAATTGACCAACCCAAGAACCCATTAGAGGAGATGTAAATGAGTTGTTTCGAAGAAGAGGTAATCACTACAATTGATAACTTTATTCTTCTACACTTCTTTACCTTCTTTAAATCTATGATATTTATCATAAAAAAATAAATTTAGTATTCCAAATATGAAAAATTGTTATTAGGACTATGAAAAAATCATTACCCTCTCTTTCTCATTAAATAACAATTGAAAGTGTCGCTCGTGTGTACGTACAACTTTGTGTATTCACATAGTGATACAATTCATTTCACAACACTAGATTTTACAGATGTTTACTATGATGAGAATAAAGTTTATATATGATATTTATGAAATAATTATAATTATATAATTATCATATAATATATACCTTCTTAGCTTCCAAATTGTTGGAAAAAATATAATGTCGCTCAAGCGTAAATGTGGACAACCACCTATACGAAGCGATGCGATTCGTTTTTTGGTTATATTTTAATTGGATGATAATGAGGATGGAAATGATGAATATATATGATATAAATTTTATAATAATTATTCTTTAAATGTGAATTATTATTTACTTTTATTTCATTCCATTCATTAAATAATTAATATTGTATTCATCAATACATACCACATACCATCTATATGAGTAGTGCCATTCAATTTCCATTTATATAAATATAAATGAATTTAAAGAAATATATAATATAATAATAATGTAAATTATTATGTTATATAGTATTATATAGTTACCTTTATTATACAGGAGGTAAAATAACTTTCAAATGAATTTGGACCTAAGGTAAGTGAGATTCATTTAACATTTATTTATGTGGGATATATGCTTTATATAAAACTTGTTTCTTTTCAGTGGGGTATATATTATCCATTAATCTATTTTATGATTATTATGATGAAAATTATGTGATATAAATAAACATATGAAGTGATTAATTTCACTGGTCATATTATTCAAATGATAATAAAGCTGTAAAGGTTTATTTAACAATCACATCATTATTTAGGATAGTTAATATTTAAGTCCCTCTGGGGAAATATTTCCCCTAAATTTATAGTATATAAAAATTATTTTTCTAAAACATTTTTTAAATTCTCCTATAATTTTTTAATATCATTTTTACCAAGGTTTTACTTTTTACATAATGGGTTGAAAGGAATCATTTTTTCATTTTCAAAATGAGGTTCATTTTGTCTCTTCTCACAAAAATACAGAGGGAAAGTTTTTTAACTTAAAGGATAAGATTATCTATTCCCACCATCATGAAGCATCAATAATTTTTGGAATGTATTATAAATTTAATAGTTTATTTTCTAATAAAATTATGTTATTTATATGTTCACATATTTTTAATAAGAACAATGATCTTAAAATAGAAAATTTATTTTCCTCAATAATTATTCCACGTGACATTTATATATCATTTCCATAAAATATAACATCCTTGGATGTTAATTAATATTTAATAAAGATATTATCCTAGGATACCATCCTTATTATTAAATGGGTGTTTAAAGTTTATAATGAAAAAATATTGATGAAACCCATTAAACCTTATATGGGTTACACTTTGCCGTAATGTTTATTAAATTCATTTCATTCTTGATTTCTAAGATTATGAATGTTTTGTTAACTTTTGGCACACATAGTTATGATTTTAATTATGTTATGGGTTGGAAATATATCTCATTTAAATTAATTGGTGAAAAAATTTTATCTCATAATATAAAAATGGGAAACAGTTGTGTTCTCATCCACCATTAGAAGCATGTGAATCCTTATACACAATGGGAAATAGGTCCATCCTAATCCCCAATGGGAAATTGGGGAATCTTGACCCACAATAAAAAATAGGTGATGAGTCTTGATCCACTATGAGAAATAGTTACATCCTAATACACAGTGAGAAATAAGTGATATGTCCTGGTCCATTATATTGATTTCTTTGGTTCCTATCCTGATATATGAAATGGATTTCTATATTTTTGATGGTGCCGCAATTTTATAACATGACATTATGTTTCATGATTTATTTATGATTACTTCTACCTATTATGGACCATGTCTTCTGAAATGATAATGTTTTATTACATGAATCAAGTTTATGATATATGATATGATTATTATAAAATTATTAGGTTATGTTAATTGTTACATTCCATTAATCTTATCTTATGTATTTATATGATGATGGATTGATGTCTCCTATTCTTATGCTTACTGAGCATTTAAGATCAATGTTTTTTATGTTTATAAATATTTTATGAAGAATGTTTTCATTAGGGTATACCTTTGAATAATACCATGAGGGAAGATTTTTATGGGAGATATTAAATATATTTTATAAAATAAGAAGATCACTATCTAATATCAAAAGTCACTAATATTATACGGTCCTCAAGATTATTTTCTAAAATTTATTTAATAATCATCTATTAACATATACTATTTATCTATAAAAACACGAGTCATTATAAAATCTCACCTCCTCCAAGTTGAATAATGATAAACACAGCTTAATCTATAAGTTGATACCTTTTGTGACCCGAATTCATCATATTCCATTTCGTCCATAAAATACACTCAAATATATCATATCAAGACCTACCTAAGAAGGGAGGGAATACATGATTGGTAGATAATAAAATAAAATAGTGGATAATATATTATAATGAAGGATAATTACTTAATAACCCCTCTACACAACCACTTCCATATTAAAAATAAAATACAAACATTGATAATTGATGAAAATAATAGAAGAACACAATAAAAAATACCCCAAGGATGATCTTATATTGAACTAGAATTTATTAGTAAATTTTTTCCTAAATAATTGTGTATTATACTAAATAGATTTATACACATGAAAAACATTAAAAAACTAAAAAAAATTATTTTAAATAACGGATAATGTTATATTTTTCATCAACTATACCAATAAAAATTTCAAATATTTTAATGTGAAACAAAATACAGAATAAGAAAATTATAATGGGAAGGTTTGGTTCATTCTAATCTAGTAGGATTATATCTACCATGAAAATAATATAGAAATGTAATATAAAATTGTTATACCAATCAACATTTAAAAATGAAAAAATATTGAGCCTTCATAAAAAATTTAGTGAATAATGTATAATTAAATGAAGAGGTTTTTAGAAAATCTAATATGACCGTATGAAATAGTAACCCAATTTTATGAATATAAATATGAAAATTGGTCAAAATTAAAAATTGGAACTATTCTCATTGGTAATAATTTTACCATAATATTTAGTTTTTATAAAAGATAATAAAAAATGATAATTTATGTAGAAAAGAGAAATGGTAGTATCAACTAGTAGATTCATGCCTTTTGAAGATCATCTGTCAAAACACGGGAAGGAGGTAGTGTCACTAGGGTTCTCCCTTTACCATGACCAATCATATCTTCAAGAAGTGAGGTTTGAATTAAATTGATTGTTGGAGAAGTTCAAGTTAGTGGAGATCACCACTAGGTCAATGTTAGCTAAGCCACCTGATGAAACTACCACCATCACACACCATACCCTTAGGGTGTATTATTGGGTAATGAGGGGTTATGTGACTAGATATTAAAATAATTACAGTGTAAATTCCTTTATATAAATTAAATAGTTGTTTTTCCAATCCCATTTAGGTATTATATTATTTAATAAATAACATGAATTTTCTATAAATTTGATAAACGTGTTTTTGGATATATATATATATATATATATGACCTAATTATAACTATAAGAAATATATACACTTTTATAATAAAAATAGGTATTCTATATAATTTTTATTTTCAGGAAATATACATTTTACAAACAATTTAAATAAATATAAACTAATATATAATTTTATGATTTCTTATGAAGTTTTTTTACGTTTGAGAAATTTAACTACGCCATAAAAACCATAAATTTTCAATTAATATGGGGTTATTATTTAAAATATTAAATTTGATAAAATAAAAATTATAATTGAAATCATATCCTAAAAATTGATTCAAGGTGAATTTTTTTGAATTTTATAAAATACTTTATTTTTCAATAAATAATAAAAATATTGTTTTTTGTATTTCGTATGTTTTATGACTTAATATTTATAAATATATTTATTCATTATTTAATAAATAATTAAATATAATATATGACCTAAAATTTATTATATTTTATAAATTTAATCCATTAAAATCATTTTCCAAACTGAAAAATGACCTTCTAAAATCTAAAAAAGAAATTATGATTACAAAAAACATTATTTTGTGAAAAAAAAATCAAGTTTTAATGTCAAAGTTAATATTAAGATATATATTTTAGTTATAATATATTAAAAATATATAATAATGACTCATATGTCTAAAACAATGAGATAAAACCACAAACAAGGCAATGATATTGTACTTCCCAAAACCTTGAATTCCAAGAAGTATATTTGGAAAATATTAAAAAATTCATTCTATTTTAAAATATATTCCTTCCCATACCCTATTACTCTCTTATAAAAACCCATAATTCAGGTAGGTAAGGTAATTTTACCTCCCAAAGAGTCACTCCAATATTTCCTATGGTCCTCAAGGTTCTATCCACATATTTTCAGAAAATGTTTAATGGTAAGGGATGTATCCCATTTTTATCTTCCCTCAAAGTAACCCTTTTATAGAATTCCTTATAAATATTCAGTTTCTTTTTTATATGTTTTTATTTTTACCATTAATTCCAAAATAAGTTTTTTATAAATGGGATACCTTTGTTCCATATTATTATTCCCATTCCATAATCTATATTGTGAATCTTCATTCTGCCAAATAAATTTCCTAAATTTACCTATTTTAAATGAGATATTATTATATTGTGAATACCAAAATGCCTCGCATATCCATGGTAATTATCCTAGATTTAATAATAATTTATTTATTTTTGTACATACATGTATTAAACCCAAATTACCTTTTAATGGTTCAAAAATATTGTATGGTTCAATTCTTTAAGAATTTATCTATGAAATGATTTTATATGAAATCATTTCATTATTTTCTGTGGGTTTTTGATTTAATGTTTAGTTATTATATTTTTTGGAACACATAAATTAAGAAATATCAATGTTTCACACTAATTTTGATTCAATGCATTGGGAAAATAATGAATCTGTATAAATGAAATGTTTTATGATACCTTGGTGAATAACCTTGGTAATTATGATTTATGACACCTTTTTTATAATACCTTGTTATATGTTTATGACTGTCTCATTTTATATTGTATACACATTTATATCTTATGATTAATGATATTTATATTATGATATTACTCATGTTTTTATGATAATACCCTATTGTTATGCCTCATGGACACAAGATAAATATCTCATTTATTTATTCCCTTATTGGGCTTTATAATCACCCTTTTCTTTTGATTTATGTCCCCAAGACATCAGATGTAGTAAATGTAACTTAATATGAACCTATGAAAAATCCATTCATACATATTAAAACAATATCTATGTTATTCATTTATTCTATTCCTAATTTCCAAGAAACTAATCCCCAAACTATCCCCTTTACGTTTATGTGTTGTACCATGTAAATAATTTTTTATTTATTAAAAAAAGATGTGATTGCATAGTTATAATAAATGATAGTTTTAGATATTTTTGGAAATTTGTATTAGAAAAATTTAGTAAAAACTCTATAAAAATATCTAAATATAATAAAACATATTTGAATTTTGGTGAATTATAAAGCAAGTGGTTTCCATGAAATGAAATATTTGTCTAGATACTAGAAGTAGATATAAAATTTTCATAGTTTTATAAATATGTAATAAACTTGAAAAGTGCACAATGAGATTTGACTCAGTTTTTAGATAGTGCAAGATAATATGCCTCAATTTAGGCCTAGTTTGAACCACCTTGGTGATATATTTGATTAATTTCAAGGTTTTTATGATATATTATGAAGAATATATAGACAATGTAATTTTTATTAGATGATATTAAAAGAATAACATATTTAGGTATGTTGTTCTAGAACTTAAACACCCTTTAGAATGACAATATTACTAGAAGTAACATGTTTCTCATTAAGTTTTTCTTTTCTAGAAAAAAGGAGTGAAATAGTTGGCAACATGTAAATGATTAATGTAATGGATAATTCATTGAAAACCTTCCTAACATGAATTAATATGGTATGGAATACTTTATGAGGTTGATGAATCAAATATATTAGGTTATTTATAATAACTTAAATCATGTTGAATAGCCAGATTCATCTTGAAGGGACCAACATGCAGTTTTTTCTTCTTTGATGAAATAAAACCTTCCCTTAGTAGATCAACTAATACATTCATTTATAAACAATGTATTACATATATAGAAATTCAATTTTATGTACTCAGTTGTGAAAATCCACAGAAAGTCACCTTTTCAGTATACCACTCAATAGGAGATGTTGATCAGTGGTACACACTGTTTAGGAAAATAATCAAAGAGATGATAATGATGTTATGGAGTGTGAAGAGTTGCAGAGAACATTTTTCAGTAAATATTTTCCCTATCTTATGAGACAAAAAATGGAGAATTAATTATTAGGGATGATTTAAAAGGAAAATTAATTGGTTGGAGGCATAAATATGAACATTATTAGACTTTCATGATACACCTCTAGATTTTATATGTATCATAAGGTAAAGTTTTATAGTTTCTTTGGTTTTATGAGACCAAATTTATAGAGTAATCTAGAAAATAGGTACAATTAATTCTATGAAGAGATAGTGCATAGTGCTTTAATGGTTGAAATGGATTTTTGGAGAGATGAACTGGTCACATAGTCCAAATTAAAAGAATAGATCAATGGATCCAAACTTAGGGAAGAATATTAATCTTAGAAGATGAGTAAATAAACTTCAACAGCCCACATGAAATAAATGTTGGACTAAATATTTATAGAACCTCTTTAATTGGAGTTAAAGGAGTTAAAATTATAGAAGATATTCCCATATAGCTCAGAACAATCATAGTCATGTAAAGGAACAACATATTAATGAAAAAAGGGAATATAGTTCAAAAAAATCTTGATGTTCAAATATTCATGTTTTGAAATTTTATTCACATTTAAAATCAATGTTATAATCATAATATGTTTGAGGTAAGACACTGAAAACATTAGGATTTGTAATGGGAGCATGGTCATTCTTTCAAAATCACAACATATAAAGTAGGGTATCTGAATGATTTGTTGGATAGTACAATCATTGTGATCTCAAAGCTAGTAAGTACTTTTTTAAACTCTAGTTCAATGAATTATTTTATTTAATACATGTTTTCAAATATTATATAATCAAAACCAAAACCACATGAAGTAGATTTATCAGTTAAAAATCCTGGATTAATTATCTAATCATCAAAGGTGTATACAAACTCTTGTATCAACGTAGTAATATATAATCTCATTGAAATTATAGTAGTCAATGCAATGTGGGAATCTAAAACTATACCATGGATAGAGTGTATCTCAAATAATAAGAATAAGAGAAACTATAGTAGCAAGAAACTTTTAGTGGTCTTGAATGGACAACCTTAAGTTATTTTCAACGGGGAGATATCCCAACCTGAGATTTTTAAAGTAGCACCAAACATATCCTTCATTATAAAAATTATTAGTAAAGAGGTATATGATAATTAATGTTTAAAGTTATATAATATTTCCCCATTATTTGGGAATACATTGATGTTTTTTTGAAAGATTTAATTGGACCTCCCGTAGACAAAGAGGTAGAGTACTTTTTTAAAATTTTACTTTGATCCATGCTAATATCAAATACCCTATAAATAATAGAATATGTGGAGTTTGTTTAATTAAATAAAAAAATCAAGATATTTGGGTGAAAGGTTTTATCAGACCAATTTTGTCTCCTTGGGAAGAACATGTTGTTTTTGTAAAGAGGAATGATGGATCAATATGGAGAATTATTGATTATAGAGAAATTAATGGGATCATAGTAGACAACAAATATACGCTTCCACAAATTGAAGATTTGTTAAACATGCTTTATGGGGCTCAATTGTTTTCCAAAATTGAACTTCGATCATGGTATCATCAGTTAAGAGTGATGAAAGAAGATATCCCAAAGAATACCTTCCAAAAAATATATGAGAATTATGTGTTTGTTTTTATTCCCATAATCTTGAATAATGTTTCTTCCATATTTATGAATTTGATGAATATAATATTTAATGATTACCTTGATTAATTTGTGGTGGAATTTAGTTACAAGATGTTGATATATTACAAAATTCATGAGGATTATGAGTTAATCTAAAGGTTATGTTTCAAACTCTTAATAAGTGTTAGTTTTTTGGTAAATCTAGTTAATATGATTTACAGTTTCAAAAAGTTTCATTCTTAGGGAATTCCATGACTAGTGATGGAATCTCAGTTTATCCTATCAAGAGAAAGGGCATGGAGGAGTGGCCACATATAACTATTATAACTTATATACATAGGTTCCTTAGTCTAGAATCATACTATAGAAGTATGAGGAAAAAATTCCATAGGTTTATAATACAGTAATCAAGTTAACTCAAAAGAGAGTTTTTTTTATTTGGATAATTACTGTGAATAATGTTTCCACGAATTGTAGAAGTAGTTAGTCAGTGCACCTATGGTAACTATACCCTCTAAAAGAGTATAATTTTTCATTTAATATGATTAATACTTAAATTTAAATGGATGTGAAGTCATGAAAAATTAAAAATTTAATTATTATGCATCATGAAAATTAAATCATCATGAACTCAATTATCCTACTAATGACTTAGAGTAAGTTGTAGTCATATTTTATCTTATGATATAGAGACACTATATTTATGGGATAAAATTTGATATATAAATAGAACACAAATGTTTTAATTATATATTCTTATATAAGGAGACCAAAATGCATCAAAGAAGATGGTAAAATCAAACCAGGGACTACGATTTCCCTTTTCACTACCATCCTGGAAAGGAGATTATGATAGATGATTCTGTTAGTGGAAATAAATGTTCTACTATATCCGTGATTTAAAATGAGAAAGACCCTATCTTAATATATATTTAATGGATGGATCTAGAAATTATTACTAGAAAGAATACATACATCCTTTCTAAAATGATTTCCCAACCATCTATTGAAGAGGGGATCAAGGATATACAATGAGATGATCTAGAGCTTCAAAAGAACATAAAAAAGTCATGGATAAGAAGCACTTGGAATTCAACATCGATGAATATGGTTTCATTCAGGTTGAAACTAGAATTTGTGCACCTTATTCACTTGAGATAAAGAAAGAGATATTGTACAATGACCATATATCATCTTTATCTATCCATCCTTATAGTACAAATATATAGCACATCCTTTTAGAGTATTTCAGGTGGGACAACATGAATATGGGGATCACTGATTATATCTTAAAGATCTTGGTTTTTAATAAGTTGAAGCAAATTGAAAAAAGTAAAAGGGTATAATTAAACCATTTACTATACCTAGATAGAAATGAGAGAACATAACCATAAAGTTTTTCATTGGTGTCCCAATGAAATTACAAGGAAATAATGTTATATGAGTTATGGAGGATTGACCCACCGATAATTCCCACTTCATCACTATTCTTGAAGATTTCCCAATTGAAAAAATTTGCAAGATATATATAAATTATGTAATGAGGCTAAATGAGGTACCAATTTTAATAAATATTGATCATGATCCAAGGATCAATTATAAATTATAGATATGACTCTAAAAATATTTGGATATTAATGTGATTTTTAGTATGGTCTATCACCCCATAACCAATGGAAAAATAAAAGGGTAATTTAAAAAGAAAAAAAAATTCTATGATATTTCTTAATATAATTTAAATTTGGTTGAGATCAACAACTCACATTACTTGAGTTCTCATTCAACAAAATCTTCCACTAGATTATTCAAATGGATTCATATGAAGAACTATACAGAAAGTGATGCAGAAAAAATATTTTTTGGGGTGAAGTTGGTGAATGAAATATACTTAGACCTGAATTTAGGAAATTGGATAAAATAAGGTTCAATCCATTAAACAACATATAAAAGATGCTTAAAGTTTTAGGATTAACTATGATGAAGACCATATAAGGGATATAGAGTCTTATTTTGGATAGAAATTGTTTCTCTGAATATCATTATGAAAGGGATTCATGTGTTTTAGAAAGAAATGGAATATTATCTCTATGTACATTGATCACTTTTAGATCCTTTGTCACATAGTAAATTTGGAATAACACTTATATATTCAACAAAAAAGTGTACATGTTTATTATGTGTTCTACTTATAACTCTTGAAGAAGTACATGTTGATCCCTCACATTTACTAAATCTAAAGGTGCTACAATAGGAGAATGAAATATATTATGATGAGAATATTAAAGATATTGGACCATAGAGAAAATTTTATATGGAAAAAAGGAAAATCACCTTGTAAAATTACTATGGTGAAACCATAAATATGATGAGGGAACATGGTAGTCAGAGGAAACAATGAGATAAAAGTGCCCTAATACATTCTCTATTGAGAATATAAGTTGGAATTTTGAGGACAATCTGAAAATAATGTAATTATAGAAACATTATTAGGTTTTTTTGTTTCTTGAATAAATGTGTATTATATTTTTTATCATCATATAAAATTTTTTTTATGCCTATGAGCGGTGGATTTCCTCAACTCCCTTAAACACATAGTGTTTCCCCTTCAAGTAGTCTCCTTCAGCATGGCCCGGCCTCGACAGTAGTTGTCTCTTCTCATCTCCGCATCGTTACATGATAGATATGCTTGGTGTCACATCTCTATAGGCTAAATGGTTGCTTCATTTCTACTTTAGGTTCTTTCCTAGACTCTCGTTTTGTCGTCGGCTCTGGTGTGTTCAGTGACTGCCTCGGGGCTCCTGGATTCGGGTTCTCAGCTCAACATCGGTGTGTGACCCCGAGTGGTTCGGCTTTAGGATCTCAGTGTGGCTACAGATCTGAGTGCCTCGTTGATGGATCCTACCAAGGAATTGGGATATCATCACAGATACGGATCTTCATCAGCCTTGTGATCACATTGGATTCCTCTGCTTGTTTGGGATTCCGTTGCAGCTATGGTGTGCCTGGCGTCGACATGTTCTTCAATGGCGAATGTTGCTACAGTTTCCTTTCTCTACTTCGTCATGGCTGGATGTCAGTGCTCCGATGTTCTTGGGGTTAGTTCCAGTAGCTTGGAGGGGGGATGAATTTTATTTTGGTTCGTATGTAAGTTGTTTCCAAGTTCTGATTTGGTAAGCTTAGTTTATGTTTGAATGGTTGTGAATTTGGTGGTATTGACTGCTCCTTGGTTGAGTTGCTCAAGGTGAATTGGATGGTCTATTGGGGAACCTAAACATTCATTAAGGATTTTTTTTGATGACGATAGAGCTGGTCATCTTCAACATGAATGAATTTTCATATTTGGAAGATTGTGGGGGTATGAAACAACCATCAATACCATGCCCTATGAACTCTTGAATAGGAATGGTGGCTAAGAAACCATGCTTTGGTTGAGGTGTGCCTTAATGATGTTGATGCTAGGTTGAAGCACTATCTCATTGTTTTATTCTAGGTTCCAAACCCCTTGTTTCTTGATTTTGTTGATGTATTTATGTCATTTATGTCTGGGTTTTCTCCCCCTTTAACCTTAAAAGGGGGATTATCTAAAACCAATAAAAAAAATTTCCTTCAGACCATTCAGTTATACACATGAAACACATATAAAAATTAAAATCAATTTATTTCAACAATAAATAATGATACATTAGTCAGTAACTAAACCCATGAAAATATAAAATATTACAATGGGTCAAAAAAACAATAAAATTATAATGATAAAATATGGATCTTTATAATTTTCTAAGATCCTCACCCACAAGAACAATATAATGAAAAACGAACATAATATTTGTAAGAAAATCGACATTTTAGAAAAGGAAAAATATAGAACCTTGGGAAGAATTATAGAGAATAATGTATGAATAAATGAATAGAAATTTATAAGAGGTAATATTATAGTTGAGACAAGTAACCTAATTGTTGGAATATAAATTTGACCATTATTAAATATAACTGTTGGTTAATATGATTGTTGGGAACTATAGTTGTTGGTAATAATGATATAGTTTGATTTTGGGATTATAAAATTTAATAAAGAATGATAATTTTTATTGAAATGATAAATAGAATCAACAATAATAATAATTCCTTTTAAATCCAATCAATAAAAAATTGGGAGGGTGGTAGCATCGTTAGGGGTCTCCCTTGATGAATCCCATTTAGAGCATCAGCAAGTGACTCTTGAATGAAATCCATATTGAGAGAAGTTGAAGTTATTTGAGATTACCACTAGGTAAATGTTAGTTTATCCACCCCATGAAACTACTAACACCATATTCCTTACCCTTAGGGTGTGTCATGTGGTAATATAGGGTTATGTGTTTTGAAATTAGTGTCATAAAAGTGTAGTTTCTTTTGTATAAATGAAAATTTTATTTATCCCATCACATTTTCATTATTATTTTATTAATTAAAATACATGAATATAAGTTGAATTAAAAAACTATTTCTTAGATATAGACAACCATAATTATATTCTCAATTAATATATACACTTTTATAATCAAATCAGGTATTGAATATAGCATTTATTTTCATGAAACATCCTTTTAAAAAACTATTTATTTAAATATAAATCATAATATAATTTTACAATGGACTAATTTTTTTTATGTTTTTGAAATTTGATTATGTCACGTAAACTACTATTTTTGACTAAATAATGGGGTTTTAATTAAAAGATAAAATTATCAAATTTAGAAAATTATTTTTATAAAATAAACTTTATATTAAGAATCATCATGTCAAAATTATGTTAGGATTAATTTTTGAGATTTTTCTAAAATACTTTATTTTTCAATGAATACTGAAAATACATTTTTCTGTTTTTAGAATGTATTATGAACTCATATATATTTTATAATGATGATATAATTAATTAAACATAATCCAAAACCTAAAATATATTACTTTATGTATTTTAAAGGATTTAAACAAATTTTCAAACCTAAAAATAATTTTCCAAAGTCTAAAATAGAAATTTTTATTTTAAGATAAACTACTTTTCCATGTAAAAATTAATATTAAAATATGGATTTTTGATATAATCTCTCAAAATACTAAAAAAATGACTCAAATATGTAAAACTGTTAGCAAACACCATGGGATATCCAATGGTTTTATATTTAACATAGACCAGAATTCAAAGACCTATAATAAGAAATTATTAACAAATTCATCCCTCATTACTATAAATACCCACCCATACTCCTCCCAATCCACACAAAATGAATAATACAATACTATATGGTCATTTTACCTCCAAAAGAGTCCCTCCAAAGAATACTTAAGTCTATATGGCGACATCCTTATGTTTTAGGAAGCAACTCATCAAGGTAATAAAACTATCCTCCTTTTCTTTTCCGTCAAATTATCACATTTATAGTATGCTTTAAAAATATATAATTTGTTTTTATACAATTTTATTTATCACATTACCACTCATATAATGTTTTTTCAATGGAAGAATATCGTTCCCTCTTATTAGATCCTTTCTTTTAATGAACTTACCCTGGTCGACCTGACACATTAATTGATTTGGCTCACCACCAGACCTTTAGGACACCTCCCCAATAGATAGAGGCTATTAACCACTGAAAAGGGTCTAAAAGATATATTGGGGAGATTATACCTTTGTTCAGAGTGCAATAATAATGTAAAATAACCAAACACATACATAAGGATAAACATCAAATTACACATAATAAGTAACTGAAATAGTAGAATTCTATAATAAATGGAATGAATCATAGATTCATATATACTCTATCATGAAAAACATACAACATGATTTCTACCATCAGGATAAAATTATATACAAAATAAAAAAAACCAAAATTAAATATAGTTGGCTCTAATACAAATCATGATCCAAATCACAATCTCAATCTCTACGATGCTCAAACAGCACTAACCCAATCCTACGACACAACACGTGAAACTATTATCAATCAATAAAAATTCGGACTCTATTCCATCCATTTTACAACCTATACTCTAACCTAAGAGTATTTATTATGTATGAACACACCCTAAGGTACAAATACAAGGGGTGAGGAATAAATTCTAGTAGGTTACCCCCAATGGTGAACCTATAAAATACTATCATAAAATGTGTATACACATATGATATGAATAGACTATCTATAAATCAACTGAAAATCGAATACAAGAAACAACTACATAAAATAAGGTGTAAAAAAGAAATAAAATTTACAACCACGGGGTTCTAGATTGATACCCATGGTAAATCTACCCCAGTTCTATCCCCTTCGATAACATTTATAGCATGGGGCTCACCCAACCACATGAAAACCGATGTGTCGACAAGATCTACACAAGATATCTAAGATAGCTAAATTTAATTAGAATTAATTAAAAACCCCAGGTCAAAAACATAGGCATCCACCTGAACAAAAAACAACTACTGGGCTCTAGGAATCCAATACCATGATCTAAACTGGTGATAAAATAATCTAGGTTAATAAAACTGGAGAACCTTTTAGTCCCAAAGGTCATGTAGAATAAATCAGGAACTATCTATGGACATAATAAAGATGTATAGATGAAAAACAATAATCACACACCATCTAATTATCTGGGATTGAAAAAATTCTATGACACACAAATCCCACTCCATTAGTTTCTCGACACCTCATGAGCCGAACACCACACTAGTTTGGGATGGAACTCAACTTGATGGGGGTTTCACTAATCTATAACACCCATTATCTCCCTAATATAATTTAAAACATCCAAACAATGGAAGAGAGAACCACATCATAGTCATGTATGACATTCAATCCAAGATACCCCAACGGTATCATCTTCAAACTATAGTCATGAGAAAAAAATTGCCTCAAACGTCATGGACAATGGCCAATAGAATGTGGGATGGTCCAACCTGAAAACAACATTATAAATAGTTGAACAAGAATTATAATATACTCTCTTCCAACAAATCATAGGTAATATCTCTGCACCTTGGATCCTAGAATCTAAAAAAATATCAATCATGTCATCTCAATGACCCACCATAAGGATAAACCAAAAATTTGGGCTCCCAAGGTCCCCAAAATCACAACATAAATCAAATATCTCTAAGGGACTCCCCCAATACACCTAATCTCTTGGTTAATGCGTATATAAGCGTACAAAAAAAGAAAAAATTCCACAAAATAGTAGAAAAACCTATCAGTTACTTCTCTAGATCATCAAAAAACATGAGACACACCCAATGTGGAAACTTCACAAACAGACCTCTGTGGCCTCCAAATGATCCTCAATCATGAAAAAACCCAAATGTTAATAAAAAATTATAGGCCCACAAAAATAGGAATTTACAACAATCCTTGTGACCACCAAAAAAATAAGGAACCCTCTACCAGGGCCCTTTGGAAGAAGAGAAACCCCGGGGAAAATCCTCTACAGGAGAAACCTTGGTTGACCTTCTCGAAAACAACCCAACCAAATGTACCAACTCACACATAGAGAATACCAAGAAACAAAATTCCACTTGGGTATCCTCAACAATAGAATAAAAAAACAATTGATCACACAATCAACAATAATGCCACTATATAATCCTCTATAACCCCTCAGACTCATCTCATTAGTACAATGAAACCTAGTTGTAACCTCTATCCAAAGGTGTTAACCCAGCACCGGGGCACCAATTTATATGGTTCCCAAACCCAAGATATAAAAATCCAAGATCCTATCCTCAAGTAATCATTCCTGACATTTAGGGATAAACTAAGATATCTTTAGATATACTACTCAATCCTTCCTTTTAGTATCTGTTTGAAAGAAAAAAAATTGGATGGTATCCACAATCCATATAGATATTGATATCACTCCCTCAAAAATTCCCCATAGCTCAGAACCTAACCCACATGATCATTTTAAATGCAAACATCAAATAAATACTCATACTTATCACTATTTTTACAAAATACTATCTATAAGGACTCTAAATGTTGAAATGTTTACACCATAATGATATATGAGAAAAAAATTCTCAGAATAAACAAATCACAAGTCCTATTTAGACCTAGAGGAACAAAACTCCAAGAACCCCTAATATAGAAAATGTACATGGTGTGTACTTTTGAGTACACAATGTGTACTCTCAAAATTGCACTTGGCTATGTACTTCGACATGGCATGAGGAGATATGGGGTCTTCCCATGTACTTCTACATATATAGGGAATCCATGGGGTCTTATTATGTTCTACTAAATATCTATATACCCCTCACATGGGGTGTCTTCTAAATTACATTTTCACATAGCCATATCCTACAACATAGTGTGCACCCAGAGTACATATAATGTACTTCCCAAAACTCTGACTACCCATGTACTTGGTCACATGTACAGGTATATGTATAAGTACTGCAACACGATTTGAATTTAAATTATATGGGATTTAATTTTAAAAAACATTTCATTATAGGAATATGAGGAACACATATTATGTGTTTATAAAACAATACATTGTGTAAATTGGTTTCCCCAAATGGGACATCCCCAAAATTCCCTACAGCTCTAATTTCTCTACAAAAGACATAGATCATCACACATAGGGTCTCCAAAAACCCAAGAATGTTAAAAAGTAATATAAAAATGTTATAGGGATCCATGGAATAAAATATAAAATGTTCCTATCAATTAGTTTAATCCACTGAAGCTTTGATCTCAGATCCACGCCATGAAACTAATGACCCCTGATTGACCTATGTGGTGGCTCCTTGATGTGATCCTCTCCTTCAATCTCCATATTATCTCCCTATTACTATATAATAAAAGGACCCTAATGGAGGGAAATACACAAAAATCCAAATTTCTGGATGTAAATGAAAATAGGAAAAAGAAAAAGAAATAAAAAATTAATAAAAAAAGAAAAAGAAAAAGAAAAGGGGCATGGGCCCATCCCTAGCAATAGATGCAAGGTTATGCCTCGCCTAGATAGAACCCCCGATTATAGACTAAATAGAACTTACATAATACTAATCCACTATTCTATTTAAAATATATGATCAAATAAACATGAAAAAATAAATTAATATTTAGTTAATTAAATATTAAATATTTCATGAAAATTATACTTTCTCAATGTTCTATGAAGCTTCTTTCCTATGGTAAAAATCATATTATAAGACCAATGGAGTAGTCATATAAATTTTTCAGGATCAAATTACAAAGTGAAATTATCATTTAGTCCCTATAAATGTTATGGCAAGAAAAGGTTAAAATTACTTTTTATTTTTATAACTTGTGATGACACGGGTCACAAAAAACTCCCCCCAAACACTTCTCATCTCCATGAAGACTTCGAAAAAACTAGTATCCATGTACTCACCCATGAACTGAAACAAACTAAGATCTGTTGACCACCCACCGAACAATATTACAACATATTAAATTCTCTATCATTAAGATAGATGTTAAACCATGACTGATCTGATGCAAACCACCATAGAAGTATCCTTATCAATGTTCCACTTCCCAATCATATAAAAATTAAAGCCACAATACGTGTATCACCAAACATAATGGAAATATATGTCTAAAATTTTCACACATGAGAACCAGTACAAGAACCCACAACAATTACACAGTATACATGAATATTTTAGGTGAGTTGTACATTCCTATAATGATGCATGAACACTGGCCTCTTGCCCATGGGACAATATCTAAAAAACAAAATAAAACATAAATCAAAAAACCCATGTACATCATGCTAGTTAAATTCCATAAACATAAAGATGAATACCATGATAAACAAAACTATACCTTCTAATCTTGGAATTTTTATCAGAAAAGGTGTACGAGAAAAACCAGTATGATATCCATCACATATTCTGACACATTCCATGACCACCTATCTACAAACACTCCAAATAATAAATCAAAAAACCTATGATACCATTGTGTAAAAAACCATCATGGTTCAACCTAATATGTCAGTAAATCTGGATCTCTACAGGGCCTCAACCATGCCCCTGTAAATACCAGGTCTACCAACTAGTGGTGAGGGTATAAATGATAAAAGGAGGAGACTATTCCCTATGAATGATTGACATAAAGTTAAAAATTTTATTAAAATGGAGACAATATATGATAGGACTGTATCAAGGAGGCCAAAAATGGTGAATCTCAAGGGAATCACCTCTGACAATAGTAGAAAGAAAAAGAAGAAGGGAGTTAGGGGTTAATAAACAGATGGAAGGAAATTCCATGTTTAATCTTAAGGACAAAAATCTACCACCTAATTCCCCTCCTTCCAAGAATGAAGAAATATAGTGGAGTAATTACTAAGATCCTTGTATCGGCAAATATGGTAAATGACCATCCAGGTCACCTTGATCTACCCCTAAAGATAGTGAAGAAGAATCACAGAGTCTAACTCCACATTGGACAGGTGAATGTTTCTCCTACAACATGGCTCCAACCCATCCCTCATAGCTCAAGCCTCGTCTCTTAAGGAGTCACCCAAAGTGTAATGTGCAATGGAAGAAATAATAACTGGGCCGTTCAGATCACGAACCAACCCACCTCCATTCATGAGACCATTATAGCCTGACCTATTGTTATTCATCTTTAACCCACTGGTTGGGGGATTCCAGAGGATTCATTTCCCTAGAGGGGGTGCACACTGTTTGCTAGAGGAATCTGATCCCTCTTGCCTAATAATATGGAGAGTGGGAGACAACTCTATTACTTTTAGAAGATCCACAAGATCAGATTACAGAAGTCGATCCCTGGATACCACCACCCAGTTGGATGCCACAATCCCATTGTGTTGATCCCTATTCTGTGCATCCCATAAGCAGAAGTGACCTGAAATCATGATGAATAATCTCTCATGATGTTCAAAACCAAACATAGAGATGCTAGAAAACTAATGTGGTAGGAATAACCCTCTATTCCAAATGGTATTCATAACACCGATAAAGTTCCCTAGGGAACACCATTGGTGAGTTTCCACGTCACCTTCAAAGAACAGATGGGAGGCAGACTCTTCATGAGGGTGCCTGCAGCTGCCACACTTGGAGACAGTCATAATTCACTTGCACCTAATCTACTCACCAGTGGTGATGGTGGAATTGTGAATCCTAAAATGTAGACAATAAAACTTGGCATCCAGTTTCTTGAACCAATGAAGTGATCCCCAAGGATCATGGGATGTGGGGGAATGACCAACAGGGTGGTACACCTTTTCCAAAAAAAACCTCTATGGGCATAAGTTAAAACACATAGATCTTCCTCCTAATTTATTTGAATATTTTTTTAAATTGCTTTTGAATTGTCATTGAGAACAACTTTAATTAGAATGGGGGTGAGATCTAGCTTTCATGAAAGAAAGATCAAGAGTAGGGAATCTAGGAAAACCAAGGATAACCTCAACCTAATTATTCAAAAATAATCCAATCTCACCATGATCAATAATCCACCATGAATTGGACTAATGAACAAGAATGTTCTCCTTGATTTTTCTCCAGTAACTACACACTCTGCTATGTGATAAACCCATTACCAAACTATATTTTTTAATGATGAAACTTCCCCAAAGAGAACGGCCTGCAACCTCTTACCATTCAATTTTTTTTTCATACTATGCATCATGGGTGTAACATCCCTTAGATTAATACCAAATTTGACAATGAGTATAGAAATTCTACCAAAAGAGGCCCAATGACATCTTTAATCCAAATAGGCATCCCAAATGGAATCCAACATAAGTTACTCACTCTTTCTGATCACCACTTTGGACACCATACAAGCCGATAACACATACATAGAAATGAAGGATAAAATATGATTCAACAAAGTAATCCATCCACTGAAAGATAGGAAGAGGTTATTCTAATTTTTTATCCTACTAGAGATCCTACCGACCAGCCCTGATGGTTTGAGTACAATAACCGGGGAAAATAACTACACTCATACTTATAGATGAACACTAGAGTACACATAATAAGTAACTAAAATAGAGACATGTTATAACAAATGGAATGTACCATACAATCATATTGAATATAAAAAGAAAAAAAGTAAATATAAAAACTCCAACTAGGATGATGAAAAATAATAAATAAACAAACTAAAAATAAATACAATTAGATCTACTATAAAAGCTGATCCAAACAACATACATGGTATCGATGATGCTCAAACTATACTAGCCTGATATTGAGAATCCACATGAGAGGCTCCACATGATCAAGAAAAAAAGGTCCTCATCACCATCCTTCATGAAACTTTTGGTCCAACATGGATGAATAAATTAGGTTTTCATGCATATTGAGATATGTATACAGTGGGTGAGAGATAAATTTTATTAGGCCACCCCAAACTGTGAACTCATAATATGATATCATAACAAGTGCATGAACATGTGATATGCCTAACCTATCTAAAAACTAAGAACATCCAGTATACAAGACAAAACTATATTAAACAATAGTGAATAATTAAAATAAGGAAATAAGATAATTACATGTTCTATAATGAAACCTGAGGTAAATATGCCCCCACTCTATCCCCTTCTAATGGATTTACAACATGTGTCTCACCCAACCACATGAAAACAAGAACATTTATCAGATCTACACAAGATCTCCAGGATTTATAAAGGAAATATGAATTAATTCCTTTCCCTATAGATCAACCATAGTAGTCCACATGATCAATTCACATCTACCTCACTTTAAGACTCTAATAACACAATCTGAACTGAAGACATGAATATCTAGGTAAAAAAACTAGAGAACCAATCATTCCTAAAGATCTTATAAAATGAATCAGGCACCATATATGGATATAGTAAAGAGAGATCTATAAAAAACTAGGGATCACATAGAATCCAAGGTCCTAGGAGTGGAACAACATCCATGGCACAAAAAACACACTCCTTGAGTTCCTCAGTATCTCATGAGCATGAAGACACGCTAGTCTGGGATAAAACTCAACTAGACAAGGGTTTTATTAATCCATATCATTCATTATCCCCCTAATCCCATATAAAAATATCTAACCAGTAAATGAGAGAATCATATTATTGTTAGGTCTAACAAATGATCCAATATATAAAAAGGGTCTCCTCCTTAATCTATATTCCAGAGAAAAAATTTCCTCAGATGTTAACTCCCATAGCCAACGGAATAAGGGAAAATCTATCATTAAACCCATCATCCAATGATATATACAAGAAGACCCGATATATAATAAACGAACAAATAATGGGGCCTATATCAGTACCCTATATCCTAGGATCCAAAAAATTATTCCTTAGGATCTCAACGACCAACCACATGTATAATCCAAAGCTCAATGATCCTGAGGTTCTTGGGGTCTCAAGATAAAGTGACGTCCTCTACAATAATCCCCTACATCAACCAATATCATGGGTAATTCCTATAGAAACATCCTCATCTAGCCTAAATGATTTTGTATGATAAGGAAACCCTCTATGGGGTTCCCTCTAAATCATCCAAAATCATGAGACAGACACAATGGAAAAAAATACCAAACGGATTTTAGTGGCATCCAACATATCCTCGATCAACAATGCACCCAAAGGGGAATCAAAAAATCACAATCTCACCAATAGGGTAATTAGAAATGGTCTTCATGACCATCTCAAAAGTAAGATAACCTATTCCAAGGCTCCTAAAAAAATCCAAACCTCTGGTAAAATTCCATATATGATAAACCTAAGTTGACCTTCTAGATAATAACACATCTATGGGTATCTACTCATCCGTAGGGGCATCCAAAGAATCACTATTCCACTTGACAATCCTCAATAACAGACTACGGTAACCGCTGCTCACTAGGTGTATAATAACCTCACAAGGGAATCCTAAAGAGTCCCTCATTCTAATATCAACAACACAACAACACCCAACCATAACCAGCATACAAAGGAATCAACCCATCTCAAAGATTGCAAAAGATATGGTACCCAACCCAATATCTAGACCACTAAAGACCCAACCTCTTAAATTTGGTACCAAAATAGGGGGGAAACAATATCTCCTCATAGATACAAATTATTACCACATTTCAAAATCCATCTTAAAGAACATAAAAAAAAGTGAAACACATCCAAAAGTAAAGCTAACTAAGGAAATAACACCCTCAACTAGGCCTCACATATCCCTAATAAACCCACTAGAGGGTTCTAAATCAAAAATTAAATGAAATTTTCCTTATTTTCATTCTAAATCAAAAAATATATCCATATAAAACTTAATGTTGAAATAATTCGACAATCACGATCTACATGAAAAAACACTCAGAATGAACTATTAGAAAATCTAATTTTGTCCCTAGGACACAAAAACACCAAAAAATACCATTTTGGAAAAAGTACACAACATTTAATTCAGAGGATATAATGTGTAATCTCAAGAATACACTGGGTCATGTAATTCTACATGTATAGAGAAGACATGGGTTCTTGATGTGTACTTATACATAGCCAAGGTGTATATATGGTTTTAACATATACTAATACATGAACATATACCACTCAATTGGGTTATCTACATATGTACATGGCCATATGAACATTCCATTAAACAAGTTGTGTACATAGAGTACACTATAAGTACTTCCCAAAACTCTGACTGCCCATATACTCTTCCACCTAACCAGTTCCATGGAAAAGTAATAGTACATAGAGTGTAATTAAAGTACATGGTATAGAATTTAAATAACAAAATATTACCTGATTAAAAGTAGAAAATTATGTATTTTTATAAATTAAAACATCGTGTACATGAGTTTCCCTAAATAGGAAGCCCTAAAAATGCCCTGAAACCCCCCGTTTTCTTCACAAAAGCCAGAAATTGACCCTTAAGGGGGTCCCCAATAGCCTAAAAATAGGGATAAAACCTCAAAACAAATAATATTGATATTTAGACAATGAAATGTAAAGTAGACCAACCTCTTAGTGGAAACTGCTAAATATTTGATCACAAATCTACACCACATGACCGTTGAGCCCTGATCTTCCTCTACAATTACTCCTCATCATGATCCCATCCTCATCTCTCCCTATGCCTCTCTCAAATAATAAAATCAAATAGAGGGGTGTACACATGAATCCAAAGGTTAATGGATGAAAAGAAATATTAAAAATGAAATAGAATGAAAAAAGGAAAAAAGGAAAATGAAAAGGGCCCGACCCCAACACCAGTGCCTGATGCATGGTTATTTCTAACCTAGAATACACCCCCCATTTAAGAATCACTAGAAGGGAAATAATTTCAATACAAAACACTATTTTATATATATTACCTAATGAAAATTTATAAATAAATTTATATTTAATCAATTAGACATTAGTTAATTCTTGAAAATTTAAAAACCACAGAATTCCACTAAATTACTGTCCTTGGGTAAAACAGTTTTTTAGGACCAAAAGAGTGGTTATAAAATTTTCCAATATCAACATATAGGTTAAATTATCTATATTCTCCTGAAAGACTTTTGATCAATTTGGTCCATGTGTTATCAAGGCCTCTGAGTGGCGGCAACCATTCTCTACGTGGGGCTAGGGTTTTTATTCAGAGTCGCTTCCTTCCCTCCTCTTACCTGGATTGGTGTGGATTGGATTCCTCTCCCCTGTATCGACATTGGTCGGCATCACTTGGAATCAGATCTAGCTGTCGGCTCCATCTCATAACTCGTCATTGTCTCTGGCATGAGCTCAGCCTGACATCACTTGTGGATCGGTGTCGGCTCAGCCTGGCGTTGACATGACTCAAGTTCGACTCTAGCATGCTTCCAGATTTGTCATACAGTGTGGCTTGGCATCATCTCTGAAGAAGATCAGATGGTGAAAGTCCGTTTCTGGTTTTGGATATCAAATTTTCTATGGATCTTTCACAGTTTTGATTTCAGTGGTATTGAATTTTTTTTGATGGATTTGAAAGTTATGGATCTATTGGATTGCGGTGTGTATTTAGCTAGTTTGGTCCTTCCCTCTCTCTCTCGCTTGTATCTTCTGGCTTGGTTCCTCAAAGGTTGCGGTGGTGGTTGGAGTCTCATGGAGCATGGGGGTTCGTCTGGAATGAGCTCAGATTTCTAGTTTTCTGGATAGTTAGTGTTCGGGTGGTTGGCTATACATTTGAGGAGTTTTGAATTGTAGGTTTGTGGGCACTGCATCAGTCTCACAACGGTTTTTCATTAACATTCGAGGTTAGGTTGTGGTTCTATATGGATTAGGATGTGGCATCATGACATCATGTTCTTCCTCTACTTGGATTATCCATTAGTCTTCTGTGGATTTTTTATTCTCTGAGGACCATCTCATGTTTCTGGAGGGTGTGGGTGAACTCTGACTGGAGTTTTCTGGAAGGTTGGTAGATTTAGGCTTGTGTTAATAGTCACATAATTTGAAATTGATGAGGTCGGTTCTAAGGATTGTTCATGATTTTATGAGGTTCATGATTTCTGCTTTGTGGTGGTTCTTAGCCTTCTCTTGGGTGATTCTAGCTCCTACTATGAAAATTGTCAATTTGAATGATTATGTTGTTGATTTTTTATGTTGAATGAGTTGTTTTGTTGGCGATTTTTAATAGTGTTTGAAGTTTGTTGTGAATTCATGTATGATTTACCAATTTTTATCAAACGTGTTTGTTGGTTTCTAACTTTTTCATCAATAATTTTTGGAAAATAAAAATATTAATTTTCAGTCAGTCAGTCTTGAAACATGTCTAGGAACAAAAGGTTCAAATTTGTCTTGATTTTCACAACTTATGATGTCATATATCATCACGTTTCCTTAATAATTATTGTGTATTATCATCCTAAAAAATTAATTTCTTGAATTTTACTCTATTATATGAAATATTTTAATATATTTAATACCCAAAAATCCTCCCTTATCTATGGTAATTCACATAGATGTAAATATAATCCATTGATTTAGATATTTACATGTATAACACCCACATTCCATTTTTGTGGGTTAAAAATGATGTAATGTTCAATTCTGTAAGAACTTATGTACTAAATGATTTTATTTGAAACCCATAATTTATTTTCCATGCGTTATTGTTCATATTTTTTATTGTGATCTTTTTGGAAGAAATTTATTAATAAAAATCAAGGGTACACTCTGATAGTGCTCTATCTAATTGGGTAAAAAATAGATCTCATGATATGAAATTATTTATGATACCTTGGTGAATAACAATTTAAATTATCAATTAAGAAACCTTGGTTAAAAAATCGTGATATGTTTATGAATGTATCATTTTATGTTATTTCCACATTTCCATGTTATTAATTATGTTCCGTTTATTATGATATGCCTCATGTTCTTATAATCATGACTTATTTTTATACCTCATCAATATCTCCTTTATTTATTACCTTACTGGAGTATATTCCCAATCCATTATTTGTATTTATTCCCCTTGTGATTTAATAAGTAGTAAAAGTAAATTTGTTTGAGCCTATGAAGAAGCCTTTCAAGTTTATTATAATAATGACTTTATCATTCATGTATTATGTCCATAATTTCCCTGAAACTAAAACTAAAAGTACCCTCAGTATTATTAATTGTTGTACTACATAAATAATGTTTTAGGTATTAAAAAAATTCTGGAGTCCATAAAACCTAAGGTTATGTAGTCATAATCATTAGTATTATAGAGGTGTAATAGAAGAACATAAAATTAAAATTAAATAATGAGAGAAAAAGAAGACTAATATATTAAAAAAATATAGTACTATTGAAAAACCCATTAAAAATATACTAAAAACGAGCATCAAAATGAATATATCTTTGAAATGAAGAGGAGATACATTTTTATAGGAAAATTGATTTCAAACATTCTTTCTTATTTAGACATCGATTTTTTTTACATGTTTGAGGTAGTAAATTGAAAAAAAAATTGTAATGTATTTTATATTGAAAGTTATCCAAATATTTATTTATAATGAATCATAAATCATTCAGACTCATTTGTGATGTTTATAAAAGTGTATAACTAATGTACTACAAGAAATAAATCTATCCTAGAGACTTTTGAAATTATGATGTTATGATGAAACATTCATTTATTTACAAGATATAGGTGAAATATTAATTTTAAATAGTTATGAAAAAAATTTCTTATAATGTTTTAAATATCCATGTAAACTTTCATGTTAATTGGATTCATAATTAATTAGATATGGGACTATAATTGAATATCACTAGAATTGTTCCAAAATTTATAGACCTGAATTGTGAGATGATTTTGGGACTCCAAAGATTAGATTCCACACTTTTTAGTATTGGATAAAATGTATCCCAAAAAAATACGATATGAATAATTATTAATTATAAAAATTTTATTAGTGTCAAAATAATCATAGCCAAAATACTATAGTACATAAAAACATTATAAATCATAAATTAATCCATTTTTTCATAATTATGCTCATATTATTACTAAAACCTAAAATGGGAATATTTTCACAAAAATATATACTTTGTGGGATTAAAATATTTACTTTTAAAGAAATATTATTGAATATATTAGCTCTATAAATTCACCAATACATAAAAATTACACTCCCTGGAAATCAACTATAATAAGGTCGAAACAAACTTCCAATGTCATAAATGAAAAACTAGCTAATTATCACATAAAAATAAAATATCATTTCTCTTAAAAAGATAGAAATTAAATAAATGCACACTAATCATAAAATTTTATTCAGTATTATGCTTATCCTCATCTTCATGAGTTACATAACTCCCTAAAAAATATTTTTCTCTCACTCAGTGATTAGAATATAAAGCCTTTTATTATTCCCATGGAATGTCTGATCTCCATAGGATTGTTATCATCATAGTATCACTAATTCATAGAGAAATAAATGGATCATTCTTGTGGTATTTTACGTGGTTTTTTATGAGGAATGGTTTTTTCAAGTTTAATATAAAAAAACATCTAAGGAAGAAATAAAAGTGTTTAACTTTTAAGTATTATAAATGCATGAATACATTATTTCTTAATAATGGTGTGTTACTAAATTATATTTATAATGGATCACCCCTAAACACCTATTTATCTCCTTAAGTGTTTTAAAATTTATAATTTTAGCATCATAAATAAATTTTATTCCTAATATATCCCATTTGTAGCATTGTTTTAACTTGAATTTAGATACAACTTTTGGTAACGTCTCACCCCAAGAAGCCCGGAGCCGGTGCATTATTTTTTTACATTTTCATGATTATAATGAATCAAATCCCTAATTACTAAAAGATTTGATTTTATAGAAAACTAGATTACATAAATAATATTCGTATTATATTTTGAAATAAAAAATATATCTTGACACACACAAAAATAAAATGAAATAAATCCTTAAAATCTAATTAAATGATTTCTTCTTCATATGTAGGGAAAATGAAACATAAAAAGGGTGAGATAAAATTTTATGTAAGGGAATGTAAAGTGGAAAAAAATATTAATTGATGAGAATAATAAATATGGAAAGTATATTTCTGATAACACATCCCATTCAAATAACTAGATAAGGTGTAATTAATATAAAAGATGTAAGAAACTGAAACACAACCCACTAAATCAATAAACTGAGAATATAAGCTATCCATAGATTTATCAAAGAAAAAATTTCATGGATAGAAAAAATTGAGTCAAAATAACAGAAATTGTTAATAATTGGATTCCATATTTCCTAGGAACATGGTAAATTTACCATCAAGGAATTTCATAAAATAGTTTAGCATATCGAGTAAAAAACAAACTAATTTTGCCAACCGATTCATCTCATGAGACTACCGATTCATAAAGGGGATATTTATAACTGGGACATACCTTTGTCATACCTATCCAAATATATCTTCAAATATTGAGAAATAGATTTAATTCATGAAAAGTATTCCTTATCAAATAATCCCATTGAATAAATGATTCTAATTTATCAATAATTCTCATGTTAATCAAATAACTATCAAAGTAAACACCATTTCTAAAATTGTATACAATTTAGGCAATAATAATATCAATTTCGTGAAAATATTGATATCTAAGAAAAATTTATTGTACTATAAAAATTATTACAAATAAATTGGTTATTTCAAGATAAATTTAACAATCACAAAATAAATTGAGTTTTCAAAGGAAATCATTAAACATATTCTTGAGGAAAATAATATTTAAAAATTCCAAGGTGTCCCATACCACTTTGAGGCATTTGAATAATAATACCAAAATAAGAATACAAATAAATGAATTTTTTTAATACCAAGAATATAAAAGTATTCAAGATATAATATATCAAAAGTGTTATTAGATACACCACACAAAATAAGTAAGTGTTGAATATGACATTTATCTCACATATGTCAAAAGTGAGATGAAAATACCTTACCATGCATTTCCTTTTTGGTGAACAATGTTAAATTGAAAAATAAAAATTTTAAACATTTTATAAAATTATTAAATATCCATATTCATGTTTATAATATCATATATTATCTTCCTATAATATATAATCACCCATTTGATAACAATATTTCACTATTTTTATTATTTTGGATGTTAATTGCCTAGTTTTTTGAGTAAGTTTTTAACTGTTACTTTTGGTTCAAGTTACATATGAAATGATTTAATTTTATAATGAATGTAATACATGAGGTAACTATCATATATATTCACTATATATGTATTAATAATAATCAATAATATTTTTGGAAAGGAAATTAAATTCACCGTTCATGGAGATGATATGTTGTACGTACGCATTAACGCTACTTCCATTTCATTATTATATTTAAAAAATTGTAAATTAAATTAAAAATCAGTATATTATAATTCAAGTATCATATTAATATCATTTATTTCCCATATTTTTATAAAATCCGTATTTATTATTTTACATGTATAGCATTGACAAATCACATCGCTTTGAGGAGGCAGTAGTCCACACGTGCACAAATGATGTTATCATATTTATCAAAAATCGATATTATAAAGGTATGTGTTATAAAATAAATATATAAGAATTAAGAAAAAATAAATACCATATATATAATATATTAACAGTGTTTACATCATAATTACAACCATGAGAGGTGCTAATGGAAAATAGAAAATCATGGTTTTGGGATGTGGTAGTTCACGGTACACATATACGGTAAAATTATTACCCATTAGATATAATTTTATTTAATTTTAGTTATAAAATTTAATAAAAAACATCGAAGTATATTTAATATACATATATTATTATGAAATCATTTAATAATAACATTTTAGGGGGTGAATAATGAAAATAAATCAAAAGATCTTGAGAAGGCATGTTACCAATTATTTGGGTAACTCCTTTTGGTTTTCACCAAAGGGATTAATTTATTGAATTTATTCACCATTTTATGATTTTAGGATTATGGGAGGGATTTTTGGAGCTTATATGAGTAAATTTTTGGATATAAATAGTTCTTTATAGGTGTTAATAATTGGGATGGGTGAGTGCCTTCTAATAGTTGTGGAGGAGTGACATTCATTTAAATTTTTGAAAAGGATATTCCACCCATTTGTTTCCAATGAAAAGTGGCTCAAATTATATTAAAAATCCTATAAAAGGTAGTATATAGTCTAAATATAGATATTCAATGGATTTTTTACACTTTTTAGGATCTTTTGGCTCTTAATCTTATGGTTTAGTTCTTTGTTAGGCAAATTCTTCTCTTAATCATTGTAACTAATTTTAATAGATTTCACTAATATTTTTGGTAAAAATTTATGTTGATCTTATTATACATTATATTTTTTTATTACAAGTATGGAATCCATTTCTCCAAATTAAAATCATCGAAGTGGGAGAAATTAATTTATAATTTTTCCCACATAAAGGATGACAATGCAAGTATTTATGGTAAAAATGTTCAAATGATTTATTTGTTTTTATATCCAATTTCAATGTGAAATTGATTCCAATTTCATAAATTGGAAAAATTGATATATATTTTATATAATTTTAATTTTAAATATATTGAAATATAATTTAACCTTATAAATAAATTAGATGAAAAATCTGTTTTGGATTAAAATTCAATATTTTTCCTTGTTCATCAAAAAATGAAACTTCTCAAAAAAATAATAAAAACTCACCCTAACATAATTTTAATTATTAGATTTAAAAAATGAAGTTTATTTTTTCTTATTAAATTTATAAAATTTCCAAAATTTATATTTAATATAGGTTCTCCATAAAAAGGTTGTACACCTGCTTTTATAAAAATATAGTTTTTTAACTGAAAAATTGGGTTTGTTATTATCTTATGCATATCATGTCTATTGGATGAATGTAAAAAATAATTTATTGAATTTATAATATATATATTAAAATAATATCACTCACTAATTTTAATTATTTCAATAAATTAGGATAAAATTACTTTGTGATAATAATTTCTTTATAAAAACATTCCTTTATATATATAATTAGTTATCATGCTCATTTATAATTAATTTGTAACAAATTAATTAAACCATATATTCTCATAATTTAGTTAATACTAGTTATAACAGTCAATTCCATGACTATGTCATACTATATTAAATAAAAATAGCTTAATAATATATTTTTGTTTGGTAAAACTCAGTCTTGCGTTTAACAGAAACTACCAAACAAAGTCATTATTAAGTGTAATGAAAGATAACTCAGTGTTGTGTGCATTAAAAGATATAGAATACATTGATTGAAAATATAAGATATATATTAAATTATTTTGTTCTTATATTCTATTCTACCCTTGATTTTTCATTTCATACACGTTATTAAATAAAATTTTCTTAATTTAGAATATCAGGGTGTTACATTCTTCCAACTTTAATTAAATTTCATCCTCACAATTCAGACTTGATATCAGTAATTTAAGGTTTGATAAACTATTATTTAAAACCCAAAAATGTATATAGGGTTCACAATATATCTTATAAAAAATAAATAAAGAGAAATATAAAGGTAACTAGAAAACCATGATTTTGTATTGGAGAATGTACTTAAGAAATATACATGGAAGGGATATAAAACTACCAAGTTCTCATGGAGAGTTTTAGAGAATATTATCCTCATAATGTTTTTAATCTCAAAGCTATAAAATAGTGGTTTGAAAAAGTATCATTGATATCATCCAAAATTATGATAATAAGAAAACATTTTTGTTTCAAGACCCATTTCCTAGAGATAAGAAAATATTTCACTCTATATGAATGTAATGAAATATAATTACATGATATATTTATATTTCATAAGCATAATATTATCCTATGGTTGTGCCTTGAACCATTTATACCTCCTATATTAGCACACGTTTCATCTTTATGTGTAGAAATATATAAATCTCTAAACCACATCAAAAGTTTAACTTAAACCATTTCATAACTGGTTAAACTTTACAAAGATTATGGTCAAACACATTAGAAGGAAGGTTATTGAGTTTCCAAAATGATCATATCATTAATCATTCTCCAACATGAAACATCTCTTATTTTTCACATTCCAAATAAGTTAATACTTGCATAATACACTCTCCCTTAAATTCAAAAGTTTTGTCAACTCCATCAATGATAATATAAACCATTATGTCAAAAAATCATTAATTTGTTCCAATGTAGTCATCATTTATCAAAATTTTGTTATGAAAACCAATCACTTCCTTATAAAAATGTCATTAACTCGACTTTAGAAACATATTAATGATTTTCTATCCATCAAAAACATGTTTTCCAAAAAATATTCAACTTTCTATTAAATCAATTTTCATGGTACCATTAAACATATGATCTCAAATATTTATTAAACAGTATTGTAGTACCATCCTTATATATCTCATAATTAATATGATGACAACATCATCAATGAAATCCTAATACAACATATTTTATATATCTAAATACAAAATCAAATGAATTATTCCACTTTACTTGTGTAAATAAAATATGTTTGAAGTTGTCCCCTTAGCTTTTTTAGAGATACAATCCCTTGATTCTTAGTGAATTCATTTGAATAATTCCCCATCTCCTTATAGTTTAATCACTAAATAGTACTATTTTTCCTTCTTTTCATTTCATAATTTTTCTCGATGACCAATTTTTCAAAATTATAACAAACTAATAATCCATTAATGCATCTAATATGGTGATTATTTCAATAGTTATCGCATTGTGGAAAATACCTTTTCCCATTTTCCCTTTATCTATAATTTTGTCTTCTTTTCTATTATTATATTGATTCCATTTGAATCCCATAGTCCTAAAAAATTGTTTCTATTTCTTAATAATACATAAAACTATTTCTTCATATGAATAAAAAGTATACGAAACTATCTCTCATTATATATTTGGATTTAGAACCTGAATGAAATTTCTAGTCTTACTATCCATGTTATATATGAAATCCATAACATAACTTTCTATCCTTGTAAATTTAGATTCATACTCTGATAGGATTTGTTTCAAATTTTTCTTTAATATAAGTAAGCTTCTCTCCATCTTAGTTTTTTTCTCATGAGGGAAATATTTTTCAAATAATGTGTCCATAAATGCTCTCAATTCCATGACTTTTCTTTAATCTTTCTCCTTAGTATTCTGGATCAATGACCACCATTGATCTATATCTCCATTGACAGAATACACTACAACTGTAACCTTTTCCCTTTCCCCACGTTATAATTATATAAATAACTACTCTAAAGACATAATCCATTTCTCATCCTCTATTGGATAAGTTGTCCCACTAAATGATGGGATAATCTATCATATAAATCGATCCAACATCAATGAATTTCATTGTGGAAAAGGTTGATCCTTATGGGAATGTTTTTTTTCATAATATGATTATGATTCCCTAATATAGCCATAAATTTTTCAGTTATAATACTAGATATATCATATTTTTTAGTTATTAAACCTATTTATTGTCCATGGGTACTGATACCATTATACCTTTTAGGCGTTATTTCTAAAAATTTTTCTTATATTATATTAGATAATAATATTATATAACATAGTGTATAATCCCAAAACTAGTGAAATAATTATCATAAATTGAAAATGGTTTCTATTACTAATCTCATAATAATAAACTTGTTTTCTTTGATGATATATTTACATTCAAATCCTTCCAATTTTTTTGCAAAGAAAATGGGAATTATCCTAAAATTATCCCCTAAGAGTGTCAAACTAGGAGCAGAATAAGGCCCATTGTTATGGACCACATTATGCTCGAGTCGGGACAGACACACCATGTCAATGTTTTTATCACCGGGGATATCTATTCTAGAACCACGTCCACTTGTAGTATCCTGATAAGTTTTTATTTCTTGGAATACCAATATAACCTATAACTTACCAAATTTCTATAATGTTATTCTATACTTTTACTCAATATCTACCATAAGGTTATGTTCTCTGATCTATGTTTTGTAAATCTAGTTTCCATGGTTTCTATTAAATATCCTTTGTTACCAATTATCATTGCCTTAGCCCAAATTCAAGGAGAAAGTGTATTAATTTATTATATTTTTATATTATTAGGAATCAAATCATGAAGGGAAAAATCTTTTTAGTTTTGGAAAAATAAATGTCACAACCTGACCCGTTGGGGTCGGACCCAGGATTACCAAAATTCAACCTTCAATAGGATTGGGGATGATGATTAGAACAGAGTAGAAGTATCCCAAGATGATAAGTATTAGCCTAAAGTACCTATACACAAACCAACACATCTCCAAGCCACAAAATTATAAAATTAAACAAAACTAAAAGAATCCATGCATACATCTATGATCCCAAAGTCAGTGTATTCCCTGGTGTAGAGGAATGTAAATAGGAAAAAATGAAAGCCCACCACAAATAGTCTATACACAAGACCAACTAAAGCTATGAGAAGTAAAACCTACTCAAAAGAAAGGACTAAGTTAAAGATACACTCCCAATAAACACCTCAGTCTGCCCAGCTCCAGTTATTCTCCACTCGCTCCCTATCGTCTAAGGACACTGTCAAAAAGGTTGTCGTCTCCATAAGACATGATACATGTGGGAAAATCCCATGTTGTGGTGAGTATAACAATACTCAGTAGGATAACCCTAAAAAATAATCATGAAGAACCAAGTATAATAATATACATAAAATAAATAAGAATATATTTATAACTGATACTCAGAGAGAAAAACCCAAATATACCCAGGAGAGACACCACACCATCAGGCAGTCATAACCAACTACCAGCCACAATATTTATATGGAAGCATGCTCGTTTTGGGAGAACTCACTCCTCAAGACATGATATCATCATAGACACTCTATGAAGAGGTAAAAATCATTTGGGACCCACCCAAACAGAACACGTTGGTTAATGGAGACAATGATACAAAGACAGGGGTTTTGCCTAAAACCAATAGGGGATACCAAAAAGATAATCTAAATCAACCCAATATATAGGGGATTATATTCCAATGATTCTATAAACCCTAATGATGTGGCCTGCTAGATGTAGGATCAATTCCCTCATCATGTTGGTCATGTCAGTTTCACAAACTCCAATAGTGAATAAAAGTGATAAAGGATCACACTCATGTATCACAGTGGGACACCACAACTCTATATGAGACTCAGAATCTAAAGGTGACTACAACCCCGTGATGTAGATGTAATTATTCATTTAACCTCATAGAAAGGACCAACAGAAAAAACTCAACCTATATTGGTTGAAACAATAAAAAAATAGGTACCTCAATTACTCTTTATGGGGGTACACGATGTGTCCCATGAAGTACACAGAGTGTCTAGTTATGCCATGTCTTTCCCATGTTAAATAACCTCACAAAACCATTAGTATACACATACACTAAGTGTATAATTAGTAAAATTCATGTAGAGACACATGGTTCTTGCTCGTGTAGCATGGCTATGTCTGTGTATCAAAGTCATGTCCATGTGTCGGTTAGTGCATTCCAAGCCTTGTATGTGTGAAAGTAAAAAATGTGTATGTGAATGTGTACTCCAAACCATGTCTGTGTAGTTATAAAGTACACACTTAGTCAACTGGGTGGGTCAAACTCTTTGTGACTCAGGTCATATGATGCATGATCCTTAAATCTGACCAAAACCCTAACTCTAAAGCCATGGGTCCCCTCATGACGTGTAATTATTAAATACATTCCATGTTACTCAAGAATTTATAGAACCATTGGGGATCTCTTCCTTTTCGATCCACACACTACTAGAACCTTCGATCTAGCTGGAATTTGTAGATTGGGTATCTTTTCTATCTCTTGTTGAGAGATCTATGGGTTCTAGGATCAAATACACTCGGAAATAACCACCATTGAGCCATACATGTCATGAATCAAAAACCATTGTGAATGGATTCTTCAAATACATTTGTATCTAAATTGGAGATCCACCACCATTATTGCAAATCGATTGGATCACCAATCATGAGCCTCCCCTACACTATCAATCTGTTACACCAAAATATGGTCGTACAATGGTCTGTCATTAGGTATTTGTCATTTTTTCGGCAAAAATAAAACACCCATGACGTATGTGTGAATAATGGAGGGATAAATAAAAAATCATAAAAGTGAGAATGAACATCAACCAGGGTTATTTTGGCCTTGATTCATTATCGTAGAAGGATAATTGAAGACAGATAATCAATGAACCAGAAATAAACAATTCTATCCAATTGAAATCTACCGATGATGTGCAGATCAATTTTATACATTGAATTGACCCGCATTCATCCAAGATTAAGAATGAGATTAAAATAACATGATAAAATATCCTACCTAGAGTTTGGATCTATTCTTGATGAATAAAGACTATATTTCCACCATTGATGAGATCCTCCAACACCACTAGCATGATAATACAGGATCTGATCCTACTCAATTGTCATCCTCTAAGAATTTTCTCCTAGAATTGTTCTTAGGTATCTAGGGTTTAATAGACAAAACTAGGACAAATAACCTAGATTCGATCTTATAGGGGAGAAAGTTGTCGCGTCGAAGAAAAATAAAATAAATTTCTCTTTGAATTTATTTTATTAATTTCACGCACTGAATTTTTTTTGAAAAACAACCCACACTGACCAACATTAGGTCACACCTAGGGTAAATATTATATTCTGAATCCAATGGTTACCTCAAATTTATACCTTGGAAAACTATTTAAATTTTATTCCAATTTATCTGGAAAAACGTGCCTGTGTGCTATTAAATATATTTAATATATTTAAACAATTTATCTTGAAAACACCAGGATATCGAATCAAACATAATCTTAGTTCCTATTCTCATAAACTGTTCACCTAATATTCAAAAATAATACATAGAAAATCCTAGTTGTTACATTCTCAACACATTTGGGATTTACATCTTGGAAAATCCAAAACAAGGACTACTCAAATAGATGAGGGTACTAAGTATAAATATGAGCCTCCAACACCAATGAGCTCTCCTAGAGATTCTAGTGATTCCACTAGACATGTACCAAAGGAATAAATATCCCACAATGTAACCTCTTCTACCGATCCTCAATCTCTACTGGGTACTCAACACAAGTTGCACCATCCTTGATGTTCATATCTGCCCAGTCGATGATGTGTGATGGGTCATGTACACACCTTCTTAGCTATAACACATGGATGATTTCATGTACCCAATCTAACTATAGAGGTAGTTCTAAGTAGTACACCACCCAACCAACCCTACATATTATCTGAAAAGGTATGATGAACCATGGAGATAGCTTTCCACCCCAACCATATCTTTGTAATCTCTATTAAGATGAAACTAAAAGGAACACATGGTCTCATTAATGGAAATACAAAGGCTTCCATAGAAAATTACAATAAGACTTATGATGTCTTTTTGCAGTCTTCATCTGTTCCTAGATACTCTGCACCTTTTTAATAGTAATTCACACAAACTTTAGGCCCATGACTGAAAACTCTCTTGGATTAGTCTAGAAAAGTGGTGACCTAAAGGTTCACCCATAAAAGGCTCTAATGTCACCATACTAATGGTGGAATGGTATATATTTTTGTATGAAAACATCACAAATGTTAGGTGAACTTACTAACTATAGACAAAGTCTATCATGCAAACATGCAAGCTCATAGAATTTCCTCTAGAACCTGAATAGTATGCTCAGTTTGACAATCCTTATATGGGTGAGATGTTGTGATCAAGGGTGTAGTTGGGGTTTGGCTTAGTGGTAAGCACCCTGTAATCCTACATGAAAAATGGGGGTTTAAAAACCATTGGGCACAAGGCACTATAGCAGTACTGTTGCGTACTGTAGTAGCGGTGGGCACTATAGCATTGGCGGGCACTGTAGCGGCAGTAGGTCACTGTAGCGTTTGCAGAGAACTATAGTGGTGGTGGGTACTGTGTGGTACTATATCAGGCAGGGTACTATAGCAGAACTATCCACAGAATGGTCTTTAGGCCATAAAATTGGGCCTATGGGCCATGTAATGGGCTAAATGCCCACTGGGCCTTCAGGCTATGTAATGTGTCTCCCTCTACCCAGTTAAAGAGGTATTTGATTTGATTTAATAATAAATGAGGCTTCGGCCCAAACCTTTAAAAAAAATTGTTGTGGTCAGGGGTAAATGGGTCCCAAATTCCTCCTGCAATATCTTAAAAAATATTATATAAAAAATCACGATCAGAAACAATCGACTATGGAATTTCATGGATTCGAAATATCTTCTTCACTTAGAGGCTTTCCAAGATCTCTACAAAACTCTACTCTTGGATATATTGGAAGTGTCCCAGCATGGTTAGTTGGTCAACAATCACCCATATAGAATCATGTCCCTAGGGATTACATGGAAAACCCTTCACAAATTCCATTGGTATCCCATCCCACATACATTCTAGAATCTTTAGGTGTTGAGATAATCCTATTGTATCATAGTGTTCAACCTTCACTTGATGACAAGTAAGGCATCAAGAAATAGAATTTGCAACTCCTTATTTTTCCTAGACCACCATAACTGAAGTCATAGGTCCTAGTACATCTTCGCCAGACTAAGATGTACCACCAAAGAGTATATATGAATATCCCTCCAAACCTCCTCCTGTTATGACATTGGTACTACTATGCAGCCTCTGAAAAGAACAACATGCTCCCCATATTTTGAATACCCATCCAGAGCATGCACTATAAATATCTGAGCACGTAGGGTCTCATAGTCGGTATCCCAAAGTTGTGCTTCCCTAACACTCTATAAGAGTTAAGGGGTGATAACCATTGACTGAATGTCAGCTTTTCTATCTCCATCTATAAAGGATAACATCAATGAGGGCAACTGATCTGATACCACATTCAACAACTGGGAACTAGATCTCCTGATAAGTAAATTATCCACTACGTTAAATTTCCCAAGAGTATAGATAATTTAAAATTCATCTTCCTATAAGAAATATATCCATCACCTTTGTCTCATGTTCAGATCATTATGAGAGAATATATACAAGAGAATCTTCTGGTTAGACTACACGATGAATCACTCAATTATCAAGTAGTAGCTCCACATCTTCCAAGTGAAGACTAACACTACTAACACAACATTGTGAGCCTCATAGTTTTGTTCATGTTGTGTCAATTTGAATGAACCATAGGTAATCACTGCTTGCCTATAAACCGGGACACAATGAAGCCCAGTTCCCAATGAATCAAAAAAACACTATGCAAATAACGATTTCCTTCAGTAAAACCAATATGGGAGTTCTCGTCAACGTCTGCCTCTACTCCTTACAAAACATTTTTAGCTTTAGGTCCATAAGAACGGTTATCCATTTAATTTTAATGTTGTTAAGTGTGATTACAATTTAGAAAAGTCAGAAAAAAACCTCTGATAGTACCCTGCCAATCCAAGGAATCTCCACACCTAGGTTCCAGTATTGGGTGGCTCCCAAGCAACAACTTCCCCAACCTTCGCTGGATCCACTAAACTCCAGCCTTCATGATGAAATGTCTTAGAAAATGGAACTATCATTTCCAAAATTGTCACTTTCAGATATTCCTATAATTTTGGTGATATCTGATTATGTTCATGACCATACTCAAGTGTCTCATGTAAACCTCGTCAAATAGTGAATACAATTGGATTCAATCAATTAAGACTACCATGAATCGATCTATGAAATCTTGAATGATCTGGTTTATGTGTTCCATGAACACTGGTGGGGAGTTTTTCATGCTGAACGACATCTCAAATAACTCATAGTTACCATAAAGGCATCTAAAAGCTGTATTCAATATATCCTCATCTCGTAATCACAGAGGGTGATATCCTAATTTGAGAACAATATTTTATAACCATCATGACCCTTTAAACTAATGAAATATTTCAACAATCCTTGGTAGGGGATACATTTTTTTCACATTCACATAGTTTAGGTTATGATAATACAAACCTAACCTAAATATCATATTTTACTTATTGGAAAACAAAATTCATTCCACCCATAGTACAAAACTATGTCTCATGAAGCCCTTCGTCTATAAGTCCTAAAAATGTACCCATAGTTCATGAAGCTCTATTGGAGCCATCAAATAAGAAAGTGTAGATATTAGTGCCATCCTAGGGTGTATATTAATAGACATGTGTATCTTCCTATAGGTAGGTAAACCTAGAACATCTTTAATAATGACGTCCTCATAACCCATTACCACTATAGGAAACTAAGGACTCATAGCATGCACTGCATCGAGGATCCAGCTAGCCAACTAATGAGTAATCGGTTGCACCCTTCTATGCATTAGCTTATTTAGTATTTCATAGATTTAATTTTCACCAAAAAAAAAATTGGTCCCATCACAATGAACCCATGACCGAATTCACCTAAAAATTTCAATCTAAGCATGAACTATGGATAACGAGTAAAAACCTTGAATGACATCATATGGCCTCAACGTCGCTACCAAGATATCACAACTGAAAATCTCACCTCCAAGAGTTAGTTGACATTGTTGGGACAAGTGTGTGATCATCGAGTCTCCTTTATTAAGAGTCTCCACACATAATGGTCGAGTCAATGGTTCAAGAAGAATCTATGAGCCTTGAATAATATTTTTGGAACAAAAAAATGACTAGCACCTGTGTCTTTAAAAGTTGTATGTAAGGTGAAAAAGACCTAGATTAGACTTTGTGTCATCCTCAAATCCTCGAAATCATAGACTTACATAGCCTGCAACTAGAATCATCCCAACCCACCATCTCCCTGAGCCTGGCATGGACCACCTAGAGGTGGTGGTTGTAATAGGATGAACCTCTGACCACCTCCTTCTATCATGAATTTCCCACTTCCATGTGCATCAACATATGGGCCATACTAATATTGTCTCTATATCCACATAGGGGGTCCCTCTACCATCTCATAATTAGTCATAAAACAGGCTGTGTAATATCATGATAGTTGTCTCTGACCATCAAAAGAGAGACACCTCTTCTCCCTTGCTGGATTCAAGCCAACCTCAGAGCCCTACACTACATAACCAGAGTCCTTGAATCACCTCTAGAAGTAGCTAACCCACCTGGCTCCCAATGAATTCATTAAAATACCTACTACCATGGTCTTAGCCATCGGGTTCCCACTGCTAGCTCTAATGACTTGTGGATTCTATTCTAGAAAACTTTCTACCAACAGGGCTCAATCATTTACCACATCATTTGTAGAAATTATATGGGATACCACTAATGACATAATGTAATAGATTAAGCCCATTTAGAATGTCTGAGACTTGATGAACTATTATCATAACATATCCATGTTTAGTGTGAGAGATAAATTTCACTGAATACTTTTCCATGATCATACAGCCCTACTGTAGATTTAAAATCTCTCGTATGCATACCGATCATAATGTGGGTAGATAGGAATCCTACCAAAAGAGACACTCATAGTCTATCGGGGAGAGATTTATCTCATCATGTGGATGAGACAAAAATATCTCCCATCACCACACAGATCCCAGAAGAAGACTCACGAAATGTATTTCCATATAGTCTATATGTGTCCTCATAAGGAGGGAAACCCAGGTGACTACCTTCAACCAATCCGTAGCCATATAGGGGTGTATATCACCCCAACTACTAGAAGTTTAAGGCCTCTAAATCTTGTGAAATAAACTTAGACTATGTGAATTATTAGCTGGTAGTTTGGGTAGTAGTTGTTGCTCGACAGGTGGTGGTATAGATGGAAACCCACATGGAGGTGCTATCTCTAGTACATGCCACTGTACTGATGCCTCTTCACCGGGATGATCATCCTCATGATAATGCGGTGGAATCCTGGTTCAGTGTTTACACAGAGAAATACTAGAATAAAACTAGATGTACCATGGTTAATAGAGTATATTTGGAGATATGACTCAAGAAGGACATGTAAATCACAAACATTCCTATATAATGCATGTACAATAGATTTTCCATGAAAGTAGTGTTCTCATGTACTGAGATAAAAAGAAGGTGATCAGTGTCCTGGTGTACAGATACATCGGCCGCTACACCAAAACTAGAGTACCTGGTCTAAATGCCGAACTCGAAACACTTAACAATATTTCCCCAAACCAACCCCACAGACTCCTAGTCCTAAAGTAGAACCGACCCCGATGATGCCAATCAGTCATGACCTGACCCACTGTCGTCCGACCTATGACTACCCCAGGCCCATATCTAATTGGCTAGGGATATTGACTAGCACTGAGTAGGCATATCCCACAAATTGAAAGAATTATCCTAAATTACCTTTACACACACACAAATCTCCAAGGAACAAAATACTAAAATATTAAACAACTGAAAGAATGCAAGAATATGTCTAAGATCCCAAAAATAGAGTATTCTAGGAACTAAAGGAAAGTAAGAAGGTCCAAATAAAATCCCGCCAAAAAGAATTTATACACAAGAACAACTGAAATTGTGAGAATTCCAAGTTACTCCAAGGGAAAGTAATGAGTCAAAGGTATGCTCCTAGTAAAAACCTCAGTGTTCCCAGCTCCAATTATTCTGCATCCACTCCTTATCCACCTAGGAAAATGTCAAAAGGTCCTCCATATACCCGAGACGAAACATGTGTAGGATAATCCCGTTTAGGGTGAGTATACAAATACTCAATAAAACACCCTAAACACACTAAATACGAATCACGATGTATATTCATCTCAATACATGATATGAAAATCTATTTATAACAAATACCAAGAGAGAAAAACCTAGATACACTTAGGAGAGACACCACACAATTAGTTTTTCATAACCAACTACCAACCACATATTCTTCTCAAATAATGTTAGTGTTGAGAGAACTCATTCCATAGCCTAGATATCACCAGAGAATCTCTATGAAGAGGTCTATCTTATTTGGACCCCACCTTAATAGAACAAATTTGTCAAGGAAGACTATGATACACAAGGCATGGTTCATACCCAGAACTGATGGGGGGAACTATAGTGACTCAAGCTTAACATAAGTGGACATTGCATCATTTTAGATGAATATTTAGTAAATTGAAAAAATAAATGCTCGAGGATCGTAATAGTTTAGTGTCTTTGGAAACATGGGAAAAAATATCATATCCTCATGAAAGATCTTCATAGTCTACCATAAAGATTTACACCTCTAGTACATCTACCTAAAAATTATCTTCATGACCTGTAGAAAAAAACATATGAAAGGGGTGAGGTTAGATTCTCAGTAAGGATACATAAATAAAATGTGTAAGCATGACAATAACAAAAGAGTATGGAACTTGAGAACCAAATTTGAAGATCATGCCCAGTATACCAGAGATCAAAATAATGAGTGGAAGTTTATAAGACATGAATCATAAGGAAATAATGAATAGAATCCATGAAATGCTAACATAGTTATAAAACAAGGAATTATGGAAAACACATAAAAACCTATTTCAAGGTGGCCTACCAATTCCTTTTTAACATGTTAGGATTGGGTTAATCACACGTATACGTGCTTCAAGATTGGGATGTCCTCCAGTGCACCAACTTTTTTTGGGATTGGGATATCCTCCCACGTACTCTTTTATTTTAGTAATTAGATGTCCTCCCATATACCCTATTGTTTTGGGATAAGAATATCCTTCCATACACCCTCTTGTTTTGGGCTGAAGATTTTCTCCCATATACCCACTAGTTTTAGGCATGGGATGTCCTACCACAAAAACTTTAGTTTCAGGCATGGTATTTTCTCCCATATTCCCTCTTTTTTCAGGCATGGTATTTCCTCTCGTATACCCTCTGGTTTTGTGGTTGGTATGTTATCCCATATACCCTCTTTTTTCAGGATTGGGATGTCCTCCCATGTACTCATTGTGATCTTAAAACATTTATCATTAAACAATGAATTAAAGGGACATATAGGTCCCACCAGTCACTTAATGAAATTATATATATATATGTATATTCCACAAAACATTCATCATATCATAAACCATAAAAAGAGATGGGTTCTTTACACATAAAATCTTAACCCATGAAAATAAATTTGTATCATTATAATTTTGTCACATTCTAGCCTATGGAAATAGGATATGTTTCATAATAATTTTATAAAATAATAACCCATAAAAATAAGTGGGTTTTAGAATCATATAATCTATTAAAAATAAATGGATTTCTCAAACATATAACCCATATAAGAGAAATGTATTTCATAAAGAACAATAAATTATGTATAACCCATTCATAGAAAGGATATTAATGGAAACATTAGATCATTTATGAGAATGTAATGAGTAAAACCAATATATGTCATATTATGTGGAAAATAATTTTGAAATATATTTCAAAGATATTTATTGAGGAAAATATCATTTTTTCATTAAAAATTGATTTTTAATACATAAAACCATTTGAAAATATTTTTTTTTTGAAAATACATTGAAAACCTAAAACAAGACATGAAATAATTTTGAATACATTCTACTATGAAAACTTGTAAAATATGATTCAAATAATTTTAAAATCTTTTTTTTTGTTTAAAACAGTATGAAAACTTATAAATAAATGTTGAAAATGTTTTTTCCACCATTTCAGTAAATATAATTTTAAAACATATAAATATAACATAAAAACATTTCGGAAAACTTTTATTTTAAAATAACATTGAAAAAATATAATGGAATATTGGAAAAGAATAAAACATTTTTAAAATCTTTTTTCCTTTAAAATGATCTTCTGTTATATTTTCATAACATTTTTTAAATCATTTCCAAAAATCTGTTTTTTTAATATAATTGAATTCCGACCGAAGAGAGAGGTGGTATGATTTTACATAAAGACATTATACTAAGTACCAAAGAGTGAAAAAATTGGTACTAACAAATGAGGATATCTTTATTAATCACATTAGAAGGAATATCATGAGTGTTCTTTAGAGGCGGATCATAATATATCATCAATGGAAGCATAAACATACACAATCTCGAAATGCGATGAGATTGTCTCAATAAACTCTTATAACATATCAATATGGGATCATAAATTCCATGTAAGAAAAGAAATTACATGAATATTAAAATATAATTAATGTAAAGAGACTCATGGTAAGAAATTATATACACCTAAAAAAATTAGGCACATAATGAAGCATGAGACTTAGAGAAGGACAATTGAGACCAAACTATTTTACCGATTTTGTATATGTTGAAACATAAATCCCATTAAATAAATGTAAAATAATGGATATTTAAATGTAAATAAATTTAAAAATAATAAAAATTGAATACATCCATGGTTAGTATACACACCCCACAATAAAATTGGATGGGGAATAAAGCACATATCTCATAGAAATAAATAGTGAGGTGAAATCCTCTTACCTTGTGTCTTAAATCTCTTTGTACCCTTACAAGATTACTATATAATAAATATAAGTATATTATAAATATTTTAAAGAATAATATTATAATATATAATACAATATATGGTTTTATTTTGACCTTATATCACCCTCTCGGTAATGACCACATGTTAAGATTTCACTTCGGGTAATATTCGCTTTATTTTTTCGCAAGTGTTTTAATTAGTTATATCATTGGTGATAACAATTATATTATGATTACAGAATGTAAAAATTGATATAAATATAATTTATATCCAATATATATAAATTATAATAATTAATATAATATATACGAACCAAATGTTATACACCATTCATGGAGACGGTAAGCCGTATGTACTCGTGAACATTGTTTCATGTTTTTATTATCTCAACGAATAAAATGAAATGATATATAAATTATTTTTATATAATATAATTAAATCATAATTATAATGTTAATATAAAATATAATTTCAATATAAAATCTTTAACACATTCCATTTAATTTTTTAATGAATCACATCACTTTGTGGGGGGTGGTAGTCCACACTTCCTCAAACGAAATTATTATAATTACACCAAATTGATATTAAAAAATATATGTGTTATAAATAGTATTAAAAAAGCTTAAAGACATAATAAATATAATATATAAACATATAAACATATTTACCATCATAATTTTTACCATGATAGGTGGTAATGGATAAATGACCAATCATCGTTTCCTGAGGTAGTAGTTTCCCGTACAAAGAAACAATATGTTTGTTACACATTAGATGGAAGTGTGTGTAATTTTAGGCCAGAATATTTACATAAAAACAACCTAGAATATTGAGAATAATGTTTTAGTTATATATCATGGAATGAGAAATATTTTAGGTTGTTGGAGGATTTTAATGAAACTAGAGATCTTGAGAGAATACATTACCTCTTAATTGGGTATATCGTTTTGGTTTGTGCCAAAATGATTCCTTGGATGACTTTATACCCAAAGATAGGATTTATGGGGAAATGGAGGGAATTTGGGATCTTAATTGATCCAATTTTAGGTGATCAGATTGGATTGATATTTCTGGTGAAGATAGAGTAGTGGTAGACTTTTATATGGACAGAGAATGACACACTTCGAATTTTTTAAAACAAGTTAGGTGTACAAATTTTATTACCTAAAAAAGACATAAAATACCCCAAAAAATAATGAATAGGATTTTTATGGCTGAAATAATTCCATCAAACTTTTTTTTATACATAGTTATAGGTCATTTGGGACCCTAATATTAAGGTTTAGTCCCTAATAAAACATAATTTGACCGTAATCGCAATGTTTAATTATAATCACTTTTACTAATATTTTTGGTCAAAAATTATGTTGATATTATTTTAATATAAATATTATAATGATTAAAATGTTTTTGTTAATTTTTATAAATTCAAATCATAGAATATAGAAGATTTAAAAAAATTCTAACCACACAAACGTGGCGAGAAAATTGATTTTTAAAGTAAAATGATAATTTTTTTATTAAGTTTTTATATTCATTTCAAAGTAAAATTTATTATAATGACCTAAATTTTATTATTATATTTATAATTTTTTTAATTATACCTTAAAACAAATTTAAAATATAATTTAATATTAATAACTATTTAAACAAAAAGTCAGTTTTAAACTAAAAATACTATTTTCACTAATCTTCAAAAAATGATGTTTATCAGAAAAAAATTACCCTAAGATAATTTCAGCATTATAAATTCAAAAATTAATTTTATTTTACATAATTTAATTTCTAGATATATCTAAAATTTTTATATAGTTTTTCCTAGGAGGACATCAATTATAGTTTATTTGGAAAAATATTATTTTAAAACATATAAGTGCATTACTAATAATTATAACTTATGTTTTCAATATGTTTTATTTATATAAATCCATTATAAAAATATTTAAAAATATTTATTACTATTTATATTACTATGTTTAACGACTATGTAATAATTATCATGATTAAATAATTTTTTTAAAAAATGGTGTTTTTTAGAAACATTGGTGTTGCATGTAACGTACACCAAGTCGGTATTGTGAGTAACATAAGCCAAGTCAGTATTACTTGTAGTGAAAGACAAGTTAGTATTGCGTGTAACACAATCCATGTTAGTGTTGTGTGAAATGAATGTTTGACATGGGGTTTCAATATATATATATATATAAGAAATTTTTTTCTATTATGAGAAATGTAAAATATCAAAAATATAAAATAATCCTCAAAAATATTTCTCAATGATTTAAAGTGTTACATTATACCCACCATAAAATAAATTTCTCCCTCAAAATTAATATTGTTGATCAATGGTTTAATACTTGAATGTTTCAATCATAGGAACCCACATCGTAAAAATGAATACTAAATCTTCCCATAAAAGGGAAGTTCGATCCATAACAGTTACCCAAAGTAACTCATAATGAGATTCCCATATAGGATAACATAGGTAGGAATTGAAAACATTGACGTGTATGAGAAATATTACCATCATGTTTTGATGGAGAGTGATAGAGAACATGGTTAGAAATTTTTTTTACAACCACAATGCCATAAATCTACAATTAACTAAAGGACCTTCTGCATCATCAGAAATGAATGTACTAGTATTTGATTTGTATTAAAGATATATTTTTCAAAATTTGAGGAAATTTCATAGAAATATATACTTGAATGATTTCAGAACAAATTTATCCTTTGTTTTTCGTTGATTCTCTTAACCTATTTCCCAAAAAAGGAAGGGGGTTTATTTAATTCAGGATGTACTAATAGATCATGGGGCTGATGATATGCTACCCCATTATGTGTCGTCAACATAAATTATTTTGAATATTCTATCCAATATGTATAAATCATCATATGGAAATATTACACATTAATCTTACTGACTGCATCTGATGTTTTGCCTAAAAATTCCATAAATGGTCAACCATATAACCATTAAAAAATATAATTAACCCATTATTCCTTAATTATTCTATTATATTAAACCAAAAACTTTTATATTATAAACTTTGGTCTATCCTTGTATTAATTGAATATAAAATTTGAATTTATTATTCCATAATCTATGTAGGTCATGATAATCACATAATATATTATAAAAATGATGAACAATAAGACTTTCTTAGGGATTATTCATACCAAATAAAACATACCATTCCCAACTAAAAATGGAAGTATAATTTCAAATTAATTATCTTAGTTCACTTAATAAATTAGGATTTCTTCAAATTTCCCTTTTTACTTTTTTCATCAGAGATTTTTTGGCTTATCATCCACATTAGTCCTTGGATTGGGGAACTAGTTAGAATAATTCCAAACTCCATGAAATTGAAACACTGAAGTGTGGGACGTACATTCCATATGGATTTATCATTATTTTCATCATCTTATAACCAACTCCCATCAGTTAGACATTTGGATGCTTGATGAATTTCCCTTACAAACATAAAATATTTGTATGTCCTTTTAAGACAATTTCCTCAATGTTTCTTGACACAATTTTTTAATAAGGTAATGCTCATTTTCTTTTATTCATGGATGTTATATTTTCCTTTAAACACCATCAAATGTATATTGTCAAAATAATGAGATTGATTAAAATATACAACCCCTATTTCAACATTTATTTCACAAAACGCAATCTTTTTGTAGATACTGATGTCTCTTATGGCCAATTCCCTTATGAGATATGGATTTAAGAAATTCAATAACCTGTCAACTTTACATTCATGTTGAATGATAATACTAGAAGTGTGCCTCAAAATTCTCATGAAATTAGCCTCATAGGTACCAATAGACTCATCTTACTTTTTCGTTAAATCAAGGATCTACTTTTCCATATTATTTTTAGGAACACAAGGTCTATACTTTGTGAAGGATAAGTTATTTATATCATCCCAATCCATGGATTAATTTTCATCTTACTTCCTTGTATTCTTGTTTAGAGTGCCCCACTAGTCTGCTTTACATTCTAATTTATAAACAACCATAATGACATTCTCATGATTCAAACACTTGAGAATGAGAAATATCTTTTATGTGGTAATAATCTAGTGTTCAAGAAAAAGTGGATCAGATGACCCCCTGAAAGACGGTGGATGATGCATCATGAAGAAATCAATAAAACATTGTTCCCTCCATTGATCTTTTTGAAACTCATCATGATTAATAGCTTGAGAAAGATGTCAAAATATTTAAACAAGGATTTTTATTATAGACCCCATAGAATACATATATTTAGTAGGACATTTATTACATTTTTGATCACAATCCCCATTAATAGGGTTCCATCAGGTTCTATCCATTGGATAAAACCAAAAGCATAGAGTAAGGAACAATTATCATATTGAGTAACCAAATAATCATGAAAAGTAACGTATATGATGTATGAAGTATGATAAATTCCTTAATCAATGACACCTTAGGTTTAACCTAGGATAATCATTGAAAACTACTTCATACATCCTTCATGTTTGTATGTGAGGGGTTTGTGAATTCCCAAAGATTATCTCCTAGGAGTGTGAAACCAAGTGGGCATCAAGGCTGGTTGTCGGGTAACATATTACCCCAAGTCAACCCTAGAACATATTTTTGGAGTTGTTACATCTAAGTACATTTACTCCAAATCCACATCCACTTATAGTATCCATAAAGAGAAGTATTTCTAGAAAACCACTTACCCTATCCTTCACCAAAATTCTAGGACATTTTCCTAAACGTTAACTCATCATTATACATATCTCTAGAGACATCCCAATACATATCCTTATAAATATTCCTAGGCAACATATTATTGTTTTATCATCCTTGTTTTCCAAGGATTACAAAACATTTCCTTTTATACCAACAATAGATACTGAAGCTTAATATACATGGATATTACATCATGTTAGATGAATATTTAGTATATTGAAAAAAGACTCGCCCGGGCAACATAATAGTTTAGTGTATTTGGAAACATGGGAAACAAATCATCTATCCTGGTGAATAGTTATGATGGGCCCATGACCTTTAGGCATAGTTTGTTTGGGGAAGAAGTAGGGAGAAAGCAGGGCAGGCCAAAAAAAATTGTTTTTCTAGAGTTCGAGCTTACACATAGGCCTAATTTTTTAAAAAATTATTTTTTACAATATATGATTCTTTAATATTTTTGTTTTTTTAATAAAAAATAATTATTAATCCACGAAAAAATATTTCTCACAATAATTATTATAATGACTTAAAGTATAATAATTGGAAATTTCCTTTTTATAATTATGTCATATGGTATAATCACATGAAATTAAAAAATAATGAACTACTAATTAATATGTGACCTTTCAAAATAATATTTTCACTTATGTGATTTAATTTGGAAAATCTGACATACACAGTTGTAATCAGTAAGATGTTTGGATTCTGATAAAACAAGCATAATTTTTGGCGAATATTAACTGACCCTTGTGAATAGTAATTTTTCCCTTATGAATCATAATATGACCCATATGAATACCAAATCATCCATGTGAATAAGTAATCATACCAGTGAAAGTATAAATAATATTTATCCATCTTATAATTGAAAATATGATATAATTATATCATTGTGTTCGTATTTTTGTAAAGAATGTATATTTAATTAATATTTTATAACTAGTTTAATAATTTAAAAGGAAATTTATTTTCATAAAATTTATTCATAAATAATAATTTTTATGGCTTATTATTATCTCATAAATTTAAGAGACCATAATTAATATTTCAAAGTGTTAGAAAAACGGTTTTCATTATAAAATTTGTATTTTACAAGTAAATTAAGATTTTAATTAACAATAAAGTTTCAAATATTAGGAAAAAATATTTTAAAATAATGAAGTTAATTTTTTAATTTTATACTCCAAAAAATGGTTAGGGTGATTTTTTGGGTTTTTTCAGAAATATTTGAATATTTGGTGAATAGTAAAATATAGTAATTGGTTGTATATAAAAATTCTATACTTGTGAAACTATTTATTGGGTCGTGGGTGATGTAAGAACCTTGGGTTCTAACTCACATACACATATTACTATTTATTTCACATGAATTAATACTATTTCTTGTTTTGAAAAAAATAATAAAACAATGAATAAAATATTGAGAAAACCCTCATCTCCTTCACTATAAAAACCATCCTCACCTCCCTCTTCTCTTCACCCCTCTAAAGCCTCGTTCCTAGTAAAAAATATGCTCAATACCTCCCTAATCCCCTCTCCCATGTACATATCCCATGGTATCTTCAAATGAACAAATCCTCTCCCATAAATAGGTTCTCAAGGAATATATATTCAATAGGTAATTTTCTCTTTTCATTTATTTTATTTTCATTTAAGTTACATTATTTTATTTCTCATTACTCATCTCATTTCATAAAAATGTTATGAAAACTCCAATAACATTCAGGTAGTATATTTTTATGATAATGGAATAATTTATCATTGTCTCTCTTTTCACATCCTTTTATACTAGAAATTAAAACACCAACCTAGATGTGTCAACTTCTCACATTCAAGGAAGAGGGATTTTCGATTTCTATTAACATCATAAATTATGGTAAATAAAAAAATTATTGTTTAAATAGAGTATAATATTTGTATTGTGTCTAATTTATGGTTATTGAATATTTTGTACCCATTATATTAATTTATAAAGAAAAATGTGTTCGTTGTGATAAAAAACATCCAATTAACGAAAATGGTTATCATTAATGTCTTATATAATGATTCATCTTCAATAAAAATAACCAAATGAATTTCATAAAAATGTAATCTTATGTATTTTTACTAATAATATAAAAATTAAATTCTGAGCAACCATTCTCATCTTACATGTTTATCCATACATGTATATAAATAAACCAATCATGAAAACCAATGAAACAAACAATGAAACTAAACCTCATAACCCTTCAAAAAGGTGATGAAGGAACATAATAAGGTTATAATAAATAAATTAAATATAGAAGAAGTTCTGGAAATATTAATTAATTAATTTAATTTGGTTATCCAGGACATTAAGATCAAGTGAAGGATAATATCAGACTTAAGGTTAGGTATTCTATACGAACCTCCTTTATTCCTTCGGGTTGTTATATATTTCTTTTTAACCAAATGAATTTATCAATTATTTTTAGGTAAATATTATGAATTCTAGATATATTATCCAAAATCATGTATCAATATCAATTCATAAAACTTTTTTGGGAATATACTTGTTTTAAAATGATTCCCTCTTCAATTATTTCCGAAAAGAATGTCCTTTTTAAGGGAACATTCTGAATTCTTACCCATTTTCAAGTGCACTATATAATATATTTTATGCAACCATTATTTTAATTAAACAAATTTTTTTATTATGAAAACCTTCTTTGTTAACTTATAGTTTTATATAAAATATTATTCATTTCTAGGTTTTAAACGACCTTTGATATATTCCTTTAATCAGAATAAAATGATTTAATTATAATGATTCTTAAGTACTATTTTGACATGTTATTAATTCAATTTAAATCTCATTTCATGATATATAACTATTTTACCCTATTATTTTCCATGTATAATCAATTCTTACCCTTTATGTACATTTTTTATGATACTCCAATTTGTTATGCTTTATGACATGACTGTGATACCAAATTCATAAAATGGGTAACCCTTATATTTATGTATGATTAATTATGTATGATTATTTATTTACAAATAATATTAATGAAAATTTTATCATGGGGGAACCCAGATAAAAATACAATTTATTGGGTAATTTTGAGTCCCATGAGAAGTTAAGTGCAACAGTATTGGTGGTTAGCCTTGACTCGTGCTACCACATGCAACGGTCTTTTTGGTTAACCGTTGCTTGTTATCCTCTATGTGCGAAAAGCCTTGAATCATGATATAGTAATGTTTTATGTAGATTCCACATTACAATTAATCAATTTTTATATGATCCCATGTTTATATTTTATAATTCAATTTTTTCCTTGCCTTTTTATATCATTATGTCATGCCTTCTAACCCATGTGCTAAATCATTATTCTAATGTTTATTCCCTTACATGCCTTTTTTTATCATACCTTTATCCATGTTATCCACATGTTATCCAATGGGGATTTATGAGAAAAATAATAGTTTTGGCATTTATATGAATACTAAATAAAAAAAATTCATATTTAGTCCCATGTTTTATGTTTTATGTACCTAGTCATCCAAGGCACTAGATGTTACAATCCTTAGATTGTAATATGATGCTTTACTAGTATTAAAATCATGTAATTATTTGTATGAAAGGATAGGGTATCTAGAGTTGGAATAAAAGCACAATCTAGTTATTTTTTGATATTAGGAATAGGATAATTTAGTAAAAAAACATAAGGATGAGACTAAGTATAAGAAAACATCACTAAATTTTGGTAAGTTTAGACTAAGTGGTTTATCATGAAAATAAATCCTCGTATGGATACAAACAAGTAGATGTGGCGATGGAATATATGTATCAAGAGGTAAACCCTGAAAAATTGATTTTATATAGACTCAAACATGAACTAGTGCATGACAATGGGCCTTACTGTACTCCTGGTTGGGCAGTCCCAAGGGATATAGTTTTTTAAATTCATAAGCATAGTACGAATGATAATTAAGAGAGAGAAAAATCACATAAGAATATATGTTAGGAAATAGATCTAGGATAACCTAGATTTAAAAAAATTGAATCAAAAGTTTGGAAAAAAAATTCCTTTAGTACATTATGATTTTATGTTTACAGTTTCCTTTTTATTCTTAATAGCCATGTATTTAATCCCTCGAATTGTACTTTATTTTTCCTAGTTAATGGTGGGGTCTTTATGGAAATGTGTCAAAAATCAATATGAAAGGGAATATAAATATTTCCCAAATGTTATTCCAAATATTATGGGAATGTTGTATAGCTAGCTCAAGTTATGAATAATATCTGGAATCATGTGGAACACCCTCCTCTTCCAAGGATAGAGAAAGTTGTTATCGAATCCTTCATATCAAAAAGGCCTCCGATGTTTAGTAAATTTTCTGATCCCTTCCTCATAGAATGGTAGAATAACTCCATTAAAAAGATATTATTTGTCCTCCAGTGCTCAGAAGAAGAAAAAGTTATACAGGAGGTCTATCATTATGATGGGGAAACTGATTAGTTGTGGAAAATGATCAAGAATATGATGTCCGATGAGGAAATTGATTCCATGGATTGGGAGTAATTTAAGAAAATGTTTATCCATAAATATTTTCCCCAAACCATTATTCTCAATATTGAAATATAGTTTTCAGACTTCATTAGATGGAAGATGAGTCTATAGGGGCGTATGAAGAAAACTTCACAAGGCTTGAAATATATTCCTCCAATATTATCGTGAACATCAAAATAAAGGTGGATCAATTATGTAGTGTACTGAATCTATGTATATGAAAATAATTGGTGATTTGTGACTTCAAAATTAATGAGTAAATTTTCTATTGGGACCTTAAGGTTCAAATGGAGATCGATGATACTCAATGGTCTCATGGAATCGTGGACAAAAATCATAAAATGGAGTCTAACATGGGTTTTTCAAAAAATAAATACCATGCGGGAAAGAAGATCTAACATCCCACCTTTCAAAATTGTGGGAAGAAGCATCCTTGGAGTTGAATAAAGGGAACCAAGAATTGATTCAGATGTGGAATAATGGGACATCATGCTAAGAACTGCTGGAGGTATATAAAGAATCTCACTAATGTGGAAGAAAAAAGGATTATTCATATCAATGCTCATCCTATAGTGTAGTGTTACAACTATTAGGAGTATGTGAATTATGCGAAAGAAATTCTTTAAGCCAAGGGTTATCTGAGGAAATCAGCAACAACTTCCAAGGAAACATGGAATGGACTATTCTATCACTACTATTGAGGTGGAACCCGATAACAATGTGGTGATAGGTATGCGAGTTGTTCATTCAAGAATAGGGAATGTACTAATTGATTCAAATTATATGAATTCTTTCATATCTTGATTGTTTTGTAGAAGTATTCAAATAGTACCAAAAATTTAGGAGGCTGAGTTATCGGTGAGAACTTCAAATTGAAAAATTACTACATCTAAAGTATATAATTCTTCCCCATTTAAGGATTGTGGATAGAACCTCCTAGAAAATCTCATCATACATCCTTTAATGGAGTTCGATGTTATCTTAGGCATTTAGTTTCTATCTTTATACAAATCCAACATCAAATGTTGGGAAAGGTAGATCAAACTTCATATACCAAAGCATCCTCCAATTAATTACAAGTGTATGGAAGAAGATGAATCTTCTTTAGAGTCATTATCTCATGTGTGGATATTATAGCCTTATCCTCCAATGGACCAAAGGCCTTCATTTTTTAATGATTTTTTATAATCCAGCTTTTAGATGGTGAGGTGGAACCCTTACAAGGCATGTAGGCGTAAGTATTACATGTCCCGTAGACCTTAGTGGAATTCATTTCCCATAGGCTTCAAACGTTACATACAACCTAGACTAACTACTTGGAACTGCTCCTTCCCTAGTATCTTCATCATGATATCGGCTCTCTACCTTTGCATGGCTATTCGGCTAAGCATTCCCATGCATGCATAGGCTTGTATTGATGGAAGGTTCCATCCCCTATCATTTTTTCAATATTTTTAGCTTCTACTATGGTGAAAGGTCCTTGCTCATCCTCCTTCTGGAACTTGTTCCCAATAGGTTTTTTGGTTTTCATATGCACTTAAGGTGGCCCGAAAGCCTTGAGTTGGCCGGAAGGCCTTACTGACTTGAAGGAATTGGTGGCCCAAAGGCCTTAAAGGACTCAAGTTATAAATTGGTGGCCTAAAGGCCCAAATGGAGGAATAGTCCTAGCTGCTATAGTGACGAACAATACCAACTACAGTCCCGCTACAGTACCTGCTATAGTACTACTATAGTAACCTAGAAATTATTCCACCACCTGGATTTGATCCATGGTCTCCTGGATGAACTTATGGATTCCTCACTAACTGGGATAAGGCTCATGTGCTTATAACCTTATGAGAATTCATTTCTAGCTCAAATTATTGAGACAAAAGAGATGATACTTCTTAACGATATTCCTATCATGATGGATTACACTGATTTATTCCCTAAATAATTTCTTGGTATTTCATACGATTGAAAGGTTGAGTTATCAACTGAAATTATTCATGGATCTCTTCTTATATCAAAGAAACTGTATAAATTGGCCACTATAGAGCTAGAAGAGCTGATGAAGTAGTTATAAGAAAATCTAGAGAAGGTTTTTATATGCTCAAGTGCTTCACCATAGGGTGATCCAATCCTCTTAATCAAGAAGAAGTATCAATTAATGATCCTATCTATTGATTATCATGAGTTTAATAAAATACTGATAAAGAACAAGTATCCTCTTCCATAGATAGATGAATTGATTGATCAGATTAGTGGGGGCAGTAATTTCTCTATGGTGGACCATCGGTCTGGATATCACCAATTAAAGGTGAAGAAGTAATATATTCCCAAGAATTACTTTTGAACAAGGTATGGACACTATGAGTTCAAATTTGTTACCTTATGACTAACTAATGCTCTTGAAATATACATGCATTTAATTGAAAGAGTCATTAGATATTACCTTCAAAATTTTGTGGTAGTAATTGTCAATGTAATTCTAATATACTGTATGAGAAAGGAAGTACATGAGGAGCATTTGAATATTGTGCTGATGACTTTGTGAAGGGAGAAACATATTAACACCACATGTTTCTACGGTATGCTTCTCTTTGAATAATATAGTAGCGTGTGTTATACGCAACTTTGAGTTCTAACGCACACCACGACCAATCAAAGTAGCCGTTATGAATAGTAATACACACTTTTTGAAATTTTATAAATTTTATCTCTCAAAATGGACTTCATTTTTGGATTTGGAATATCAAAATTATCCTAGGGTGAAATTTTGTAACTTTTCAAATAACTCTCATATTTTGATGAATAGTGAAAATTACGAAATTTTATTTAAAAACTTCTTTTTTAATTGAATTAATTAATAGTGATAAATTATGAATTTGAGTGGATTTAAATTATATTTAGAATATATTTTTACCATTTAATCCAATGTTGGTCATTGTACATAATTTCACATTTAATCCAAAGATAAACGAGTGTCAATATTTTGATAGTTATTGTTTCTTAAAAACACGCTTTTTGTTTTAACAGTGGTAATTAATTTTAAATTAGTAAATGAAACTTCTATGTTCTGAATTTTGTAAAATATACTTTATTATTGAATTCGGAATATCAAAATTAGCGTGGGTTAAATTTTTGGTATTTTTCTGAAAACATTCAATTTTTGATGAATAGTTAAAAACACTGAGTTACTGTTTAAAACAATCTTTTTATTTAAATAATTATTTATACTATTTAAATTTATTTTAGGTAAAAATAGATACATAATAACTATATAAATTTAATGTTATTCATTGGAGTCAGTTTATAATAATTTTAGATATATAAATAATTTATTGAACTTTTCCACCGTCTTTTACCCACCACCTAGGAGAATTTGCAAATTCACATAAAACTTAATTTTACTGCTTCTGTGAGTGGAATTTCAAAAAATCGAGAGACACGATTAATATCAAGGAGTAAAATTTTGTTCAATAAGATAAAAATATTTTTTTGGTGAATAGTAACTTTTTACTTTTATTTACCACGTTAAAAAGTAAATTGGGCAATTGAGGGTGAAAATAATATTAATATTACCATAACACATGTCCTAATTCTATTTAAAAAGTTTATCTCGACCAAAAAAAGCCTTAGGAATACAATATTATCATTTAGGACCACATGGTTTGGATTAGGACATTTATTATTATTTAATTCAATGAAGAGTTAAAAGAGTTAAAATCAAAGTTTATTTACTAAAAAGTTTTTAATATAGAGTTATACATACGATAAATTCGATTGTAAATATTCATTAGAAAGATAAAAATATTTCCTACATAATGGTATTTTATTTATAATTTTTAGACATTAAATAATTTAATTTATTTATGACACAATGATGATGCAGTAATTACCGTATTAATGAAAGATTAAGATAATTGATATTATAAATACCCAAATAAATGTAATTTGAGACTTTTTATAAATTCCAATAATTTTATAGGTTAATATGACATATTAGGAATATTTATATAAATTTGTTTTTGAAGTAATAATTCCGTTATGAATTTATCAAAAACAAAATACCCAATAGTGTCAAAATTGACATAAAAGAGTTCTTAAAACAAATATTATATTATTAATTGATATTCAATTCCTTAAAATATAAGGCTCGAAAAAGCGACTTATCGAAAAATAGGTGTATCATTAATGGACCACTTGGGGTCTCTTGGAGGTATATAGTCAGTTTATTCACTATATAATATAAAAATACAAAGTGTCATGGTAAGTGTCAAACTAATTAACTAAGAGTCAAAACTAAAAGATAAGGTTAATATAATGACCCAAACATGTATAGATTCTATTGGTTGAGTGGTTTTTGACCCATACGCACCTTAAAATTTAAATTATCCAATTTAGAGCCATTATAAACCAAATATAAAATTATTATAAAATAAATATTTCTAGATTTTTCTAAGGCGCCCCTCCTCCCCCTTATAAAAGGACACCACTTCTAACCAATTATCCACACCTTCAAAGCCTTTTGGTTCGGCCAAACCCTGCCAAAATACTCTCTCAACTTCCCTCACTACAACCTAGATGCCTTAGTTGGATCTGAAAGCCAACCTATGGATCCCTTTTCATCAAATCAAAAGAAAGAACTTGAAGAAGTGATAATGTTTTCACCACCCGTTTTCAAGTTCATTTTTCTTCAACTTCTTCTTTCTTTGTTATTATATTTCTAAATTAATAAATACAATATCTCCTATATAATGTGATATTATTATAAATATGGTACAACCATATTCATTATTCTATCCATCCTTTGAATGACATGTCACCATACGTGCGTACGTACGGCTTACCGTCTCCACGTCGTGGTGTAATTGTTATTCAATATATTATTATTTGGATGGGTATAATAATGATGTGTAATTCAAGTAAATAATAAATATAAAATGATAATTATTCTATATATATGATATATCATCCAATTATATATTATATTAATATCAAAAGAATAATATTTTTGCTCGTGCGTACGTACGGATTACCGTCTCCACGACGTGATGAGATTTATTTCCAATTTCACCATTCATCGATGATTATAAAAATATATATTACTAGTAAGTATGTAATATATGACATAATAATTATACTAGAAATATATATATTTATATATATAAGTATTTATGTACTTACATATATCTTATTCAATACTATGTAAAAATGGAAACAACGTTTATGTGTACGTACGGACTACCATCTCCATAAGTGGTGTTTTCCATTTCATATATACGTCTATTATAAATTTTTATATTCTAAATATATATGATAAATAAATCATGTTTTATATTCCGGAAGAATTTAAATCATGATCTATGTGATACAATCAAGAGTAACAATTTAAAACACGTACGATAATGAAAGAGATTATTACCCGAAATATTAATATAACATGGAAATTATTATTAAATGGGTGATATAAGGTCATAAATGAATAATGTATGATATCATAAATATTAATATGGTTCTGTTATAATTTTATAACATACTATAGTATTCATACAGGAGGTTAAATGTACCCTCGACTAAAGGAAAGTGCAAGGTTAGGGGTTTTTATCTCACTCCTTATTCCTGTGAGATTCATGCCATATCGCCACTATTACCTTTTGTGTGGTGTATATAATTCCCATAAATGTATTATATGTGTAATACACTTTAATTTATGTGTATTCCCATATTCATTTTATGATACCTCTTTCATGGGTTGTATGTTTCGTAAGTTACCAAATTGGTAAGGGTTAATTTCACCATCTCTTTATTATCCGAGGTTGTTTTTATGTAAGTATCTACTGAGGCATATTTATTATCCATGTCCAACTTTTATGAAAGAGTGTTCAAAGGGATCATTTTAAGGGACTTTTTACTAAAACATCATTTTAAATGTTTTAAATATTTATTCTTCTAAATATTTATCATTAATGTCCATGTATTCAAAATGGTTTTTAAGGATTTATTTATATGAATATGAATGTTTTTAAAATGTTAATTCATTTCAGAAGTTTCAATGCGGTATGGGACACTTTTATTCAAAAATTTCTTTAAATGAATTCTTTTTCAATTTGTGTGACTTTTAAATTATTTCAAATAACGGGATATTTCTCTCAAATAGTTTTGATTTTATCTATGTCAACATCCTTTGATAAATTTTACACTTGTTTGAAGTTGATTTATTATGATTCAAATATTCCATATTGTATTTAAGGTTTTGTGATATGTTTGACTATGTATGAGTTATTTTTATGCCATTAATGGTTTATGATTAATGTTTTGGCATTTCGTATGCTAGTTTTAATACGAATGTTTATGTTATATTTCATCCTCTTCTTAAGATGAATGTGTTGGACTAGTATTCTCCGGGTTGGGGTTCAGTTACAGCAAACTCTTTGGGTTGGTGTCCTGTTATTAGATGAACTTCGGGTTGGTGTCCGATTATTAGAGGCACTCCTGGTTGGTGTCCTCTTATTAGAAGCACTCTGGGTTGGTGTCTGGTTATTAGAGGCACTCCAGGTTGGAGTCTGGTTACAGAGGCTCTCCGGGTTGGGTTATAGTTACAGTTATCCCTTAGGTCTTGTCACGAGGCCTTGACACATAAATTAAAGTTCGGCATTATGCATTCCATCATTATAAATATGGTTAGTGAAATTTCATGTGATTATTCAACTAGTTTAATATCCATGTGAATAAGTAAATGGCATTAATTCATTTATTTTTTCCATAGTATGATGAAGTTCAAGTTTAAAAGGATTTTATTTTAGTTGTACATTTCCTTAAATGATTATGATTATTTATTAAAGTTTCTATTGTATTGTTATCCTTACTGATCATCTGAGCTCACCCCTTTCTATATTTTATTTTTCCCCAGGATTCCAAGAAGTGTATAGTGATTTATATGCAGGGTTAAGCCCAGGGAATAACGACGTTCGTGAAGGATTATTTATGTTGTTTTGTATGTTATGAAGTGTAATGTAACATTCATGTATGTAATCTATTTTCCAAGACTGATAAACCGATCGGTCCTTCGGGACTTGATTTCTTTTAATCATACCAATGTATTGTAATAATGCACCGACTCTGGGTAACTGGGGTCCGGGCATTACAGTTGGTATCAGAGGAAGTTTAGAAATAACCTTGGAAACTAGATTTAGATAAACTCTAATTAGAGCACATAGCCCTCAGATAGACTTTGAGGATTAGTATGGAAGAACTTCCTAGAATTTTGGTATTGTAGATATTTTGTGAGTTTTCTGAGCAATACATCCTTATCAGGATACGAACTGGTAGAGGCGGCTCTGGCACAGCTGTACCTAGGGGAAAAACCCGAAAATACCGCTTTGTGCTAGACTCGAACGGGAACTGGTGCACGACAAAGATCCTTTTTATACTCTTGGTTACGACACTCCTGGGGGATATTCTTAGGATAATTCTCATTATCTTTACGAACCATTATGAAGAGATTATGAGTATATACTTACTCAAAGAAAACATTTTTATGATTATGGATTATATCCATAAACTGTATAATTTATGTTAAGTGTTTTACAAGTTCGAGATTAGGCATTTCTATTCATAAACTAATCTAGTGAATGCCATTGTATAGAAATGGCACCCATTTGAAGGAATGAGAACTCACCAATACACATGATCCAAAGAGTAAGAAGGATCATATCTTTCGTGGTCATAAGCCATAATTTAGAAGAGAAATAGTCTCCCATGTATTATCATCATATGAAGAAATAATATCATGTGTTGATAATATAAGTAAAGTATTCTCGGAGTCCTATGGCTTTGAAAGGAATCTAGAGAAGGAAAGTATGGTAGAGAAAAGAACAGATAAATGGAATAAGGTAAAGAAGGATTTTCCCATATGTGATAACTGTAGAAAGAATCACCTTGGAAAATACATGAAGGGAATAGGAGTATGTTATAAGTGTGGAGAAAAATAACACCAAGTATGTGACTTCAAGGGTAAGAAAAAGGTTTCAAATGTACAATGATTCATCTGCAAGGAGTTTGGACACTACCCGAACCAATGTCCCAGTCATCAGACTATGCCGCAAATGACGTTATTGGATAATAATCATGTTATGATACTACAAAAAATGAAGGGGAATGACTAGTGTTCTTATGCTGTTATTTTGGAATTATTTCATTTATGGGTTTTATCAATGATGTTCTGTAAATAAATAAGGATTTTACTACAGAACTATTTCATTGAGGATTTGAGATTTTATAGTACTAAGAAAAGTGAATCTACAGCGAGTTAATCTTTTTGGAAATTACATGGCAAAAAGGATCTTCATTGTGTTTAACTTCCTCATAAATTTTGGACTATGAGTTTTGATAGTATTATTTTGGATAAGTGTATAGGTTGGAATGGATTAAGTTTGAAAGGTTAAATTTGGATTTTTATAAAAGGACAACACGTAGACTGTGTGACAACCTGTCGCGTCGGACAATGCTGTAGGAACTGAACCCACAACTATAGTGCGATTGGGATTTATCACCTACCACTGGACTACCTGAATTCCCTAGATTGTATAATGTAGTTTCTTTTTTTAATGGGTCTGATATGTGAATTATACATTCCTTATATTTGGAACCCTATACGATTAGGATAAATAGAGTATTTTTGAGTTGTCTTATGTTTTGTAGTGAAAGATGAGTTTGTGGTAGAAATTTATTAATGGATAAAACAGTTATTATAAAGTAAGTATATATCCTTATGATCTTATCCAATCTCATAAATAAATTCCTCAACATTAAGAAAAGGTACTTAGAACAAAAATGTTGTCCTAGATGGTACTTTAGATAATCACAAATTTATGGCTTTGGGATTGTTGGCCTTTTCATAGCCAGATTCTCTACCAATCTACATCAGATATCAGGGGTTATATTTCTCTTCCATATCCATATTTTCATACATGGAACCCTAGTATGTGTTATTTTCGGTAACCTTTATACTTACCACTCTTTATTTTCAATAGAGGCCTCATTAATCCATTTTTCAATGTGGGATTTAAACTAAGATATTTTAAAATGTCAACCCCATGTTTCCAATACCAAGTATAAATTGTGAGGACGCAATTTATTAAAGGAGGTTATAATGTGACACCCCATGCTTCTACGACACACTTCTCTTTGAATAATACAGTAGCGTGTGTTGTAGGCAACTTCGAGTTCTAACACACACCACGGCGAATCAAAGTAGCCGTTATGAATAGTAATACCCACTTGTTGAAATTTTATAAATTTTATCTCTACAAATTTAATTCATTTTTGTATTTTTAATGTCGAAATTAGCCTAGGGTAAAATTTTGGTACTTTTCAGATAACTCTCATTTTTTGATGAATAGTGAAAATTACTAAATTTTAATTAAAAACAAAATTTGTAATCGAAATAATTAGTTGTGATAAATTATGAATTTTAGTGGATTTAAATTATATTTAGAATATATTTTTACCATATAATCCAATGTTGGTCATTGGACATAATTTCACTTTTAAACCGAACATAAACAAGTGTCAATCTTTTGAAAGTTATTTTTTCTTAAAAACACATTTTTGTGTTTTAACAACGAGAATTAATTTTAAATTAATAAATGAATCTTATATGTTTTTAATTTGGTAAAATAGACTTTATTATTGAATTCATAATATCAAAATTATCTTAGGGTTAATTTTTAGAATTTTTCTGAAAACATTCAATTTTTGATGAATACTGAAAAACACTGAGTTACAGTTTAAAACCGGCTTTTTATTTAAATAATTATTTATATTATTTAAATTTATTTTAGCTCAAAATAGATACATAATACCTATATAAATTCAATGTAATTCATTGGAGTCAGTTTCTAATAATTTTAGATATGTAAAAATATTATTGAACTTTTTCACCGTCTTTTACCCACCACCTAGGAGAATTTTCAAATTTACATAAAACTTAATTTTAACGCTTCTCTGAGTGGAATTTAAAAAATCCGAGAGACATGGTTAATATCAAGGAGTAAAATTTGGTTCAATAAGATAAAAATATTTTTTGGTGATAGTAACTATTTACTTTTATTTACCAAGGTAAAAATTAAATAGGGTAATTAAGGGTAAAAATAATATTAATATTACCCTAACACATGTCCTAATTATATTGAACAAGTTTAGATCGACCAAAAACAATGTTAGGAATAAAATATTATCATTTAGTACCACTTGGTTTAGATTAGGACATTTATTATTATTTAATTCAAGGAAGAGTTAAAAGAGTTAAAATCAATGTTTATTTACTAAAACATTTTTTATAGAGGGTTATAAATAAGATAAATTCGATTGTAAATATTCATTAGAAAGATAAAAATATTTATCAAATAATTCTATTTTGTTTATAATTTTTAGACATTAAAAAATTTAATTTATTTATGACACAATGATGATGCAATAATTACCGTATTAATGAAAGACTAAGATAATTGATATTATAAATACCCAAATAAATGTAATTTGAGACTTTTTATAAATTTAAATACTTTTCTAGGTTAATATGAAATATTAAGATTATTTATATAAAAATTTTTCGAAGTAGTAATACTGTTATGAATTTATCAAAAACAAAATACTCAATAGTGTCAAAATTGACATAAAAGAGTTTTTAAAACAAATATCATATTATTAATTGATATTCAATTCCTAAAAATATAAGGTTAGGACAAGAGACTTATATCCTGATAGTTGTATCATTAATGGACCACTTGGGGGTCTCTCGGATGTATATAGTAATTTTATTAACTATATAATATAAAAAATACAAAGTGTCACGGTACGTGTCAAACTAATTAACTAAGAGTCAAAACTAAAAGATAAGGTTAATATAATGAACCAAACCTATCTAAATTCTATTGGTTGAGTGGTTTTATACCCATCCCTTACCTTAAACGTTAAATAATACACTTTTTATCCAATATAAACCTAATATGAATTTATATAAAATAATATTTCTAGATTTTTCTACGGTGCACCTCCTACCGCTTATAAAAGGACACCACTTCTAACCAATTCTCTACACCTTAAAAGCCTTTTGGTTTCTCCAAAACCTGCCCAAATACTTTATCAACTTCCCTCAATATAACCTGGAGGCCTTATTTTGATCATAAATCCAATCTATGGAGTCCTTTTGATCAAATCAAAAGGAAGAACCCGAATAAGAGGTAATGTTTTCACCACCCCTTTTCATGTTCATTTCTTCTTCAACTTATTCTTTATTTGTTATTCCCATTATAAAATAATAAATACAGTATCTCCTATATAATGTGATATTATTATAAATATGGTACAACCATATTCAGTATTCTATCCATCCTTTGAATGACATGTCACCATACGTGTGTACGTAAGGCTTACCATCTCCACGTCGTGGTGTAATTGTTATTCAATATATTATTATTTGGATGGGTATAATAATGCTGTATAAATCATGTAAATAATATATATAACATGATAATGATTCTGTATAAATGATATTTCATCCAATTATATATTATATTAATATCAAAAGAATGATATTTTTGCTCGTGCGTATGTACGGATTATTGTCTCCATGACGTGATGAGATTCATTTCCAAGTTCACTATTCATCGACAATTATAAAAATATAAATTACTAATAAGTATGTAATATATGACATAATAATGCTACTGGAAATATATATATTTATATATATAAGTATTTATGTACTTACATATATCTTATTCAATACTATGTAAAAACGGAAACTGTGTTTATGCGTACATACGGACTACCGTCTCCATAAACAGTGTTTTCCATTTCATATATACGTCTATTAAAAATTTTTATATTCTAAATATATATGATAAATAAATCATGTTTTATATTCTGGAAGTATTTAAATCCCGATCTATGTGATACAATCAAGATTAACATGTTAAAACACGTACGATAACGAAAGCAATTATTACCCAAAATATTAATATAACATTTAAATTATTATTAAATCGGTAGTATAAAGTCATAAATGAATAATGTATGATATCATAAATATTAATATGGTTTTGGAATAATTTAATAACATACTATAGTCTTCATACAAGAGTATAAACGTACCATCGACTAAAGGAAAGTGAAAGGTAAGGGGTTTTTATCTCCCTACTTATTCCCGTGAGATTCATGCCATATCGCCACTATTACCTTTTGTGTGGTGTATGTAATGCCCATAATTGTATTATATGTGTAATACACTTTAATTTATGTGTATTTACATATTCATTGTATGAAACCTCTTTAATGGGTTGTATGTTTCGTAAGTTACCAAATTGGTAAGGGTTAATTTCACCATCTCTTTATTATTCGAGGTTGTTTTTACGTAAGTATCTACTGGGACATATTTATTATCCATGTCCACGTTTTATGAAAGAGTTCTCAAAGGGATTATTTTAATGTAATTTTTACTAAAACATAATTTTAAATGTTTTAAATATCTATTCTTCTAAATCATTCTCATTAATTTCCATGTATTCAAAATGGGTTTTGAGGATTTATTTATATGGACACGAATATTTTTAAAATGTTAATTCATTTCAAAAGTTTCAATGTGGTATGAGACACTTTAATTCAAAAATGTATTTAAATGACTTCTTTTTCAAATTGTGTGACTTTTAAATGATCTCAAAAAAAGATATATTTCTCTCAAATAGTTTTGATTTCATCTATATCAATATTCTTTGATAAATTTTACACTTAATTGAAGCTGATTTATTATGATATGAATATTCCATATTGTCTTTAAGATTTTTTGATATTTTTTACTATGGATGAGTTATTTTTATGCCATTAATGGTTTATGATTAATTTTTTTGGCATTTCGTATGCTAGTTTTAAGACGAATGTTTATGTTATATTTCATCCTATTCTTAAGATGAATGTGTTGGACTAGTATGCTCCGGGTTGGGGTCAGGTTATAGCAAACCCTACGGGTTGGTTTCCAGTTATTAGAGGTACTACGAGTTGGTGTTCGGTTATTAGAGGCACTCCGGGTTGGTGTCCGGTTATTTGAGGCACTCCGAGTTGGAGTCCGGTTACATAGGCTCTCCTGGTTGGGTTCTGGTTACAGTTATCCCTTAGGTCTTGCCACGGGGCCTTGACACAAAAATTAAAGTTCATCATTATGAATTCCATCATTATGAAAGTGGTTGGTGATATTTCATGTGATTATTCGACTAGTTGAATATTCATGTGAATAAGTAAATGGCATTACTTCATTTTATTTTTTCCATATTATGTTGAAGTTCACGTTTAAAAGGCTTTTGTTTTAGTTATACATTTCCTTAAATTAATATGCTTATTTATAAAAGTTTCCACTGTATTGTTATCCTTACTGAGCATCTGAGCTCACTCCTTTTTATATTTTATTATTCCCCATGATTCCTAGAAGTTTATAGTGATTGACATGCAGGGTTAAGCAAAGTGAATAACGACGTTCGTGAAGGATTATTTATGTTGTTTTGTATGTTATGAAGTGTAATGTAACATTCATGTTTGTAATCTATTTTCCAAGACTGCTAAACCGATCGGTCCTTTGGTACTTGATTCCTTGTAATCATGCCAATGTATTGTAATAATACACCAACTCTGGGTAACTGGGGTCGGGGTGTTACAAACATTATGCAAAGTATAGTAAATTTCTATTTTTGGATGGTGTAATTATCATTCATGGAGCATGTTATCACCAGAAAAGGGATATCTATAGACCCTTCTATGATAAAGGAAATTTAAGAGTGGACAAGGCCAATAATTATAATGGAGATACGTAGCTGTCTGGGGATAGCTGGGTATTATAGAAAATTTGTAAAGATTTTTTCACAATTTTATAACTGAATGATAGAGCTGACCTAGAAGGGGGTGAAGTTTTTGTAGACTCAATAATCTGAGGAAAGATTTATGGAGATCAAAAACAATCTTATCACTGCACTAGTACTCAAACTCCCAATAAGTGGAGAGCCTTTTGTGGCATACCATGATGCTTAAAAAATGGACTAGGATATATGATGATGAAAAATGATATGGTGATAGCCTACACCTCAAGATAGTGGAAAATCCATGAGAAAAACTATCCTAAGAATGATCTGGAATTGGAATTTGTGATCTTTTCTTTGAAAATATAACGAAATTATCACTATGGAGAGAAGTGTGAGATACATACTGATCACATGAGTTGCATATATATATATTCACATAAAATGATATTAATATGTGCCAGTGAAGATGTTTATAGATCATCATGAATTAAGAATGCTCAATCCACTACCACCCTAGTATGGAAAATAAGGTGGCATATGCTCTATGTAGGAAGGGTACTGCATATTTATCAATTATTATAATTGAAAAAGATAAAATATTCATATATTTTTGAGAATACGGACATGTGAATCATTATGGTAGGAACATCATCAATAATTTCTCAAATGATTTCTCAACTATCCCTCAAGGAGAACATAAAAGAATCTCAAAGAAAATATTTTAAAATTATGAAAAGGTTGAAAGCTATTAGAAATGGTAAATCTTCCGAGATTAGGATTTATGAGGAAAGAGTTGTAGGATTTGAGTCATGATTATTTGTACCATCTGATACAGGGATAAAGAAGGAGCTTTTGAATGATGAACATAGCTCGAGCTTCTCTTTTCACCCAAGGAGAACAAAGATGTATCGAGATCTCTGAGAGACCATTTGGTAGGACAATATGAAGAAGGATATTGATGAAAATACATCATAGTGCCCGGTATGTTAACAACTAAAGGATGAAAGATAGAAGTCTAAGGGGATGATGAAACCACTAACTCTACCATCATGGAAGTCGTAGAACATCACCATGAACTTTTTTAATGGGCTTCTAAGGATATATAGAGGAAACAATGCTATATGGGTCATTGTGGATCATCTTTCAAAGACAATTCACTGTATCAAAAATCAAGAGGACTTATCATTAGATAAAATTGCATGGATATATATCAGAGAGGTGGTAAGGCTTTATAGAGTACCTAAATATATTGTATCTGAGATTTACCCTGAAATTCTGGAAAATTCATTAGCACGCTCCAAGTACTAAACTAAACTTCAGTACATCTAATCATCCTCAAAATCATGGCCAATCGGAAAGAACTATTTATACCTTGGATGATATGTTGCGAGAATAATCTATGGAATTAAAATGAGGATAGGACCAACATATTCTATGGGTTTAATTATCCTACAATAGATGTTTACACCCCTGCATCTAAATGGCTCCATATGAAAACCTTTATAAGAAAAGGTGTAGAACACCAGCATGTTGGGATGATGTTGGTGTGCGTAAGCTACTAGAACCTTAAATGGTCGAAGAAATGGTGGAGAAGGTGAAAAACATTCAACAACACATCATAGAATCCAAAAGTTTACAAAATAGATATGTAGACAATCATCGAAGAGACCTTGAGTTTAAGGATAGAGACATGGTATTCCTCCTCATATCTCCAAGGAAGAAGGTTATGAGATTTGAGAAGAAAGGAAAGCTATGTCCCAGGTACATCGACGCCTTAGAGATCCTTGATCATGTTTCAGTTGTGTCCTATCTACATGCACTTCCACCTACCATATATAAAGTACATGATGTCTTCCACATATCTATCAAAATGAAGTATAACCCAGATCATTCACAAGTACTTTCATCAGAGGTGGTACAAATATTGAATGATCTTTATTACAAGGATTAGATAGTGAATGTCTTGGATCATAGAGATAATGTTGTACCCAATAATACTACACACATGGTCAAAATAATACAGGTGAAACAAAAGTATGAAGTGGAAATATGGTAACTAGAGGAGGTGATGAAGGAAAAGTACCCTTGTAAAGAACCATAATTTCCATATATATATTTTTTAAAATTATTTGGTATTATTACAAGTCTACAAAAATTGACGACACATGATTATGAGGCCTGAAGATCGTAGAATGGAATTTTGAACTATTTTTAACGTACTTTCAATAAATGTGGGAGAAGAAATTTCTATCTTATGAACCAGTGCTCAAATTTAAAATATAAGGGCACTGTTGAATTTGCAGAACTAGGATTCGCTTAATGATATCATAACATTGTTTGAAAAAAGTTGTAGAAAAATCTTTTTTTTAATTTAAAAATAATAATAAAATAACTCACTGAGTTCTCTTATTTCTATCTTTGTAACTGATGAGGGGTGGTGGAGGGAATACTAGGTTGTCAGATCATTTAATGTCTGGTTACACTTGGTTGTGTAACCGCACCATCAGGAGACTAATTGGTTGATTAATTACATTCATTAATGAACCACATTAACTGTGCTATATGTTAAACTAATATTCCTTCAATTTAAACCAATCTTGGGAAAGATTTTTAGGGACTCACTAGAGGAGCCTCTCCCTATGTGCCAATGATGTCTTCCACCAACATAGAACCAAGCTTCAACAATCGTTGGGGGATTCACACCAGACAACATCAAGAAACGACAAACACCTTAGAGAATAGGTTCATCTACCTCATTCGCAGCATCATCCAATGCATTTGAGGTAGGGGTTTGTGTTGTTTAATTTGTAAGAGATTATGAATACATCTCTCTTGATATTTTTTCAAATCTTCCCTTGTTATAACACTAACGTGGAGGGCGCGAGCTGAACCCAACAAGGTCCGGACTCTCCGTCATTCTTAGTTTGGTTGAGTTCTTCATAGGTGACTGAGAAACAATGCCGAAAGGGAAAACTAAGAGCAGCACAGTGATGGATGCATCACGGGTGGCCCGTAGGCACAATAAGAAGAGAAAAGGGACCTCCGGAGCTTCACAGGAGGACCATAGAGGCTTCGCTAGTGCAACAACATCGGAGACCGGGGAAGAAGATGGATGGATACTACTGGCCATGAAGAGGAGGCTACACCCGAACATGTCGTGGTGGACAGGGGCGACCAGATGATGCCAGCCGCATTGACGGTGGTGGCGCGTCACGGAAGAGGGCCACATATCCGAGCCACAGCGGAGGGCAGACCCACGCCCATGGGTCCACTGTTGACTGGTCCACGCTTATCAGCCAACTAGAGTGGTACCAACTGGCACCACATCTTTAAAGACTCCGAATGGTTGAGCCGTTCGGAAGGGGAGCGGAACCCCGCATTGACAATCTGGTTGGGAGGATCTACAGCCCGATAAGCGGCACCTAAACAGGTGGTCCGAGCCGAACCCGTGACATAATGGGTCGATTCCATGGCCTTACGGGCTGAGCCTGTGGCCCAGCGGGCCGGAACAGGCCCAACCAAACTGGGCTAAGCCTAGAACCTTCAGGCCGGGTTGGACCGACTGGGGCAGACCATGCCTATACCCTTTTAGACCCAGCTTCTCTTAAATAGGCATATCTTCTAAACTAGATGTCTGTTTGACGAAAAGTCTATGGTGACGAAACCCTTAAGATGAGATGATCCATTTGAGATAATCTATATGGGTTTTGGATAAAGTTGGAATATGGTTTGGTTTGATCAGACTCAAATCCAGCCCCCCAGTACTAAAATTCCAATAACTTATAGACCAGGTGTCTGATTGAAGCACCGACTATTGCGTTGGAAACCTTATGACATAGTAGGTCCTTGGGATACTTATTTGAAGGACTTGGTGGTGGTTGATGTATGACTGAAAGCTTGATGATATGATCCTCCGGGACTCAGGCTTGCTAAGTGTGGAAATCCAGTGGCTAGATGTGACATGAAGAATGAATAGTGATCATATGTGGGTCAATAACTATCAATCCTATCAAGGCCAGTGTTCAATGATCCAATGTGGGTCAACACCTATTAATCATGTTTGAGTTAACACTCAGCAATCCTATGTGGGTCAGCTCGTATCGATCCTATGTGGGTCAGTGATCAGCGATCCTGTGTGGGTCAGTGCCTAGGGATTCTATGTGGGTCAGCATATATCAATCTTGTGTGGGTCATCAGTAGAGTCTCTCAACAAAATAAGATGATATATATATTTATGACTAATAATATCTATTTCAATACTTAATTCATACCTGGTGTGAGATGTCTTTTTCTTTGTGCTTTGTGATTGAGATCATGCTTTGTGGTTATTCCTTTGGGGGATTCTAAGAGAGATTCATGGGTCTTCGGGTTCCTAGTGGGTATTGTTATACCCACCCTTGTACGAGATTCAACTGCACCTTATTGTGTCTTGTGTAGAAGACATGCAGATTTGACTGAGTTTTGGTAGCCAAGACATGACAGTTTACAGAGGTGACTGGTTGACGTAGAGAGCCACAGGGACTATTTGTACCTACCATTCAGGTGGGATCCTTGGTGGGTGACCTCAAGAGTTGTTTTTAGTTTTACCTATACTTTAATTTCAGTTGGGATTGTATTGTATCCCCTTTTACTTTCAGTAATTACTTTTACACTCAGTTGTAGTTTTTTGTTGTGGTTTTACCTTTCTTCTTCCATTGTGTTATATTTGTGTGCAGAGTTCCATGTCTGTGTGTGTATATGTTTTGAGGAATTGCCTTTTTTAAGGATATTCCTTTCTAGTTCTAGTCACCAACCCGTATCCTATGAAAGGAAGGATTGGGGTAGTCACAGCACAGGACCCAGTGGATGGGTTGGGATAATGTGGAATTAGAGGGGTTGGTTCTACCTGAAGAACAAAGAGTCTATGTTTTCAATGGATAAATAGTGTTCTGTTTCATGAGTTTGTGTTTCAGTTTAGGGATTCCAATGTTGGTTTGGCGGCTGATGTATCCATACACCAGTACCCAAAATTTCTATTTCCAACTCAGTACACGAAAATAGTAGTTGCGTGTTTTTTGAAAATGTTGTTTTCTTTATGATCTCTTTGAGTCAGCTCACTAGTTATAACTTATTTACTGTGACACAGATTTTTATTTCAGGATGCTGCCATGTAGACAACTATCCAGGATTCTAGAGAGAGAACATGATGATGGGCCACTGATCGATGAGACATCATTATGGGGCCCTCTTATGGTGATAACACCTTTGGGTGGTGTACCAGCAACACCGCCACCAGTAAGACATCAGTTACCACTGGGCCCACTAGTAGACCATGCACACCAACTGAGCGAATTTCATGAGTTCTAATGATAGAGGCCTCTGAGGTTTTGAGGTGAAATAGACCCACAAGCAGCTGAGGCCTGGATGGAGGTTGTGCACGAGTTTTTGTATGGTCGAGATACCATTAGACTAAATGGGGATCCAATCTTTTGGCCTCTTCCTGTGAATTGTAGGGAGATAGTGAAGCATGATGCTCCAGATGCACAAGGAGGCAACACTTTCCTGGTTGGACTTCGAGTTCCTCATCAGTTTGAAGTTCATAAAAGAAAAAATATGCTCCGTGCATATTTAGATTCTACAACACTTATAATAGGGTGACCTGACAGTATCCCAACACACGGTGAGACTCACTGACCTCTCTCACTACACCACCAACATGGTACATGACCCATTCTTTAGGGCCTAGACCTTTGAGCAGGGTCTTCGAAAGTTAGATCAGTGCTATGATGGTATCGCTCAAAATCCTGACGTAGATTGGAGTGCTAAAGTGAGCACTATTGGTGGAGAGCTTCTCAGTTGAGAAGGAACCGATGGTGAGAGCCACTATTGGATGACAGGAAGCTGAGTCATATGCAGCATGTAGTAGGAAGATGATGTAGAGGTCCAAGTGGTCCATAACTTTTGGAGGGAGACCCCGAGATATAGGGTTGTAAGTACTGAGATCATAGGAGATATAAGGTGAGTAGAGGAGCAGACTTACTTACAAGTGCGGCGGGCATGGTTATATGGCTCGCAACTGCAAAAACCATTGTACTGATGATCAACAGATAGTCAAGGGACCACTGAGGCAGAGGAATAGATTCATGCGGGGAGGTCTGCATGGAAAACGACGTGGCAAAGGTGCTTGTCGTGCAACAGGCAATGGGTGGCGATTTGAGGTTATACTACCACCACCCCTAGGTGGACCACCCCGACCATAAGGAGCAGGTTGAAAAAAAATGAGAGAATAGATTTAGGTGGTAGAGGCTTATGATCACAGTGCTCCAGAGATGATTCAAGGTATGATCTATTTCTACTTCACCCTAGATGAAATAATTATAGACATAAGTTCTAGTAACTCTTTCATTGCCACATCTGTTGTTCATAACTCAGAGAATATGACGGAGTTTTTGGCTTGATCCTTACATTTAAAGACTCTTATGGGATATAATTCCATGATTACACACTGGTGTATGTAGTGTGAGCTTACTCTAAGAGGTGATATCTTTGGCTAGGAACTCCTAGTAGAAGCATCGAGGCCTTAATGCATCATCTTGTATATGTACTGGTTATCCACAGTGCATGATCAAATCTAAAATTTTTGGCACAAAGTGCAGTGTTTCTATGTGGATGGGATCATGTTTTCCTTCACCTATGAGAAAGAAACCTTTGCTGTGCATGATGGAATTTCTCAGAGGAGGGTGTAGTCAATCACTCATCAGTTTGCTAGCCTCACCCTCAGTGTATTAAATGAGGGGAGTCTGAGATATCTTATTTTGGTGAACCAGTATGTTGATGTCTTTCCAGATGATGTTCCCAAACTACCTCCTCATAGAGAGGTAGACTTTTACATCGATATGTACCCTGAGACGACATCGATATCTACACCATCATATTGGATGGCTCTTGTGGATCTTTGTGATTTGAGGGTATTGTTGGAAGACATGAAGAGGAAGGGGTTTGTAAGGAACATTGTTTCTCCTTGGGAAGCCCCATTTTGTTTTCCAAGAAGGAAGATGGGAGTTTTAGGCTTTCTGTGGACTACCAGTTCAGGAACTAGGTGACCTTGAAGAACCAGTATCCTCTACTGTGGATCGATGAACTCATCAACTAGATGAAGGGAGGACAATGGTTTTTAAAGATTGACCTCATATCAAGCTATCATTAACATAGGGTACATGATGAGGACGTACCAAAGATAGACTTTAGATGTCAGCATGGCCATTATGAGTTCTTGGTGATACCTTTCAACATAAAGAATGCTCCGGGAGTGTTCTTGGGACTCATGAACAAGATCTTCTAGCCTTAACTTGATCTTGTCATGGTAGTCTTAATTGAAAATAACCAGTTATACTTCACGATGGAGGATGAGAATTCCATTCATCTACAGATAGTTGTTAATAGACTCATAGAGCACTATATTTATGGAAGGCTCTCGAAGTGCCAGTTCTGGATATGGGAGGTCAAATTTCTGGGACACATTATCTCTGAGGCTGGAGTTGTGGTGGATCCGGAGGAGATAGAAGTAGTGCTTTCTTAGGATCCACCCTGGAGTGTGACTGAGGAGTGTAGTTTCCTAGGAATGGCTGGGTGCTACTGGAGATTCTTACCTAACTTTTCTAGAGTAGGAGCATCCTTGTCATATTTGACAAAGAAGGGATATCCTTTCTTGTGGACAGAGAGATGCCAAAAGAGTTTCCAAGAGCTGAGGTGAAGAATGAAGAGTGCCCCCATCTTGAGGCTACCAGAAGAGGGTGTTGGGTGTGTTGTTTACTGCGATGAATCCAAGATCATACAGGGGTGTGTCCTGATATATAAGAGATATAAGATCACCTATGGCTCCTGGAAGCTATAGAAACACGAGAAGAACTATGTGACCCATGAAATAGAGTTATCATTAGTTGTATTTTTTCTAAAGATGTGGAAGCACTACTTGATGTGTGAACAGTTTATTGTTTGATCCGATCAGTAGAGCCTCAGGTATATCTTCTCACAGAATGACTTGAGCCTAAGACAACGACAATGGCTGGAGTTTATCTAGGACTATGAATTTGAGATAGTCTACACTCATGGGAGGGGGACTGCAGTAGTTGACGCACTCAATAAGAGGTCTGGTCTACAGATGCTGAATGATGTGATAGAGAAGATAGCCATTTTGTAGATATCCTTCGTGGATAGTGATGGAGCAGCTTACCTCCAGTCTATGACTATCACTCCCACACACCTTTAGTGAGTTTGTGAGTCACATCTTGGGGACGTGGACTATGAGACCCGATGTTCTCAGATATCCTCAAGGCAGGCTCTAGAAGGATTTTTTGAAGGTTGGGATCATGTCATCATTTTCAGAGGATGCACTATGGTACCAATGATGCTATAAGAGGAGGTCTTGAGAGACTTATAACCATACCCTTGGGTGGTAGATCCTCGAGTGGAAAAGATGTATCAGGACCTACAGTGTTAGTAATGGTGTCTAGGGTTGAAGAAAGCTGTATCAGAGTTAGTTTCACGAGGCCTCACTTGTCAGTAAGTGAAGGTTGAGCACTAGGTCCTAGTAGGCTTGACTCAGCCATTTGAGGTTCCATGTGGAAGTGGGATGGAATCTCCATGGAATTCATTACAAGACTACCATATATTTCTAGGGGCCATGATTATATATGGGTAATCATTGACCGACTCACCAAGTCGGCCCACTTCCTACCCATCCGAGAGCAGGTATCAGTAAAGGGATTTTCATGCCTCTACATATGGGATATTGTGAAACTTCACAAGGTTCCATTGACAATCATCTCAGATCATGAAGCACGTTTTAAATCCCAGTTGTGGAATGGATTATAGGAGGCATTCGGGACTCAGCTACTCTTGAGTACCGCCTTTCATCCTCAAAAAAAATGGTTAGACAGAGCAAACCATACACACAATCAAGGACATGATTCGTTCTTGTGTCCTTGATTTTGGCCATATTTGGGAGGACCACCAACCACTGGTGGAGTTCACATACATCAACAGTTATCACTCCTCCATCTGCATGGCCCCGTTCAAAGATTTTTATGGGAAACCATTAAGATCACCTCTATGCTAGACAGACCTAGGGGAGTCAGCACTTATGGGTGCAATGATTGTACAAGCTACCATTGAGAAGGTGCAGATCATCCAAGAGCAGTTGAAGACTTCGTAGAGCCGACATATGTCTTATTCTAATTGGAGAAAAAGACCCTTGGAGTTTGAGGAGGGGGGCTGTAACACACCAAGCTTCCTCGGTATGTTTCCTTTCGAATAATGCAATGGCGTGCATTGTACACAACTTCGAGATTTTAACACACCATAACCAATCAAACTAGCCGTTATGAATAGTAATATCTACTTTTTGAAATTTTATAAATTCTATCTCTCAAAATGGACTTTATTTTTGGATTCGGAATATTGAAATTAGCCTAGGGTAAAATTTTGGTACTTTTCGGATAACTTTCATATTTTGATGAATAGTGAAAATTACTAAATTTTAATTAAAAACAACTTTTTTAATCAAAATAATTAATAGTGATAAATTATGAATTTGAGTGGTTTTAAAGTATATTTAGAATAGATTTTTACCATGTAATAAAATGTGGGTCATTGAACATAATTTCACATTTAAACCAGACATAACCAAGTGACAATCTTTTGATAGTTATTATCTCAAAAAAACACGCTTTTTGTTTTAACAACGAGAATTAATTTTAAATTAATTTCGGCCACTTCTGTGTTTTGAATTTGGAAAAATGGATTCCATATTTGGAATCAGGATGTTCAAATTGTTTAAATAGGTAACTTTTATTTATAAACATTTTGGATAATTACTTCGGTAAATATTTTATTTACCATGGTTAAAGGGTAAATCCGGTAAACAAGGGTTAAAAAATAATATTATAATAATACTATATTACCCTAAAACGTGTCTTAACCCTAATGGTTGATACATGGTCGACCATGGACATCTTTGCGTTGATTCTGGGACCCCATGGATCCACTTGTATGTTATAATGACACTTTATTTTAATTAAGTTAAAATAAATACAAAAACGACACAAGCATATATCTTTTAGGAAAACAATTTTTACATAGGGTTATATATGTTGGATTTTAGATTATAAATATTAATTAGAAAGATAAAAAGATTTAATAAATAATTATATTTTATTTATAATTGTTAGACATTAAATAATTTAATTTATTTATGACACAATGATGATAAAGTAATTACTTTAATAGTGAAAAATTAAATTAATTGATATTATAAATACCCAAATAAATATAATATGAAACTTTTAATGAATTAGAAAAATTTTCTAGGATAATATGATATATTAGTATTGATTTAATTTAATTTTTTCGAAGTAATCAATCTGTTATGAGTTTCACAAAAATAAACTATTGAATAGTGTCAAAATTGACATAAAAGAGTTCTTAAAACAAATATTATATTATTAATTGATATTAATTTCTTAAAAATATAAGGTTCGTACAAGAGACTTATATCATGATAGTTTCATCATTAATGGACCACTTGGGGGTCGCTTGGATATATATAGTAAGTTTATTAACCATATAATATAAAAATACAAAGAGACATTGTAAAAGCGAAACTAATTAACTAAGAGTTAATACTTAAAGATAAGGTTAATATGATGACACAAACCTGTCTAAATTATATTGGTTGAGTTTTTTTCGACCCATACCCACCTTAAAATTTAAATACTAAACTTTTGAGCCATTATAAACCGAATATGAATTTATTATAAATTATTATTTCTAGCTTTTCCAAAGGTACCCCTCACCCCTCTTATAAAAGGGCACTCCTCCTTCTCATTTCTTCACACCTTCAAAGCCCTTTGGTTCGGCCAAACCCTGCCCAAATACTATCTCAACTTCCCTCACTACAACCTAGAGGCCTTAGTTTGATCAGAAAGCCAACCTAAGGAGCCCTTTTGATCAAATCAAAAGGAAGAACCCGAAGAAGAGGTAATGTTTTCACCACCCCTTTTCAAGTTCCTTTCTTCTTCCACTTCCTCTTTCTTTGTTATTACCATTATAAAATAATAACTCCAGTATCATATATATACTGTGATGTTATTATAAATATGGTACAACCATATTCAGTATTCTATCCATCCTTTTGATAACATGTCACCATACGTGCGTACGTACGGCTTACCGTCTCCACGTCGTGGTGTAATTGTTATTCAATATATTATTATTTGGATGGGTATAATAATGATGTGTAACTCATGTAAATAATAAATATAACATGATAATGATTTTGTATATATGATATAACATCCAATTATATATTATTTTAATATCAAAAGAATGATATTGTCGCTCGTGCGTATGTACGGACTACAATCTCCACGAACGCGATGAGATTCATTCTCCATCATATCCATTCAAGTATAATTATAATTTGATGATTTAAAAATAGTATCCAAGGACTTGATATAATTATGGATATGAATAATATACATCCCATTAATAACTAATATGGCTCACATAACAAAGAATATAAAGTAAAATGAACCCGTTAACACCCGAAATGACGATAATTCTAAGATATTATTAACAAATCAATGTTAAAAGATCATATATGATATCATATTAAAGTTAATGATTCTTGTATAATTCAATAACAATTATTTCACCATTATACAGGAGGTAAATCTACCGTCGACCAAGGAAAAAGTACAAAGTAAGGGATTTTCTTATCTCACTTTTAATTCCGTGAGAATTCCATTGATCACCACTTAATTATTGCATGTGGTGTATGTGTACTGCCCATGATCGTATTCATTGTGTAATATACTTTTATTTATGCGTATTTAAATCATCATGGTATGATACTTATTTCATGGTTGTATGTTTCGTAAGTTACCTAATCGATAAGGGAATTTGAGTTTTCAATTTTCACTCATTTGGCTTTACGCATATTTCATTGATTATATTACCCCAAGATTATGTGTGGAATCACTATTCATTTGATTATGTCATAATTTCCAGTCCCCTTATTATGGATATACTTTTGATACACATAATCACTCCATTGATAATTCTCAAGTCATTGATATGAATTTGATAAGAGTAATTTTAACTCATTCTCCATTTGTTGAGTTAAACATCCCATTCGTTGGTGTTGATTTTACAAGAATATGTGTGAATGTCCTTTGATTGTTTTACACTGAATATCCAATCATATTTAGTGTATTTATATTTGTCACACGTAATTATGTCGTTTATTTATCCTTAACCTAAGGATATAGCCTGTATGACAGATTTCATCTCAATTTACATTCCATTGAGACTTCTTTGTTGATATACACCAAATCACTTTTAGGTGGTGTATATAATGTACTTTGATATAGTATATCATAAATACATTTATTTTCATGATATTACAAATATTTTATTACCTCAATTATTTTTATTCAAGTGTCTCTCTTTTGGTTATAAACTCTAACTAAAATACCATTTTTAAATGTTTTATAGACTTATTCATCTAAATCATTCTCATTAATGTCTAGGTTTTAAAAATGGTTTTAAGGATTTATTTATATGGACATTAATGTTTATAAATTAAAACTCCTTTTAAAAAGTTTCAAAGTGTTATGGGACACTTTGATTCAAAAATCTATTTTTAAATGGCTTCTGGACAAATAGTGTGACTTTTAAATGATTTCAAGAAAAAGGGAGATATTTCTCTCAAATAGTTTTGATGATTATTTTTATCTTTGTCAACATCCTTCATTATTCTTGATTGAGGTTAATGTGATACAATACAATCTTCCATATTGTATCGATTGAGTTATGTTTGACTGTGGATGTGCTATTTTTATACCATTCATGGTTTGTGGTTAAAGTATTGACATTTTGTATTCTAGTTTTAATACGAATGTTTATGTTATGTTTAAACCTGTTCATATGAGGAATGCATTGGACTTAATAAGTGATGGGTGGAGCCCGCTATAGCTCCTCGATGCATCGGTAGGTCTTATGAGACAAACTAGTGTCTTGGCACAAGGCCTTGGAAAAATCTTATTTGTAGTCTTGGCAGGAGGCCTTGGCTATGTGGTTATGATAGTCTGGCATTATGCATTCCATCATTATGAAAGTGGTTATTGATAATTCATGGTATTGTTCGACTAGTAGAATATCCATGTGAGTAATTAAATGGCATTATTTTATTTTATCTTTTCCATTTTATGCTCAAGTTCAAGTTTAAAAGGCTTTTGTTTTAGTTATAAACTTCTTTAAGTGTTTATGCTTATCTATGAAAGCTTCTGCTATAATGTTATCCTTACAGAGCGTCTGAGCTCACCCCTTTCAATGTTTTATTTTTCCCAGGATTATGAAGACGTAATTTATGAATGACCTGCAGGGATAGTATGAGGTGATATAAAGACAAGATGTTTTTTTTATGATGTAATGTAAAAATTTATGGATGTATCTAGTTATTCCAAGGCTACTAAACCAATAGGTCTTTCAAGACTTGATCTTTCTTGTGATCATGCCAATGTTATGTAATAATGCACCGTCTCTAGGTAACTGGGGCCGGGGCATTACGGTTGGTATGAGAGGAAGTTTAGTACAAACCTTGGAAGCTAGATTTAGATAAACTCTGATTAGAGCACGCAGACCTAAGATGAACTTTGAGGATTAGTATAAAAGAACTTCCTAGAATTTTGGTATTGTAGAGATTTTGTGAGTTTTCCGAGCAATACATCCCTGTCTGGATACGAGCAGGTAGAGGCGGCTCTGGCACAGATGTACCTAGGGGTAAAACCCGAAAACACCACTTTGAGCTAGACTCGAACGGGAACTGGTGCACGACAACGGGCCTTGCTGCACTCTTGGTTACGACACTCCCGGGGGATATGCTTAGGATAATTTACATTTTCTTTAGAAACCGATTTAAGTAATATATATATAAGATGAGAGTAAATGACCTTGGTTAATCCTAATATGTTTCAAATTGAGAATATGGTGACATTTTAATCTCTAAATGATTTTACGACTACTGTTACTCACATAATGCTTTATGGTTTTAGTCAATGGCTGGATTCCAAGGAAGTCATAGTGACTTTGAGAATGATGTAAAAGGTGGGAACGATGGTGGAAATGAGCAACAAAATGGAATGTTGATAGGCGTAAAAGATACCGTCTTTATGCCAAATCAGTTTTCCAAAAATATGATCCACAACATATATATTAACCAACTCCCAGACTCAACAAGGAAGAGAAAGGTGATAAATGATAAGAGCTCCAGCAATGGAGACCATGGAGAAAAGAACCCTCAATTTTCATCATGCAGGAAATGTGGAAGGAGACACCCAGGAAAGTGTCTCAATGGGACAATGAAATGTTTTACGTGCGGGAAGGAAGGACATAAAGTGAATAATTGCCGAAGAAAAATGAAGAGTACTATGGAAGAAGATAAAAATGGTCCCAAGAGTCCATTTACAGTCATTTTCCGTAAATATAGGGGACCTGGCCATTACCCGAGTGAATATCCTATTCTATAGGATATTTTCTTGGTCAAAGAAGAAGCTATGTGGAAATAAATGGTTGGAGAAAATTTTAAAAAGTATTATCACTCCTTGTTGATGGGTTTACTTTGGAATAATTTTCTCTTGTATTTGTAACCCCACAGTATGCCATGTGAGAATGATATTTGAGGAAGAATTGTCTCTTCTCTTGTGGATATAGGTATAAATAACCATTTGGTTCTATATGATCATTGGGGTTTGAGAAAATTATAAGTTATTATAATTTGGGATGAAAATGCAAGGTATGATATAACATTTGTGGTTAAATTATGTTATTTTGAGGAATTTATCTCATTTTGGTAATATTATAAAATATAGTTTTTGAAAAAGGACAACACGTAGACTGTGTGACAACTCGTCGCGTCAGACAAAGCTATGGGAATCGAACCCACAACCAAAGTGCGATTGGGATTTATCGCCTACCACTGGACTACGTGAAGTCCCTGGTTAGTGTGACTATTTTTTTTAGATAAATGATTTTATTGATCAATAATATGTTGATTTGGGTTCTTATGTCTTATCAAATAAATACCCTTGGTATAGGGAAATGATTTGGTGATTAAGTGATAAATGTTATTTTGGAAGATGTTCACTTTGTTGGGAACACTATATGCCCAAGGAAAATAGAATACAATGGGGTTTCATTTGTAGAGTAATGGTTGATTTATATCTACATTTTTATTGAGGATTTATAGTGATTTGGTTTTTTTATGGAAATGATTAACCTATAACAGAGAATATGTGATGATGTTAATTACTTTTAAGTATGTGACTTTAAGAGTATTTGATGTCATTTGGAGATACAATTTAACATGGGAGACTACATAATCAAATTCTTCTATGTTTTGGGTTTCAATATTAGTTTGGATTATATTGAAGTATTTTAAGGACAATTGATTATTGAATGATATTTATTTAAATTTGGGGTATTGTTGGTTTAATTTTAGAAATTATGATTAGTGCATATTTATCTCAAGGAATATCCTTTTGGGGGATCATTAGATCATTCACTAACCATTTTGGTTTTGATTAATCTTTAAAGACAATGTAAATATATATTTTATCCTGCATGGATCATGTGATTTTATAGAAGTTTATTCTAGCTCTTCTATTGTGACCAAGTCTTCTTGAATACTCATCGTTTAAAAAAAAATTGAGTTTGTGGTGGAAATTTATTAAAGAAGGAAACTGTACATAAAAATTAAGTATATCTCTTAATCTTCTTAGTCAATATCAGAAATGAATTCCTCATCCTTATGTAATGTAACTTAAAACAAAAAAAATGTTGTCCGTTTACTTTCCTACTAGGAGACTAATGGTTGTTTGTCCCAACACAAGTTTGTGGTTTTCTTATTGTTAACTTTCTCCTGATCATGATTTCTATCCCTCTCCATCAGAACTTTACACTTATTTTATCATCTATATCCATGTTTTCCTACATGGAATCCGAGTATGATTTATCTTGGATGACCCTTATACCTCTCTTTCTTTCTTTTAAAGTGATAGTTTTATTGACTCTTTTTCCGATGTGGGACTTTCCATTATATTCCCAAGCACAATTTTAAAAATTGCGAGGACACAATTTATTGAATGAGGGGAGAATGTAACACCCCAAGCTTCCTCGGTATGTTTCCTTTCGAATAATGCAATGGTGTGCATTGTACGCAACTTCGAGATTTTAACAAACCATAACCAATCAAACTAGCCGTTATGAATAGTACTATCTACTTTTTAAAATTTTATAAATTCTATATCTCAAAATGGACTTCATTTTTGGATTCGGAATATCGAAATTAGCCTAGGGTGAAATTTTGGTACTTTTTGGATAACTTTCATATTTTGATGAATAGTGAAAATTACTAAATTTTAATTAAAAACAAATTTTTTAATCAAAATAATTAATAGTGATAAATTATGAATTTGAGTGGTTTTAAAGTATATTTAGAATATATTTTTACCATGTAATACAATGTGGGTCATTGAACATAATTTCACATTTAAACCAGACATAAACAAGTGACAATCTTTTGATAGTTATTATCTCAAAAAAACACGCTTTTTGTTTTAACAACGAGAATTAATTTTAAATTAATTTCTGCCACTTATGTGTTTTGAATTTGGAAAAATGGATTCCATATTTGGAATCAGGATGTTAAAATTGTGTAAATAGGTAACTTTTATTTTTAAACATTTTGGATAATTACTTCGGTAAATATTTTATTTACCATGGTTAAAGGGTAAATCCGGTAAACAAGGGTTAAAAAATAATATTATAATAATACTATATTACCCTAAAACGTGTCTTAACCCTATTGGTTGATACATGGTAGAACATGGGCATCTTTGGGTCGATTTTGGGACCCCATGGATCCACTTGTAAGTGATAATGACACTTTATTTTAATTAAGTTAAAATAAATACAAAAATGACACAAGCATATATCTTTTAGAAAAACAAATTTTACATAGGGTTATATATGTTGTATTTTAGATTATAAATATTAATTAGAAATATAAAAAGATTTACTACATAATGATATTTTATTTTTAATTTTTAGACATTAAATAATTTAATTTATTTATGACACAATGATGATAAAGTAATTACTATAATAGTGAAAAATTAAAATAATCGATATTATAAATACCCAAATAAATATAATATGAAACTTTTAATGAATTAAACTAATTTTCTAGGATAATATGATATATTAAGATTTATTTAATTGAATTTTTTCGAAGTAATCAATCTGTTATGAGTTTCAAAAAAATCAACAATGGAATAGTGTCAAAATTGACATAAAAGAGTTCTTAAAACAAATATTATATTATTAATTGATATTAAATTCATAAAAATCTAAGGTTCGGCCAAGAGACTTATATCATGATAGGTGCATCATTAATGTTTCACTTGGGGGTCGCTTGGATGTATATATTACGTTTATTAACCTTATAATATAAAAATACAAAGAGACATTGTAAAAGTGAAACTAAATAACTAAGAGTTAATACTTAAAGATAAGGTTAATATAATGACCCAAACCTGTCTAAATTCTGTTGGTTGAGTTTTTTTATACCCATACCCACCTTAAAATTTAAATAATAAACTTTGGAGCCATTATAAACCGAATATGAATTTATTATAAATTAATATTTCTAGATTTTTCAAAGGTGCCCCTCACCCCTCTTATAAAAGGTCACCCCTCCTTCTCATTTCTTCATACCTTCAAAGCCCTTTGGTTCGGCCAAACCCTGCCCAAATACTATGTCAACTTCCCTCACTACAACCTAGTGGTCTTATTTTGATCAGAAAGCCAACCTAAGGAGCCCTTTTGATCAAATCAAAAGGAAGAACCCGAAGAAGAGGTAATGTTTTCACCACCCCTTTTCAAGTTCCTTTCTTCTTCCACTTCCTCTTTCTTTGTTGTTACCATTATAAAATAATAACTCCAGTATCATATATATACTGTTATGTTATTATAAATATGGTACAACCATATTCAGTATTCTATCCATCCTTTTGATAACATGTCACCATACGTGCGTACGTACGGCTTACCGTCTCCACGTCGTGGTGTAATTGTTATTCAATATATAATTATTTGGATGGATATAATAATGATGTGTAACCCATGTAAATAATAAATATAAAATGATAATTATTTTTTATATATGATATAACATCCAATTATATATTATTATAATATCAAAAGAATGATATTGTCGCTCGTGCATATGTACGGACTACCGTCTCCACGAACGCGATGAGATTCATTCTCCATCATATCCATTCAAGTATAATTATAATTTGATGATTTAAAAATTGTATCCAAGGACTTGATATCATTATGGATATGAATAATATACATCCCATTAATAACGAATATGGCTCACATAACAAAGAATATAAAGTAAAATGAACCCGTTAACACCAGAAATGACGATAATTCTAAGATATTGTTAACAAATCAATGTTAAAAGATCATATATGATATCATATTAAAGTAAATGATTCTTTTATAATTCAATAACAATTATTTCACCATTATACAGGAGGTAAACCTACCGTCGACCAAGGAAAAAGTACAAAGTAAGGGATTTTCTTATCTCACTTTTAATTCCGTGAGAATTCCATTGATCACCACTTAATTATTGCATGTGGTGTATGTGTACTGCCCATGATCGTATTTATTGTGTAATATACTTTAATTTATGGGTATTTACATCATCATGGTATGATACTTATTTCATGGGTGTATGTTTTGTAAGTTACCAAATCGATAAGGGAATTTGAGTTTTCAATTTCCACTCATTTGTCTTTACGCATATTTCATTGATTATATTACCCCATGATTATGTGTGGAATCACTATTCATTTGATTATGTCATAATTTACACTCCCCTTCATATGGATATACTTTTGATACACATAATCACTCCATTTATAATTCTCAAGTCATTGATATGAATTTGATAAGAGTAATTTTAACTCATTCTCCATTTGTTGAGTTAAACATCCAATTCGTTGGTGTTGATTTTACAAGAATATGTGTGAATGTCCTTTGATTGTTTTACACTGAATATCCAATCATATTTAGTGTATTTATATTTGTCACACATAATTATGTCGTTGATTTATCTTTAACCTAAGGATACAGACTTTATGATAGATTTCATCTCAATTTACATTCCATTGAGACTTCTTTGTTGATATACACCAAATCACTTTTAGGTGGTGTATATAATGTACTTTGACATAGTATATCATGAATCCCTTTATTCTCATGATATTACAATGTTTTGATTACCTCAATTATTTGTATTCAAGTGTCTCTCTTTTGGTTATAAACTCTAACTAAAATACCATTTTTAAATGTTTTATAGACTTATTCATCTAAATCATTCTCATTAATGTCCAGGTTTTAAAAATGGTTTTAAGGATTTATTTATATGGACATTAATGTTTATAAAATAAAACTTTTTTTAAAAAGTTTCAAAGTGGTATGGGACACTTTGATTCAAAAATCTATTTTTAAATGGCTTCTGTACAAATAGTGTGACTTTTAAATGATTTCAAGAAAAAGGGAGATATTTCTCTCAAATAGTTTTGATGATTATTTTCATCTATGTCAACATCCTTCATTATTCTTGATTGAGGTTAATGTGATACAATAAAATCTTCCATATTGTATCGAATGAGTTATGTTTGACTGTGGATGTGCTATTTTTATACCATTCATGGTTTGTGGTTAAAGTATTGACATTTTGTATTCTAGTTTTAATACGAATGTTGATGTTATGTTTAAACCTGTTCATATGAGGAATGCATTGGACTTAATAAGTGACGGGTGGAGCCCTCTATAGCTCCTCGATGCATCGGTAGGTCTCATGAGACAAACTAGTGTCTTGGCACAAGGCCTTGGAAAAATCTTATTTGTAGTCTTGGCACGAGGCCTTGGATATGTGGTTATGATAGTATGGCATTATGTATTCCATCATTATGAAAGTGGTTATTGATAATTCATGGGATTGTTCGACTAGTAGAATATCCATGTGAGTAAGTAAATGGAATTATTTTATTTTATCTTTAGTGTTTATGCTTATCTATGAAAGCTTCTGCTATAATGTTATCCTTACTGAGCATCTGAGCTCACCCCTTTCAATGTTTTATTTTCCCAGGATTATGAAGAAGTAATTTATGAATGACCTGCAGGGATAGTATGAGGGGATATGAAGACAAGATGTTTTTTTATGATGTAATGTAAAAATTTATGGATGTATCTAGTTATTCCAAGGCTACTAAACCAATCGGTCTTTCGTGACTTGATCTTTCTTGTGATCATGCCAAATGTTATGTATTAATGCACCGAATCTAGGTAACTGGGGCCGAGGCGTTACAGAGGCCATGTTATCCTATAGGTGTCTCCCCAATAAGGATTGTGGAGATTTGGAAGGGGAAGAAAGCTCTCTATGGGGTTCATTAGACAATTATAGATTCTCAGTAGAGGGGGTCAGGTGGCGTATTGACTAGCTCTTCCCCCATAGATGCACCAGGGGAATAATGTTTTCCATGTGTCATAGGTGAGGAGGTACGTTCATGATCCATCAAACATTATCGACTAGGGAAAGCAGAACATTGATGATGCAGAAATTTTTGTGGAGTTTCCAGTGGATATAGAAGATCAATAGAAGCTGGTCCTTCATGGATGGTTGATTCCTCTGGTGTAAATTTAGTGGCAACATGAGAATTTTCAGGAGAGAAAATGAGTGTAAGAGGCTGAGATACATGCTCAGTACCTCCATGTGTTTCCATAGATTTGTTGTGGATTTTGAGAACATAAATACCTAAGGTGGGGGGATTGTAAATACAGTAAATTTCCATATATATTTTTTTTAAATTATTTGGGATTATTACATGTCTATGAAAATTGATAGCATGTGATTTCGAGGCCCGGAGACCCCGAAACCAAATTTTGAACTTTTTTATGGTACGTTCAACAAACGTGTGAGCATTGATTTCTATATTTTTAACATTTAATCTGATTAAAAATATGAGGTCACCGTTTAATTCATTATACTAGGGTTTCCTTAAGGGAAGATTATCTTTTCTTAGAAAAAGTAATTAAAAAATGTAAATTTTTGAACATTACAAAAAAATAACTCCATGAGGTATTTTATTCCATTCTTTATAACATATGAGCTTTGGTGGTGGGAACACTGGGTTTTCGGATCATTTAATGGGTGGTTACAGTTGGTTGTGTAACTGGATAGTCAAGAGATTAATTGGTTCATTAATTAAATTCCTTAATGAACCACAATAATTGTGAGGTGAGTTACACTCTTATTCCTTTTATTTAAAAAATCTTGGGCATGAGGTTTAGGGACTCAAGAGAGAAAACTCATCCAAATTTCCAACGAACTCTTCCACCAACATATAACGGAGTTTTGACAACCATTGGAGGATTCGAACCGGATGTCGTCAAGAAAAAATGAACACCTCCAAGAACAAGTTCATGTCCCTCATCCGCAACGTCTTCAAACACGTTTGAGGTAGGGGTTTTTCTTGTTTTATTTCAAATAGTTTATGAAAACATCTCTCTGGATATTATTTAAACTATTACCTTGTTATAATTCTAACGTGAAGGTCATGGGACAAACCCACCAAGGCATGGACCCTCATCATTCTTAGTTTGGTTGCATTCTTCGTGGGTGACTGAGCAACATGGTGGTACGGCCAAATAAAGAGGCACGCTCTAATAGAAACTTCTTGGGTGACCCATATGTACAGTAAAAAGAGAAAAAGGACCTCTAGAGTTTCACCGGAGGCCCACAGAGGCTTCGATGTCATGACAACGCTAGTGACCAGAGAAGGCGGCGATTGGCTCCCACCGACCGTGAAGAGGAGGCAATGCCAGAAGGCGCCTAAGCAGATAGGGGAAGCTGGCCAACACTGTCCATGTTGACTACGTTAGTACACTATAGAGGAGGGTCGTGGTTCCGAGCTACGACAGAGGGAAAACCCATGCATGTGGGTCTGTTGTTGACTGGTCTATGCTGACCGGTTAGCTAGAGCTCCACCAACTGGTACTGCAAATTTGAAGACAATGAATCATCTATCTGTTCGGGATAGAAGCAAAACCCTATGCCAGTCAGTGGGATGAGAAGTTCCTCTGCACGGAGGGCCATGCCCGACTGGGTGGTTTGGACCAAACCAGCGGCCTACCGGGCCTTGCCCGAGGCCAGTGAGCCAAGCCAACATCCTAGTGGGTTGAGCCCGTAGCCGAGTAGGTGAAGCTCATGGCCCAATGTGCCTGACCAGGCTCAGCTGAACCAGGCTGAACCCCACCCCTTTTTAATAGGCCCAATGGGCTGGGTTGGGTCAGTCTGACTGGGTCAGACTAGACCTGAACCTGTTTAGGCCCAGTTTCGCTTAAATAGGCATATCTTTTGAACCAGATGTCTGTTTGATGAACTGTGGGTGGTTCCAGAACTCTTTGGATGAGGAATTAATTTTTGGTACTTTAATAGTGTTTTAGATAATGTTTGAATACAACCAGGATGGATCAGACTCAAATCTAACCAGGCCTCCAACACTAAAATGCACATAACTTACAGACCAGGTGTCCGATTGATGCACCACCTATTGCGTGGGAACCCTTATGACATGGAAATTCATCGGGTTACTTCTTCACATGAAATCTTCATGGTTGAGGTATGACTGGTGGATTTAGGAGAAGATCCTACCAGAATTAAGCATTGTAATTGTTTGAATCTATTGGCTATCTATGACATGAAAAATGAATACTAATCCTATGTGGGTCAGTACCTATCGATTCTATGTGGGTCAGCGCTTAGTGATCCTATTTGGGTTAGCACCTATCGATCCTGTGTGGGTCAGTGCTCATCGATTATGTGTGGGTCATCACCTATCAATATTGTGTGGGTTAGCAATCAACTATCCTGTGTGGGTCAGTGCCTAGCAATCCTATGTGGGTCAGCATCTATTGTTCCTATGTCGTTCAACAGTACAGCCTCTCGACAGAATAAGATGATCTAGATTTATGACTAATCATATGTACTTCTGTACTTATGTTATACCTGGTGTGATCTATCTTTTTCTTTGTTTTTTGTGACTGGTGTCATGCTTTGTGGTTATTCCTTTTTGGAATTCTGAGAGACCTTCAATTGTCTCAGGTTCCCTACTAATTATTTTTATAATCACCCATGTATGGAATTTACCTGTACATTGTTTTTTCTTGTGAAGATGATGGACATCATTTAATGAGACTTGGGGATCCAAGACTTGATGATTTATTGAGGTGACCGGTTAACATGGAGAACTGCAGTGATGAGCTGTACCTACCCTTAAGGTCGGATCCTTGGAGGGCTACCTTAAGAGCATTTTTTCCTTTTACACGCACATCCATTTAAGTTGGGCTTGTATTCTATCCACTTTTACTTTTATTACTTACTTTTACACTTAGTTTCTGTTGTTGTTTGTGGTTGTACCATTCTTCTTCTGTTGGGTTATACTTGTGTGCAGTGTGCTCTGTCTGTGTGTGTATAGGTTTTGAGGCAATTCCTTTTCTTTTTTAGGGATATTGCTTTTCAGTGAAAGATTCCAACCCCTGGCCTATGGAAGGAGGGAATGGGTTAGTCACGGAATGGGCCCCGAGGAACAAGTCGTGACAACACACACATATTTATGGTTTTGAATGTAAAACGAAATTTTGAGGGTGAAATTTCACAGGGGAGGAAGAATGTAATGGCCCAAAGTTTAATCAATGAAAATTCAATTCTTAAAATTATTTCATATGGTATAGTCACAGGAAATCACAACACAATGAACTAATAATTACTATGTGACCTTTAAACATTTATTTTCGATTCTGTGATTTTAATTGTGAAAATATTACATACATGAATATGATTAGTCAGATATTTGGAGTCCAATAAGATAAATTAAATATTTGGGGAATTGTAACTAACCATAAAGAATAGTAATGTTTCCCTTAAATATAGTAACACTACACTTATAGATATCAAATCATCCATGTTAATAAGAAACCATACCAATGAAATTATCAATAAAATTTATCCATCTTATAAGTGATAATATGATATAATTATATCATAGTGTAAGTATTTTTATAAGTCATGTATATTTAATTACAATTTTATGACTAATTTAATAATTTAAATTAAACTTTATTTTCATAAAATGTATTCATAAATAATTATTTTTGTAACTTATGATTATATGATAATTTTAATAGATCTTAATTAATTTTTCAATAAGCTAGAAAAGCGGTTTTAATTTTAAAATTTGTATTTTTCAAAAAAAATATGATATTAATTAAAAATGAAATTTAACATATTTAAAAAATTATTTTAATAAAATGGAGTTCCATTTTTAATTCTATATATTATAAAATGGATAGGTTTGATTTTTGGGTTTTATTTGAAAAACTAGAATTTTGGATGAATAGAAAAATACGGTAATTTGTTGTATTTATATATTATATGTTAAATAAACTATTTATTTAGTCATGGAAAATGTAGGAACCATGGTTAGAACTAAAATTCACATATTACTATTTTTTGTCACACGAATCAATATTATCTCTTGCCTTGAGATAAATAATAAAATAATAAATAAAATATTGAGAAAACCCTCCTCTTCTCCACTATAAAAACCACCCTCATCTCCCTCTTCCCATCATTCCCCTCAATCCTTGTGCCTAGTCAAAATTCTACTCAAATCCTTACCTAATCCCCTATATAACGTTTATAATCCCTTTTTATATTCAAAAGACCAAATCTTCTCCCTTAAATAGGTTCTCAAGGAAGATATATTGAAGAGGTAAATTCCTCTTTTCATTTATATTATTTTCTTTCAAGTTCCATTGTTTTCTTTATATTTCCTCACCTAAATTAATCTAAATGTTATGATATGTAAAGTACCTTGAATTTACAATAATGTTTTTATGATAGTGGAATAATTAATCATCATCTCTCTTTTCCCCTCTTATTATACTATAAATTAAAAAAGCATCTTAGATGTGTTAATTTCTCACATCAAGGACAACAAGTTTTGAGTTTTTATTACAATATTCAATTCTGGTCATGAATCAATTTTTATGGTTTAATAAGAATTTAATATATGTATTATATCTAATTTAAGTTTCTTTAATATTTTTACATATTATATTAATTTATAATGCAAAATGTGTTTGATATTATCAAAAAATCACCAATTAAACAAAATTTCTATGATTAAAGCTTTATATAACGATTCATCTTCACTCTAGATAACCAAATGAATTTAATAACCATATAATCATCTTGATGTTCACAAATAACATAAAACATTATATTTGGTCAACTATTATCATCATAAATGTATATCTTTACATGTATATGTGTAAACCAATCCTGAAAACCAATTAAACAAACAATGACATTTAACCTCCTAACACATCAAAAAAGGTGATTAATGAACTTAATGAGGTTATAATAAATAAATTAAATAAATAAGAGGTTTTGGAAATATTAATTAATGAATTTAATTTTATTATCCCTGATAATAATATCATGTGAAGGACACCATCAGACTTATGGTAAGGGATTCTACCCAAACCTCTTTTATTCTTCCGGGTTGTTCTATCTTTCTTTTTACCCAAATGACTTTATCTATTCTATTATGTAAATATTAGAAATTATTTTCTTATTCTCCAAAATAATGTATCAGGATAAATTCATCATTATCTTCTGTAGATATACACGTTTCATAAATATTCCCTCCTTGCTTTTTCTCGGTAAGGAAGTCAGTTTTAAGAGATCTTTCTGAATTATTACCTAATTTCAAGTACACTATATAATATATTTGTAATCAATCATTATTTTTAAGAAACCTATAATTTCTATTATTAAAAACTTCTTGGTTCACATATGGTTTATATAAATTATTTTTCCTTTTTATGTTTTAAATGACCTTCGATATTTTCCTTTAACCGTACTAAAATGTTTTAATTTTAATGTTTTTTAAGTAACCCTTTTACATGTTATTACTTAAAGTGTAATAACTTTTAATGATAAATTAAAATTACACCATATTATCTTCCATTTATGATCAACTAGTTACTTTCATGAAAAAAATTATGAATCTTCCATTTGTTATGCTTTATGACATGACTATGACTCCCAATTCTTAAAATGAGAAACCCTTATGTTTATGTACGATTGATTATGTAAGATTCTTTACATGGAAAGAATATTCATAAACATGTTATTATGGGTGTGCCCAGAATGAGATCCAATGCATTGGGTAAAGTGGAAAAACATGAGATGTTATGTGCAATGGTCTTAGCGGTTAGCCTTGACTCGTGTTACCATTTGCAAATATATTTGTGGTTAACTTTGAATTATGATCCTCTCTATGAGATGAACCTTGAATAATGATAAATTCATGTTTTATGTATATTACACATTACTATGAATCCTTGTTTATATTATCCCATGCCTATATGTTGTGATTTAATATGTTCCATTCCTTTTGTACATCACTATGTCATGCCTTCTAACCCATGTTCTTGAGCTTTTTTTATTCCCTTACTAGGTTTTTTAGCTCATCCATTTGTTTATATTATCCCTAGGTTATCCTATTAAGATATATGGGAACAATGCAAGCTAGGGGTTCTTTGTGAATAATAAATAATGAAATGTTATATTTAGTCCCATGTTTTATGTTTTAGGTACCTAGTCTTACAATACACTAGACTTTACGATCCTTGGCTTATAATATGATACTTTAATATGCTTAAAATCATGTAATGATACGTGTAAAAGGATAGGGTCACTATAATAATCATTCAAATTCACCATTTATTCACATTTTAATTTTAAATATAATTATATTTATTTTTTTAATATGATATTATAATATTTATATTATAATTATTCACCATATTCACATGATATGTCATCCCACCTCTTGAAAAATGGATCTAATCTCCCTTTCACATGGTTTCAATTATGAAAGTGTTATTATAATCAAAATATTTTTGGGTCCATTTAATTTTTTTATTATTTATTAACTATTATTTATTTATAAAATAGGAAATGACCTCAGAAGACACCCAGATTGCCTCCTTTGAAACCGATTGTTTTTTTGGAAATTCATCAGTCATTCCAGACATTCACATCAACACACAACCAACTTATCATTTGTCACCTCTCACTATGTATTCATAGCAATATTATTCCACCACGTCATCATCATCTCATGACACCATTAACACATATAAAAATGTACCATCACATCCCTTAAATCTATAGGTATTGTCAATAAATACATCTCCCAAAAACAACCATTATGAATGATAAAAAATACAATATTTAAATGATTATAAATAATATTTTTTTTAAATGCCGGAAACCCGCTAGAAACCCGCAGGATTATGTAGGTCGAAGCAGGTTTCAATTTTTTTGTTCGCATTATATGTAGGCTTTTACATACAATCCTACGTGGGATTAATCCCGCATGGGACTATCCCACCCAACTAGTTTCACATTTAAACTTTTTAAAGATGTTAAACATCTCCCATAAATTCCTAATCCTTTATTACTTCTACCTAAAACCATTCTTCATAACTTGGATAATGGAAACATACAAAATAGGTTAGCTCATATCTTTAATTAGGGTAAATAAATAAAATGCATAAGCATGACATGAAAATAAAGTATTGAACATTAGCATACCATTTGAAGATGACACCCTACATATAAGAGATCATAAACAAGACAAGAAGTTTACAATACATGAATCATAAATAAATAATATATAGAATAAATTAAAGCATATAATTGGAATAAACCATAGAAATATGGAGAACATATAAAACACTCTATGTCAAGGAATCCTACCATGGACTTTTTAACATGTTAGGACAGGTTTAACCACTCGTGTACCAACATTGGGATTGGAATTCCCCCCCACGTATCCTTTTATTTTAGTCTTTCATTATCCTCCCTTGTAGCCTTTTATTTTGGCAATGGATGTTCTGCAGTATACCCTCTTCTTTTGGGCTTGGATGTCCTCCCGTACACCCTCTTTTTTGGGATTGGGATGTCCTCTCATATACCATCTTGTTTTAGGCATGAAATTTCATCCCATTTACCCAATTATTTTGGTATTGGGATTTCCTCCCTTATAACCTCTTGTTTTGGGCTTGGTATGTCCTCCAATATAACCTCTTGTTTTTGGATAGGGATATTCTCCTGTGTACCCTCTTGTATCAGGATTGGGATTCCCTCCCACGTACCCTTTGAGCTCATAAAACATTTATCATTACCCAATTAATTGAAGGGAGGTATAGGTCTCACCTGTCACATAAGGAAATCAAACATGCATGTGCGACAAAATATTCATCATATCCTGACAAATAAAAAGAGATGGGTTCTATAAACAAAAAAACATAACCCAGGAAATGAATTGGGTATCACTATTATTTTGTCACATCATATACTATTGAAAATAGATAGGTTTAATAATAATTTGATCAAATTAAAACCCATGAAAAGAAGTAGTATAAGGCCCCAACCTTAAACCTTACTTAATCTTGAGTTATTAAAAGATTACACATTGGGGATCTTTTCAGGTTTAGAGTTTTAGAGAATTAGATCATAAAACTTTCATTACATTGCACATTTAGACAAAGTGGTTACATAAATGATAGTATTCATTTATCCCATCAACAGAAACATATTTAAAATAAAACATGGATTCTTTCTTGACACTTCCATGACACTATCATCATATCATGAACCTTTCCCTTGACCGATGAAAAAAATTTCAAAAACTTGGGATGAGAATAAAAATCTCAGTAAGGGATATAAAAGTATGAAAATAAAACATTACTCCATGTATAAAATCATACCTTACTTATAAAACATAAGCATTTTAACATACCTCATCAAATCATGAATAAATCATAGAAATCATAATACATAAAGGTAAATTGAGGAATTCATAACATTCTTACATAGGGAGTAACCCTATTGGTTATGTTTGGAATACCCATCACAGTATATTCCCTAAATCTCTTCGGAGAAACCTCAATGTTTAACCCCTTCGCGTTACCCAATGCATTGGAGAGCTATATCGGGCTCACCCGCACTTAGTTTATCACGGAACAACCCATATTCATAATAATGCCCAAGAAACATAAAATAATCGTAGAAAATAACATAATCATAAAGTAAAGATAACATTACCACATTTCAATAACAATATAACATTCTAAGATATTGAAATAATGAATCAATTCTAAAAACCATTTTCAAAACCATTTAAAACATTTAAAAAAGAGATTTTTAAATTAAAGTGTCCCATAACAAATTGAATATTTTAAATTTTAAACCATTAATATCCATATAAATAAATCCTTAAAACCATTTTTAAATCATGGATATTAATGAGAAATATTTATAAGATTAAATCATTAAAACATTTAAAATGATATTTTAGTTAAAGGGTTTTTAACAAAATGAGAGAGACTTGAATACAATAATTGAGGAATAACATTTAATAAAAACATTATAATATCATGAGGATAAAAGTATTCATGATATAATATTCCAAAGGACAGTATATACACCATATAAGAGTGAATTGGTGCATAACAACAATGAAGACTCAATGGAAATGTAAATGGAGATGATATCCATTATAAAGATTGTATCCTTAAATTAAGGATAAAAAATCTCATAATTATGTGCGACAAATATAAATACACCCAATATAAGTGGATATTATGTGTAAAATAATCAAAGGTCATTCACACATATTCAAAGGATGACATATTCAATAAGTACATGTTGAACCCAAAGAAATCGAAATTGGGTTAAGAAGTTCCCTTGACAGCCTAACGGCGTAACATCAAATTTTAGAAAAAGAGTTGATGAGAGAGATAAAGGGTATATCATCTCTTGGAAATAAAATTTATGGAAATAAGTAAATATAAGAACATATCCCCACATAATAAGATGAAAATTAAAAGACATAACAAAATAAGTCTTTTAAAAAGAGGAGGTTGAAAGGTTCCCTTACCGATTTGGGTAACTTTCGAAACAGACACCCCATGAAAGAAGGACTATACAAAATTGATGTAAATACTCATAAACGAAATTATATTACACAAAGAGTAGAATAATGGACAGTATATACACCTATCACAAGGAAATATTGGCAAATGTAGCGTGAATCTCAAGAAAACACAAGGTGAGATAAAAAGCCCCTTATGAAATTTCGGCAGCCTAACGGTGCCAACTAAAACATTCAAGATAGATTGATGAGAGAAAATAGGGTCTCTAATAAAATGAAAATAAAAGGTACAATAAGATTAATATAAAATAACATCCCAATCATAAGAAATATGAGCTTAAAAGGAATGACATAAAAGAGTGCACTTAAAAAGAAAGAGAGAGGTAGGATCCCTTACCTCGGGTCCGACTTGACTCGATCATTCTTTAACATCCTTAATAATAAACATGAGTTAATTTATACTATCTTAAGAACTTTTTTCAAGTTCATTATTACTTTTATATCACTTACTACCATTCTATGAACACTATGTAATTATTTAAGTTAATAATGGTCATTTTGTAGATCATTGCTACTTGAGTAAAAAATAAACTCTTTATAATTACATGTTGTTCATGTGGTAAAATATATACTATATCCAGAATTATATTCATTATGTAGATATCATATATATCATATATATCCATTATATACATGCATATATAATATTACATAACATTTAGAGGTAAGAAATGAAATGCACTCTTCATGGAGACGGTAAGCCGTACGTACGCATGAACGCTACTTCCATTTCTATTTCTTATTTAATGGAATTAAAACATAGTGATAACTAATAGTATTATAATTCAAGTATGGTATAATATATAATATCATTAAATATATCCTTTATACGTACCATATATGGTATTAACGAATCAAATCACTTTGAGGGGGCGGTAGTCCGCACTTCTTAAAATGAAGATATCGCGTTTAACCATAATGGAAACCATAAAGCTATGTCATAAATGAAAAATACAGAAGCTTAAGTAAAACATAAACATATTATATATCATATATAAATATAGTGACATTTTAATGGCAACCTTTGAGGGCGTTAAAAGAATATTGAACAATCATCGTTTCGTGAGGCAGAAATTCACCATCCACAGAAACAGTATGTTCTTTAACCATTAGATGTAGGTGTATGTAAGTGTAGATCGAATAATTCTTATAAAAACATGCTAGTATATTAAATATACTGGAGTTGTTACAAATTAAATGAATAAAAAGTGTTTAGGGGGTTGGAGAAGCAAAAAAAACCAAGAACACAAGTGAAGGCATTACCTTAAAATCAGGTATCTCTCTTTCATTTGAGCTCAAAGGCTTCCTTGGTAAGACTTATGCCCAAATTGAGGATTCTAGGAGTAATAGAGGGATGTGGAGAGACACAATGAGTAGGTGTTGGCCAAGAATAAGGCTTGAGAGGTGTGGGAAAGGTGGTAGAGGTGGGGGCCTTTTATAAGAGGAGAGGAGGGGCACTCTTGGAAAGTTACAAAATGTTACTTTATTTTCAAATGATTTTTGGATTTTCAAGGTCCCAAATTGATTTATTTAGAGGATAATGTGGTAAGGGTTCGAAATATACTCATAAAATAGGTTTTTCAAGTTCAAGTTATAGTTTTAATGTTATCTTTTCATTTTATTTAAATCCTTTATTAATGAGGTCATCGCTGCATCATCATGATGTCATAAATAATTTAATTTATTTAATGTATAAAAATTATACAAAAACTATAATGATGTAGGAAATATTTTTATATTTCTAATGAATATTTATAGTCAAAAATATGACTTGTATAACCCCATTTAAAAATTGTTTTAGTAAAAACAACTCATGCTTGTGTCATTTTTATTTTAACTTTAAATAAAAAGTTATTTATGTCATTTTACAAACAAAGTTGCTCCATGGGGTCCCCAAGTTGACCCATGGATTTTATTGGTCGGACATGACACATCTAATGATTGTAGGACATGTGTCTAGGTCATTCCATATTATTAAGACATTATTTTTACCTTAAATTACACTAATTACCTCTAATCGCGATTAAAAACTTAAAAGATACTATTCACCAAAAAATTATTTTAATCCCATTGAACCACATTTTACTTCATAATGAAAACCATGTATGTCAGATTTTTGAAATTCAAAACAAAGAGGTGGTAAAATTTCATTCAAACGAAAAATCAGTTTTTTTAAGTACCACTTAGTGGTTTCACTATTCATAAAAAATTGAAGTTTTTCAGAAAAAAACCAAACTTCACCCTAAGATATATTTGATATTATGAATTCAAAAATGATGTATTTTTTACAAAATTCAAAACATATAAGTTACATTAATTAATTTAATAATTAATTCACGCTGTCAAAACAAATAGCGTGTTTTTAAGAAACAATATCTATTAAAAGATTGACACTAGTTTAAGTCCAATTTCAAAGTGAAATTAATTCCAATGACCAATATTTGATTAAATGGTAAAAATATATTCTAATTTAACTTTAAAAACAATTAAAAATATAATCTAATCATATAAATAAATTATATTAAAAATAGGTTTTGAATTAAAATACAACATTTTTCACTATTCAATAAAGAATGAACTTTATTGGAAAAATAAAAAAAATTTACACAAAGTAAATTATGGTGTCCCAATTCTAAAGAAGAATTTTATTTTTTCAAATATAACACATAAATTTATCAAAAAGGGTATTTAAAAGAGGTTCGCCATCAAAAGGCAGTTAGTCGACCTTTTAAAGGATATTAGAATGGTTACACTAAAAATTGGATTCATTCGCATTTTTAATCCTCTAACATTTATTGTAAAACGTAAAAATATTTGACAAACATATATAATCATTTTATAGTTAGTTCTGTTCATTCCCGCCATTACAATGGCTAGGCGTTAACTACCATTTAAAATAATATTATTTTGTTATTAGAGTGCAATGTAAGATTACCAAGAAACTCGTTGTTGCGTATTGGGTACGACATCGAGCATAGTGTCCCCTTTAAATTAATATTAATATTTTATTCACAAATATGGATAAATATGAAAATGTCATATTCTTTATTTACCTGGGGTGTTACATCCTTCCACCCTTTTGGGAATTACGTCCTCACAATTTTAAAATTGGGCTTATAAGCTTCATTGAAAATCCCACATCAGAACAAGAGTCAGTAAAACTATCACTTTAAAAGAATGGAAGAGAAGTACAAATGTCACCCGAGTTAACCCATACTAGAATTACAGGTATGAAAATATGGATATGGAGGAAAAAACAACGGTTCATGTTCTGATGGAGAGTGATAGTAAACATGTCTAGGAGAAAGTTAACCATAAGAAAATCACAAACATGTGATGGGTTAAACGGTATTCGATTCCCCAGTAGGAAAATTTAACAGACAACATTTTTGTTTTAAGTTACTCTTCATTGAGGAATTTATTTTTGAGCTTAACTAAATCATAATGAAACATACTTACTTGTCACATAGACTTTCAAATTTTACTAGATTCCTTAATCAAACTCATATTTTCACCAAAAGATGAGTATCTAGGAAGACTTGTTCGCATTAAGAGAGCTATAATCAACTTCTAGAGAATCACCTAATCCACATAAGAGAAATATATACTTTCCATGTCTTTAGACCTTAACCAAAACTAAAACCAAAAAGGTTAGTATGAGATCAGATAATACCCAAAAAGGATAATCCTTTATAAAAAAATCTATTCATAATCTCCAAAATTTGTCAAAAAAACCCCAATGTTCAATAAAGACCATTCAATAAACTTATATCCATAAAATTATACAAAGTAAACCAAACTATGATTGAAACCCAATTCTTTGAAGGATTTAATCACATAGTCTCCTAAGATAAATTTTAACATTTTTCTCCAAAATAACATCAGTTACTCTTACAGTCTCATACTGAAAAGTTATTAACCTAATCACATATCCTCCATGATAGGCTAATAATTTCCATTTATAACCAAAAATAAACTTACTCTTAATTCATAAAATCATCTAACTAAAAAGAATCATTCAATCTAACCAGGGACTTCACGTAGTCCAGTGGTAGGCGGTAAATACCGATTGCACTTTGGTTGTGGGTTTGATTCCCGCAGCTTTGTCCGACGCGACGGGTTGTCACACTGTCTACGTGTTGTCCCTTTTAAAAAACTATATAATTCTATAACATTCCTTAAAAAGAGGTAAATTCATTAAAAATAACCATAACATATTTTAACCACAAAGGTTATCCGATAACTTCTATTTTGCAACCCAAAATGTATCAACCAGTAATTTCCTCAAATTCAAGGATCATATAAACCCAAATGGTTCTTTATAACTATATCCACAAAAGAAAGGATAATTATTCCTTGAATAAAATTTTCATATATCAAACACCAGGGTTACTATAAAAAGTCTTCTAATGTAACCCCATCATCAAAAGAGACTTAATACATCTAAGAATTTCACCATCCAAAAATCTACCATAACTCTTGAATCCCTTATATGATGACTTCTTACTCATTCAACATTCTTCATGATCCATTAGCCATTCCTTTTCAACTAATTCTGAAATAATTCTTTCCTACAAACAAAATCTTGAATCATATCCTAAGATTCCAATAATAGGAAAACATATGTTACGAAATAATCCATACCTTTAATTCTTCATTGTCAGTTTCTTCATCCTCAATCGGAATGGTATTAGGTATTGGTAAATGAATATTTGTACGATCTTGGTGATCCCATTCCTGAAACTTCTTCGTAGGACATGTGTTTGCATAATGACCATGCACACCACATTTAAAACATTGAATTGATCCTTCAGAAAAAACATCTTTCCCTTTCCTAGAGTCAACTAGATGCTTCCTTTTTCCATGGAAGGTTCTTTCTTTATGACCTTCATTTCCACATCTATAACATCTTTCTGTCCCTTTGAAACATTTTCCTATGTGTTTCTTTCCACATATTTGACACATAGGTTTTTGAACATACTTACCATTATGATTATTACCAGAACTTTCATAGGGATTTGTTTCCCACATATACGATGCCTTATAAAAATAACTAAGGTTCAGGTGGTCAATCATGACTCCAAATAGTTGGTTGAGGATAACTACAAGAGTTCTCATTGCAACTCCCATATCATTCAGTTGTTCTTTCATAAAACTGTCACAACTTTCTTCAAATCCACTGTTACTGTGGTGCCTGCTAGATCTAGCCATTTACTAAAACCAAAAAGGTCAGCGTGAGTATATCAGTAAAATCATAAAATAAAAAAGAGGAAGATAAATACCAGGATATACTTATCCAAGTTATCTCAAACTCATTCTAACTTTCAAAAAAACGATAACGCCATCTAATATGCTAACCATTGTGGTTATACACAACTTGTCACTTTTTCATAAACAACACTCTAACCTCTAAAGTTATCTTAACCGACCTTTGATACCAACTATAAAGCCCCAGCCTTAAACCTTACTTAATCTTTAGTTATTACAAGATTACACATAGAGGATCTTTTCAGGTTTAGAGTTTTAGAGAATTAGATCATAAAACCTTCATAACATTTCACATTTAAACAAAGTGGTTACATAAATGATAGTATTCATTTATCCCATCAACGGAAACATATTTAAAATAAAACATGGATTCTTTCTTGAAACTTCCTTGACACTATCATCATATCATGCACCTTCCCCTTGACCTGTGAAAAAAATTTCAAAGACTTGGTATGAGCATAAAAAGCTCAGTAAGGGATATAAAAGTATTAAAAGAAAACATTAGTCCATGTATGAAATCATACCTTACTCACAAAACATAAGCATTTTAACGTACCTCATCAAATCATGAATAAATCATAGCAATCATAATACATAAAGGTAAATTGAGGCATTCATAACATTATTATGTAGGGAGTAACCCTCTTGGTTATGTTTGGAATACCCATCACAGTGTATTCCCTAAATATCTTCTTAGAAACCTCAACGTTTAACCCCTTCGCGTTACCCAATGCATTGGAGAGCTATATCAGGCCCACCCACCCTTAGTTTATCACAGAACCACCAGTCTTCATAATAATGCCCAAGAACCATAACATAATCATAGTACATAACCTAATCATAAAGGAAAGATAACATTCCCACATTGCAATACCAATATAACATTTTAAGATATTGAAATAATGAATCCATTCTAAAAACCATTTTCAAAACCATTTAAAACATTTAATAAAGAGATTTTTAAATCAAAGTGTCCCATACCACATTGAAGATTTTAACATTTTAAACCATTAATATCCATATAAATAAATACTTAAAACTATTTTGAAAACATGGATATTAATGAGAAATATTTATAAGATTAAATCATTAAAACATTTAAAACGATATTTTAGTTAAAGGGTTTTTAACAAAATGAGAGAGACTTGAATACAATAATTGAGGAATAACATTTAATAAAAATTTTATAATACCATGAGAATAAAGGGATTCATGATATAATATTCCAAAGGATAGTATATACACCATATAAGAGTGAATTGGTGTATAACAACAATGAAGTCTCAATGGAAATGTAAATTGAGATGAAATCCATTATAATGATGGTATCCTTAAATTAAGGATAAATCAATCTCATAATTATGTGCAAAAAATATAAATACACCCAATATAAGTGGATATTAAGTGTAAAATAATCAAAGTTCATTCACACATATTCAAAGGATGACATATTCAATAACTACATGTTGAACCCAAAGAAATCGAAATTGGGTTAAGAAGTTCCCTTGACAGCCTAACGGCGTCACATCAAATTTTAGAAAAAGAGTTGATGAGAGAGATAAAGGGTATCTCATCTCTTGGACAAAAAATTTACGACAATAAGGATATATAAGAACATATACCCACATAATAAGATGAAAATTAAAAGACATAACAAAATAAGTCTTTTAAAAAGAGGAGGGTGAAAGGTTCCCTTACCGATTTGGGTAACTTTCGAAACGTACACCCCATGAAAGAAGGACTATAAAACATTGATGTAAATAATCATAAATGAAAGTATGTTACACAAAGAGTAGAATAATGGACAGTAAATACACCACTCAAAATGAAATATTGGAAAATGTAGCATGAATCTCACGAAAACACAAGGTGAGATAAAAAGCCCCTTACGAAATTTCGGCAGCCTAATGGCGCCAATTAAAACTTTCAAAATGGATTGATGAGAGAAAATAGGGTCTCTCATAAAATGAACATAAAACTTACAGTAAGATTAATATAAAATAACATCCCAATCATAAGAAAGATGAGCTTAAAAGGAATGTCATAAAAGAGTGTACTTAAAATGAAAGAGAGAGGTAGGATCCCTTACCTCGGGTCTGACTTGACTCGATCGTTCTTTAGCCTCCTGAATAATAAAATTGAGTTAATTTATACTTGATTAAGAACCTTTTTCATGTTCATTATTCCACTTATATCACTTACTACCATTCTATGAACATTATGTAATTATTTAAGTTAATAATTGTTGTTTTGTAGATCATTGCTACTTGAGTAAAAAAACAAACTCTTTATAATTACAAGTTGTTCATGTGGTAAAATATATATTATATCCAGAATTATATTCATTATTTAGATATAATATATATCATATATATCCATTATATACATGCATTTATAATATTACATAACATTTAGAGGTAAGAAATGACATGCACCGTTCATGGAGACGGTAAGCCGTACGTACGCATGAACGCTACTTCCATTTCTATTTCTTATTTAATGGAATTAAAACATAGAGATACATAATATTATTATAATTATAGTATGGTATCATATATAATATCATTAAATCTATCCTTTATACATACCACATATGGTATTAACGAATCAAATCACGTTGAGGGGGCGGTAGTCATCACTTCCTAAAATGAAGATATCGCGTTTAATTATAATGGAAACCATAAAGGTATGTCATAAATGAAAAATAAATAAGTTTAAGTAAAACATATACATAATATATATCATATATAAATATAGTTACATCTTAATGGCCACCTTTGAGGGTGTTAAAAGAATATTGAACAATCATCGTTTCGTGAGGCAGAAATTCACCATCCAAAGAAACAGTATGTTCTTTAACCATTAGATGTAGGTGTGTGTATGTGTAGCTCGAATAATTACTATAAAAACATCCTAGTATATTAAAGATACTGGATTTGTTACAAAATAAATGAATAAAACGAGTTTAGGGGGTTGGAGAAGCAAAATAAAACAAAGCACACAAGTGAAGGCATTACCTTAAAATCGAGTATCTCTCTTTGATTTGAGTTCAAAGGCTTCCTTGGGAAGACTTCTGCCCAAAGTGAGTATTATAGAAGTAAGAGAGGGATGTGGAGAGACAAAAAGAGTAGGGGTTTGCCGAGCCAAAGGCTTGAGAGGTGTGGGTAAGGTGGTAGAGGTGGGGGCCTTTTATAAGAGGAGAGGAGGGGCACTCTTGGAAAGTTACAAAATGTAACTTTATTTTCAAATGAGTTTCGGATTTTAAAAGTCCAAAATTGATTTATTTCTAGGATAAGGTGGTAAGGGTTCGAAATATACTCATCCAATAGGTCTTTGAAAAGTGTAAGTTATAGTTTTAACATTATCTTTTCATTTTATTTAAATCCTTTATTAAGGAGGTAATCACTGCATCATCATGATGTCATAAATAATTTAATTTATTTAATGTCTAAAAATTATAAAAAAAATCATGATGTAGGAAATCTTTTTATATTTCTAATGAATATTTATAGTCAAAAATATGACTTGTATAACCCCATTTAAAAATTGGTTTAGTAAAACAACTCATGCTTGTGACATTTTTATTTTAACTTTAATAAAAAGTTATTTATCTCATTTTCGAACCAAAGTGGCTCCATGGGGTCCCCAAGTTGACCCATGGATTGTATGGATCGGCCATGACACATCCAATGACAGTAGGACATGTGTCTAGGTCATTTAATATTATTAAAACATTATTTTTACCTTAAATTACACTAATTACCTCTAATCGCGATTAAAAACATAAAAGTTACTATTCATAAAAAAATTATTTTAATCCCATTGAACCACATTTTACTTCTTAATGAAAACCATGTATGTCAGATTTTTGAAATTCAAAACACAGAGGTGGTAAAATTTCATTTAAATGAAAAATCAGTTTTTTTAAGTACCACTTAGTGGTTTCACTATTCATCAAAAATCGAAGTTTTTCAAAAAAATACCAAAACTTCACCCTAAGCTATATTTGATATTCCGAATTCAAAATGATGTCTTTTTTTACAAAATCCAAAACATATAAGTTACATTAATTAATTTAATAATTAATTCTCACTGTCAAAACAAATAGCGTGTTTTTAAGAAACAATATCTATTAAAAGATTGACACTAGTTTAAGTCCAATTTCAAAGTGAAATTAATTCCAATGACCACTATTGGAATATTGGTTAAAATATATTATAATTTCACTTTAAAAAAATTCAAAAGATAATCTAATCATATAAATAAATTATATTAAAAAGAGGTTTTGAATTAAAATACAACATTTTTTCACTATTCATTAAAAAATGAACTTTATCGGAAAAATACCAAGAATTTACACAAATTAAATTTTGTGTCCCGATTATAAAGAAGAATTTTATTTTGTCAAATATAACACATAAAATTGTCGAAAAGATGATTTAAAAGAAGTTCTCCATCAAAAGGCGGTTAATCGACCTTTTAGAGGATATTAGAATCTTTATGCTTAAAATTGGATTCATTCACATTTTTAATCCTCTAACATTTATTTTAAAAAATAAAAATAGTTAAGAAACATATCTAATAATTTTTTAGTTAGTTCTGTTCATTCCCTCCATTACAACGGCTAGGCGTTAACTACCATTTAAAATAATATTATTTTGTTATTAGAGTGCAACGTAAGATTTCCAAGAAACTCGTTGTTGTGTATTGGGTAAGCCATCGAGCATAGCGTCCCATTTAAAGTAATATTAATATTTTATTCACAAATATGGATAAATATGAAAATTTCATATTCTATATTTACCTGGGGTGTTACAAGTAGGTTTCAAAAGCATATAACCTTTGGAAAAGAAAGAAATATCATAAACATGTAGGTCGTGGAAGAAAAACTGGTTCGATAAAGATCATGGCATTAAGAATTACCCATTCATAGAAATTATATGAATGAAACTTTTGAATAATTTCCTATAAGGTAATGATTAATATAAATGGAAGTCATCTTATATATAAATTAATCTTGAAATATCGTTCAAAAAATTTTGTTGGGGAAAATATCCATTCTTCTTTGAAAAATGATTTTTAATAGATAAAACCACTTGGAAATTATTTTCATATAAAGTACATTGAAAACATATAAAGTACATATGAAATAATTTGAAAAAACTTTTTCATTAAAAATTTATTAAATAGTACTGAAAATTTTTTCTAAAAGTTTTTTCTTTGAAAACATTTTGAAATCTTATAAAGAAGACTTGATACTATTTTGAAAAGCATTTCATTGAAGATACTCTGAAAACTTATAAATAAATCATGAAACGTTTGGAAGAAGATTTATTTTAAAATAGATTTAAAAAATTTTAAATTATTCTTTTAAAACAAAAAAACAAGTTAAAATACATTTTCCATGAAAATGATCTTCAACGATCATTTGCAAACATTTTTAATTTTTTTTGAAAACATGGTTTTTTTAAAATAATAAATTTCCTCTCTGAAGAGAGTGATGGTGAAATATTACATAAAAAAAATTACATTAAGTACCAAATAATGTAAAAATTGTTACTAAAACATATCGATATCTTGGATAAATATAGGAAAAGGAAAATAATGAGTGTCTTCATATATGGAACATAAGATTTGATCAATGGAGGCACAAACATACACAATATCGAAAAGTTGTGAGATTGTGTCAATAAAATCTTATAACTTGGTAAATTGGGAGCATACCATCCATGTAGGAAATGTAAATTATATGAAAGATAATATATAATTAAAGGAATTATATTCATGGTATGGAAGAATATACACCTCAAAACCAATTTTGGCGTATAACGAAGAATGGGTATTTGAGAAGGAAAATTGAGACAAAAAATTTGTAACGATTTCGTGACTTTTGAAATATAAACCCCATGATACAAAGATAATAGAATGGATATGTAAATACCCATATATTTAACTATAATTAAAAATGAATAAATCCATTTTCAGTGTACACCCCACACAAAAAGAGTGGGTGCTTAATAAAGCATGTATCCTTCTGAAATAAAAAAGTGAGATGAAACCCTCTTACCATGTGTCTTGACTCTCATCGTACTCATACAGGATTATTGTATAATAAATATAATTTTATTATAAATATTTTAAAAAATAATATTATAATATATAATAGAATATATGGTTGAATTATTACTTTACATTACCATCTTCCTAAAGAATATTTGTTAAGGTTTATCTTTGGGAAGTATTCGATTTTTTCACTAGTGTATTAATATGTTATATATTTTTATCTTATATTTATATCATTATTTCATAATGTAAAAAAATATATAAACATCCTTTATATTTAGAAATTACCTCAAATGGAAAGTAAAAAAAATTATGGGTTATAAAAAATATTACCGAAGATTAAATAAATAATAGATATCATTTATAACATATATAAAAATTTTATCCATCATAATGGCCACCATGATAGGTGGTAATGGGAAAATGAAGAATCATCGTTTCATTAGGAAATAGTTTTCTGTACATAGAAATGACATATTTGTTACCAATTAGTTGGAGGTGTGTAAGTGTAGGTCAAAATATTTACATAAAAACATTCAAATATATTTATGATTTTATTGTTGTTATATATTCATGGAATTGCAAATATTTTATGTGGCTGGAGAATGGAAATGAAACTAGTGATCTAGAGAGAAGACACTGCCTCTTTATCGGGTAACTCCTTTTGGTTTGTGCCAAAGGAGGACTTTCTAACAAATATATTATTATGTGAGGAAATTAGATAATTTGGGATCTTATTGGTGTATAGTTTTGGAAATATGATGTGGTTTAGATGTGTGAGGAAGAGAGAGTAGTGGTGGCCTTTTATATGGATGGAAGAGGACTCACTTGGAATTTTTGGAAACAAGTTGGGCGTACACAAGTTCTTACCTAAAAAAGTCGTAAAAAAGCAACAAAAATCAATAATAGAATCCTTATGGTAGATTCATGCAAATAAAGTTGGATTTTGATAAGTTTCTATGTCATTTTGGACCCTGATATTAAGGTCTATTCCCTAATTAATCTTAATTTGACCCTAAGCACTATGATTAATTTTAATCACTTTTAGTAGTATTTTTGGTCAAAACATAATATTTTCAAAATATATTATAAATATTATGATGACTAAAATGGTGTATGCATATTATTATAAATTAAATTCATTGAATTGGAAAAATTAAGATTAATGCTAACCCCATAAACGTGGCTAGAAAGTGGGGTTTTAAAGTAAACGTTCAAAAATTTATTATATATTTATATTCAATTAAATGTTAAATTGAATACAATGAAATAAATAATGTTAATATATGCATAATTTTTTATTGTGACCTCAAAAAAAATTTAAAATATATCGTAAATTTTATAATTATTTAAATGAAAAAAACGTTTTTAACAAAAAAATATTATTTTTCACTATTCTTCGAAAAATGATGTTTCAAAAAAAATCCCAAAAATTAATCAAAGGATAATTTTAAAATTATAAATTAAAAAATAAATTTTGTTTTATAAAATTCAATTTCTAGATTTGTCTAAAAAAATATATTATTTTTCACAGAAGGGCATGAATTGTAGTTCATTTTGGAATATAATATTTTTAATGATATAAGAACTATACTAAAAAATATATATTTAGTTATCACTATATTTTATTTATATAAATTAAGTATAAAAAATATTTGAAACATATTTTTTCTATTCATATTACTATGTTTAAGGGATAGGTTATAATTATATTGATTAAATATATTAACAATAAAATGATGTTTTTTAGAAACATTGCTATTGCGTGTAACATATGAAAAATAAGTATTGTGTGTAACAAAAGACAATTCAGTATTACATTTAGTGCATGAAAAGTCAGTATTAAATGTATCATAATCCATGTTAGTTTCATTTGAATGTAATGTTTGACTTAGAATTTCTATTTATATAAATATAAGAACTATTTATAGTTTCACGTGAAATGAAAAAATATCAAAAATGTAAATTAATTAGAAAAATATCTTTCACAAAATCCCATGGTGTTACATTCTTCCCCCCTTTAAATAATGTTTTCCCTGAAAATTCATCTGGGCTATTAGTGGTTTAATAATTGAATGTTTCATTCAATAAAACTCACATTATAAAAATGAATACTAAAACTTCTCTTTGAAAGGGGAATTCAGAACCATAACGGTTACCCAAAGTAACTCATAACAAGAATCAATAATATGATAACATAGGTGGGAAGCTAAAACCTAGAAATGGAAGAGAAATAGTACCGTTAAGTTTTGATTGGGAGTGATAGAGAACATGGTCAGGAAAATGTTAACAACCACAATGCCACAAAACTACGATGACCTAAGAGACTTTATAATTCATCAAAAATGAAGTTACAAGGGAAATGTTTTTTGTCATGAAGAACTTTTTTAAAATGTTGTATAATTTTCATGAAAATATATACTTTTATGATTTTATAACAACTTTATCATTTTTTGTTAGTTGATCGAATTCACCTCTTTCTCTAAAAAGGTAGGATATTTTTTTTAAAAAAATTCTAAATTACTATTAGATCATGAGACCCCTGATATTTCATCATATTAGTTTTCCTAATCACAATGTAGTTTGAACATGATATCCAATATGTATAAATCCTCAAATGGGAATATACCACTTTATAATTATTGAATTAATATAATGTTTAGCCTAAACATTCCATAAGTGGTTAAACTTGTAACCGTTCCCAAATATAATTCACCCTCCATTCCTTAAATAGGTTCTTATCTTAAACTAAAAACATTTATATTAGAAACATGGGTCCATCCTTGTACTGATATAATATCTAATTTTATTTTATTATTCCATAATCCATGCAAGGAAATATGACCACCTAAAATATCACAAGAGGATGAAAAATAAGACTTTCATAGGGATTATTTATACCAAATAAAGCATAACATTACCAACTAACAAGAGAAGGATACATACATATTAAATAAATTGGTTCATTTCATCCATTATGTTCATATAAAAAGCACATTTTTCCTTTTTATTTAGTTGTTTTTGTTGATTATCATTCACATTAGTCCTTGGATTGGGGAACTTGATAGCATAATCAAAAAATTCATTGAAATTGAAAAGATGAAGTGTGAGATGTACATTCTGTGGGTATTTCTCATTATTTTTGTCATAATCTGACTTCCTACCATCAGTTCAAAATCCATACACTAGATGAACTTCCCTTTAACACTTAAAATGCTTAGTAGTCCCCTAAATAAAATTTACACAATGTTTCTTCCCACAATTTTTGTATAACATATGGCTCATTTTCTTTTCTCTATTGTTGTTATATTTTCTTTGAACCCCATCATCATTTTATTTTCAAAAAATGATATTTATAAATAACTCCAACAACCATTTTAATTTTGATTGCACAATGAACAATATCTTCAGAGCTACTAATGTCTGTTATGTCCAACACCCTTTTGAGACCTGGAATTATGACACTGAAGAACATATCAATTTTACATTCAGGGTGAATGATAAAACCAGAAGCGCACCTCATATGTCTTCTAAAATTAACCTCATAGGTACTAATAGATTCATTATTCTTTTACTTCAACTCAAGGAACTATTTTTCTATTTTTGTACAAAGAATAGATAGAAAGTACTTATTTGAAGAATAATATCTTAAACTCATCCCAACCCATGGAATAAATTTCATATTTTTTCCTTGAATTCTTGATTAGATTCCACCACTGATCTACTTCATATTCTAACAGATAAATGGCCATAATGAGTTTCTCATGATCCGAACACTTGATAATAGAGTATAAATTTTTAGTGGTACTTATCTAGTGTTCAAAAAGAAGTTAGTCAGATGTCCCACTAAAATAAGGTGGATGAATCCTCATGAAGGTTTCAATAGAACATTTCTCCCTCTTTTCCTCATTTTGAAACGCATCATGATTCCTTACATGAGAAAGCTCATAGAGTTTGATAATGATGCCTTTTATTCTAGCCCATATAAAATTCAGATCTTTCGGAGGATAGTAATTTCATTGTTGGTAGCAATCACCATTAAAAAGGCTCCTTTAGGTTCCATCCATTGGTTAAAACCAAAAGCAAAAAAGTAATAAATAGTAAACATAATAAGGAACCACATAATCATGAAAAGTCACATACATGATGTCTATTGTAAGAAACCTTTATTAATCTATGAAACCTTATTTTTATCATAAGTTATTCATAGAAAACATCTATTTAAATCCTTCATGATGGTTTTTGAAGATTTTTTGACTTTCTAATGCATATCCCCTAAGAGTTTCAAACCAGGTGTGCAGTAAGGCCCATTTTTGTGTACCAGATTTCCCCGAGTCAATCATAGAACATCTGGTTAGATTTTTTACCCCTAGGTACATCTATTATAGAAAAACATCCACTTATAGTATCCACAATGTGATGTATTTCTAGAAAACAACTTACTCTATCTTTTACCAAAATTCCAGGACATTTTCCTATACATTAACTCATCCTTATACTTACCTTAGAGAAAACCATAGACATGTCCTAATAAATATACCAAGCGATCTCACAAATGATTTATCATCCTAGTTTAAAAAGGTTGTATAAACAGTTTGTTTGATACTATCTATAAAAACCAAGGATTGACATAAATGGATTTAAAATCATTTCAGATGAATATTTAGTACATTTCAAAAAATACATTCCTGAGGACCATAATATTATAGTATCTTTGGAATCATGGGAAGAAAATAATCTATCCTGGTGAATGATATTCAATATCTCCATTAAATATATACACATTTATTACTTATTCCTCAAACCACTCTTCATAATCTGGAGAAAGGAAACCTAAAAAAGGGGTGATCTAGGATGCATAGTAACGGTAAATAATGAAAATGCTTAATCATGACATGAACATAAGGGTATAGAACATGAGAAAAAAAAATTAAGATCATACCCTGAAAATTAGAGATCATACTAAATAATGGGTGTTCATAAGACATTAATAGTAATAAAATAATGAAAAGAAGCCATGAAAACATAATGTAGGAATAAAACATGAAACTGTGAAAAACACATATAAAAAACCTTTTGTTACAATGACCTACCAAGGCCTTTTTAACATGTTTTATTGGGATAAAAACTTATGTACCTACTTCCGGATTGAGTTTTCCTCCTATGTAAAATTTTATTTTGCGCTTGGGATATCCTTCCATGTGCCCTCTTATTTTAGGCGTGGGATTTCCTCCCATATACCCTCTTGTTTTGTGCTTGGTATTTCCCCATGTATAACCTTTTATTTTGGTCTTTGGATTTCCTCCCATATAAACTCTTGTTTTTTGGCATGGGATGTACTCTAATATACCCTCTTGTTTTGGGAATGGGATTTCCTCCAATATACCTTCTTGTTTATAGTTAGGGATGTCTTCCAATATACCCTCTTGTTTCCGGATTGGGATGGTCTCCCGTCTACACTTCTATTTCAGGCATGGGATGTCCTCCCATATTTCCTTTTAGACCATAAAACATTTATCATTACCCAATTAATTATAGGGAGATATAGGTACCACCCATCACATAATGAAATCATACGTACATGTGCCATAAAAAATTAATCATATCATGACCCATAAAAAGATTTGGTTCTATATACATCAAATCATAACACATGAAATGAAATGAAATGGGTATCATTAAACTTTTCTTACATCATTACCTATGGAAAATAGAAAGGTTTAATAATCATTTCATAAAATCATAACGCAAAAAAAAGGAGCGGGTTTCAAAATCACATAACTCATGGAAAATAAATGGATTTCATAAAAATATAACCCATGGAAGAGAAATGGGTTTCACAAAGACCATGCCATTATGTATAACCCATTAATAAAAAGGATATGAAATGAACCTTTAAATAATTTTCTAGAAAGGAATGAGTAACACTAAATGATGTCATCTTATAATGGTAATCACTAAACGCATTCTAGAAGAAAATAATATTTAAACATTGTAAAGTGCCCCATTCAACATTAATACATTTGTATCATAATACTCAAGAAATAATAACATTAAATTAATGTTTTCAATTCAATGATGATAAAATGATCCCTGATATAATATATCAAAATGGTTAGAAGATACACCACCCAAAATAATTATGTGGTGAATCTGAAAGTTAACTCACTGATGTAAACCATGAGATTAAAATAACATACATTGAATTTCCTTTTTTTGAGAACATCATATAAACTCATGTATAACGGTTTTAAAAATGTTACTAACTTATAAAAGATCCGTATTAATCTTCATAATATCATATATTTTTTCTTATAATATATTATTACTTGTTTGATAAAAATCATCGATTATCATTACCCATACGTACACATGAACACTGCATCCATTTCATTATCATATTTAAAAGAATATAGATTAAATGATACATATTTATATTATAATTACTATATCATATTAATTTCACATATTTTTATTATTTTTATTCAAATATTTTTTAATATTTTCTATGTATATCCTGAAAGTATCACATCACATTGAGGAGGTGGTGGTGTATACATCCACAAATGGTCTTATCATATTTAAAAAAATGGAAAGTATTAAGGTATGTGTTATTATGTAATTTAAAAATAATAAATACATAATAAATATAATAAATATAATATATTAACAGTGTTTCTATAATATTTCCAAACACATTAGCTGGTAAAGGAAAAATGAACAATCATCATTTCATGAGGAAATAGTTCGTCTCCCAGATACACGATACGTTCGTTACCCATTAGATGGAAGTGTGTGTAAGATTATGTAAAAAAACTAATATAAAAAATATACATATATTATGGATAATTAGGGTATTATTTAAACATGGAATTATAATATTTTAGCTGGTGGAGAATCAAAATAAAATTAAAGTAATTGAGGAAGGATGTTATCTCTTCTTGGGGTAACTCTTTTTGGTTTTCATGAAAGGGATATCATGATTGTATTTATGGCCTAGGTGAGACTTTTAAGATTAGTAGAGAGATTTTAGGATCTTATTTTATCCTATTTTGTTGGAGGCAATTTAATTTTCATATATGAATATGTGGGAGGGTTGAGTGCCTTTTTTTACAGTGGATGTGGAGTGGTATTCTTATAATTTTTTCAAAACTTAATTTCACCTATGATTTTCAGATAACAATTGGATCCAATAATTGTAAAAATAAAATAAAATGTAGTATAGGGTAAAAATATGGTAAAAAATTTATTTTTGACAGTTTTATAGGTTTATCGTCTCTTATGTTTTGGGATTAGTGATTTGTTAAGCTATTTTTTCTCTTAATCACTGTAATTAATTTTAATCACATTCACTAATATTTTTGGTCAAAAAATAAGTTTAACTTATTAGAAATTAGTAATTATTTTTATTCCAAATATGGAATATTTATTTAAAGTTAACATAATATAAGTGAAATAAATTAATTTATAAGTAATCTCAGATATGTGATGGCAATGCAAGTTTTTAATGAAAAAATGATCTAAATTTTCTATGTTTTTATATCCAAATTCCATTGGAAATTATTTCTGATGGCATGAATTATATTAATTGATATATAATTGATATTATTTTATTTTTAATACTTTTTAAAATATAATTTATAATTATAAAAAAATTTCTGAAAAATAATTTTTGGATTAAAATTCAGTATTTTCAATTATTTATCAAAATTGGATCTTCATAGAAAAATACTAAAAATTCACAATAAACTATTTTTTATTTTTTAGTTTTATAATTAATTTTATTTTTCTATAGAAAAATTAATTTTTTTAAAAAAATTATATTTAAAATATGTCTCCATCAAAAGGTGGTAAAACTGCTTCTATAAAATAATAGGGTTTTATGTGTACAATTGTGTTTGTTCCTTACCCATGTCTATAAAATCTATTGGATAAATACTAAAAAAATTATTGAATATATAATATATATATTTTAATTTAAAATCACTCACTAATTATAAATAATTTAATTTATTAGGATAAAATAACATTGCAAACATAATAATAGTTTTTTTATAAACTCCTTCTCTTTACATTCAATTGGTTATTATATTCATTTATAATTAATTTATAACCAATGAATTCAATAATATATTTAAATAAGTTGGTTAATCTTATTTATATTGATTAATTTCATGGATATTTAATTTTATACTAAATAATAATATTTTAACAATATATTTTTGTACGGTAAAACTCAGTCTTATATGTAATGAAAACTACCGAACAATGTCCTTTTTTCATGTAACACAAGGTAACTCAGTGTTGAATTCATTAAAAGATATAGAATATATTTATTTAAAATAATATATATTTCTTAAAGAACCAGTTCATTATATTCCTTTCTAATCTTGGTGCTGCTTGTCAGACACGTTATTAAATACAATATTCTTACTTTTGAATTTTAGAATGTTACAATTTTTCTTCAATGTCATATTTTTGATGAAAATGAGGGATATTTTATTCTTCATGTGGTGGTGAAATCCGGAACCAGAATTGGAGGATTTTTAGGACCACAATCATTCTTTAAATCATGAAATTTCATCCACAAAAGGTAGTAATAAATATGGAAACACATTTTTTTTCATTTCAACTCAAATATATTATTATGTAAAGTAAAATATTTCACATATTATCCATCCACAAATATTGAGTTCAAAAATAATCTTGAAATAAATTCTATAATAGGTCTGTAAGGGATTAATGTCTTTTAATTTGGATAAATAAAAAGATATTTTATGAATACTAAGGTTGGAATAAATTTTAGATGTAAAGTTAGACAAAAAATAAGAGCTAAATCTAAAAATGATTTCAAAATGGTTCCTTAATAATACTTAACCCATTACATGGGCTCCAATAACTTTTAAAAATTAAAAAAAATTATGGTTCATACAACATGGATAAAAACTATCAATGAAAAGTATAAAATTAAATAATAGGTAAAAAATGTTTAGAAAGATCTTGATTTTGGTATGATATAAGAAAATTGGATAGTACTAGTGAACATAAGTTTCACATTTAATCAAGCTTCCGTAAATGAAATTTTTTTGATATCAATAAAGAAAAACCCATTTAGTAATTGTTTAAATCCAAAAATATAGATATCATTTACTTTTCAAAAAATTCCATGTTGGTTTTAAATTTTCAATGTATTTTATTTAGCTCAAGGGTCCTAAAAACATTTCAGAAATACAATAGAAAAAATATTTAAAATTAAAAAAATGAAACCAAAAAATGAAACCTAATCCAAATTCCCAAATATAAGTTTAAATTCCTCCAATTATTCAATTTAGTACACTATATTTATTTTAAAACATATCTATAAAAAATTTCTAGATGAATTTAAAATAGAATGAAAATACAATACGGAATAGTAAGGACACAACGAAATTTAATTTTTAGTGGTATTTTTGATTTAATTATTTAGGTACTACCACATGGTAACCTCTAACGAAAGAAAAAAATGAAAAATAATAAAATAAAGAAAAATTAAAGTTAATTGGAAAAGGTATAGAACCCAGTTTGACCCCTGATTGGGTGCTAAATTTTTACTACCCCTAGTTAAAAAGTTTCCAAGGGTTATCCTCAATATATTGAAGAATGTGGTATCTTTGGAATAAACAACAACATGTTAATTTTTATAGTTTCTATGAGTACAAATTTAGAATGGTGACGTGTAAAAGAAAAGAGAAATTTCTCATTCCTAAAAATAAGTTAGGAAATGAGATACATGTGGAGAGGGTAAAGTAGGAAGGGATGCTCATTGTATTCCCTAATCTAAGGAGTGGGGTCCATTAGATGTGTAGATAAAATCACAAGATGGGTCTTTTCTTCTATTTTAGGCTCGTCAATTGATTCTTCAATGATTTTAAGTTCTATACACCTATCCTCATTTACAACATTGTATTGATCAAATATATCCTCCCTTATTTCTTCAAAATTCATCACGTTTTCATCTTATTCATTATTATCCATGGGAATCCATGTTTGGGACAAATCCAATAAATTATATAAATTGAAGGTAATTTTCAAATTTTATTCATGACTATTAATATAAATTGAGTTTAATAAAATATTTACAACCTAATTAATATCAAATTATAGTTCTTCTTCAATGTGAAGTGCCTATTTAAGTTGGATTATTGTGGATGGAAGTGGGTGGTTAGGATCCCCCTATCTTTTCCAAATTACACTACATGGGTGGTTTTTTTTAATTCTAGATAATGGTATATAGGTGTTGATTTATCTTCTTTAAATATGGTAAAATAATTCTAAAAAATACATTTTATAAAGTAATTTCATGAAACTTCCAACATTTATTGATCCCCCAAAAGTGTATCAACTTGGATGTTTTCTTTAGGTTTCTCCTTCAACCATGGCTACATGTTGACTAAATATTTGAAATAGATAGGTGGTACATTTTTATAAGCAATAAGGTGTCCACATTTTCCACTAATTTTTTCATATGAAAGTTTTTGTGTGGTTTCATTTGTAAAAAGATAAAGTTTAGAATATATTTTTTTGAATTTTTTTTATCTATATTTTCTACATGTTTAATAAAAGTTTAATCTTCATTGAAAATGTTTTGAAAATGATATGAGAAATGTAATATATAAATAATTCATTCTTAAAGACTGTTCAAATTACAATATGCTAGTTTCCTATGAATTTATCACTATAATAGAGGATGAATATTCAGTGTACTTTATTATGAAAATCATTACTTGGTATTATTTCTATATCCATGTGAAATTGCATCACCATTTGTGATGTAATTTATAAAATATGTACACCTCTTTTAATACTAATAGAGATATGAAAATAATTTGTGACCCAAATTATGAGATACGTTTTGGACTCTAAAGTTTGAATTCAACACTTAGTCCTGTTAGATTAAATGTATACATACAATATATAATATTAAATGGAAAAAATTTCACAATTTTTTTGTTTAGAAAATGTTATGTATTAAATCTATTAGTGAATAAAAATAATTTTAAATCTAAAACTATTCCATGTTTACAATTAAGCTCAATTGACTACTAAAACCGGAAAAGGTGAAAATTGTACATAAAAAAGTATGTTAATGAAATTAAACAATTGAAATTAAATGTAAAATTATTGAAATTATTATATCTTTAACTAGGTCATCTTGGGATTAAACTACTAATGAAAGTGTGTACATGGAAAGAAAAACAAATAAATATTTCTCACCATTAGGGACATTTATTTGAGTATGGTTGAGGTGGTGACTTATATTAGGGGTGATTATATAGAGTTTCATTATCCTGATTGTTTTACGTTATGGATTTTCCAACATGAGAGGAACTATTGTAACATCCTGGTTCTCAAAGCCACCCAAAGGCGCCCCGTACCCGGTTGGTCACACGGCCTCAAGCGCATTTCCACAAACGCCAGAGGCTGCCGACTAGTAGTGAGGTCCTTGGGTGTGATAGTGGGGAAAGTATTCCCTCATTGGCAGAGTACATAGTGGAAGTAAACAAATCATGCAATAGCAGAAGCAGTAAATATCCAACAATAATGAAGATGTAAATAGCAGAAGACTAAAACAATAAACCACTAGAGAGCATATGTATATATTAAATGATGCATGATACATATCTATGAAAATAGCCAAACTGGTCACAATGATGGAAATACAAATAGTACCAAAACATGAACAAAAAAAAAGATAAATAGCTCCTCATCATCGAAAGCCTAAGCTTGGTCCCATGCTCTTCTGCACCAAGCAATCAAGTACTAGAAGTCGAAGGGAGATTTCCCTTGTCTATACCTACCACAACATAGTCTATTTGGGCCCAAAATCATGACACAAACATGGTGTGAGACTAAATCCTAGAAGGCAACCACCCGAAGATCTGTGCCTAATAGTCAGTGAGCATATGGCAGGTAAATGTACAGTAAGTAGTAAATAGTAACAGTAAAAAACAGACACTAATCAGCAAGAAGCAACAGGATGACATACAATAGTAATCAATCCATAGAACAACAATCAGCAGTGAAGAAAATAGCTAACCACAATAGGAACCCCTCTGGGAAGTAGTCACAACCAACCCCTCTAGTCCTATCCAAGATGTACCAACAACCCCCTGGGTAGTGCACTCAACCTAACCCCTCTGGTTTGGTCATACTAAATTATAAGACTCTCTGGGGATTCTCGCTCAGTCAATTACCATTATAGTCTAGGGTATTCATGGAATCTCTGAGGAAGATCACGCAGTCTAACCCTCTTCTATCCCCAAGTTCTAGAAACTCAATGAAGAAGCTCACTCGGTCAATTTCTCCTATAGTATCAGGTCTATCACAGACTCTCTGAGGAAACTCACTCGATCAATTCCTCCTCTAGCCTGAAATGGTTTAAAAAAATTCAAACAAGTCAAGACTCTCTGAGGAAGCTCACTTGGTCTACCCTCCTGTAGTCTATAATATCCAAGACTCTCTGGGAAGCTCACTTGGTCTATCCCCTGTAGTCTATAATAACCAAGATTCTCTGAGGAAGCTCACTTAGTCTACTCTCATGTACTCTATAATATCCAAGACTCTCTGGGAAGCTCACTCGGTCTATCCCTTATAGTATATAGCACCAGGTTCTCATAGTCTCATGCTAGTCAGTACATAATAATGCTATAAGGCCAAAGTACACCTATAGAGCTACTTGGATAACCATTCTACATAACAACATGCATGTTAGGATTATCATTCCATCCTATGGTCACAAGGCATGGAAAAAAGGTATAACGACCAAGGTCTAACAAACCCAAAGATCATAACTAGAAAAATGCATGAGAAAAATATCCCATAATAGAAATTATCCTCAAACATGATCAAATTACCTCTAAAAAAGTATACAAGAAAGGGAGGAAAGAAACAGGGGAAAAACGGTAAACACACAATACCCCATTCACGAGTATTGGTGGAAATTCTCACATAAAACTCAAAGAATTAGAAAGGTAGGACACAAACCACCTACCTTGGTGCTAGTATATCAATATAAATGAATCACAAGGTTTGATTCTACTTAGAACGGTGTTGATATATGAAAATGCACAAAACATTCAACCCATGATATCTCGAGAAAGAGGAAAAATCATGGAATGAAACTCAAGATGAAGGAAGAGCTTACCCCTACGGTTCCAATGCAATCGAAGATAGTCGATTAAGAAAACAGATGGAGGATCAGGGGCTTAGAGGATGTTTGCGGCCATACGGACTCTCCTGGTCAAAGAACCTAGAGAAGAAGGTGTTTCTGTCAATTAGGTGCGACCCCAGTCCATTTAATGGAAAACAATACATGGCGTGTACTTATGGAGTACATGGCGTGTAGATGGACTTTACGCACTCCGCTTTAAGTGGCCTTCACATCGCCCCTACACACCGTGTGTGTGGCCCGGACATCGGCCTCGCTCTCCCAGGTCTCGTCCTGTACTCACCCTTGATGCCATAGCACTCATACCAGAGGAACAGATCAGACACGGAGAACCTTCATACTATGACCAACAATCTAGATAGGATTCTCATCAAATGACGCATATGCTTCAAGCTCAACCTCCTCAGGTTGAAAGACTTGAGACGGGTCTGAAAAGTAACATCTGAGCTGAGAAACTCGGAAGACGTCATGCATAGCCTGGTACCTATGAGGTAACTGCAACCGATAGGAAACCGACCCAACTCTCATTAACACCTCAAATGGCCAGACATACCATGGTGAAATCTTACCCTATCTCTGAATCCTCTTGTTTCCCAACATCGGTGTGACACGTATGAAAAACTGATCCCTGAACTTGAACTCTAGAGGTAGTCTCCGCTGATCTTCATAAGATATCTATCAAGACTGTGTTGTAGCCATAATCTTCTAAATCAACTCTATCCACTCTAAGGTCTCCTACACAAGATGAGGTCCCAGCAAAGCTGCCTCTCCTGCCTCCATCCAGCACAAAGGTGATCGGCATGGACTACCGTACAATGCCTCGTAAGGTGCCATTTGAATGATCGCCTGAAAATTGTTGTCATAGGAAAATTCTACCAGAGGAATATGCTTCTCCCAAGAACTGGAAAAGTATAGGATGCAAGCTCAGAGCATATCCTCAAGCACCTGGATCATACACTTGGATTGTCGATCTGTTTGGGGATGGTATGCTCTACTCAAAAGTACCTGTGTACCCAAAGCCTTCTGAAGCCCCTGCCAGAACCGAGAAGTAAAACATGCATCCCTATCTGAAACAATTGAGTGTGGAACTCCATTCAGATGTACAATCTCTAGGATGTATAACCGACCCAGCTCATCAACACTGAAGGTCTCCTTGATCGGTAAGAAATGGGAAACCTTTTTAAGCATGTCGAAGACAACCCAAACAACATCACTCCCTCAATGAGACCTCGAAAACCGATCACAAATTCCATCGCGACATCGCTCCACTTCCACTCATGAATGGGTAACTGCTATAAAATCCATGATGGTCGTTGATGCTCTGCTTTCACCTGCTGAAAAGTATAACATCTCATGACGAACCCCGCAAAATCTCTCTTCATACATGGACAACAGTACTGGTGGTGTAGATCACGATACATCTTGGAGATTCCAGGATGAACTGCCCAAACTGAGGAATGGAAATCTCACATCAGCTCCTCGTGTATGTCTATTAGAACCCATACGTGTCCCTAGAAATGCAAGATCTCATCCTCGCCCACTGTCTATCCAGGAAGAAGGTCCCCTCCTGACACACTCTCCCATAGGACTAGGACTTCTGAGTCTGATAGCTGCCTCATCTATACCCGATCAAGAAGGTTAGAGGAAACAACTAAAAAAGATAGAAAAGTCTGCCCCTGTTTGTTGTGCACCTCCAAATGCATCTCAGAGAATAGAGCCATAAGCTGCCACTCACTACTGGCCTTATGAACTACCTGAATCTGAGTTCTTCTAGTCAACGCATCAGCCATTGCGTTACCGTTTTCTGGTATATAGGCAAGCTCAATGTCGAAGTACTGAAGGTACCCGACCCACCTACGCTATCTCAGATTCAGATCACGCTGAGTGATGATGTACTTGAGACTCTTGTGGTCGGTAAACACCGCAAAGTTCTCTCCCAGAAGGTACTGTCTCCAACATTGTAGGGCATGAAAAATAGTTGCCAACTCCAGATCGTGCATCGGGTAGTTTCTCTCATGTGGCCTCAACTGTCGAGACTCGTACACAACAACTCCATATCCCTGCATAAGAAAAACTCCCAGGCCGATACATGAAGCATCGTAGTAGACTATATAGTTTCTTCCCTGATCTGGAAAGACTAGTATAGGTGCTGACGTCAACCTCCCTTTCAGCTCCTGAAAGACTGTCTCATAAGAATATGACCACATGAACTTCAAACCTTTCCTGGCCAGGCCGGTTAGTGGTGGTGCTGGGCGTGAAAAGTCTTGTATGAAATGCTTGTAGTATCTATCTAGCCCTAGGAAACACCTCACCTCAAAAACATTTTTCGGATGCTCCCAGGAAACTACAACTCTCACTTTCTCTGGGTCTACTGATACTCTTGTCTCTGAGATAATGTGACCCAGAAAGTGAATCTAATCCATCCAAAAGTGGCATTTCGAGAGCTTATCATATAATTGATTCTCTCTCAGTGTACTCAAAATGATCTCATGATGTGTAGCATGGTCGTGTCGAGTGTGAGAGTACACCAAGATATCGTCCACGAAGACCACCACAAAATAGTCCAAGTATGGATGGAACACTCAGTTCATCAGTTCCATAAAAAATGATGGAACGTTCGTGAGGACGAACAGCATGACCGTATAATCATATAGACCATACCTACTCTTGGAGGCTTTAATAGGTATATATGATGGTCTAACGCGCAACTGATGATAATCGGACCTCATATCGATCTTCGAGAACACTCGGGCTCCTCGAAGATGATCAAAGAGGTCATCGATCCTCAGTAAGGGATATCAGTTCTTTACCTTCAACTAGTTCAGATTCCGATATTCCACATAAAGCCTAAGGGTTCCATCTGCCTTCATCTCAAATAGGATAGGCGAACCCAAAGGAGAAGTACTGGGTCAGATGAAACCCTTTGCCTAAAACTCCACCAACTTCTTCTTGAGCTCCTGCAACTCAAGTGTAGCCATCCTATAAGGAGGAATGTACACTGGTGCCGCTCTTGGCATGAGCGCAATAGAAAATTTTATCTCACCCTCTCATGGAAAACCTAAAACTTCCTCTAAAAAGACATCCCTGGAATGATCTATCATTGGAGGAAAGTCTAACTGTGAAGTCCTCTGGTCATCCAGATAAATACTGGAAATCTGGGCTGTAACTCCTCCTATCCCATGATGCTCTGATCCAGCTCTAACCGCTTAGACATCCCACTCGCCTCTATGGAGAAAATATATGCCATCTGGTGATACAAAACTCACCCTGCGGAAATAGCAATCGACGACATCCTGGAAGGGAACTAACCAGTTCATACCAAGAATGACATCCTATCCTGTCATCTATTGGACATAGAGGTCTCATAAAAAGTGACACCCTGAAACCTCAAGAGGGAAATATCTTCACTGACGTATGCTATAAGTCCTTGTTCCCAATGGTGTTTCAAGAGTCAACATGTCGGAAGACGAAAAGATACAGAGCCCAAGGCTCTCCACAATAGCAACGGAGATAAAACTATGCGAAGCACCATTATAGAAAAGAGATGAAGATAAAACTGAAGCTACTAAGATCGTACCTCGAACTGTGGAAGGTCTGGGATCCTGCTCCGGATGGGACTACTCCACGGTGAAAGTTTGGATTCTACCATAGCACTACACCCCTGGCTGACCACTCTGAGCTAATCCACTCTGCTGTCGCTAGTAACCTGGTGACTGACCACCACTGTCATGACCTCCACCTCAACCTGAATGGCCAGAAGAACTCCAGTTCCCAAACTGGTGAGAAACTGGCAATACATATCCTATATGCAGGGTCATAGAAGAACCCCTACCACCAGCTATAGGTGAGAAGATCTGACAAAAATGCTGAAGATGGCCAATCTTGCCACACGATTCGCACTCCATCGGGTCTCTCTGACATTGAGGCCTAGTATGCCCGCTCCTACCACACTAGTAACATACAACCTAGCTGCCTGAAGATACATTACTCCTACCCTGATCTCCTCGAGCAGACTCCCTGCAACACTTTCTACTATCAGTAAGAGGAACACTGACTCAGGATGTCGAACGTCCCTGGCTCACTACTCCAGAATCTCTCAGATTGCGCTCAGTGATCAGTGTGTGGTTGACGATAGAGGATATCAAATTCATCCTAAAGATATTCACCTAGGAATGGATCTCATGCGTGAGACCATCCTCAAACTTCCTAGAAATGAACAACTCATCACCTGCTGGAATCGGTGTGAAGCACTGCAGCTCGGTAAAACAAGACGAGTACTCCATAACAGAAAGAGTACCCTACTCTAGGTTCATAAACTCCTGAGCTCGGTTGGCCCTCAAGGTCTTTGGATAGAATAAATCATATAAGATGCATTGAAACTCATCCCAAGTCATACTCTAATGGTGACCTGACTGTGAGATCACCTCCCACCACCTCTTGGAAGTGTCTCGAAGCATATAAGTAGCAAGCTTTACCCTATTCTCTGGAGGTATCTCCAGATGCATGAAGATCGTCAGCATGGCTTCTAGCCACGACTCTGCATCCTGGGGTCCTCCATCCCCTAAGAAAGTAGGAGGATGCAGCTACTGGAAAACCCACGTCAACTCAGGCATCGACAGGGCAGGAGAAGGCGCTCCCTAAATGGTCTCTTCATCCTCAGGAATTCCTCCCTGAACTGTGCATTAGTGCCTGCAACGGGTATAACTGCTGGTTCCAAGGCTGGAACTATAGGAGGATCTACAGGAGGTCCCTGATTAGCCATATCCGGTGTCTGATCACCATCTGGTATCTGACATACGACCGGAGGACCTCTCGGAGCCATAGATCTAAAAGATCAAAAGCACACCTTAGATCAGGATTATCAAGAACAGAGAACACAGGAGTAAAAAAATGGGAACAGAAGGAAGAAACACTGAAGTTTCACTAAACACGACTACACGTCGTGTATACAAACTACACGGCATTTTCCTTAAGGCCTTTCACATGGGTGTGTACTTATACCACCTTTGCTCATGTAACACCCCAGACTACACGGCGTGTTGTCCACACACACGGCGTATACTTCATCTCCATTCCCCTTCCTGAGTCCCTTTACAGGGATAACTATAGAGTGTGTTCACTAAAGACACGGTGTGTACTAGACAAGGTTTCGGCGACCCATGTTGTTAGTTACACGGCCGACTACATGACTGGCCCATGTACAGCATGTTATGAACAAACACGGTGTGTATAGGAGAGATAACACTGTCTTGTGTTGTTCGTGACATGGCCGGGTACCTAGAACAAGACTACACAACATGTTTGTACCCAACATAGCGTGTACTACACAAGCTTCCTCGACCCGTGTTGTTAGTGACACGGTCGGGTACACGGCACACTACTACACGGCGTGTAACTACTGTACATGGTGTGTTTGTGAAAACATTTTCACCACCCCATGTTTCTGCTCACACAGTCAGTGACACAGTTTAAAACTACATGGTGTGTAGTCAAGTACAAGCTGTTTATTCTGGGTTTTTCCAGGCAGTAGCTCCGAAACTGCACCAAAGCCCATAAAACACTGAAAAACTAACATAGTGGTGCAAAATTTCGATCCGTGAGGGCCCATACACCCCGTAAACCAAAGCTTGGAATATAAAACATATCATATACAAGGGAAACAAGTAAATGATCCCCTAAGTTCTGATTCATGAGGGCCCATAACACCTCAAGAACTGAAATTTGGCATTCATTTAAGCAAGTCACAATACAAACAATTCCTCTATCAAACTGCAGGGATTTTATCAAAGAATCTATCACAACATCAAGCATAATCTAAACAACGTCTATCACAACAACATGAAATCGCTAATGCACCCTAGATGGCATGGTAATAATGCATGGCATGTGATTTCTAACAAGTGCCTATATGATGCATGACATGGCATACCCTCATATAACCAGGTTGTGATAGAAATAGAACTACAGTAGGACAACAATAACAACACAAGGCATGTGAATCACTCTAGGTGAAATCATATCAACAGTAAAATCTCAAACCAAAAAACTAAAATAACGAGGTAGATTGGTTTTTCCCTGTACACGGGTTAGCTACTCCCGGGCACAGCTTATTACCAAGTACCAAATGTGTCATATCCCTGGCTAAAGGCTACAAATTGTAAACCAAGAGAAAAGAATTCCTCTGATACCACTTTGTAACATCCCGGTTCCGAAAGCCACCCAGAGGCGCCGTGTACCCAGTTGGTCACATGGCCTCAAGCGCATTTACCCAAACGCCAGAGGCTGCCAACTAGTATCGAGGGCCTTGGGGGTGATAGTGGGGAAACTATTCCCTCATTGGAAGAATATACAGTGGATTAAAAAAACATGCAATAGAAAAAGGAGTAAATATCCAAAAATAATGTACAAGTAAATAGAGGAAGACTTAAACAATAAACCACTAGAGAACATATGTATATATGAAATGATGCATGATACATATCTAGGAAAAAATCCAAACAGGTCACAATGCTGGAAATAAAAAAATTACCAAAACAAGTATAAAAGAAAAGATAAACAGATCCTCAGTATCGCAATCCTAAGCTTGGTCCCATGCTCTCCTGCTCTAAGAAATCAAGTATCAAAAGTCGAAGGGCATTTTACCGTTGTCTGTAACTGAAACAAAATAGTTTGTTGGGGCCTAAAAGCAAGAGCCAATTAGGGTGTGAGACTAATTCCCAGTAGGCAACCACCTGACGATCGGTGCCTAACAGTCAGTGAGAATATGGTAGGTAATAGTACAATAAGCAGTAAATAGTAATAGTAAACAACAGAAAGTAATCAGCAAGCAGTAACAGGATGACATACAATAGTAATCAATCCATAGAACAACAAGCAACAGTGAAGAAAACAGCTAACCACAGTCGGAACCCCTGAGGGAAGTACTCACAGCCAACCCCTCTGGTCCTATCCACGAAGTACCAAAAACCCTCTAGGAAGTGCACTTAGCCTAACCCATCTGTTTTGGTCATACGAAATTATAAGACTCTCTGGGGAAGCTCGCTCGGTCAGTTCCCCTTATAGCCTAGGGTAGTCAGAGACTCTATGAGGAAGATCACATGGTATAACCCTCTTATATCCCCAATGTCTAGAAAATATCTGAGGAAGCTCACTTGGTAAATTCCTTCTATAGTCTCAGGTCTATCACAGAATCTATGAGGAAGCTCGCTCAGTCAATTCCTCCTCTGGCTAGGAATGATTTAAGGAAATTCAAACAAGTCAAGACTCTATGAGGAAGCTCACTCGGTCTACCCTCATGTATTCTATAATTTACATGACTCTCTTGGAAGCTCACTCAGTCTATCCCCTATAATCTATAATAACCAAGACTCTCTGAGGAAACTCACTCGGTCTACCCTCCTGTAGTCTATAATATCCAAGACTCTCTGGGAAGCTCACTCGGTCTATCCCTTATAGTCTATAGCACCAGGTTCTCACAATCTTGTGCGAGCCAGTGTATAATAATGCTCTAAGCCCAAAGTACACCTATAGAGGTACTTGGATAACCATTCTATAGAAAAACAAGCATGTCAGGATTATCATTCCATCCTATGGTCACAAGGCATGTAAAACAGGTATAACGACCAAGGGCTAACAAAAACTAAAGGTTATAATAATAAAAAGGCATGGGAAAAACATCCAAGAATAGAAATTATCCTCAAACATGATCAAATTACCTCTACATAAGCATACAATCAATGCGGGAAAGAAATAGGGGAAAACCGGTAAACACGCAATACCCTGTTCACAGGTATTGGTGGAAATTCACACATAAAACTCAAAGACATCGAAAGGTAAGGCACAAACCACCTACCTTGGTTCTAGGAAATCAATATACATGAACCATGAGGCATGATTCTCCTTATAACATTGTAAATCTATGAAAATTCACAAAACGGTCAACCCATGATATCTCGTGAAAGAGGGAAATTCATGGAATGAAACTCAAGACGGAGGAAGAGCTCACCGATGTAGTTCCAACGCAATTGAAAATGATCGATTCAGAAAACAGACGGAGGATCGGGGTCTCATAGGATGTTTGTGGCCGTACAGACACTCTCGGTCAATGAACCTAGAGAAGAATGTGTTTCTGTCGATTAGGCATCACCCCAGTCTATTTAATGAAAAAAAGAATGTACATGGCATGTACTTCTAGAGTACACGGCATGTACTTATGGAGTACACGGCATGTACATGGCCTTTCCGTACTCCATTTAAGAGGCCTCCACATCTCCCCTACACACTATGTGTGTGGCCCGGACATGGCCAGCACACGGCCTCATGTGGCATCTAGGTACGTGGCGTGTACTTATAATGTACACGATGTGTACTTTGAAAATTTCCATATTTTCCTCTTTTTCTCAAAAATGACCAGAAAAGAAAAAACATACCTGAAATGAAGATTCGTGTTCTTACAACTATAGATCATTCATGGAACCATTTTTTTATACAATACTATAGATTAGTTTTTGATTATCACTGGATATTCACAGTCCTTTATTTTATCCTTTTTTAAAATGTGTGTAAGATATTAATTTTAATATTATTCCTATTAAATTGGTGTTTTCAATATTGACTAGGGGTTAGTATATATATAGTGGTTTTTAGGGTATGAGCTAAAGATAGTGTGGTATTAGTCAACTAGTGAGTTCTTCTAATTACCGATCCATCCATAGGAAATCATCCAAATAATTAATTGATCAATTTATATGGTGTAACTTATTGTATATTTTTAGATAAGTGTTTTTTTACCTAAAATAGAATGTAAAAAATCATTAATTATCAAGATAAATCATTTGTTGTATGATAGATATTGGAAACCTGTTTCATCGTAGTTATCTAGATTGATATTTGGTTTAGTGGTAGTGTAGGAAAAAGATTTATCCAGAATTTTGGAAGAGTTATTTCATGTTTTCCTTGAATAGGTTCTGACACTATGTGATTGAAATGAAATCATGTCTAGAATACTAATATATCATAGTGAATTTTATGGAATTGTATATTTATGAATAGTAATTCAGGGAGGATCTTGGATAGACCAGTTTAATTTGAAGCTTGAATAGGTGTCATGGTTATTAATATTTGTCAAGGATTTAATCTATGGAGTTATCATGGGATCAAGTTTGAATTTATGTAGTCAAAATAATTTTATGGGTGAATTATTTAATGGTCGAGACACTAGTAGACCAATCCTTTGCATGTTTTCGAGGCATGTGTAGCTCATAGGAGGCTTGTAGTAAGTTTGGAGGGTTTTGACTTCAAAATGTTCGAACAGGAAGATTACATTCCATATAATCCATTGAAACCATATAATTTAGCTTCAAGACTTGTGATGTGCTGGTTCATGATGTTTAATGAATTTAGGTTAAATAAGAAAAAGGTGACACATTTTTTAATGATTTCCGAAAAATGATATTTACTTTACATGTAAATGTTTAACAAATCATTTAAATTTCATGTGAAGTGATTTTATAAACATTTTCATCCACTTGGGTTTCTCAAATCCGATAATTGATCTCATATTACAATGCCCAATGTCTCCCTTCTTGGTGTTTTGGAGATTTCTTCGATGAGAATGAATCCTCGGGCATCAATCATTTATCCAAAATTATATGTGGAGATATAAAGTGTGTTACTTCTTCATTTTCTAGGTGTTTATCTTGATGTGATCTCTTTCCACCAATTTATTATTTTAATGTTATATAGGATGATATCCCATGTTTCTAATGGGTTTTCGCTAGTTTTTTTTCATTCGATTGTGCCACGACATCCTCATATGGATGTAGTTCATGTAAGAGAGGGGATCAGGGATCCATAACATGGTATGTTATAATGAGAAGAATGTTGACATATTTTTCCGTATGGGATTCATTGATTATATTTCCTTTAAATGAAATCATAAATTGATCTTATTTTATCCCCTTTGATGTAAATTAAATTAACCTAATAATTATTGAACCAAATTAATGAAAGTAGTTTCAATCACATGTGGGTGATATTTTTTATTCATATTTTCATAGCAGTATACCTCTTGATTTTCTAGATAGTGTGATATATATTGCTTTCATAGTTAGTATGTTTTTCTTGATGTAATATTGAGAAACAATGAAAATATTAAATTAATTAATAATTATTTTTCTTAAGGATAGTTAAATCCGATGAATTTTTTCAAACCATTGTTTGTTCTTATTAGATGATAATAAAATTAATACTTATAGAATGATTAATTAGAAATGAATTTCCATGTGATTAATGGAATTGGTAAAATTGGTTAATGAACCTAAACAATAATAATTACTGTTGATAAATAAATTCATGCATGATTTTCTTATTAATAATTTAAAATGTATTTTAATTTATTATGGAACTTCTCTAGTTTTTTTGAAATCAAAATAAATGATAAGAGAAGGTTTTTTCATTTGATAGCTTATTATAGCTTGATGATTTATGCATCCCATATTTGGATACTATTAATAAATTAATTGGTTAATTCAAGATGGAATAAGAACTAATTTTTTTATAATTTTTTTCACTGGTTCCTGATTTTCTCATTTTTATGAGAAGGATAGGTACCTTATTCTGGGATCCAAGGTAGCTCATTAGCATGGGAAGGATTAATAACTTATTTTAAAGGCCCAATGGCCTCGTTTATTTCTTGTTTGTTAATATTTCTTTGTGTTGTGATCGGGATATGATCCTTATGATATGATCCTGGTATGGTTGATCTTTGTAGGGGGAGATGTTGTGATATGGGTGGGGGCCCAGATGATGTGGTAGAAGATGATGTGATTCTGAGATGCATTATTATATTCATATGGGTGCCCGGGATGTAACCAGAGTTGATAGAATGGGTTAAAACTAGGCTTACCCATTGATGAGTTGTTGAGAGATGGTATTTTCATTTGAATCTGTTTAATGGCAGATGTTTGGGTTTCTTTTTTATCTGCATTCTTTTTCCCACTATAAGAGGTGGATAGAGGTTCTTGATTTCATGTGTACTCTTAGTGATGTATTATGATTTTTTTACGAGAGTACCTATATATAGAATGATAACATAATTTAATAAATAAATTTTTATCCCATGATTTCTGTTTATTATGGAATGTAAATGATTAAAAAATACTATTCTTGTTCAACCATAGAATTGGTTTGGATTATTCCTAGAGGTCATGGACACTAATTTGAGGTTTAATGTAATGAAATGTAATGTGATTTGGAATAATTATAATAGATATTTAACGGATCATGAATTAATTATATAATGTAAATGAAAATAAAATAAATAAATAATTAATATATCTCTTTTAAATGATTATGTGCTTATAGGTTATCTTCTATTAGTTGTGGCATTCGTGAGTCCAAGAGACATTAGCTGTTGTAGATTCTCTGCCTAGGTTATTCCCATAGCGTGGTTGTGAGCTATATTATATCATGTACATTCTATGATTTCATTTTCTACCCCACCCATGCCAGTTAAGAAACTAACACCCATTGGACTCTGAGAGGGTGTTTTTCCCAACATAATGAGGAGAGGATGGATGGATGACTCACCCTCTAGCCCGACTTTCTTCTCTTGGTAGTTACTTTTTCTAATATGCATGGAGGTTATTTTTCCATTATATTTTTATTGATGGTTTCGATGGATTGTGTTTATTTCATACAAATGTATTATCAGATACAATATCCAATGGATAATTACTAGAATGGTGTGTATATGTTGTGATGGATTGCAGTACTTAATCGGTGTATGGGCTATAATGGCTTGAGGAATATTACCAAATGTTCAATATAACTCAAATATTATATGGTGGATTATATAAAATAAATGGTTACTATATGGATATATGATATGGGATGGTGTGGTTATGTGATCCATGAGGTGCATGTTTTGGTGGATTTTCTAGGGTTTTTGGGATGAATTACTTTTGGAGATAGATTCTTATTACAATGACTTGACCTTTTCATACAATAATATTACATCATTTCAAAGATAAACAAAATAATAGTATTAAAAATAGTGGATCCAAAGGTTTAGTGTCTTGGAAAAACTAGGACCACACATAACAAATACAACATCTAGCATAAAAATTTATTTAATTTCTTCTTCTCAAGATTATTTTTGGAACTTGTACTCTCCTTAGTACATGTAGGCACTTGAGGATATACATCAAAAGGGGTGAGATACAATCCCAGTAAGAGGATATATAAGAACAATATATCCTGGGGTGATTATAATCATAACATAGGAAAATGATCATGGACATGATAGGATGCATAAATATAATACTTGGAATGTGGCAATGCATAAAAATGAAACATCATGTATTAGTGGATAACTACCACACATACTTGTGAAACAAGATAGCATCTTGTTCGCACATAATTTTACATTTAATCATGAGATTCATCACTTTACCCAATGCATTGGATCACTGTATAATTCCAGGTGCACCCATCACATTGAAACATTCATATTGCGCTATATAATTCCCGGCACACCTGTCGCATCATAACATTATCATTATCATGATGGCCACATAAAACACATATAAAAATTGATCATAACTAACCCATGGAATGGAATGGGTTTCATCTCATAAGAACACATTCATAATCTTTGGGTTCCCAAAATAAAGAGGGAATAACATATATGATTCAAGAACCATTCACTTTGAGGGAGAAGTAAAAGGTGTGTTCTTAAAAGAAGAGTTCTTTTGGAAGAACATTTTTTTACATAGAAACCAGTGAAAAAAATTATATCCTATTAAAGGAAATAAAATGATGAAAAAATTATCTTTATGGAGTAACCATATCAAAAATAATGGAGTGAAAGAGGGAGAACCCGATGGATGAATGTTGGGTTTGAGAATTTCCCCTTACCTTGTACCCGAATGCTTCCTTCTCTTTAATGTCCTATATAATGTAATTATATTCATTAATTAGAAATCAATAATATTTTGTACATTAATATGGTTCATTATGGTTTCATTAAGTGAATTTATGTTCATTTGGATGAGTTATAGCGTTTAAAAACATTATTTGGGAATGTTTGTTTTTATGGTTTTCTAGAGTGGTTCATTTGTATTCTTAAATTGAAGTTTGGGTAGAAGATGGGTAAACATACATAACTGATATTACATGTTATTAATTATATTTAAGGAGTTTCTATGATCTTATAATGAATCAGATTAGATCCATGGGGATGAATCATTAGATAAGTATTAAATGATGATTATTTGGGTTAATTTGGGTGGTTTTTCGATCAAAATGAACTTGTTTTATTTTGTCACTTAGAAATATGATAATAAGTTAGTTAAATATATTTAAATAGGATATAATACATATAACATGTACTGGTTCAACCATAAAAATTGTTTCATGACCAGATCTGAAGGTAGAAATGGAAGAAGAAAGAATGCCATTCTTGAAGGTGAAAAATTAACACCTCATGAACAACATTCTCGTTAATAAAATAAAGGGAAGAGGGAAAGGGGGTTAGATGATATAATATCACATTATCATCATAATATTCCATTAGATGTATAATAATTGAGTTAAAATACAATTCAGATGAAAATAGATGGGGAGAGATCAAGAAATGAATTTGAACTTGAAAGAAAATTAAAGGAGAAGAGGGAGGGAAATTACCTCTAGAATCCTCCTCTTGAGAACCTCCATAAGGGCCTAAGCTTGGTCTTTTGATGATACCAGAATATCTTGGACGTGGGGGATAGGATAGGTAAGGTTTTTGGTCAGAGTTTAGAGAAGTCTTGGAGCTTGAGAGGTGTGAGGAAATGAGGGTGTGAAGGGTGGCTTTTATAGTGGAGGGGAGAGGGGTTTTCTTAATATAAAATTCATTAGTTTATTAATTTCCCTTAAGACAAGGAATAGTGAGTATTGAATGATCAATAATAGTAAATTTATCATTTTATCCCGAACCAAGTGGGCTTATAGCAGTAGACCATCACTGATGACTCAATTAATCCATTATTTAGCATTTATTCTAAATTATCAGATTCTACTATTTATCAAAAATTCAAGTATCTTAGAAAAATCTCAAAAATTTACTCCTACAATTTTTCGACGTGTAGAATACAAAAATGAAGTCTATTTTTTAAAAATAATTTTCTATATATTAATAATTTAATATTTAATTAAAATCCTAATTTACTTAAAAAACACCTTTTAAGATTAAAACTGATTTTATAGTGCTTTCAAAATTTACGTAGGGTCTTATAAAATTATCTAAAAACAATAATAAATTGATTTGATAAATAATGAATAAATTTTAAGAAAATAAAATTTACTTTAAATTAATTAATTACTTATAATTAATTATTTATGACTTACAAAATTCCAAAACGTTTACTAAGGTCAAATTGTCACTTTCTAAGATGTCTAAATTTTATTTAATTAATCATGGGTAAGGTTACTCTTATGTTGGATGATTTACTATTCATAAGGGTCATATTAATATTCAAAAGGGTATGTTACTATTCCTAAGGGTATGTTACTATTCACCAAAAATTATTTTGTTTCATTAGACTCCAAAAATCATCTTGAGCACAACCGTGTATGTCATATTTTTTAAAATTTCAATCACAAAAGTGACAAACTTATTTTTAAATGTCACTTATCACTTAGTAGTTCATTGTGTTGTGTTTTCATGTTATTTTATGACATAAATATAAGAAGAGAATTTCCATTGAAAAACATTGGGTCGTTACATTCTTCCCCCCTTAAAAAATTTTGCCCCCGAAATTTCACTTTACACAAACAGGTGAGGATGTTTCTCATTCATTACCTCTTCTGGTTCCCATGTTGCTTCTTCAAATTTATGGTTCCTCCACAACACATTGACAATATGGGTTGTCTTGTTGCTCAGAACCTTATCTCTCCGATCCCAAATTTTTATTGGCTACTCCTCATAGGAGAGATCATCTTCCAGCTGCACCACCTCTGAGTTTAGTACATGTGAGGGGTCTGGTATGTACTTCCTCTGTAATGATACATGAAACACATCATGAACTTGAGCCATATTTGGTGGAAGTTCAAGATGAAAGGGCACATCTCCTATACGGTCAAGGAACTCAAAGGGGCCAATATACCTTGGGCTTAGCTTCCTATTCTTCCTGAATCGCATGACTCTCTACCATGGAGATATTCGAAGGAATAATTTATCTTCACCGTAGAACTCCAAGTCCCTTCGACAGTTGTCAGCATAGCTCTTTTGCCGACTTTGAGAAGCTTTGATGTGTTTCTGGATGACTTGAACCTTCTCTGTCATCTCTTGAACAAGATCGGGTCCAAGTAGCTTTCTTTCTCCAACTTCATCCCAACATGTTGGAGTTCTACTTTGATTTCCATACAGAGCTTCATATGGAGCCATCTGAATATTCGAGTGAAAGATATTGTTGTATGAGAACTCAACAAATGGGAGATGCTGATCCTAACCACCTTTTAATTCAAGAGAGCAGGTTCTTAGCATATCTTCAAGCATCTCAATAGTCCTTTCAGACTGGCCATCAGTATGGGGGTGATAGGCCATTCTGAAATTTAATTCAGTACTTAAATCATGTTTAAGGATACTCTAGAACGTGGATGTGAACCTTGGATCATGGTCAGAGACAATTGAGAGTGGAACACCGTGCAGTCTCACTACTTCCTTCACTTATATCTTTTCATGTTGTTCAACTGAGAGATCTTCCCGAATAGCAATAAAATGGGAAGTCTTGGTGAGTCGATCAACCACAAACCATATCACATTATTTCCATTTGACGTATTAGGGAGACCCATGACAAAGTCCATAGTAACGTTTTCCCATTTCCAAATGGGTATAGGCAATGGTTGCATGATACCCTTGGACTTTTGTCACTCAGCTTTAACTTGTTGACATACGAAGCACCTTGATATATATTCCACAATCTCATTCTTCATGTTATCCCACCTGAAGTGTTCTCAGAGATCATGGTACATCTTGGTACTCCCAAGATGGATAGAGAAAGTTGATATATGTGCATTTTCCAGAAGCTCCTTCTTTATCCCGGGTGATGAAGGCACCCAAATCCACATTCCAAACCAAATCACACCATCATATTCGATATAGAACACTTCCAGCTTCCCTTCCTTTGCTTCATTCACCCTCTTTTGTATCTCCACATCATCCATTTGTTCATTATTTAATATTCTCTTGGATGGATGGTTGTGAAATCATTTGCGCAAGGTAGGGTGTATCCTCGGCCCTTATGATTTCCAAATCCATTATTTTCATATCCAAGATGATGTGGTCTTTCTCTATCCGCAACATGGAAAGAGTAGCAGGTTCTTTTCTTCTTAGAGCATCAGCTACCTTGTTCTCCATTCCAGGATGACAGTGAATAGAGCAATCATAATCCTTGATTAGCTCTATCCATCTCCTTTGACGCATGTTGAGCTCCTTTTTTGGGAATATATACATTAGGCTCTTGTGGTCGGTGTATATGTCACACTTCTCACCATCACGGTAGTGCCGCAAGATTTTCAAGGAAAAAATCATGGATGCCAGCTCTAGATCATGCGTCAGGTAGTTCTGCTCATGGATCTTCAACTATCGTGTGGCGTAGGCTATCACATTATCATTTTTCATGATTACACAACCCAAGCCTTTCTTTCAAGCATCACTGTATATCAAAAAACATTCTACACTTTTTAGTAGTGTGATTACAGATGCAGTGATCATCCTTCTCTTTAGCTCCTTGATGCTTCCATTACATTCTTCCGTCCAGACATACTTTACCCCCTTCCTTGTTAACTTAGTTATCAGGCTTGATAATCATGAGAAGTTTATCACAAAATGTCGATAGTACCTAGCTAATCCAAGAAAACTATGGATTTCTGTGACACTAGAGGGCCTAGGCCATTCCTCAATCAGCTTTTTCTTTGAAGGATCCATAGAAATTCCCTCACTTGTGATCACACGTACCAAGAACATGACTTGATTCATCTAAAAGTCACACTTTCTAAAATTGGCATTCAACTTCTCCTTTCTTAATGTCGCCAACACAAGTCTTAGATGTTCTTCATGTTCCTCCTTGCTTTTGGAGTAGATGATAATATCATTGATAAACACTACAACAAATTTGTTGAGGTAATGTCTAAAGACTCTATTCATCAAATCCATGAAGATTTCATGGGAATTAGTAAGTCCAAAGGGAATCACCAAAATCTCATAGTGCCCATACATTGTTCGGAAGGCAGTCCTCGGAATATCTTCCTTCTTCTCCTTTACATGATGATATCCAGAACGAAGATCCACCTATGAGAATTATTGAGCTCCTCTTAACTGATGGAACAAGTCATAAATCCTTGGAAGATGATACTTGTTCTTTATGGTGATCTTGTTGAGTTCCCAATAATCGATACACAACAGCATTGTTCCATCCTTCTTCTACACAAAGAGCACCGGTGCACCCCAAGGTGATGCACTAGGGCATATGAACCCTTTGTACAGATGCTCTTGCAGCTACTTCTTTAACTCATCCAGTTCGATAAGATCCATCCTATATGGGCAATTCGAGATAGGATTAGCTCTGGGTATGAGTTCAATTAAGAACTCTACCTCACGATACGGGGTAATTCCAAGTAACTCTTCGGGAAATACATCATCGTATTCCCTCAAGATGGGCATTTCCTCAAGGTTGGAACTTTCCTTTGACTCAACCATTTGGGAGAGGTATTCTTATACATAGGGAATCAACACCCAAATCATTGAAGGATTTTTCAAAGGATATTCATGATCTTCCTTGTATTTTTAGAGGATCATGGGATGGTTCAAAATATGAAAAGATAATTCTTTTCCCAAAAGTTGATATGCGCTCTATATAACGAGAGCCATTCCATTCCCATTATAGCGTCGAATTCCACCAAGGGATGTATTACGAGATTTGGTGGATGAATCTTCCCACATACACCAATAGGAGAAGATTCAAACACTTGAGTTTCAATTATTTCACCACTTGGTGTTTTTACAGATATCTCTACTTCAAGGTTTCAGGGCTTCGATCTATAGTTCTAGAAAACTTGCAAGATATAAAGGAATGCGTAGAACTAGAATCAAATAATACTTTTTACATTCTTGAGTGAATAAGAAGTGCACCTTGTACGACTTCATTATCATGCTCCACCTCAGCAGTAGTGATGGCATAAGACTTCCCTTGTTCCTTTGGCTTTGGTGGCTACTGACTCTGATTACCCTCGAGAACTCAAGGTTTAGTGCACTAGTTTGCATAGTGCCCTAGCTCGTTATAGTTCTAGCATTGGACAATGAGTGGTTCTCTCCTTTCATAAGCTACATTCTCCTTCCTTTTCATTTTTTTTGACACTCTTAAGCATGGTGTCCTTATTTCCCACACTTGAAGCATTTCTTTGTCCCTTTGAGGCAGTTCCCATTGTGCAACTTCCCATATTTTTGGCATGTGGGTCGTTGATTTTTCTTCCCACCTTTATCATTAGATCCACCAGCTTGAAACCCCATCTTTATTTTCTTATCACTATAGACATGGGAACATTCTCCAAACTCCATCTCTACTTTGAGAGATCACCAAAAAACTTCTTCATAACTCCCAAATTCTCTAATTATAAGATCCTTTCGAAGGTGTGGTTTTAATCCACTAAATAATCTATCAATTTTTCTATCATTGTTGATAACAAAACACGAATCGTACCTTGTGATCCATGTAAAATTGTTTTCATAGGTTGTGATAGATTCTCCTTATTTTTGCTTGAGCTCTATAAATTCTCTCTCCATCATTGTACAAAGAGTTCTTGGGAATTACTTATTAAGAAACATTATCATAAACTCTTCCCATTCCATCTCTCCAATTTCCTCCTTTGTCTTGGTGTTCTTAATCAAATCCCCCATTGATCGGCTTCTCCATCTAGATGATAAATGGATACGGTCACCTTCTCAATCTCAGAACAATGAAGAACGGAAAATATCTTCTCCATAGAGTTGACCCACTATTCCACAACTAGAGTATCAGAAGATCCACTAAACGTCGGTGGTCATTGCCGCATAAAACATTCAATTGCCAGTTTCTCCATCTTTGGTGAAGGAGGATGTTCCCCATTATTATGGTTATTGTTCATAACCTAAGATAATTGGGTAATCATCACAATGATGTTTTGAACTCCACCTTCGAAATCATTGGGGATGTCATTCGGGCAATTATTGCATTGGCCCTCTCCTGAGTTGTTGGCCTGATTTCTCTTGGTTCCCACCATTTTCTAAAATAGAAAAGGTTAGAAAAAGACATAATTAAACTTGTAATGAATATATAAATTAATCATTTGAACAATTTATACTAAAATCACAACATATGGGATCTCTATGTAAATACTCTTGTCTGCATATTTGTACTTAGTCTCATGCTATAGGTTTTCCCTAGGGTTCACTAATCCTAATTCCCAAATTAACTAAACCTTGACATTGATACCAACTACAGCGACTCGGACTTTTATTACATTACTATTAAATCATTTCAATGATAAAAAAAATAATAGTATTACACATAGAGGATCCAATGTTTTTGTGTATTGGGCAAACTAAGACCACACATAACAAATGCAACATCTAGCAAAAAAATTTATTTAATTTCTTCTTCTCTAGCTTCTTATTGGCAATTGTCCTCTCCTTAGTACGTGTTGCAACCTGAGGATATACTTAAAAATGTGTGAGATACAAGCCCAGAGATAGTATATATAAGAACAATATATCATGGGGTTAACATAATCGTAACATAGGAAAAATATCATGAACATGAGAGGAAGCAGAAATATAAGACATGGAATGTGGCAATGCCTAAAAATTAAACATCATGTCTTAGTGGTTAACTAACACACATACTTGTGAACCAAGCTAGAATATTGTTCAGACATCATTTCAAATTTACTCATGTGATTCATCAGTTTACCCAATGCATTGGAGCACTGTATAATTTCGGGTGCACCCATCACTTTGAAATATTTATATTACGCTATAAAATTTTGGGTGCACCCGTCACATCATAACATTATCATTATGATGCTTTCCAAAAAAACACATATAAAAAATCTACATAACTAAACCATGGAAAGGAATGGGTTTAATATCATAAGAAAACATTCATAAACTTTGGGTTCCCAAAATAAAGAGGGAATAACATAGATGTTTCAAGAACCGTTCACTTTGAGGGAGAAGTAAAAGGTGTGTTCTTAAAAGAAGATTTCTTTTAAAAAAACATTTTTCTTGACATAATAATCATTGAAAAAAATGTATATCCTATAAAATTAAAGACAATTATGAACAAATTATCTTTTTGGAGTAACCATATCAAAAATAATGGAGTGAAAGAGGGAGAACCCGAAGGATGAAAGTTGGGTTCGAGAATTTCCCCTTACCTTGTACCTGAATGCTTCCTTCTTTTTAATGTCCTGTATAATGACATTATATTAATTAATTATAAATATATACCCTTGTGTATATTAATATGGTTCATTATGGTTTCATTAAGTAAATTTATGTTCCTTTGGATGAGTTATAGCGTTTAAAAACATTATTTGGGAATGTTTGTTTTTATGGTTTTCTTGAGTGGTTCACTTATATTCTTAAATTGAAGTTTGGGTAGAACATGGGTAAACATACAGAACTGATATTACATGTTATTAATGGTATTACAGGAGTTTGTATTATCTTATAATTAATCAAATTATATCCACGTGGATGAATCATTAGATAAGTATTAAATGATGATTATTTGGGTTAATTTGGGCGGTTTTTCGATCATAATGAACTTGTTTTATTTTATCACTTTGAAATATGATCATAAGTTAGTTCCAAATCTTTAAATAGAATATAATACATATAAAAGGTTATATTTCAACCATAAAAATGGTTTCATGACCAGATATGAAGGTAAAAATAGAAGAAGAAAGCATGTCGTTCTTGAAGGTGAAAAAGTAAAACCTCACGAACAACGTTCTCTTTAATAAAATAAAAGGAAGAAGGAAAGGGGGTTGGATGATATAATATCCCATTAGAATCATTAAATTATATTAGAGGTATACCAATGTAGTTACAATGCAATTAAGATGAATATAGTTGGGGAGAGATCAAGAAATGATCTTGACCTTGAAAGGAAATTAAAGGAGAAGAAGGACAGAAATTACCTCTAGAATCCTCCTCTTGAGAACCTCCTTAAGGGCCTAAACATGGTATTTTGATGATAGAAGAAGATCTTGGACGTGGGGTAGTGGATTTTTAAGGTGTTTGGGCAGATTTTAGAGAATTATTGGAGCTTGAGAGGTGTGAGGAAATGAGGGTGTGAAGGGTGTCTTTTATAATGGAGGGGAGAGGGGTTTCCTTAATATTAAATTCATTAGTTTATTAATTTACCCTAAGACAAGGAATAGTGAGTCTTAAATGATCATGAATAGTAATTTTATCATGTGATACCAAAAAAAGTGGGCTTACATCAGCAGAGAATCATCGATGACTCAATTAATCCATTATTTAGCATTTATTGTAAATTATCGGATTCTACTATTCATCAAAAATTCAAGTATCTCAGAAAAATCCCAAAAGTTTACCCCAAACATTTTTCGACGTGTAGAATCCCAAAATGATGTACATTTTTCAAAAATAATTTTCTAAATTTTAGTAATTTAATATTTAATTAAAATCTTAATTCACTTTAAAAAACAGTTTTTAAGATTAAAATTGATTTTATAGTGCTTTCAAAATTTATGTAGGGTCTTATAAAATTATCTAAAAACTATAAGAAATTGATTTTATAAATAATGAATACATTTTAAGAAAATAAAATTTACTTTAAATTAATTAATTATTTATAATTATTTATTTATGACTTACAAAGTTCCAAAACATTTACTAAGGTCAAATTGTCACTTTTTAAGATGTCTAAATTTTATTTAATTATTCATGGGTAAGGTTACTCTTATGTTGGATGTTTTACTATTCATAAAGTTTGTATTACTATTAATAAGGGTATGTTACTATTCCTAAGGGTACGTTACTATTCACAAAAATTTATTTTTGTTTCATTAGACTCCAAAAATCATCTTGAGCACAACCGTTTATGTCAGATTTTTAAAATTCCAAACACAAAAGTGAAAAACTTATGTTTAAAGGTCACTTATCACTTATTAGTTCATTATGTTGTTTTTTCATGTTATTTTATGACCGAAATATAAGAAGGGGGTTTCCATTGAAAAAAATTGGGTCGTTACACTTATGATGTGAGAAATTGGGGAAGAGTGGAAAACTAGTGTAGAAGTAAGATCCAAGTACCCCTAATGTTGTATTTCTATAATATATTATCTCTTGTATGTAATACGTGGTGGGAGTTATCCATGGTGAGGATAGGAACATAGTATTCATGTTTATGTGATGATTTAGTTTCAATATTGTCCATTATGCATTATCAGGATTTCTTTAACTTTTTCCTAAGAGGATCTAGGGAGGATATTAATGAGTATAATGTTATGCTCATACAACTAATATATAAACTATTTTTTCTCATTTGAAGGAATTTGTAGTTAGAGATCGACATTACATAGGTTTTTACAGGGGAAGTTTGGGCATTCTGGTCCCTATTATCTTTACCTTTTTGGTACTTATAGTTTTCCATTATTTGTTATAGTTTTATATGAAATTTCATGTATTCACTTTGTATTTACTAAATATATATGTCTGAGAAGGTTTTTGTTGTTGTAACCTTCTTATCTCTCTCTTCCAAATGTTTCTCTTATAGGGTAATTCATCCTATATGCACTTTTACAATATATTCTATATTAGTCACCAAACCAAGGCCTACTCACAGGAGGAATCAGGTAGTTATAATCTCTCACTCATCATTGTGGTATCTTTTTGGAGATTGGTTTATCACACAGTGTTATTCGAGGGTCAAGATTGAGGGATAAGATGGAAATTGGAGTTAGGTAGAGGTGTTGTTTCATTTTTTGGTAGGGAAAAAATGTCATCTAATTTTAGTAAGAGATGTAAACAAGGTATAACAAAGAAGACATGAGTAATTCTGGCACCCTATTATCCAAAAAACAAACAATTATGTTTTTTGATCCTACTAAATGATGTGATACTGGTTACAGGGTAGAGACCTAGGAAATGATCTTTCATAATTCTTATTTGCTCCTATGTTAGAAATGGGTAGACCTTGGGATAGGTTAAAATCGGGAACTAGATAATAAATTAATTAATTAATTAATTTTTAATATTCTATATTTTAGTTTTAGGATCTATATATTTAATTTTATTATATTATATTCATGGATCTGTGTCAACATCCTCATTAGTTTCACGGTGTAGATGTTCTGTAGGACGTGACATAAAATCATAGTAGAGTAGAGGTTGAATACAATTACACATGGAAGAGGTAACTATGAATGTTTTAGAGCCAAAGTCTATAGAAGTACGAAGGATCCATTATCTATGAATTTATAGAATATTGTTTGGAGAAGGCTGAGATAACTTTTAGTTCAATACGTGCTGAGAATGAGATTTGGGTTTCATTGGATATGATAATGATGCATGGAGAAGTGAGATAGTGGTGGTTCTTATTCCTCTGGGACTATGATGAGTCAGAATTCTTTTGGGAAACGTTCTAATACCAGTTCCAAGAAATGATTTTTTCTTCAACCATGAAGGAGGAAAGTCACCACGAGATCCATAACCTTCGACAAAAGTGTTCCATTGTTTGAGATTTCAAGATATATTTCAAAACCCTATTTACTAAATGCTTCATACTTGTTTCCAAATGAGGAGGCTAGGGCGAGAAATTTTGAGGATGATTTTTCTACAGAGATATAGTGCTAGGTCATGCCATTTATGATGAAGAGGTATCTCGAGGTACTAGTTAAAGGATTGGTTATAGAGATGATTCTGGCCAGAAATATATTGTAATGAGAGTGGAGTTGTACGGACTCCTCATGAAACAGAGAAATAGATCGAGGTTCCCATTTTTTAGGTTATAAGAGTTTTTAGTCAGCTAGGGGTAGGTACCAGTGCTAATCATTTCATTTTTCTAGGGGAGAAAACTCTTAGACCTATGTAAAGGTATTTGATGAATTATATTATTTTGTAGGCTGAGGTCATCTAGGGAGAGAGTGGACGACCATTCTAAGTAGTCATCTTTTCCTAAGTGTTTCCCTTTAGGTTCCTTTATTGAGGGTGTTAATGCTGAGTTAGCAGCCAAATGGTGATCTAGTTTGGGATTAGTCGTGTGGAGATGGGAAGGTATATGATAGCCCTAATACATTCATCTTCCTTATAGATTAGAGGACGACTATGTAGGTGGTTATCAACAAGGATAGAGAGGCTGTAGATCTGGTCTTTATCATCTTTATATTTTAGTGTTTATAGTGTCTGGTGATTGATACATCAGTTTAGGTACCTAATTATTATTTTCCACTTGGGTGAATTCATTTTTCAATTTAGGAGAAACAAACTCAATTATATGTCCATCCTCTATCCATGATTTAGGCCAAGAGTTAGAAAGGATTCTAGTGTACATGGAATTGACCATTGTAGTTTTAGGTCAAGATAACTTCTATTAATTATGTAGATACACTGAGGTAGTGCTGGGGTAGCACCACTCTTGGGGAGATTTATTGTATTTATAAATATAGCCATATTAAATCATACAAGGTATGGATTGGTTCTATTTTTTCATTATACCATAGGTTTCTTTAGGTGTTCGATTGCGATCAGTGATGCTAATAGAGATCCAGAAGAGTTTGTTGGTGAGAGAGACCCTTGTATGGGTTAAAGGCATGTTCCATTCATAGCATCATTTATTACCAAGTTTATTCTATGCTAATTAGAAGATCAACTGTTGATGTTTCCCAAGTTCATAAAATAGTACCCTGATGTATTTCTAGAGGAGGTTATGGTACTACCCCTTCAACGAGAGATCGATTTTGGGATCGAGCTACAAATAGGTGTGCCTCTTATCTTTATGTCTCTGTATAATATGAAACCAAATATGTTTCAATATTTGTGAGTAGAAATTGATGATCTTTTGATTGTGTCACTATGGGGTGCCCCAATTTTTCTGATGAAGAAGGATGATGAAAATTTGGGACTTTGTATCGACTATCATCACTTGAACTGAGTGACAATGAATAACCACTATCATCTTCCATGGATTAATGACCTATTCAATTATTAGAATGGAATAAGTTGGTTCTTGATGGTTGATTTGCAGTTAGGTTATCATCAAATGTGCATGATGTATGAGGATGTTCTGAATACTGCTTTTCCATTTTCATCATGGAAATTATTAATACATTGTTATTCCATTTAGTGTGATAAATGATCCAAATATATTCATGTTGTTTATGAATAGCATGTTAGAGAGTACCTAGATATGTTTTTGGTGTTTTTTATCGATGACATCATAATGTACTCCACATCTAAGAAGGGCCATGAGATCATATGAATTCCATTTTGTGAGGTCTTCATCATGAGAAGCTATTTGGGATGTTTTTTAAGTGTGAGTTCTAGGATTATGATTTCTATTTCGTAGGGAATATAGTTTCCCATTAAAGAGTAGTTGTGGATCCTTAAATGATAGAGGAATTTGTGTCCTAAGAATCTCCCAAAATTGTGGTAGTGGTGAAAATATTCCTTGATCTTGTAGGATATTATGGGAGGTTCATAGAATAATTCTATTTATTTGGGACTCCTATGAAATCCTTGGCCAAAAATGATGAGACTGTATTATGTACTGACTTGTGTCAGGAAACTTTTGATTACCTAAAAGAGAAGCTGTAAAGAACTCATGTTCATTGTCTTATAGTAGAGGGAGTTCCGTTTGAGGTCTTATGTGATGCTTCACAAATTTTATTGGGCTTTGTTCTGATGCTACGTCAACTCAATTTTTCTTATCAGCCTCAGCAGTTGCATTCCTGTGATCCAAAATTTTCCACCCATGATCTTATGTTAAAATAAGTGGTGTTTTATTTGAAATTATGGTGTCACTACCTCATCAGTGATAATTTTTTGGTTTTTTCTAACCATAATTGCATGAGGTACGTCTTCTCACAGTATGATATGATCTTGCACCATTTTCAGTGGATGGAATTATTATTATATTAGGAATTTGAAATTTTTTATATGCCTGGAAAAGGGATTTTTATAACTGATCTATTGAAAAGGAAGAAATGTAGTGATGTTATGTGTAAATATTTGTATTCAAGAAGTGTAATATATAAATTATCATTGATAAATCTTGATAGGGGAGAGATTGGGGGAAGATGTTATCCTTTTCAGATGATAGTGTAATCATATTTGGTACATAAGTGTGAGGATTCCAAGTTGTTGGATTTTGAGATGAATTACTGGAGATTCTAAGTGGTTTTCAACATTTCCCTAGATAGATGATCTAAGGATTGATAACATGAGTTCTAGTTATAAGGAATGATATTTGTTCCATTTATGATGTGTGAGTCGGTTCTTAGATATTTCCATAGTTTTTCATTGAAAGTACATCCCATCATGAAAAATATGTACTAACCATTGATATTTTTTTTAGTTGTATGAGTTTAAGAATGTAGTTTCAGAGTTTGTTTCTCTATGTTTGGTCTACCAGAAGGTAATAGATAAGAACCGTGTTCCTAGTGGGTTTATCTAGTAATTATATGTTCCAAAATGGGATTGGAAGTACATGTCAATGGACTTGGTTATAGGTTTACCTTGAACGCATGGAGGCTATGATGATATATGGGTGATAGTGGATCATTTTAAAAAATCAACCAAATTTATAATGATCATAGAGTCGATCATAGTGGAGGTTTTTTCAATGCAGTACATGCAGAATGTGGTGTGACAACACAGATTCCTAAGGAATATATTTTTTGATCTAGAACCTCAATTTAACTCTATTATGTGGAGAGTTATTCATCATACTTTTTTTCTCAGTTATTCCTAATCACTTCTTTTCATCCATTGATAGATGATCAGATAGAGTAGACCATCCAAAATCATGAAGATATGTTTCACTCTAATTTCCTATATTTTTTAGGATCATGGAAGGGGCACATAAACTTTGTTGATTTTTCATACAATAATAATTTAAACTCAACCATTAGTATGGAATAGTTTTATTCTCTATATGACCGAACATTCTATTTTTGCATTATGATGGATTGGGGTCAGAGAGGAAGAAATTGATGTGATAGAAATGGTGAAAAATTCGACATAGATGGTTTAGGTAATTGATGAAAGGATAAAATCAGTACAGGATCATCATAAATCCAATTCCGATCAATAGAGGATTCATCTATATTTTGACATTAGATATTACATATTATTGATGGAAACACTTAGTAATGGGATACAATGGTTTGGTTACGGGACTAAATTTCTCCATGGTTTGTTGGTCCTTTTTAGGAATTGAATTATGTTGGACCCATGGAATGTATGATAAAAGATTCATCATATATAAGTTGGATACACAATGTTTTCCACATGTCACAACTCAATCGTTATCTTTATGCTAAGTCCCATGTCATTGATTAGGGAAATATCGATATTGATGATGATAAAACCTTCAAGGAGTGACCTGTTGGGATCTAGGACAACTAAGAGAATGTATTTTATGGGAATGATATTCCCTTGATTTTTATATTTTGGTGACACAGAGCAATTTATGGGATTACATAGTAACGTGAGCCATAGAAGTAAACTCAGTAACCAGTGATGTTTTATGTTTAAAAATTCAATTATAACATTGTTCTATTGTAGATGTAGACACTTTTAGTTATGATATGGTTTATTCTTGTTGGTCAATGTTTATTTACTCTAATTTGAGATTATCTCCCATGCGAGATCGGTTAGGACTTGATTTTAGTTATTGTGTGGTTTTGATCAAGTTCCTCTGGTGAGGTAGTTGAGCTCATGTGGTGGAGAGATCATTGAGAGGTATCTCATAAGGTGTTTTTTTGACCACCACTTTTCATTTATCTATAATTATATTTGGATTCTTGATGATGAGATTTATTTTATTGGTATCTAATGTAAGGCCCAGAATAGAAGTGTTCATGGGGCTTTTGGAGCTCGTATGAGGCCTAGATTATGTCTAGAGGGTTTTAGAGGAAATATGTTGTAAACAGGTAGATTATAGACCATGTAATCCATAAAAGCATTGTAATAGAGTTTGATGAATTTTATAGGGATGGTTCTTGAAATGTAATTAATCGGGGTTAAATAAATAAAATATGACGTGTTTTCAATGGTTTTTGACCCCTACCATTTTCATGATGTGTAAACGGTTTACACATTCTGTGAATTTACAGTGTAGTTATTTGATGATGTTTTATAGACACATGGGTTTCAATAACCTACAACCTCTCTCTTTTTCTAGTGGCAAGTGCCTATGTTTCAGGAAATTTGGAAATTCTATAAATGGGAATCAATCATTGTTATTCCTTCTTCTATATGTGGTTATCTATGGAGATACATGGAACATTCCTTATTCTTTTTCTATATTTTCTCCTAGATCGATCTCATTTAACCCTGTTTATTCATTCAGTGTGATGGTGGATGATCATCCATATTTATAATGGGGGATCTCTTGTTTATTGTTTGTGCATTTAGCTGGGATGACCTCAAATGGATGCATTCCTTTCTAGAGTGGTTAATTGAGATCTATAATGTGGTCTATTTTTATGTGATTTAAGTTTAAGGCTTTTGATGTAGGGAATTATTTGATTATATTTTAATTACATGAAATTGTAAATTTTTCAATAGTGATGAAATTAACCTAATAATTACTTATCTGGATTAAAATAATTGGTATCGATCACATGTTGGTGATGTTGTTTCATTGGACTATGATAGTGGTTTGCATATTTATTTTCTAGGTATTGTGATATCTATGCATTTCTTTGTTATCATGTTATTATTTATGGGATATTGAAAAAGAACATAAATCCATAATTATTTGATAATTATTTGTATAAACAATAATTTAATAAGAGTCATGTTTGTCAACCATGGTTTTTTTTAATTTGATTATAATAAAATTAATATAAATGGAATGTTTAATACGGAATGATCTTCAATGTGATTAGAGAATTTTTTTGAAATTATAAATGGAACTAAAGCACAATTTTTCTTGTTGATAAATAAATTAAACCATGCTTGTGCTTGTTAATAATTAAAAAGATCTGTTAATTGAAAATGGTATATGTCATGAATTTTCAAAACTAGGATAAATTCTAAGAGCATGTTTTTCCAATGATTTCTTGTTATGGCTTTATGATTTTGGTTTACTATGGTTGGAACATTTTAATAAATGAATAAGTTAATTCAATATGGAATAAAAATTAGTTTTGTTATAATGATGTTTGTTATCGAATGAGTTTCCCATTTTCTTGAAAAGTCTTAGTTCCTTGTCTTGGGAGCTGGGAGAGGAAATTTTCATGAGAAGGATGAATGTATTGTTTTGAGGGCTTGTTTATCTTTTTTCTTAATGCCTTGTTCTAGCTTCTTTGTGATGTGCTTTGGATAAAATCCTTGTGATATGTTCATAGTATGGCTGAGCCTGGAGGGATGATGTTGTGATATATGGTAGGGTGGGACAGATGATATGATGACATTTGATGCATGTGATGGATATATTCATCAGTATATGAATGATGTTTTCAGGGATAAATCTAGAGGTGATAAAGTAGGTTAAATCTGGGATTACCTTTTGATGTGATGGTGTGAGTGGTTATGATCATCTGAATCTATTTAATGGAAAATGGTTGGGTTTCTCGTTTAAATTTATTCTTGTCCCCAATTCTTGATGTTGCTAAAGGTGCTTGATTTCATTTTCCCTCTTGGTGGTATATTAGTACGGTATCCTAGAGTACTAATATATGGAATGATTCTAAAATTTAATATATAAAATTTTCACCCTTGAGGTTGTTTGATTATGGAATGTAAATTATTAAAAAATGTTAATCTTGATAAACCAATGACATGGTATGGATTATTCATTGAAGGTACAAAATTTATGCTATTGTATAATATAATGAATATAATATAACGAGGAATAATATTAATGGTTAATTATTTTCTAAGGAATTAATTAATGAAATGAAATGATTAAAATGAAAATACAGAACTAATGTATCTATTTTTAATGATTTTGTTCAAATAGGTTATATAGTCTTTGTGGTGGAATCATGGAGTTAGAAAGACCTTCGATGCCACTGATTCAATGACTAGGTATTCCATAGTGTGGTTTCGAGTTATATTTTATCATGTATATTCTAATTTTCTTGCTTCTCCACACATGTCAGTTAGGGAAACTGACAACCAGTGGACTCTGGGAGGGTGTTTAAACAAAAATATTTACGAGAGGATGGATTGATGACTTCCCACTTTGGACCCACTCTCTCTTCTTAGTAGTTAATTATGCTTTTATTCACGGTGGTTAGATTTCTCATATATGTATATTGAGGTAAGTTATGAATTGAGGTTATCTTACTAGATATTGTATCCAAAGGATTATTATAGGTATGAAGGGTATAGGTTGTGAGGGATTGAGGTACATACTTGGTTTATTGGCTATAATGGATTGAAGTATAATACATAATGTTCTATATACTTCATAAAGGATATGGTGGCTCCCAATAACTACATGTATAGTATATGGATATGTGATATGAGATTCCATAGTTTTGTGACACATGAGGTTCATTTTATGTTTCCTTTCTCAGGTGTTTTAAATTACTTTTGCAGAGAGATTATCAATAGTTAAGACATTAGGGAATAGAGACAAACCAATGTTTAAGTAGTATTATGTTACCATCAATGTTTTATTATTATATAATATATTCTCTTGTATACAATACTTGGTGAGAGTTATATATGTGGAGTATGGGAACATTGTATACCTATTTAAGTGATTATTTATTTTCATAGGTATTCACTGTTCTTTACCACTTTATTTTTCTTTTTTACAAGAGGCTATAAGAAGGATCCTTTTAAGAGCATGGTTCTTCTTTGAGGTACAGATCCTTTAATTACACAGATTCTTAGTCAAAATTCTTAATTATGGACTAATATTAATGGTTTTTGAGGTCATGGAGGTGATGGGGGTGTCTAGTGCTGTATTGGTGCTCAGAACCCAGAATTTGTGGTGAAAATGTCTTGGCGCATATCTAGAAGAAATAGTGGGGGCTGGACGCACAATTAATTCCAATTGTGCGAGGTTGTACAATGAAGTCTTATACGAAGCCTGGTTAGAAAACCATTCAATTTGGGGTGCACACACATGAAATATTTTTTGAAATTTTGACAAAGGAGTTTCAAATAGTTTGTCCATGGTTATTCATAATGTGTGCACAAACCATGCGATGTACCCCTTTCCTATAGAAAAGAAAATATTATTGGGTCATGGTTTGTCCAACCATGTGGAAAAACTATGTGACCTAGTTTTTTAGGTAGAAATTACCAAATTACACGTAATTAAAAATATTTCAACCTAATTCTTCCTCACTTCTCATGTGGGATATCCCTGAGCCTTTATGAGGGTTCCTTTAGTGACTATTCTATAATTGGTGTTGATCATGGGTATGAGCACATAATCAATTTTTTTAGCTCATTAGATCTATATCCGTGAGTTATCAAATTATTTTGTTCCATTGTTCATTTGGTTTGGTTTCAAATACTCTATTTAGGTGTCTGATAATATGCCATATTTATGGGTTCTTCATCCGTTCTTCGATTCTCTCCAAATCTGAGTCAAACCAAGAGCTTATGCTAGATGATGTATCCACTACAGACCTAAGGTAAGTGATCTAATGGGTTTCCTTGAATATTGCCATGTTTATATATATGCCGATGTGTCGTGTGACCAATTCATAGAGTGACAACCTTATAATGGATTCTAACTCCTTAAATTGAATTGATAAGTATTTTATCTATGATTAATGATGCCAGAGATAAATTTTTAAGGATATGAACCTCGAATTAGAACCACACCTTTTGGAGGGTTGTTAAAAAAATGGAACTTTATGATGGAATATGAATTTGGATACCATTGAGGTGTTCCCATGACCCCTTTCCAAGGTATGTTTAACAACAGTTTTTCAATTGAAACTTGAATTGTGAGATGAAATGTAAGTTGAATTGTAATATAAATAATAAACTGAATTTATACAGAAAATATAATTAAATCCATATCCCTAGACACTTTCTATTTATTGATTTATTAAGAATGATATTTTAGTTATAACGGGTTTCCCTTATTAATACATCAAAGGCGAAGCCTTCCAAGCATATCCTATTCCTTGAGCCACCTTTTTAGGTGATATTGAATTAAAATGAAAAAGGTGATGAACAAGATATAAATAAATGATATTTAATGAATATATATTTATAAGACTTGGGAGACACATGGGTTCATATACGATATACATGGATGGACTCATTTGGATTTTAACTTGTATATGCTCGAGAGACACTTGGAATATTTATATGGGATTCCAAGGTAAAAATCAGGGGGATATCTATTATATACCAAGTGACACTGGGAATCCTTATGGATTTCCAAGGATGGAATCAATGGGTAGTTGATCATATATGCTTTGGGTGATACTTGGGCTCCCTTAGTGGACTACTAATGACAGAATTGAGTGGCTATGATGTTACACTACTCCTAGAGAGATACCTAAGTTCTTGTGAGGATCTCTATAGATGGGATTATAGGGTGTTGGTTTATATTATACAATAAGTGATACCTATATTCCAAAAAAGTAATTATAAGGGTGAGCTGAAGGTCATAATTTAATAATTAATGAAATGGTTTATATGATGTGTCCACCAGGCCATAACACAATCTTGGATTTAGTCATTGTATTACACTTTATGGATGACATATTTAGGCATCGTTTGAGAAAATAAATATTGTGGAGGCATGAATATGTTTCAGGTATCAATACATATTAATTAGATTATTTTGTATAGTTAAATGAATATGATTATTTTAATAAAACATGCCTAATAGTTAATTCACAGACTTGCATTAGAAATGAGTTTCATGAAATGAGTTGGTTATAAAATGAGAACCAAAAATTTATAGGATGTTTACTATTAGTACTTCCTTGCATGTTCTATTACTACTTCAACACTATTCTTGTTATATATATTCACAGACTCTATGGAACTAGACCATTGGTGGCTGCCTACTCAGAATATGTATCAGGCCACCAATGTTTACTCAAACAGAATATAAATTTGTAGGTATCGATAGGTTCAAGAACCCACCTACATGTTTATGATTACTGCTTAGGAGTAGAGGACCAAGCTAGGGCTCATGAGGCTAGCTGGATTGTTTTTGGAATTTTATTTACTATTGATCCATGTAATGTTTACCGGCCTTATATATCTTTTTTTTATTTTTTAGAGACATATGAAATGTATCATCATCATCTATATTTGGGATTCTTTCTGGAATTGTTTTTATATCTATATTGTGTTTTTTCTATTATTTGACCATTATAAAACTTCTTCTACTTATATGATATTGTATTTATACATGGATAATATTTGGTGATGAGGGAATAGTTTCTACAAAGACACACCTAGACAATCACTGCTATTCAGAAGCCTTTGGTGTTTGCGGAGATGTTCTTGAGTTGATAAGGCCAACCGGGCTTGAGTAACTATTGAGTGGCATCCAGGTTCAGGACATTACAAAGTGGTATTAGAGAACCAATTATTTTCTAGTATACCTTTTTATCATTATCCAATATAGTGTGATATAATGTTAAAGGAATTTGGTAATGATATTAACCTAGGCGTACCTGAACTATGTATTGGGAAAATTCCAAATTTCCTTGAATATAAATTTTTATTTTCTAGATTTTGATTGTTACAATTGATTTGATTCCATTAATGGGTGATGAAATTGAATTGTCATAATATTGTTGATAATATTGTGGGTTTTATTTGGTTGCAACCCATTGATAAGAGGGTATTTATTCGCATTCATCATTCTATTCACTTTACAGGAATCAGATTCCACGCATTATACCATCCCATTTCGGATGAATTACTTATTACATGGGGTTGTGATTGGTTCCGTTATATATATTGCTACTTATGTGATATGTTATTTGGAATTTGTTATGGTGTGAATTATGTGGACACCAAAATTTGGTTCATGATGTGTATAGACCCTTAAGAATCCAATTTTTTTGAACCATTTGTTCAAAATTTAAAAAATGAACTATGATAAATGTGAAAAAAATGAAATGAGAATAAAATTTAAAATGAAAATTTTCATAGTAGAGAACTTGACCTAGACCTAACCTTAGTAGTGGGATAAAGGAAATATCTATATAATTCTTCAAATCATTATTTCACATAGACATGAATCTAGATAAAATAAGAGGGGTGTGTTCTTCTAAGAGAAGTCCTATACCTATCCTATTTAAATATCTGAAGTTTTGATCTATTAGAATTGATAATGATCATGATCTGAGTCATGCTCTAGGAATTTTTAGTGGTATGCCACCATAAAATTTTCCAGTCATATGCTAGGAGGGTGGAGATGACCACACTCTAAAGGTGGTGCACCTTGGGCTACTAGTGGATCCTACAGTAGTTCTTTCTGAGGAAGGAGTGATAGTACCGGACATAGGTGTTGGTGAATAGTTCCATGAGGGATAATTGAAGTTAATGAAGACCATTCATGGAGAAATGAGGCTTAACATGACTATTTATGAGTTGACATATGAGTTCCAGACATAGTATCCACCTAGGTTTTTGGGGGACAAAAGACCACCGACTGAAGATTCATGGCTAGAGGCCGTTTAATCTATATTCGATCATCTAGAGATTCTTCCAAGGAGATGGGTAAATCTTTTTATGTATATGTTTCATGATAATACCAAGATATGGTGAGATGTAATTACACAAAAATATCATCACGATGAGATGGAATGTATGGATTTTTTATGGACATCTAAAATTATTTCAATTCTGAGACACTGGGGGATGATTAATAATAGGGGTTCAGGCACCTAGAGTAGAGAATATTATAAATTATGGAATATTTTGACCATTTTACTACGTTTAAGAACATCAAACCTATTTTGATGGGTGAAAATTTATCTAATACCAGATGAGTCGAGGATTGTATTGGGTATAACATCTGATCATAAGTGAATTTATTTCTGTTTAATACTATTTATGAAATAGTGAATAAGAAACTTATCACATAGTGTAACCTGTGAGAGGCTGGGGGTTCATGAAAGGGTTATTTTGTATGATGAAATGGTACTAATTTGACAAGTAGTGGGAAGTTTATTTTCAATCTTCCATGAAGTAACATTAGTAGCCATAGAACATACTCAGGTTTCCAGGTGAGGTTCTACCAGTGTGGTTGACTGAGACATATGAGACATCAGTATACCAGATACCCAGTTGAGCGCTGATACTGCAGAAAGATGGGTCATATATAGCACTGCGGTAGAACGTTTTCTCTAGAATCCATTGAGAGAGAGTCTACACCGACTCCAGGTTCAGTAGTGGGGTCATTGGTTTGTTTTCCTAAAGAGAGCTGAAGTATATCCAACCAATCATGATGAGGAGATGATCATTGATGTTGTTGTCAAACTCCAGTTTTTCAGTGGTAGAAGACCATATCTACTCATGGTATCTAAGATGTATCACATGTCCTTGGATAAGGCCAAATATAAGTAGTGCAACTGACCATTGAGGTGAAGGATCCCTAATCTTCTACTATCATAGGTACTATTATATTATCATCCACATTATCATCTTATATTTTTGATAAAGGTTCTTATCATACCTTTATAAATGTGATTATTATTGTGAGACTTTGGATCAGGGTTCCGAATTTTGATGGTGTTATGATGCTTGAAACTATTATGGGGATTAGAAGAGTGGATGTACATCAGTGTAGGGAGTTCCCTCTTGAGATTGGTGGGTGTCACTTTTTATGGGACCACTTTAAACCTGAGATGAATGGTTTTGAAATCATTCTTGAGATAGACTAGTTAGTACCCTTTTGTGATTTATTTGATTTAAATCATAATGATATTCCATTTCAAATTACAAAAGGGTGGAGAGTTTATTATCAAAGGTGAATGGGATGTCCATGCTAGCTGAGCTGGACCCGAGCATCATGGTTTTGGTGGGACAATAACAAAGATTGCATGTTTATAGCTAGATGATCAGGGAATACATCATGTAGATTTAACATGAGTGGTTGATCTTTTTTGGGACATCTTCTGAGATTATTTTTTATGATTACATCCAGTGAGAGTGGTATATTTCACTATTTATCTTGTGCGCAGAGCTGCAATAGTATCCATTCCTCTTTACTAGATGGCTACTACTAAGATGTAGGAGCTCAAGAGAATGATTGAGGACTTAGAGGATAAATGTTTGATCTGAACCATGACTTTTATGGTGGGGGGGGGGGTTCACCGATCCTTATTGTGAAAAAGGTAGATGGAAATATCAGGCTGTGTGTAGACTAATGAAATTTGGAAAAACTGACGGTTAAGAACCAGTATCCTCTTCCACAGATTGATGAAACTTTTTTAATAGATATTAAGAGATTGGGTTCTCTTAATGATTTATTTGAGATCCTATTATCATCGGGTGTGGGTTATACCATTAGAAATTCCTCGTACAACCTTTCATCGAATCTATGGTCTATATGAGTATTTGGTTATGTCAATCTGTCTCACAAACACCCCAATGGGGTTCATGGCACTGATGAACCAAGTTTTTCATCCTTATCTGGATTAATTTATAGTGGTTTTCAGGGATGATATATTGGGGTATTCTTAAAACTGACATAATCATGATAATCATCTTGAGATCAAATCAGATACATAGATTGAGTATCCAATATATGAAAATATCACAAAGTTTAACTTTAATATGGATTAGATTCACTTTATAGGTCACATTATCTCAGAGATAGGAGTATTGGTTAAACCAAAGAAATTGAAAACTATAGTTTATTTAGAGAATCCAAAGAAATTCTTTGACATATGATGTTTTAGGGGGCTATCTAGTTATTATAGGTGTTTCAGACAATACATATCAACCTTAATAGTTATACTTATGATATTGAATAAGTAGGTTGTAGTGTTTTGATGTTTATATTCCTATGACATATAATTTTAGTAGATTAATGTAAGATTGACTTTAGCACTCATGCTGATTTTGTTGGAGGCAAGTAGGAGTTACACTGTTTATTGCAATGCATCAAGTATCAAGATTCAATCAACTCTTTTACAGGGAGATAGAGTCAGAACATACAAGTCGTGGTAGCCGATATTACAAGATAGGAATTACCAAAAACATGATCTCAATTTATCTTTATTTGTTAATTCATTTATCTATTGAAGACATTAATTACATGGAGACAATTGTTTAGTGTACACAGAACACAAGATCCTCATGTACATATTTCCACCACATGATATGAATCTATGGTAGCTTATATATTTTTTGTACCTATAATATTTTGATTTTGAGATTCCCTACATATAGGGTAATGGAAATGTAGTGGAAGATGCACCAAATAGGATGACTCAGATACATGTAGTTCAACAGGACAACAACGAGGGGAAACATAGAGATTATTTTTCTGATATGCACATAGAGGTGAAGGATAGTTAGGGATATAGATTTCAATCATTATTAGATTTTCCCTCTATACTACTAAAAAGAGTTAAGATGAGGTCTGTATCAAATTATGAGGGCCTAGTACTACGTGAGAGTGTGGAAAGTGAGGATCCTCTTATTGGTTGAACCCTAGATGATGATGAAATCCAGTGTATACATGGTCACATATGGTATTTATAATAAATTTTTGAGGAGGTGATGTGGGACTTTCATTTTTCAGCTTGAGAAGTACATCCCGGTATCACCAGGATGTATTGGGATTTACATTACCAAAACTGATGGGTTGGTATTAAAATAGAAGTAGTTGGTTTTATCGTGAGGTCTTCCACATGTTAGCGGGTGAAGGTGGGATGCTGGTGACTATCCTTACATTGATAGCAACTTTCCAATCCCTATTGGAAATGGGTTGACATTGTGATGGTTTTCATGGATTGTTTATTAGGGTTTCGTTGAGGTAATGATTTTGTATGGGTTCTTTCTGACAGGCTCATGAAGGTTACACATTTCCTACCAATCAAGGAGTCCTTCAGTGTGGAAGATATTGAGATGTTTCATATCCATGAAATAGTAAAAATACACAAGGTCCCATTTAATATTATTTTAGACAGGGATTCATGGATTACTTCATAGTTATTGAAGAGGCTATTGAGGGAATTGGGAGCATAGTTGCTTCTGAGCACAACATACAACCCTAAGACAGATGTACAATCAGATCGCACAATATAGGTGATTGGGGACATGATGTGAGAATCCTTCATAGATTTTTGGGGCTCTTGAGAGAGACATATACCCCACATTGGATTCTCCTATAATAATATATTTTAGGATAATACATAGATTGAGCCTCATGTGGATTTGTAGGATAATCCATACCAATCTCCCATGTGTTAGTTAGTGGAAGGAGATGAATATATTCCAAGACCTCATATTTTTTTAGGAGAGAAAAGAATAGGTTTAATTAATTCATATATAGATGGATGTTGCACAGTATAGATAAAACTTTTAATCTAATTTCCACAAATGACCCCTATAGTTTATGGTTGGGGACAAGGATTTCTTATGTGCCTCACTAGGTTGGGACCTAGGCTAATCAAGAGGTAATGTAAACATGCACAGTGATATGTCTAGCCATTCAAGATTCTAGAGAATGTCAGGATGGTAACATTTCGGTTGCAGTTATCTTAGGGATATTGAGACATACACAATTTCTCCCATGCATGTCAACTGCTCCACTATCACTAAGACTCACCACATGCTTTTTATCTCAAGGTGGTTGAGTTATAGGTAGATTCATCATTTGTGGAGAATCATATACATATTGTAGATCGTAGAATTATGTTTCTCAGAGGCCGGTTAGTTCCTTTATTATGGGTGATATTGAAGAACATCCTTGTCCAATATGAGACCTAGAAGTAGTAGGCTGATGTATGATCATAGTGACCAGAGTTATTCTCATAATTTATCGACCACCCTAGAGAGGGTAATTCGGGGACAAATTGGTTAATGGGGGATGTTTGTAAGAACCCAAATATTATTTGAGGTACAAATACCTTAATTTATATTAATTATATGTTTAAATTCATACTTACGGCTTAATATGAATGCTAATTATGGTCATGAAGGTGATGTGGGTGTATGGGGTTAGTATGGAGCACAAAACCTATATTTTAAGGTGAAAATGCCTTAGCGCACTATTATTAGAAACCATCCAGGGAAGGCTGAATGGTTACTTCTAAATATGTGATGCTAGACCGTGAATTCCTAAATGCTGCATTGTTAGGAAAATTGTTTGATTTGGGGTGCATAATCCAGTGAGAATGTCTACAATTTTAACAGAGGAGTCTGGTATGGTTTACGCATTATTATTCAAACTGACTAGAATTTTTTTATTATTATGAAAATGATTTTGAAGAAAAAGTGAGAAAACATACATGACTTCACCACTTCACCACTTCACCACTTCACCACTTCACCACTATAAACCATAAAGACTTCACAACTTACAACATTCAAGCACAATGGATAAACAATCCATTCAGGCATTAATACTAAAAAACCTTCACAACTGGAGATGTAATAACTATAGAGAAGGCCAAGTTACCACAAACCAGGGAACACGAACATCAAAAAAGCTAAAGAAACCTCAGAATCAATCTCCTTGAATGCACACTAGTGCAACCATTGACACCAGCCCAAATCCAAAAAGGGCACACAGTTGGAGCATGTTTTGTCCTACCGTTTGACCAAACCATGCAAGCATGTTTTTTGGATGAAATTACCAAATTTTACATACTTAAATAAATCTCAACATAATTCTTCGTCACATATCATGTTGGATAGCCTGGAGCCTTTGAGAGGGTTCCTTTGGCGACTAGTCTAGGATTATCTGCTTATCATCCATATGAGCTCATAATCAAGAACAATTTACCTCATTGAATCTACATTAGTGTGTTCTCATATAATTTTGTTCCAATACTCCTTTGGTTTGGTATTGGATATGCTCTACTATAGAAATATAATGTGCCCAATTTATATGTTCTTCGAGCTTTCTTTTATTTTCTCCCAATATGAGTCAAATTAGGAGCTGATACTAGAAATTATATGAAATACATACCTAAGGTATGTTTTATCATTCTTTTCCTTGATATTTTATGTTTTTATATATATGAATTTGTCCCGCACACCCAATTCTTAGAGAAATACACATGAAATGGATTTTAAAACCATTAAACGAATTGGTCGGTATTTCCCATGTGTTTAATGAGGCCAGTGAAAATAGTTTAAGGTTATGAACATTGAATCAGATCCACCACTTTGGATGGGTTTTAAAAAAAGTAGGTTATAATGAAATATGATTTTGGATACCTTTGAGGTGTTCCCTTTACCCCTTTCCCTGGGATATTTAATAATGAATTCCCAATTTCAACTTGAAATTTGTTTTGATATGTAAGTTGAATTATAAAATCAATCCTAAAATAAGTTGATAAAGAAAATGGAATAGAATTAATATATCTAGAACGCTTCCATGTATTGTTTGATTAAGCAATAGATTACAGTGATAATGGTTTTACCATGTGAGTAAATTAATGGTTAAGACATATAAGCATAGACCATACCTTAAACCACATTTTTAGGTGAGATTGATTTGAAATGAATAAGGATCCGAACATGACATAATTACATGTCATTGAACACATTCATGATTATATGACTTGGGTGAAACATGGGTTCATATACAAATTCCATAGACAGACTCATTTGGACTCTAACTTTCTTATGATCAAGTGAAACTTCAACTCATTATATGGACTTCCAAAGATAGGATCACATGGTCTATTTATTTTATGATTTTTGGAAGTTGGAATCCTTATGGATTTAGATGAATGGACTCAGAAGGAAGTTGACCATATATGACATGGGTTATACTTAGGCTCCCTTAGTGCACCTCTAATGATATACTCAAGTGGAAATTATGTTATACCACACCTAGAAAAATACATGGGTTCTTGTGGGAATCACCATGGATGGTCTTGTTGGTTGTTGGATTATATTATACATATAGAGATAACATGATTCCAATTAATCGATTCTAAGGATGTGATAATGTTTTTAATTGAATAATGAATGAAATGGTTTATATGATTCTTTCTCAGGCAAAGAACAAGTTTTGATTCAGGATTTGTCTTGGAAATGATGGATGGACTGTTTCTGTATCCTTTGAGCATATCACAATGGGGATGCTGGGATACAGGGAAGGTCTAAAGGCTTATTAATTAAATAAGTTTTGATAATAAAAATAATTTTATTATAAATTAAACACCCATAACTATTAACTTAGAGACTCACATTCTAAATGAGTTTAATGAAATTAATTGGTTAAAAAATGGAAACCTAGATTTTATAAGATGTTTACATTCTTAATAATCTTTCATGTTCTATTACTACCTTCAAAATGATGTTTTTATATATAATTGCTGATTAGATGGCACTAGACCTTGGGTGTTTTTCTACTGGTATTATATCTCACACCCTGTTCAGGATAAAGATGGTTACCTAAAATAACTATATGATTAAATGTATGGATAAGGGAAAGAGCCCTTCTATAGATTTTTTCTTTGTGCTTAGGATCAGGGGAACACGAGATTGAGCTGATTCTCATGATGCTAGCTATATTTTTTTGGGTTTTATTTATTATGGATACATATATTATAAAACTACCTTGTATACTTGTTCTTGCTGTTTGGAAGAAAAATATGACATGTATCATCATCATCATCATTCTTTGTATGTGATATTATTTTGGGTATTACTTATTATACATGTCATGGATGTGGTCTATTTTCTGATCATTATACTACTTTTTCTAAATATTTGTTATTATATTTCTATTATGCTACACTCTAGTGTTGAGAGAATAGTCTCACAAAAGACACACCTAGGCCTTCACTGCTAGTCGGTTGCCACTGGCAATTGAAGAGATTTTCTTTAGGCTTTAGGATCAACTGGGATTGGGGAACTGTCGAGAGGAATCAAGCTAGAGACATTACAATCCTTCTTAGTATACATATATGCACACCTTATGTATATATAAACCATTTATTAGGTCATCAAAGGAAGTTTTTTTGATTAGGATGGATATTACTAGATCAGGGGTTCTCCAGAGCTATTTGGGATTCATGGTAACAAAAAAATTTAACTTTTTGGAACATGTAGTTTTACTATAAGTTGTTATAGTGTTGTATGACGTTTCATGTGCGTACTAGGGATTTGTTTAATATATATTTAAAATTAGTGTTTTATCCTTATTATCCATCACTAACTCATGTTTTTCATAGATGGTACTACCTCCTATATGCATCTTTACTATACCCTCAGTTCTTGTTGGAAACTCGAGGCCTACTGTCGGCTGGACTTAGGTAGTCAGCATATTTCTCACCTCATTGCGTTATCTTTCTAGGTTAGGGGATGTGACAAACTCAGACTGATGTTTTCTAAATTTAATAATCATGTGTGTTTATATTGGGTGAGAATAATTTGGATATTTTTTTCAATTTTTAGAAATTTGGAATCTTAGGTTTCCAATTTTCAGAAAAAAATGGATATGCCCTATATATAACATAAGGAGGGAAAATAATGTTACAAAATATTTTTCATTTGGTCAAATAAATTTATTGATATTTATAATATATAATATATCTATATATTATTTACATATGAATTCAACTAATTTATATATTTTATGTATAGAAATATATACTACATAAGATTATAATATATTACATAAAGACTATAAATATTACATACGTGTTTTTGAGTCAAAGTGAAGAGCCTCACAAAAGGAAAAAATATATTATTTATTTGTTGTGTATATTATATAATGTAAAAAAAACAGAAAAACCATACCGAAGAAATAATATAAATTAAATAAGAAGAAATATATTACCTACGAAAAAAAATTATGTATGGTTTTTTATTTAAGGAAAAAATATTAATTAAGGGAGAAATGTATTATGCATGGAAAAATTATATCATATCCATGAAAAATATTACACATGTAATTTCAACTAAGAGAAATATATTACATATTTGAAAAATATATTACATAAATTTATATATAAGATATTCATCTAAAGGAAAATAAAAAAGTATTAATCCCTTTTGAAGTGACTGAAGATAAATAAACAAATTTATTTAATTATTTTAAATGAATAATCATTCCTTCCCAAAAATGTTCTAAAAAACTAGAGAAATAATGGTTTAGTGTCATGGAATATTATTTAAACAATCAATTTATTTTATAACAATCATAATAATTTATTCCAAACCACTGAACTCTAAACCCCCTTCAAAACATCTCACATATAATTCCCATATTTTAATCTTAGGGAAATAAAACATAAGAGAGGATTGAGAAGATGTGATATGTATGTGAAACATAAGAGATAACCAATGATGATCATAAGTGAGAAAAATATAAATATATTGGTTTGAGATCAGAAATGATATCCATCAAAGTAATATTAGGAAAACACACGGAGATAAAGCATAGTGAAAAATGGATGATTAATTATAAGAAGAACATTTTATAAAATAAAAAATTAGAAAAAATAAGAGAATATGAATCATAAGATAGTGGATCAAGCATCACAACATATTTCCATTAAAATACCAGGCTTCAATCATTTATTTACCTTAGTGGATCAAGTATCAGTCACTTATTTCAATTGGTGAATCGGGATTTACTCACATATTTCGGTTTATGGATCAGGATTTAATCACCAGTTCCTATTTTTGGATCAAGAACCACAACTTTGTTCCATTATCTCATAATATATAACGATTTAACTAATTTATTAGAGGGTTATATAGGGAAAAAATCACACATAATGTTAACTATAAATATTTTTTCTATAATATATTAATCATTAAAAATATAGTGAAAATTTATGGGATAAAAAAAGTTTCATTCATCAAATCATAAATAACCCATTGAAGGGAAAATGGGTTTAACAATATTTCTAAACGGAATTTCCAAAATCGACACCAAGAATATAAATTTTTGATACTCACAACTCAATCATCTTAAAAGTTTATTTTATAAGACCATTTATAGGGTTCCTAATAAAAAATAACATCCGAGGACAAAAAACCTTAAGATGTTAGGAGAAAAATTGAAATGAAATCATCTAATAGTTTCTAGAAATTTATTTTAACTTTGGTATAAAATATTTTATTTTAGTCACTTAAAAGCCTCTTTTTGAAAAGGTAAAGTTATTTTTTTTAAGAAAAAATAGTTTTTTTATAACAAACTCTAATGGTTGATCCTTCAAAAGTATATATTGATTTAAAAAAGGTGAAGTGAAAACATTTTGAAAACTAATACTCTTCAAAAATAATATTCAATAATAAATCATTTAAAAATACCTAAATGTTTCAAAAAATGTAAAGTGGAAGCTTTAGTAAACAATTGTGACTGAAAAAAATAAATAATATATCTTTCATATTAAATACTTTTTATCAAATTAAATGTGGATTTGTATATAAAACATTTTATTTTCTATAGATGGAAATTTATTTTTAATAAAATTTGATAAAAACCAACACGATAAAAAGAGTAACAAAACACCCTTTTTGAATGGGGATTAGAGAAATATGAATTTAACCTAAGATAACACATAATTAGTTTTCCCAATATAAGTGATAATATTGGAGGGAACTGAAAACATGAATTGGAAGATAAACTATCTTTATTGGGGATGAGGATTATTCTTAAAAATTATATACTTTTCTAGTAATAAATTCATAATGGTAAATAATTTTTATTTTAAAGTATTTTTCCTCATAAAGTAAGAGAAATTATAATGAAATAAAAACATATTTTGTAATAATTTTTTTGTAATAAATATTTTTAAGAAGAAGAATTATAACTCAGTAAAGGGAGTTTAGTTAATAAAGAACCTTACAACCTATGTATGCTTTCAATTAGAATATATTTAATGTGATAACATGATATGGATCATTAAATTTATTGAATTAAATTAATATGGGGAAAATATATTCATTAGAAATTAAAGACACCAATCATAGTAAAAAGGGTTATAATAAGAAATATGTATCAAGGCCTTTAAATTTGAAATAACAAACCCATACCATGTTTTTCCACTTATTTGAAATCACTCTTTGATCCTGTGTAACAAAAATAAATATCTTAATTGCCTGTTTTAGAACTTTTTTAATAATTATAACCTTTTATAAACATTATTTATAATTAATTGATACATGTATATTAGTTAGTTATTATCAAATTTTAATATTGGGTGTGAGTAATCAAGACCATTTTGAACCAGTTTCGCATTGGTGGGGTTTTTATTCATTATTATCCCAAATTTCATCATTAAAAAATTATTAATGGAATTTTAATTCGTGTTTTATGATTGTTTAAAAATTTATAATTTAATTATATTATATTTTAATCTATGTTTTCATGTAGATTAAATTGGAGACAAGAATGTTTCATTGTTCTTACCAAATGAATAATAACATATTAATTAATGAGTTTAATATTTATTTAACCATTCATGAACCAAAAACAAATATTTATTTTGTTATTTATATAATATTTCATTATTTATTATGTTATAATGGTCTTCCATGATAATATTTTATATCATTTTGAAGTAGGCAGTTAGATCTAACCAAACATGAATTTACAATATTTAATGGATGAGTATGATATAAACAGTGGTCTATTTTGGGAATGATAAAATACTTAAAGAAGAAAAATGTTACCTTTAGAAAATTATAAGGTGTATAATCACATTTTAATGTTTTTAATAAATAAGTAAGAAAATAAATGAAAAATAAGATATATTACTTCATAGAGGTGATAATATAAAAAACAAGCAATCAAAATTTTCATTTCTCAAATAGAGATATTTAAAGAAGGTGGATTATAATTTTTCACTTCATAATAAAAATTATTTAATATATGAAACATGTATTCAACAATTTCAATTTTTTAATTTGTGAAGAGAGGTGGTGGTTAAAAAATAGATGTAATCACTTCATAGAGGAGGTATCCTACAAAATGAACAGATAGATTTTCATTTTTTATACTAGGAAAGGAAAAAGGGGGTTAAAACATTCTACCATAGAATAATAAAATTATGTATAAAAAATAACAATTTCATTATATAGAAATTATATAATTAGTTTTTTGGAAATTAAGATAGAAATAAATTAGTTTTTTTGAAAAAAGTACTAAAATTAATGACTTGGGATTTCCCTTAGAAGACTAATTGGCTTAATACCTACATTTGCAACGAAATATGATAATCAATTAGATAATATTATGTCCACATTATAAAAAATTATAAGAGGTTAGGATTAAAATACCATATTTATTCATCTAATATTGTTTTAATAATGATCATCTAATTATTATATGACTCATTTTGGTTTAGTTTTTTGTATGGAGAATGATGTTGAAAAAAAAATTAATTTTAACAAATATATATTAAAAAATATATGGGCATTAAATTCTCCCCTATTAAATTAATTACATCTTTTATATTCTAATTTTTACTCAATGATGAAATCTTAAAAGATGTTCTTAAGACATAAATGACATTGCATTTTATTTTTAATGAGGTATCAACCTTAGTGAGTTAAGTAATTATAAGAAAGACTTTAATTACCTTAAAATAGTCATATAAAACTATGAGTTTTTATTTAAACCATTTAAGATAAATACTCCTCTAAAATTGTGACAATGACTATATAATGGAATTATTTTTCCTGGAGAGTTATTTATCGAACTGGTAGTGATAAGTGATCATAAGTCAATTTGAGATATGAAATATGATCACTCTATTTTGTTACTATGGAGTCTTTGTTGAAAAAGATATTAAATTTCAAAACCATATAAAATTCATATATATGGAGGATAATAATATTTTCACAAGGTCCCTCCCTATAAAATTCAACATGAGATTTAGTAAAATAATATTTTTTTCATCGATAATAAAATCATTGTGGTGGTGATTTTATGTTCTTACAAGAATTCTATGTACAATGGAGTGGTTCAAACAAGAATCAAATATGACACTCATAGTTATTTAATGGATGACCCATATACATTATTAAATTTTATTTGTAGGACCCACTTGTGATTTTATGGGATTTATTTTTTTACACTTACTCTAGAGGTTGCTAATATTTCTTATTTCAATCAACTCTTAGACAGGTGGTCTGATTGGAATACTTTTTTCCACACCTTATAATTTATGAATTGAAGTATGGGTGGGACATTAGTTGTAATATTATTTTCTACTATTTTACCTAATGATATATTCACCATGTTTCAAGAATCAAGTGCTTTATGGACTTACCTTACACACTTGAAGACCATTCTAATCTATTTTATGAAATTTACTTGGTGTTTCCTCCCATGATATTGGCATGTATGGAGTTGTTTTTCATTCATTACATGTTATTTTTTATTCGTTTTTTTTTGAGTTAAATAAATCATATTTTTTTTGTGTTCATAATAATGAGAGCCTTTTATATCCATTTAAACCTTATGGGTAAATAAAACAAACACCTCATTACTACCCAATTTTCATGTAGCTACTTTGTTTTAATGTCTCAGTTTTAGTATACTAAAGAATTTATTGATCTTACTTTTGGTTTTAGTAATAAAATCCTAGGCATATCTTGTGAGTTTTGTGAAGTTATCCACATAAGATAAAATTTATTAATCATCATTTTGTTTCTACATTATAAATTATTACTCAATTTTTTAGCACAATGTTCAGGGAAAATATGTAGTGAATAATATTTTCTTGAACTCCTGTAAATCATTAGAGTCAAGCTAAATAAACACATTTATTATATTATATTACATGAATAATCATTACATATCACAAATATTAAATCGAACTAGAGACCATATGTTTTAGTGTCCTTGAATATTAGTAACATAAATAATATATTTTACAAAACTCAACAGCATTTATTCATAACCATTCAACTCTAAAACCCTTCTAAACATATCACTTGTAATACCCATATTTGTATAATGGTTAAAACAAGAGAAATTAATGAGATAAGATACTCAATATTGGTAACATAAGATATAAATAATGATTAAAATAAGTGAGAATATATAATTATATGGGGTTGAGATCATAATCGAGATCCAGGAACACAACATTTTAAAAACGTACCTGAAAAAAGGATCCTAATACATGAAAAATCATTACAGAAGTATATTTTTAGAACATTAAAATATAGAAAAAAATCAATATATTAATCATAAAATATAGGATTATGAATCATAACCTATTTATCATTGTGTATTAGGATTCAAAAACTAGTTTCCCTTGGTGGAATAGGCTCCACTCACATATTTATACTGCTGGATCAGGCTCCACTGAACTATTTCCCATTGTGGGTTAGGCATAAGTACTCATTTCCCATTATCTAATGAGATATAATGTTTTTCCAAATTAATTAAAGTGATATGTAGGGCCCAAATATAACATAATAAAATAAATTCATATGTGTTCCATAATATATTAATCACTCAAAAAATAATTAAAACCCATTAGAGAAAAAGTGTTACATTATTCACATTATAAAGAATCTATTTAAGGAAAAATGGGTTTCATAAAATTTATAGACGGTATCACCAAAATTTACCTCATGAATGTAAATATTTGATAATCACAAATAAATAACCCCAAAACAGCATTTTATAATAATATTTATAAGGTTTTTCATGAAAGGAAACTTTTAATGATTGAAAATCTTTTAATGTGAATAGGAAAATAGAAGTGAAAACATAAAATAGTTTTTTTTAGAAAAGTCAATTTTCATTGGAATAAAAGATGATGTCAGATTCACTTTGAAAAATTATTCATGAAAATTTTAATTGAAAATTTTCTAAATACCATTAAATTCTAAGAATAACATTCATTGGTGTATGATTGAATAATACAAAATAAATTCAACATTCTGAAGTTTAAACATCTTTAAATTTTTTACTTTTTAAGAAGAATCTTTAATAAAGGTTCTGTGAAAAAGACATAAATGTTTTAAATAAAGGTTCACTAAAAGAATTTAAAAATACTTTTGAAATATAATATTCAATAATATATCCTTGAAATGATATAAAGGGTTATTAAATGAAGTGTGTATTTATAGATAAAACATTTGATTTTGAAAGGATGAAAAATTATTTTTAAGTACTTATGTTGAAAAAAGAATCCTTAAAAGAGTAACCGAGATTAATTTTTAAAAGAGGAGATGGGAAATATAAATCTCAGATGATATAACACATAATTATGTTTCAAAATAAAAATAAGAACATTTTATGTAAGGTAAATCATGTACATAGAGGGGAAACAATCATTAATGAGATTCAAAATTATTCTTAATAATATTATTATTTTTGATAATCAAATTCATCAAGGTACAATATTTTCATTGAAAATTTGTTTTCCTTTTATATAAATATATGGTAAAATTAAATAAAACAACAAGTTGTATGAATGTATTCCTAAAATAAATTTGTTTATGAATACAAATTATAACAAGATAACTTGAGTTTATTAAAGAAAGATCCTTACGACATTGGAATCATTTCAATCAAAAGTAATTTAATGTTTGATCAATATATGTCTCTTAAAACCCCAAGAAATAAATGAATATTTTTTTAAAAAATAATTAGTAATTAGATTAATCATTTCAAATAAAGCATGGTTTATTATTGGAAATATAACTCAACGGGTTAAAATTTTAAATGAAAAACTTTAACCTTGTTTCCCCACTAAGTCGAATGTACTCTAAGATCGTATATAAAAAATTTAAAATTATAAATAACTTATTTAATAAATTTTCTAATATACTTAATATTTCTTAAAATTAATTTATTATTATTATCTTCATGTATAATAGTTGTTATCTATTTTCAATATTGGGTGTGAGTAATCATGATAGTTGTAAACTAGTTTCATATTAATAGTGTTGTTAATCATTATTCTCAAATAGTTAATCATTACAAGTAATTAAATTGCCGTTGAATTTATGTTTTATTATAGTTTATATTGTTGTAATTTCATTATATGAGTGTTTATGTTATGGTACTTGTAGAGAAAATTGGAAACAAACATGTTTCAATGATATTTAACAAATGAATGGTGGTATATTAATTAAAGATTTAATATTAATGTTACAAATAACAAATAAAAACAAAATATATATTTTATTATTCATATAATATATCATTATAAATTAATATCTCATAGTCATTATTGATATTATTTTGTATCATTAGTCAAGTAGGTGGTTAGACTAATCATAACATGAACATACCACAATTAATCAATGAATGCAGTTATAAAAAAGGTTTATTTAAGGAATAATATCATTATTATTGAATAATAAAGATGATATTTTTATAATTTTAGGGTTTTGAATTTTATTTTAATACTATTTGCTAAATAATTATGAAATTAGATGAAGAACTGGATGTGTTACTTCATTGTGGTGACATTGTGCATAATGCATGATTAATGATTTAATTTCTTAAAAAATGATAGGAAAATATGGTGGATTATAATTTATCACGTAATAATAATAATAATATATTAAACATTTATTTCCCAATTTAAATTTTACATTCTGCAAATATATGTGGTGGTTAAAGAATATAAGTCATCGCTTCGCATATGCAATATTTCACACAACCAAGAAATGACATTTTCATCTTTCATAACAGAAAAAGGAAATGTTAGTTAATATTTAATGAAAAATAATAATATTATTATGTATTAAATAAATTATTATTTAATTATATATTAATTCTGAAATTATATTTGGTAAAGTATGAAAAAAAGAAAAAAGTTAGGGAAGAGGTACATACATTGAGAACTTTGGAATTCCTATGGAGAAATCTATTGAAATAAAGGTATTAGGAAAATATATAATGAAAATAGGCTCATGGAAAAAAGAATAGTATTATAAAGGAAGTAAATTGGGTATAGTTTCATGGGGAAGTTGAATTTTTTGATTGGTGTTGAAGGAGTGGTGAGAGGCCCCTTTTATAAGGGGTGAGAATGATATTTTTGTATACATTTCAACTTCATATAAATAAAGAATATGCTTCACTTGTAAATAGGACTGAAAATGGAAAATAATTAATTTTTAAATGATATAGGTTTTATAATACTTCAAAATTTTATTTTAACACTTTTTTAAACAATTTTTTAAATCCATTACACATAAAATTCTTATTTTTTCCATTATTAGTATTACTATTATAACTAATATTTACCTAAGTAATTCACATTTAACAATTAAAAATAAAAAAATTCATATTAAATAATTTTTACCTAACAATTATAATCATTAAATATATTTGATCAGATAAAATTTCCATATTAAAGAAGAAATAATTTTAACAATAGCACATGTAATGCATAAAAATCTATTTTAAAAAATTATGTAATTTTCAGTATAATATTTATGAGTATGATATAATTATTAGATTATTTGATTTAAATTGTAATAATTTATTTAATTTAATGAAAATAAAATCTATTTGTCTTTAAATTGAATCCAAACATAATTTTACCAAAATAATATTTAATTAATTGAAAATGGAAATAATATATTTCTATTATAATATATTTTATATGTTATTAAACAAAAGTTTTATAAATTCATAATAGTATATTTTTTAATTTTTTAAATTATTATTTAATACATATTTTGTTATGAAAAATGTTTATTATGTTTTAAATTTACACTTACTTCTTTATATAGTAAAAATGATGATTTTAGTAAAAAAAATGTATTCTTCACTATTCACCCCCAAATAAATTATTTAAAAAAATTCCTAGTAGATTAATTTATGATAATATTGATATGTGTAAATATAAATTTAATTAATTTTATAATATTTAAATTATAATATTTATAAATTTTTCATTTAGAAGAAAATTCAAAATCTAAAGGATTTTGTTTTCAAAAATGACTTTTTAAACTATACCTATCATTGTTATTACATATTAATTTCCATTTTAAATAATTTGAATATATTAGTTCATATATTCTAATATCATATATTATTTTTATAATCATTAAAAAGAGGTCTATTTAATTTATTAACTCTTTAAAATTTATTTGAGAAAGGGAAATTAGATCATTTTAATTATTTATCAGCTAAACATAATAAATTTGAGTTGATCAATATAGTCTTATTTATTAGAGGTTTTATTTACCTTATAATTAATATTTAATGTTTTTATATATAATACATATGGATATATTAAGGTGATATGTAAGGGTATTTTTATTATATTATTTTCTAGAAAATAATAAATTATGAATGTTTCTATAATTTTTTTTATAATATTTAAGAGTTGATGTTAATTGAGAATTTTCATATCGAAGGGAGAAATAAGTGGTTTTCAAATATAATACATTGTAATTACCTAGTTTCAAAATCTTCTTAATTCCTTTATTTGTTTTTAGTTCACCATTGATTCATATTAAATCTCTATACTAATTCTATAAGGAATTTCTATGAGTAAGTATAACTATCCTTGAGTGGTTGTTTCATGTTTTTCTCCTTATATCCTTATTTTCAATTGACAGTGTCCTAAAATATGTATTTTTTATATTATCTAATTTCATCAAACTGAATCTTCTTTTGATAGAGTTCTTATTCATATGTGGATGCATTTATAATTCAGTTTGGTTTGCCATATCCAATTCCTTGGTTATTTGTGTGTTATATGATATATGATGAACAAGTATGGGTAGGGTTATTTCTACGAGATTAGGAATATAAAAACATAGGATTTCTATTATTTGTAATAGATACCAAAGAATAATATCATGTGTAAATTGATAGATTTTTTTTGGCATGGAATGATTTCCTGGTTGTTTTTTCTAGTCTTGACGGTCCAAACAATATGTGTTGTAATGTGCTATTATTTTATTTTTGATGACTGATGTGGCTCATTGGGAATGTTTTTGGGGTAAAACATGTGGAAATTCCATATATTGACCACTAAAAATATGGTGATGATGTTACATGGTACGATGAAAATGTAGTTGACAATTTTCATAGGTGGTGATAGAGGTTCAATGTGATGATACTCATAGTTTTATCCATTTCCATGAGTGGTGATATAGGTTCAATGAGATATGGTTATAGGTATTGGTTATACCTCTCACCATGGGTTATAAGGCCATTAGGGTAATGTAAACATAAGACATGGCCTATGAGATGGTTCAGTTAAATATTTATGGGAAAATACTTCATAAGTTCAATAATATAATGTAATAGTGTAAATTATCATCACAAAGAATGAGATAAATTGTAGTTATCTATGGTTAGTGGAGTGAGACCACCATATTGGATATTGAGGCTCAATTTATTTGTTTGATTTTTTGGGATGACAGATAGGGATTATAAAGGATTGTTTTCCTCATGACTTGGGTCTTTCCAGGATATTTCTATGATATTTGATAAAAGACACCCAATTCCTTGGTAATTGTGATATAACATGTGGATGTACCATTGGAGAATTATAATTGATTGGGATAGTGAAATGATGAGATATATAATTGGTTAGACATCTATGGGTTCTTTTAGTTTTATTGATTATGCATGTATCATTCTACTCTAGCACTCACTAGGGTTGGAAAAGAATTAATTGGAGATGGTTAATAATGAATAGACCAATTTGTCAGATATGTTCGGATACTATTTTTTATTCATTCACACACTACTATATATATTCATGTTATATAGGGACAATGTTGGTTGTATCCTAATTATTGCATACTCAAAACCTATATAGGTATTCCATGACACATAGGCATTATATATGATGGTATAGGTAGTGATTGTGGGTTGAAATTTGGAACCTAGTAGAAATGGAAGTGTAGGTGGTTCCAAGGTTGGTTGGAATTTTTTTTCAGATGGGTTGTGTGGTTACTCAGTGTAGGAATGGTGGCTTTATGATTATATTTATATCTACATATAAGTTATTACTCTATAATAAATCATTTAATTTTTTACTACCATCATGTTAAGATATATGTTTATTAAATTGAATGTATTAATATTTTGGAATAATTATATTATTATTTAAAAATCATGGTGTTGAATTGTGTAAAAATAATTAATCTTATGATCAGAGTTAATATTCTCTCATCCACCACCCATAGACCCTCGGTGCCACTCATCAACCTTTGGTGTGTGGGGAGACATTTCTATGGTCATGTGGTGCACTATTCATGTTACTATGGAGTGACTCAGACATAAATATTACAAAGTGGTATCAAAGTGGGTTGTAATAAAATGATATAATTTGTGAATTTATTTATTATTTGGGTTGTGGTATAATTGAGGCTTAAGAATTTTTTGGAAATTGTAATGGTTGTTTTTTTCTATAAAACAAAAGTGTGGTTTAGAGTCAATTTTATCAAGGGAATTTGGATTTTTGGTTTGGTTTTCTTGGTTATAATTGATTTACTTAATTATAAATTTTTATTTGGAGTTATTAATTATTGTTTAAAACTCTTGGACTCGAGAGACAAGATATAAAATTCATGAATAATTTTAAACACATATAGATCACATGATATGTATTTTTCTCTAATGATTTATATTTTTGTATGGGAAGAAAAAGGGTATATATTTTCAATGTTTAAATAATAGGGTAAAAATTATTTCTTATATAGTATCTTGGTGTAATTATAGTTAGATAACCCATGAAGGGTAGTGATTCTTGGAAAGAAAATGCGTTTGACTTTTTAAGGATTCATAAAAAATCTATACAGTGTCTTTCAATATACCTCAATGGTATGATTCTACATATATAGATCATGAATCAAGATCCCACATTTGTATAGTGTAAATGATTCTGACATTGACATGTATAATTGGGGTCATGAGGATATATTGTATAACCATTTTTATGGAACATAAGTACAAGGGAAGTGGGTTATGATACATGTTATAACATCACTTATTTGGGATTTTTGGGATTTTATATCTATATTGAGCCTAGTATTTGATTCATAGTGATATTCTACCTAGACAGCCTCTATTTGAACATCATGAGGGGGGATGTGATGCCAAAAATGAGTGCACTAGATGAGAACCATAAGATATCGGTGAGCCTGAGGCACACATACAGGTTTCAAGGTATGTTGGTCAGGAACCAAGACTAGAGTAGTTTTGGTAGTAGTTGGATGAGTTGTTTAGGGAGAGATTATTACGTCTTATTCAGAGTATTAACAAATGAGATCAATGATCTAAGATATCTATGGAATAGTTTAAATGGGTGTTAAAGTGATAACATACTACTTTATTTTATGGATAAGGTTGAACCAAGGTAGTAGAGTGTTAGAATATGTCATCACATAAAACCTTTGATCAAATCGAGATACAATGAAGGCACAGGGTGCGGATAGATATATATTCCCAATGTAATAGTAAGACTTTAATTGGATATACATGTATAGGAATGTCATCTTGATGGGATGGTTAAGAAATAATTCAAGGTTAGATTATTTTATCAGTTCTTCCATTGGACACTAATGGAATATGGAGAAATAGAGTTCATGAACTTGGGGCATGTAGATAATTCATTCATGGATTATTCCATAGATTTTATAAATCTGCAAATGTTTTTTTCAATGTTGGTGGGAGATGAGACCCCCATAGTGAAATTATATGAAGATGGGTTATATAATTATATAAATCTATTGGTAAATATTTTTATGTTGAACTAATTTTTGGAGGAGGAAAATAAGGCGTTGATAGTGAATTAGAACTTAATAGATGGGAGTATATTGATCAATACCATGGGACTGGTTGAGACATGTAGTGTTTCTCTAGGAATCTATATGAAAGGATTTGAGGAGGCCTAGTAGTGTAGTCAGAGTAGATGATTTATGAAACCACCATGGATTGTATTAAATAAGAAAAAGTTATAGAGTGGGAAGACAAGACATGTTGGCACCTATTGTGATCAACCATCAGAGAAGTGCAGACCACGCGGCTAGATTGGAAACTCAGTGGTGTTTTTATAAATAAAGTAAAATTTAGTTAGATATCATTGATTATGATAAACTCAAATGTATGGGGAAATACTAAGCGTGGTTTTGGGAGCCTAAAACTACGATACTATGACACACATGGGATATAAGAGTGGATGAGATTCCCGATAGTGGAGGTAGTGGCCTGTAATGAGTATGACTCTGTAGGGAGGATTAGGATCGAATAGTCCAGATTAATGTTAGATACATGTGATCAATATAATTAGTATTGTTCAAAATGTAGAGCTATCGACAATCATATGTATAATGTGAGAATGTTTTTTATAGTCTTATATGATGGTTTTGGTTCATTAGATGTGTATATGATAAATGGATCAACCAACTATTGGATTTTATGTGGGTATCTATATGATGTTTCATTAACATAGGATGCATTAGTATCAGATATAATGTGGTCATTAGTTATTTTTCATAGTGAAAGTGGGTATTGATAATGATGTTAGGTGAATGTGAACATTAGAATAATATAGGATAATAATGGTTGAGAACTGATGACTATGTATGAATATACGATATGTATATGATTTTATATGGTGGATAGGTCGATATTTTATTTTTTTAATATAATTTGGTTTATATAAGATTAGGTTGGTGAGTACGATAATGGGGAGTTCACAAGGAAATGGTCAATCAGTTTTAATTGGGTAATTGGGGTGTCTGGGAATTATATTAATGTGTTTGGTGTCGTCTTGGTGTTTAGAGAATGATGTTAGTGTGATGATCATGCTTGGTAAGAGTCAATTAGAGTGTGGTTGAGTAGATTAGGGTTGAGAAATCATATGGTTGGGAGGTTCTATGGTTCTTTGTATTTAAGATTATTAATTAGGGTGAGATCATGGATCATTTACATGAATTTAAACCTTATAGAGATGTCAATGTTTGTAGTACATACCAGAGATCATGAGTCGGTAGTTTTCCCAAGCATGGGGTTGATGTTTCTAGGATAAATCATTTTTTAGGAAAACTTTGAGTTTTGTTTTATGATAAATTTAAGTTATAGTCATATTTGGTTTTGTTTTCAAATGTATTGTAGTGGTTATACATTTTTGTAATTTTTGAAATTTATGTTGTGGATTTTCATAAAAAATTGGAAATGTCCCGTATATAACATATGCAGGGTGAAGAATATTATATATTGTTTTCATATAAGTGGAAAACCATAAGTATGATACATATAGTACAAAATATATATACATTTTATAAAGGAATCCAACTAATTTATTTATATTACTTAAGAACTTTTATCTTATATAGGAGTAAAAAATATTACAAATGGACTGAAACTATTTCCTATAGTTTTTTGAATCCAAGTAAAAAATATTATATAATGGAGACACATATTATATGTGAGATGAACATATTATGTACAATTTTTCACTAATCGAAAAAACATTACACCTGAAATAAAATATATTAATTATGAATAAATCTATTATAAAAGGGAAAAAATATATCACTTATGGATTTTTTTCTTAGGTAAAAAATTCATATATGTGAGATATATATTATGCATGGATAAAGAATATTATATATCTATTAAATATATCACATCTTGAATTCTAGATAAGGTAAATATATTTTATATTGTAAAAGTATATTACATATTATCATGCAAAAGATATTTCCAAGAGTAATAATCACCATAGTGTTGGCCTTGGGATACATAACATTTATATATATATTAAGCGTGGTTTCTTAGGAAAATACATAAGGTTTTTCAAAATTATGGTGGTTTCCAAAATTTTAAAAATATTAATTTCCATAAATTTTGTCATAATTATATAAAATGAAATGTTTATTGGGAATTCAACTTTTAAATAGAGAAATAGTTTATTTCCATAAAACATTGAAGTTACCTAATTTCATTATCTATTTTATTCCTTCATTCCTTTTTAGAGTTATTCAAATATTCCAACCAGATTCTCATTCTAATTATTTTAGATAGTATTCACGAGCAAGGTTAGTTATCCCTAAGTGTTGCTCATTTGTTTTCTATTCAAATTATTATTTTATATTGTTTGTGATCTATAATATGGACATTAAATATTATTGATTTTTTGGGGATAAAGTTAGATTACATGGAGTTATTTTACATGTATAGTCCTACATACAATAGGTAGGTGATTCCTAGATAATTCATTAGTGATAAATGTGTTATGTCATGTGTAATGGATAAAAGTGGGATGATTTGTTTGTGTATATCCCTGAACATAACCACTTTGGGTATTATATTATTAGTAATAGATACCCATGTGTAGAATTATGTGGAAAATTATAGATATGTCTTGGTATGACATGATTTCCCAGTTTTGGGGGTTCAGTTCATGATGATATTGATTCCATGTATTATAAAGTGATTATTCTTGATTTTTGATTTTTGATTTTGTTTCTTTAGAATGTGTTGTGTTTTACCCCTATGATTATGAGTGACGTTGATCGTTGAAAATTAGGTAATGAGGATATTTGGTATGGTTGAGATAGTTTTTTCATTACCATAGGTTGTGAAATAGGTTAACTAAGATGATGTGGATAGTGTTGACATTTATTTTGGGTGGTGGTATAGGTTTTCCATTGTGAGGCTATTGATATTTGTGATTCCACTCATCATGGGGATGAGTCTATTAGTGGTTGTGTGCACACATGGCAGGGACCACAAGGTGGTTTAGTCCAGTAATTAGGGGTGTACCCTCTATAGATTTAGTGATATATGGTGATGGTGAAAACGATCATCATGTAAAAGGGTATAAACTATTATTGGACATAGTTGTTGGTGTGACTATAAGAAATGAGATTATTTTACAGTTGATAAACACTAATCCCAAAAACCAATGCACCAAACACATTATACTACATCATCATTATAGTAAAATACAATAAATTTCATTACTTAAAAATATCGATAAGTTATATTTAATATTTTATAATTTAAATTTGATAAAATAAACATTTTTTGGACTCAGAATATCTAAAAAACATAAGGATATTTTTTTTGGATATTTATAAAAAACGATTAATTTCTAAAGAAAATTACTCTTAAATGTTGTTTATTTTTATCTAAATAAATTAAATTTATATATTTAATATAATATTAATTTTAAAAATATGTAAAATTATATTTACTCTCATTTAATTATTCATTAATTATAAATAAAAATAAAAATGATTAATTTATAGAAATTATATTATTTAGAAAAAGTATTTTTCTATATCTTATGTTTTAATTTAAAATTTTATTATCTCATATTTAGAAATTTAATTATAATAAATTAATTCCAAATTTGGAATCCTCATATAAATTTCTTATGAGGGATCATATTATATTTTTATTAAAAGAATAATTAAGATGGTAAATATTTAATCAAAGTTAGTGGGGGGAAAACGGGAAATACAAAGAGAATAAAATTTTTGAGGATTATAATGATATTAACACCTTATTAAATAACTATGTTAATTATTAATGTCAGTCCCATATCTATCTCCAAAATATATTTAACTGACTCACCCAACTCTCCTATTATTCTCTCTTCACAATTCTATTAACTTATTTTTCCAAAGTGTCCCTCTTTTCCACCTGTAAAAGTATATCACTTCCACCCAATTAAAGAAACAAATATCCAATTAAACATAGATACCTACCCATTTTACTTAACCTATATTCATTTTATATGTTTTAGAGCCCCTATTTATGATAAAGTGTCCCATGTTCTCAATTTTAAAGAGGAACTTCAAGAGAAGAATCAAGCCCTCAACATGTGTATTATTCAATACCTCACATTTTATTTTATATGATTCTCTTATAAATATCCATTTATATGATTTGTCATCATAATAAAATTTATGTAATAACATTATGCTTATTTTATAATGATATTATAATAATATGTTCACTTTCCTAACTATAGTCAACCATATATTATATCATGGTCCTGTTTGGTTTGGTTTAACCACCTCATGAATGATGCTATAAAATTATATCGTGGATGAATTTGAAAACATTATTTGTAGTAATAATTTATATCCATAAATAAATAATTATTTATGTTTCTCATTTTAAGGGTAATATTAATATTCAACCCATTATTAATATATTTAGTTTTGTTCATTAAAATTTACCAAAATAAGTTATTATCCAATTTCATCATCATAAATAATTACAAAAACTCTCATAGATTTAAATTTTAAGTATATAAACCATTAAAAAATTTATTATATCACCATTGATAATATATGAATGATTAACTTAGTATAAATGAGTGGGGATACATATCACCATTATGAAACTGTGAGAAAACAATCAATGTTACTAACATCCGATAATGAAGATTTACAACAACAAACTAATAAATATATAATGAATGATTATAATTGGGGATTATAAATGGTAATATATATAAATATGGTTTTAAATAATATAACTATATAATTATGTTTATTATACAGGATATTAAAATACATTTCGTGATGTCATGAGTAAAGTTAATGAAATTTTTAACTCAATTACCTTGAATTGTGCCATTGTGATTTATTAATGTTTTACACTTGTACACCTATTATCATCATTTTTTCAATTCATTAGTATAAATATTATATTAAAATATTCATGTTTTTCTAAATTAAATTCATTAACACTTTTCTGAATTTTTTTATAAGAATAAAAAAAATATCATTGTTCCCAATATACCTCTTCCCATTTCAATTGGAGTCCCTATTTTGTAATATCATTTGAATTTTATTTTCATATATTTCCATGAATGTAATTAAATGGTATTATAATCCATAAAATTTATTGGTAATGAGATATTTCTTAATATCTCTCATTATACTAGCTTTTTAATCTATTAAAATGATTAAATATTATTGTAAACCAAATGGATAAATAAAAATATTTGAATGAATCCTAAAATTTTGGAAAAGTATTTTTTAGTTTTTTCCTAGAAATTAAATCCCTTTCTAGATAAAAATATGTTGATGAAAGATACATCTTTGATAAATGTATGGGAAATAACCCTAAAATATGTTCATTTAGTATAATTGTGATATTCACTAAGTGTACTACTAAAGGGCATAATTATACACCTGGTTTGAAAATTCAAGGGGATATGATTTGGATGTTTCACAAGATTCTTTACAAACCATATTGGGGGATTTAAATGTGTTTATTTTCAATGTGTGTTATTTCTCAATCTTCATCACTCTATTGAAATAATTATTCTACTTTATGTTAATGTACATTAATCTCATTTAGACATGTTATATCATTTCCATTATTGAAATAATCGTACATCTATTACACTATACTAGATGAACATCTTAATCATTTAATATTGTTTAGAAAGAAATTTATTTTATTTATGGAAAAGGTAATTATCGATAATTCATATGTTATTTCTTTCAATATTGATAATTAATGATTAATAAAGAATGATGATTATTTATTGTTTATTAATTACATTCATATGATGTTTTAATTGGAGTTATGCAGTGATGGGTGGGGTTCAAAATTATGTATCTCTTTGATTCATCATTAGGTCTCATAAGCCAAAATAGTTTTGGTACTAGAAAATGCCTTACCTTTTATATATGATATCTTGGAAATTGGACATGATGGTAAGAGTAAGATACCTAATGTTAAACATTACTTCACTATGAAAGTTGTTAATACTTTCCATGACATTTTTTTATATGGATATATTTCACGCTCTTGTTAATAATTTTATGAAATAATTGATTTCTGTTTTTCCCTTCCAAACCTATCATTAATTATTTTTATATTATTTATTCAACAATATTAAACACATTACTATGATGATTAGGTATTCCATTGCTATTTTTTCCAATTTAACATGGAAACCATGAAGATAACTATATGTGTATTATGGAATTTCATGGATAAATAATAGAGTTTACATAAATTCAAATTACACATATTTTGTTTGAAATATTATATAATGTTCATTTATGTATCTACTTTCAATGACTACTAAATTGTTGTATATTGTGTATTTTGAGCTATATATTCTCTTCCAATGTAATAAAATCACCCCATTTTCTTGGGTTTAGGATTCACAGTGTTATAGTTTTTTTAGAGATTGTATTATCGAATATTTTTGAACTAGATCAAAAAGTGTATAGTTAGAGAAATTAATCCTATAATAAACCTTTATGAAATATTAGAAACATTTATTGATTACACGAATTTACTTCGAAATATACTCATATTAATTATATACTATGATTCATACTTTTATTCATGAACTAATTAAATATATAAAATTGATTAATAATAGAATCTAATGGAAGTAATGAAAATTGGGACAATACTTATAATTAGTGTAACAATTTTCTTCAAATCAGATTAATAGAGATGGTATTGGGGATGAGAAAATTATTAATACTATATGGATTTCAACATATGTTATGAAAAAAACTCCTCATATGGAACATCCCATTTCACCTCATCATGGAATAACTACATTGGATCGATTTATGTGGAAACATCATATGAATTTTAATGGAACCACTAATCAATTAGTTTCAAAGAAATATATCATGTCCTTGGAAAAAGGGAGAATGTTATCATTGGTGTATATCAACTAAAGGGAGATATTGATCAATGGATATTTTTAATTTAAAACTATAAAAATGGGGAGGAGATTGAAGGCATAGAGTGAAATTATTTTAAAGTGATATTCCTATAGAAATATTGTCCTCATGAAAAAATAGATGACATTTAAAGGAATATTTTTAATTTTCGATAAAATAAATATTAATGTATTCTTTAACATGAGAATAACTTTATATTTTTAGATAAATAACCTGAATATTACGAGTATAAGTTAAAGAAATAATGCAAAAATATTAATTCTTCAATTTCAAGGAAATGTGAAACTATTCGAATGAATGCCCATAGTGCTAAGGTAATTCACCCAATAAAAATAAAAAGGAGCCATTTTAAGCCTATAATATCACAAAGAAAAGAATATAGGGCCCTAAATTATGTCATGGAAGCTACTTTGATCATGTAGAAAAATTTATCTAATATATTATTTTATTCTAGATCTACTCACTATTTTATATCTATCATGTTTTATAAGAATATATAATCTTACACTCATTCATTAAGGAATGATTTTTCTACTAAAACTCAATGTGATAATCTTATAAAACCATAAGTATAATACTCTAACAGTATTAAAAATATTTGAAGTTTCTATAGATGAAGACCTTGTTGTTATAACATTGGTTGCATATTATATAATCCTTAGAATATATTGTCTCACAATTTATAATGTAAAAAATATAATTTTTAACTGAATAGGATTAAAATATTGGATGTGGGAATATAATAACTTATATTTAAAGGTGAGACTTCATATCATAAGTCTTCTTCATAATCCCCTCTTGTAGATCATCTCAATAAAATTAAGGGAGAAGATTAATCAAGGAATGAAAATGGTATCCTTAGAATAGAGTATTATCTATTGTGAGTTATTATATTAATGTGTTCCTTATGGAATTTATAAGATATCCACTTGAACATAGAGTTGAATTCTATATTTATCTTACCAATCACTGAAAACCCATATATAAGACTCACTATAAAATGAATCTTCTAAAATTATTGTAATTAAGGAAATATTTCGTTTAGTTGTATCAGAAACATAATACGAAGTGTTTCACCTCGATGAGAATGTATCTTTTTTGTAAATAAGAAACATGGATGTATGAGGCAATATAATGAATTTTCGGAAATCGTTGACATTAATATAAATTAACAGTATCATTTACATCAAATTGATCATCTATTTAAGAATCTTTTAGTGGATTAATAATTCACACATAGAAATATCGGTTATGGTTATTAGTAATTAAAATTTTGGAAGGGTGATATAGAAATGATTATTTTTCACACAAGGTATGATTATTACGATTTTGATCAATTCTCTTTAGGGAAACTAATACACCCTTAGTGTTCACGGATTTGATAAATAAAGTATTCAAGTATTATCATTATAAATTTTCAATGGTTCTCATTGATGATATATTGATATATCATAAGTGATATGAATATAATGAAGACCATTTACAAATCATTCTTTCCATTATAAAAAAGTATATATATGGGAAAATATGTATGTGTCAATTTTGGATTCAAAAAGTTTCATTTCATGGCCACATTGTCTCCATATATGGAATATATATTAAACATATAAGGAAAAATTTTGTTAAATACCATCTGATGATAATGAATATAACTACAATATGTAGTTAACTTAAAAGTATTAGTTACTATTGTTGATATATTGAAAATTTTCCCATTTAACTAAGATTTTGTCCAAGTTTAAATGTAAAGGGGTAAAATTTACATGGTCAAAGGGATGTGAAGAAATATCTAAGGAAAAAATATGTGATTTATCAATACATCAGAATTTACCTTACCATCAAGAGAAGTATGGATCTGTTATATTCAGTGATTCATCAAAGAGTGAATTAGGGTTTATCCCAATATAAAATGATATATTTCTTGCTTCAGAATCTAGGTAATTGAAGACCCCTAAAAAAACTATTTCACTCATGAACAAGAGCTAGATGGTTTAATATTTAAATTAAAAATATGGAGGGTCTAAAATTATTAGGAATTATGTGATATATATAAATAACAATAGTTTTAAGTACATATTCACAAATAAATAGCTCAACATGAGAAATTTAAATGACTTGAAATACTCAAAGACTATGATTATATACACTACCACCCCCGAAAGAAAAATAAAGTGGTAGTTTCATTGATTATTAAGTATTATGTTGACCTATCTATGATGAACATATAAAAGGATCCCATATTTAGGTATTTAGTAAAGTTAGATTTGGAAATTATTAAGGAAGTATAAACATCATTCATTATAAAAAGTAAATTCAAAACTATATTTAGTATATTTGATAAAGAAGTCTCAAAAGGATGAAAAGAGATTACAATATAAGATTAAATCCATTAAAGATGTAATATTTATAGACTTCACCTATAAATATGATGTGTTGAAATTTTGAAAGAGACTATGGTAACCATCAGTACATGATCTAAAAAGGGAATTACTAGTTGAATCTCAAATATTGAATTCATAAATATTCCAATTCAAGTATCCCAGAACTAATGGCTACTTGGTTACATTGGAACTATATACAAGCAATCACATCACAAAACAAAAAATAATTTATTAGTCCACGTAAACTAAATACATATTGTAATCCCACATTACATTTTCAGACATAAAATACAAAATATAGTGAAAGTAAATTTAATGATTCCTTGAACTAATTCAATGTTCCCTATTTCATATATAGGGAAAAGGGAAAAAATAAGTCTAATATAATATACATAGTAACAGTTATGTATAGTGAAATATATCATTAGTAAATAGGGAATAATCAATATGGAAACGTATGTAACTAAAAATATATTCCATTTAATCCATATATTGAGAACAAGGAATAATATGGCAGGAATAAATAGTGATCGAATAATCTCATATAACTAAACACATGTTCTTAACACTCACCAATGATTTAAAATCAATTAAAATAAACTATTGAGAATCAATAAATGATTTTATAGTGATGAAATGCATAGTTACAAATATCTAAAACTTATCACTAAGACCATTTGAAAAGACTTATAAAATATTCCAGCATGGCCTTATGCCAATACATCATACATAAATGGGTAAGGACTTGGTCAAAAACCAAATATAGTATTTCTCATGAAACATACAGATACATTGAAGGGTTTCAGTGGGACATGATAATCACATACTAAGTCTAGTGCATTACACATATGAAATGGGTGAAACATACATAATGTAAACATTCACACTGAAAAACTAGCATAAAAATGATAATAATTTTCGTAATTGATACACATAATCATAAATAAACTAGAGTAATATGGATAATGGATTAAAAATATTATATCCCTAGTCTAAATGATCATTACACATCTGAAATATAAGAAGGATGATATCATCACAACATATCCTTGGGGGATCATATGAAAAAATAGGGGATTCTTCGATGATTAGAAACACCATAAAATTTCATTAAAATAATTCTTGAAGAAAAGAAACATTTCAATATAAAAATAAATTTTAAAAACTAAAAAATTACCTAAAATTAGGAAAACAATTTTATTCAAAGAGAATCATGAGAAATTGTATAGGAATCTTTCAATAAATTAATGGTCATGATGATGGGAAATTTTGTTCATGTCATTAATGTTAAAAAAATTATTTTTTTTTCACATTTTTGATAAAAAGATAAAATTAAGTAATTTAGAAAACATTGATAAGATTACTTTAAAAATAATTTTTTTAGAAATTAAAATATTTTTTATAAGATCCCAAATTTTTTCCAGTACGTCCCTCTTTTATTTTTTCATTTGAGCCCCAGTGGTTGAGTCTTCATCAGAGATTATGTGAAATTGTTGTGGAAAATTAATTTAAGTACACCGATGTATGATTATTTGAATTAATTCATTCCATGTACAAATGTGTTAAACAATTTTATAGGGGTTATACTTACTGTGAATAGATTTTTTGGTATGGGTTCTTCCCATAAAAAATAGGTTGAAGGCTATCTATAATGAAATTACACAATACCTAATTATGTAACATGACATGTAATTGCTTCTTGGTACAATCCATGATCCTCGTTCATGAAATGAAATGACTAAATTTTGTGTAGAAATTATGCAATGTGTAACATTCATGAATTGTTAAGAATCAACTAAGATGATTCATTTTTTGGTGCATCCCTATAAATAAATTACACGATTAGTAACTGAATTAAAAGTCATGAAATTTCCTAAGTTACAATTTTATAGGTTTTGTCCAGATGATTTGTTTATTATCCCATCAGGCAACATCTTCCTCTTGAAACTACAGTATATTTTAGTGAATTTTGGAGATCCTCTCTTGATTGCAGAAATCCCAATCATGTATTTGATCCCTAATAAGTGTTTATGGTTTCGTTTTTCCATCTCTCACAGTGTTATATAAAAATTACCATGTAATACATTGACTGTGAGTGATTTTTGCTTTTGATCATAATCACTTTTGACCTAGAACTTTGACGAGATCATATACTCCTTCATTCTAGTTAGAAAATAATATGATAAGTGTTGTTTTATAATAAGTTTAATACATGGAGTATTAACCATAACCCTATGTTTTTATAATTTTCAACATGGGAAATATTAAAATTTCACCAACATATCATGGGACAAAAAAACTAAATGATGAACTTTATTTTTCCTAGGAATCCCTTTTTATCCAATTAGTTACTAACCTAGATTGTGGATACCATTATGATGAGTGAACCCATGATTATAAATGAATTTTCTAATGAATTAATGTGTGTTTATAATTACATCGTATTTTGGGTTCTTTCATTATAAGTATTCACTATGGATTGGATTGATTATTGAAATGATCGGTATGTTTTCAGTTTATGGCCAAATGATAAATGAAATGTGTAATTGAAAGATAAATGGAAATTTGTAAAATTAACTAATGATCCTTATAATGTGATTGTTTGATATCCCTACATGCTGAAATACTTATATATTAGGCTATTCACTATGAAATTTTGAAAGGATTATATAGTCGGCTATTCCCATTGGAACATGTTGAAATTCATATATACTACACTTGTCCTTGAGATATGCTGAAATGATTATATACCACACTTGGCCCGGACACATTATGAAATGATATATATCGGGCTATGCCTGGATTAAATGCTAAAATAATTATATTGTGGAGTTTGAACCAATTTTTTGTAATTTATATCTTGTTTATAAGGTTATTGTTGGAATGGATAAGCGACATGCTTAGATACATTATGGCATGGTACCAAGACAATTTATGTTTTACCCTAGTTATATGACTTTAGAAGGCATGGTTCAAAGGAATGAATAGAGACGTTCTGGACTGGTTATGAAGTAAGTTTATGTGGTATTAATTTAATTTCTTAATAAATTAATACACCTGTTTATTGTATCATTCAACTTACTCATTATCAGTCTATGTTTTTTTGGACATAATCGTGTGGACCTACAGAGTTATACTCACACCTTATATGGATCTCCATTTGGTAGCTGACTAGATTACATGGATACATGATTGGACAAGGGAAAAGGACCTTGTTATTGCTTATTTCCTACTAGAAGGGATGGATATTGTACATGAGAATGACATGGGGTTTGGGACTGAGGAAATTTGAGTATTTATTTTTTATTTGATAGTATTTTATTCATATTACTTACAAAATGAAATTTTGTTACATTCTAGCACCACATTGCATTGTTCCTTTATTTTTTATTGTATTTTCTAGTTCTTATTATTATTGGTTTTTATTATTCTATATTGTTTCCATTATTTCCCCACTTTGATATTAACTTATCATATGAATATTATTATCTTTTATTATAACTATATAACCTGGGTTATATTCTCCCCAGAATACATATCACACCATCGTTTCTAGTTGGAATCCTATAACATATGAGGTAAGGGCATGCTTGAGGTCTCATAACAATCCCATTTCATCCAGGTGAGTGAGTGATGAATCATGGGAAGTTACAATGTGGTATCATAAATAACAAGTTAATTATAAATTTATTTACTATTTGTGAAAGTTAGAAAAGAGACTAAGATGTGTATGGAATTTTTAATGAGTGTTGTTCGTGGGAGTATTAAATCTAGGTTCGGGGGGAAATCATGTTCCTAGTGGTGGATTTCTGGTTACAATGCTTTCTTTTTACAATTGATATAATTTCACCCTGAGTGATTCACATGTTTTGTGAAGTTATTATTTCATTATGCAATTGGTTCATGATATTTATACTCATTTCCTAGTATGGCACAAGAAGAGTATGCTTGTATCTTGATAGGAACACAAGGATATATATTGGCATGAATTATTTAGGATAAGGATATATCTATTGCATGTGGTATTTATTTTTCTATCTAGACAACGATATGGGATACCTATTATATATAAAAATAATATTAGTGAACTCATATGTCATAAAAAAACATGTAATATCTACTTAGATAGACTGGGAGTATCGATTCTCTATTATTGGAACTTATTTAGGTTAACCCTGTTGTTATAGCTAGCGTTCTAAGGAGTGTGTTTATCTTGTATAATACATACCTCATCTTCATCTTTAAGTTGAGTATTAGGAGAGTGCAAAGCAGATAACACCTGTCACAGTTGAACCAGAGCATATAGTAGTTCTTGAGGATCATATGGATGTTCATCTTTCCATTATATTCCCATGGTTCAAGAGATATATGTAAAGAGATATTTTTATTAATGTGCCTTCTACATTGAATATGATGATAGACAATCAGTTACAACATCTTTCTATGTTCAATGAGTAGGTATTCCCCGAGGGATCCATATTATGGATCAATTTTATCAAGATGATCTTTAATAATATTGACAAAATCATATATAATAGGGTGAATCTTACTGCCTATATGAGTCATGGAATAGCCATGTGTTTGTTGAACATTATGAAGAATGCAATGTAACAAGGTGAGTTTTCTTGTAAGGACTTCATAATGAAGTTTCTGATCTATTTTTATCATGAGACATTGAAGGATGATAAGGATCATGATTTAATACACCAGAAACATGAGGGAATGTCAATGTCAGAACATTTTTAATGTTTCACCAACATTCTATACATTATTCCATATTTGATAGATGATGAGATTAAAATGTCAAGAAGTCATTAGGATTTTATTCATTATGAGATCATGTTGTAGGTGAACATGTGCCATGTGAGGATTTTTGTAGATTTGATGAATCAAAAACTCACCACAAAAGGGGATCTCAGAGAGTCCTTGAGCATGGGCCAGACTATTTCAGTGGAAAAAACGATGGACTCTTATTCTTATGAAAATAATCATTGCTATTAAATTTTTCCCCTAGGATGTAGTATTTAGATTAGGTAGGGATGTGGGTAGGCATATAAGGATTGAATTCTACTGTAGTGATGTCATTATGGAATTATGGGACAATAATGGACTTAGTGTTTTCTCCTCACTTTGTACAATCCTGATTTTAGTAGATTGGGCCACCTAAATAGGTTTTATTAGGGTATGAATTAGTATAGTTATATCATGGGGACATGACATGCACTAATGTCTAGTAAGAACTGAGCTACTCTTTAGTAGATAGGTAGCTGGAGTCCCACATGATGTTCTGGTAGAGGAACGGTACATGGATTCCCAATGTAGAAATGGAAGTACCAAGAAGGAGTCAGGCCAGATACCAGGGTAGAGGATGTGGTTAACTGCACATTATGTATACTACTCTAGCTAGTGTGCATGTAAGAATGTTTATGTTAAGAGGTGTGATTAATTTATCACATAACCTTGTTTTTTCTATAGGGTAATCATATTCCATTTTATCTTCTCTATTTTTAAAAACATTGTGCTCAGATACGGAATTATTGGATAGTGTTTTTACCAACGACACATCATTGGTAGCGTGGTCAGATAATATCAAATGTTTCAAATCATGTTCTCTAAAGATCGATGGATACAATTTCCATTGAGAATCATTCAATGTATAAATGAGAGAAATTGGTTTTATTATTTTTATGGGACATTTATTTTTATACCAGACTCATAATGAATATTACCATGGGAAATTTACCTTTCATTCCCAAGAAGAAGGATTCTATTGTCACCAAGGGGAGTGTGATCCTAAAGCTAGTCATGCAAGGCCAATTTAGTGAATATTAGATTGTATCGTGGATTAGGTAACTATTATTTCAATATATTATGGTTTAATGAAGAATTAATCTTTTATTCTAGTGATATATCATTTTAGGATGTTTTTATAGATGTTTTTTACATCTTATCTATAAATAAGAGATTGAGTTTTCGATCGAGTTGGTGTTGGGAGAAGATCCAAATTCTAACCCTCATTATAGAATTGAGCTAGTAGAGCATCAAGAGTTGAAATCTCAGTTGAAAGATTAAAAATATAAAGGTTTCATATGGACTAGTACATCTCATTGGGGTTTTAACATTCTCATCTATAAGAAGGTTGATGAGACCTTGCACTTTTGTTCCTATTATCGAAGATTGAACTCAATGACGTCCATGAACCAATATCATATTCCATGAATCAATGATATCTTTGATCAGTTGATAGGTTCTAAGATCCTCCCCATGATCTATTTGGGAATAGGATATCATTATTTGAAGGTGAGACCATTGGATATACCAAAAACTTATTTTTGAAGAGGGCATGGACTATATGAGATCACTATGATACCAGTTGGTTTGAGAAACACACCGATGATATTAATTGACTCGATGAATCAGCTATTTCAACCTTGTCTAAACTAATTTTTGGTCGTTTTTGTAAATTATATATTTTTGTAATCCAAGTAATCACATGATCATGACCAATATGTTGAAATATTTTTGAGTACATTAAAGGATCATTGACTTTATGGTAAGATAACCAATTGTAGTTTCAATATTTTATAAGTTCATTTCTCATGCTATGTCATCATAGAGGAAAGAGTGTTAGCGGACCTAGAAAAATATGTAGTCATGGTATCTTTGGTTCATCCAAATAATGTCTTAAAAATTTGGATCTTTCTTGATTTATAGGATATTATTTTCGATTCATCCAGGATTGCTCCCGTTTTGGAAGCACCAATGATTGGGCTGACTAAAAAGGGAGTGAATTTTTTTTGGATAGATGCATGCTAGAGATATTTTAAGGAGTTAAAATGGAAGGATGACCTCAATATCCATCTACACTATACCTGTGTCAGGTAAAGAATATACCATGTATTGTGACGTATCCATAGTTGTACACTGATGAGTTCTAATGTAGGAGGATTTAGTGGTTTCTTATGGATCTAGATACTTAATACCTCATGATAGGAGTTACCATACTCACAATTTGGACTTATCAATAGTGATATATTCCTTGATATAAAAGAGGAATTATCTAATAGGTGCGAGTTTTTTGGTATACATGGACCCCAAGAGCCTAAGGTACATTTTTTCTCAATAAAACCTCATATTTAAAATGAGTATGTGGGTAGAGTATCTGTAGTATTTTGATATTGAGTTGGATTATACAATGATAAAGGGAAACATAATTGCTGATACATTATGCTAGAGAATATAGATAGATTTATTGTGGGACACTTTTGATGATTGGATGATAATTAAATTGTTTAAAGACATTCATCTTGATTTCAATAATCTCAAGGATGAGTAACTCAAACTTCCACATCTGTTATACCATTAATTTTTGACCAAATATACAATGGCCAATTATCATATCCGGAGGGATCAATTTTTGAGAGACATATTATATGGTTGAGAGACAACACCATGGAAGTCTCTTTGAAATAAAAATTGCCTTATTTTTTCATGGATGATTATGGATTTGTACGGGCTTTCATGAGTAGCCTATGAGAGAGTTTCATTCGTCAAGATGGGTGGCACTTCCTAGGTCCAAAATGATGTATCATGATTTAAATACCCAATAATGGTGGATAGGAATTAAGATGGAGGTAGCATCATTTTTTGAGAGATGTTTCACTTTCTAATATGTATGAGATAAAAATCAGTGGCCATCTATTTCTTTTCAACCTTTTCCCACTCCTGAGTGAAAATGGGATGATGTCACTAAGGATTTTTGTGACAGTAATACCCCAAGAAACCCTTAATAATGATTTTGTATTTATGATTTTGGATCAATAGATGAAGGTAACCCATTTATTTCTTATCATAGAGACCACCACAGTTGATGATCGAGTATGTATTTACATGGGAGAGATAGGTCAGCTAAATTTTGTTTTGAGGAGTACTATTTCAGACTGAGATCGTCTTTTCACATTATAATTATAACAAGTTCTTTAAAATTATATGGGATCACTTGGTCTTTGAGTAGGACCTATTATCAAAAAAGTGATGGTCAATCATAGATAAATATTCATTTTCATGAAGATATGTTAAGAGCGGATGTTATGGATTTTTGTGGTTCAAGAGAGTAGTATATGTCACACGTTTAGTTTTCATATAACAATAGCTTCCATAGATATATCTATATAGAACCATTTGAGGGATTTTATTGAAGAAAACCTCGTTCATATATTTATTATTTGAAGGTACATGAGTCAGAACTTGTTAGGCCTGATCTCATGGAAGAGATGTATTAGCAGGTTTAGTTTGTAAGGAAGTAGTTGGTGACTATACAGAGCTGAAAGAACCATATGCTAACCATAATTGATGAAATATAGACATTGATTTTGGTAAACATGTTATATTTTTGTTGTTTCATAGGTATGGGAAGCACTATATCTAGAAAGAGGGAAATCTAGTGCATAGGTTTTTGGGTTGTTTGAGATAGTGGATAGGGTCAATCAAGTGGCATACCAATAAGACCTTCCATAATGCTACACTTCCATCCATGGAATGTTTTAATTGTCAAATCATTAGATATATTATTTACACCGTTTTCTTGTAATAGAATTAAAATATATCGATCTTAGTGTAGATGCATACTTTGAGAAGAATTTGATATGGATTGTGGATCATAGTATGAAGTATCTCAGGGTAGGGTGATTCATATGGTTTGAGTGTAGTGACATCATGGGTGAGTTTATGAGGATAACTGGGGGATGGATTCTAATATGTGATAACAGTGGATAAAATTTTCAATGAGACCCCACAATGATGCTTGGACAGGCTTGGTTATGAGATGTAATAAAGTGGGGAGGATATATGATCATGTATTTTTTCATGTACCCCCATTTGTGAGTTTTTTAATTTTTTAGTTTGTAGACATGTCTTAACCGTAGATAAATAGATGTTGTTAGGAATATTTGTTAAATTATAAGGTTTTATGTTATTTTAAATTAATGGAGTCCATTTATAGATTTCTTAAATGGGTTAGGGAGGGTTTTCCTTATTGTGAGAGGCTTTGGTGGTTCTATTTACTCCTATAGGAAACATACTAAACACTATCTATATAGAAATTAAATGTTGTTTAATGATGTAATATGATATGTAACTATCTCCAGACAAAATCCATGATCATGGTTCATGACATGAAATGCATACTTTCTGTGAAGGCATTATACGTCGGGTAATGTTCAAGAAGTGTTTAAAATCACTTGAGGTGACATGTTTTTTTGAGTATCCATTTAAAAATAAATACACAATGTGTAACTGAATCACATGACTTATAATTTCCCAAGATGAAACTTTAATCGTTCCAGGAATATGGTTTGTTTCTAATTCCATGATGTAGCCAGTAACTCTCAAAACTAAGGATATTTCTTGGTGATTTTGGAGTTTTTATATTGATTTTAGACATCCCGATCATGTATCTGATACCTGTAAGGTAGTTTTGGTTATGTTTTCCATTAGCTATATTTTTATAGCTGATGTCATGAAATCCCTAAACCATGATCCTTTTTGGTTTATATCTTGATTATTTATGATATAGGTACCTTTTTTAGAACATCTTTTCCTTCTTTCCTATTGGAGAGTCCTACTAGAAGCACTGTTTTATCATTGGTTAAAGGTAGGAAGTCTAAAATGTAACCAAATTGGTTGATAATTGTTAAGTATGTTCAACAATGAAATTGCATCAACATATCATGTGATGAATAAATTAAATGATAAATTGGATTATTCTATTAAATACCTTGGGATCCAATTACTTAATGGCATGGATTTTGGCTATTCTTAGGATGAAAAACTCTTGATTATAAATTAATTGTTTAATGGCTTAATGTTTGTTTATTAGGACATGTAAAAATGGATGTTTTCTTGATATAGATTCACCTTTTCCTAGCCTGATTATTGAAATGATGTTTCTATTGATTCTTTATGATTAAAGGATAAATTAAATTAGTAATTGAAAGATAAATAGTAATTTTCATAATTAACCATTGAGCTTTATGATGTGATATTTTGATATCCTTGATGACATAACATGTGTTGTGATTTAAATGTTATATCTATTATATAGGTAATTGGACCACTTCACATGCAAAAATTATTATATATAGGGATATTCCATTGAACATGCTGAAATGATTATATAGTGGTCTATTCCTAATGACATGAGATAAAATTATTATATACCAGGATTAGTCTTGAGACATGATGAAATCCTTACATACCAGGATTGGAGCTGATATAAGGTGAATTTCTTATATACCATTATCTAACCTGATTAAATACTAAAATTATTATATATCAGTTTGAGAACATATTTTCATTATTTATACCTTGGTTATAATTTTATGATTGAAATTGTTGTAATACATTCTCAGAGACATTCAGATATGGAATTGAGAAAGGTTATGTTTTACATTGTTTATATATATATATTTAAATATTTTGAGACATATGTAGAGATTTTCCAGCATGGTTCCAAATTAGGTTAATGTGGTATAATTTAAATATTTAATAAATTAATACAATTTTTGTTTCATTATTTCATAAACTCTTTATCAGACTTGTTTTTCTTAGGCATGGTGGGTTGGACCGATATAATTATACACAAACCCTTTTTAGGCCACTATTTTTTCCCTGAAAAGAATACATAGATACAAGAATGGACATGGAAAAAGGAACTTGATGTTGATTATTGATTGCGGGATTGACTGGAGTGTGGATATGGGACAGACATGGGGTTTGAGACTGGGGAATTTCAATAATTATTTATAAAAGATCTTGAAATTTTCAAGAGCATTATTAGGCTTATTTAGAGGTATTATTTTTTTCTAGGTTTTATGTATAACTTATTTGGGTCATTAAATGGTTTCCATTTGGTGTAAATTTGAGAATTTTGGAAGTAAGAGTGGATTTTCATGGTTTGAACATGATTTTCACATGGCTAAACAACAGATGGAAGGGGTTGTGTGGTTGCCTATGGTTTGAACATGGGTTGCGCATGGTTAAAACAAAGTGTTAAACATGTTTCATGGTTTTCACATGGTTTGTTCTTGGTTAAACTATGTGTGTAGATTAGTTTCATGGTTTTCGAATAGATAAAATAAATGTGCAGACAAAGTGTGAATCATTTCATGGTTAAGGTGCATGGTTAGTAGTAATCATGTGACTTGGCCGAGTAAATCATTCTTGAGAAAATTAAAGTTATTAATTTTATTTTTAAATATATGAAAACCCCTATATAAACCCCAATCAACCCTAGATAAACCCAAATCAAATTATCTCATTTTTAAAGTCTCCCAGATGGGTTCTTAAGGCCCCTAGCCTACGTTCTTGGTGCTCCATAACCCGATTCTCAGATTTTCATCTCTCCAGGATTGTAGTTTATTCCTATTTAATATCCCATATTTCTATTTTTTTTATTCTCATTCATTTGGTGGCTATTCGTCCTCTATTTTGTTTGATCTCAATCAAGTTTTTTTTGAATCTAGATCTATGCTTGTTAGATATAGAACTAGATTTATGAGATCTTATTTTGATTTGACATGGATTTATTTTTTAGATCTTGATTGTGTTATTCATAATGTTCTTGATTGATCCGCTTAAAATTGGGGTTTTTCATTAGGTGATCATTTGTTAATGTTGTGGAGATAGGCAATCTAAATTTAAAATCCAATAATATTGATTATAATTATGGGTATGTAATTTCATAATTTATATTAGATGTTTTCAATTGTGTTATAGATTAAATTAATAAATTTAGTGAATTAAATAACTAAGGGAAATTATTAATTAGTATATTGGGATTTTCAATCATGAATAATTATTTTTTAATTTAATTATAGTAAAATTGAAAATATTGATTTGAGGATAATTAATTGTTGAGTTAATTATCGAAATATTGTATTGCTGAATGACCTAATTAATGGTTGAAATAATTAGGATATATTTTGATTAAATTATATATTAAATTATTTAATTAATTATACGATATTGAGTTTGTGAATACTAATTAATTAATTGGTGAATTAATTAATGGTTTTGGTATTCTTAATTATTTGGGAAATTAATTAAGGAGTTCTATTTGATAGACTAATTGTAAAACAAGTGATGAGTTTGTTTTGGAATAATTTATTTATTAATTAATTGGGGATCTTAAAATGATTATGTTGGAACAATTAATTGAGGAATTAATTGTGGATATTGAATTGATTGAGATACACCAATTAATTGAAGAATTAATTAGGGATATTGAATTGATTGAGATGGAACAATTAATTTATGAATTAATTTGTGTTGTTGAATTGTTAATGATGGGGTTAATTAAATGATGAATTAGAAACCAGAGTATTTGATTTATTTAATTTTTGAGTTAAATAATGAGATTTATGGGAGTAATTAATTGATGAATTAATTAATAGAGTATTGTGATTGATTAATTGTTGAATTAAATTATAGAAATTATGATATTAAATTTTTAATGAATTAATTAATTAGAGTAATGAGATTTTTTTATTGTAAATCTAAATAATGGTTTTGATGAGGTTAATTAATTATATTAATTAATGGGAATTACATGGAAAATTAATTGTAAAATTAATTTATGGGATTTAATGTAATTAAATTATTAAGTAATTAATTCATTGAAATTGGCGTGAACAATTAATTGGTGAATTAATCATGGGAGTTGAATACAATTAGTTAAATGTGGAGTTAACTAAAGGAATTGATGTGAATAATTACTTAGTGAATTAATTAAAGGTATTGAATTTGATTAATAAATTGTGGAATTCATTAATTAAAATGTTTTGGATTAATTAACAGATTAATTAATTAATGGATTTAATGTTATCATTTTTTAATTGGATTAATTAATTAGTGAATTCACTAATGAGGATTTTTGAGATGATGAAATTGAATTAATTGAATTATTTGATGGGTTAATTAATTAATATGGATTGTTCGATCATTGAATTGATGGAATTTGATAATTAATCTTTTAATTAATTATTAGATATTGAGATTGTTGATTTTAGACAATTAATTGTTGAATTAATTATGATAAATTGAGAATGTTAATTTGAGAAAATTAATTGTAGAATTACATACAAAATATTTAGATTGGGATAAAGAAAATTAATTATAGAATAATTATTAGATACTGAGATTGAGAATTAGATAGTTAATTGTATAATTAATTATGAGATATTGAGATTCTAAATGAGATAATTAAATATGGAAATAATTATGGGATTTTGATTTTTTGAATATTTATTATTTAATTGGTTAATTAATTAATAAGATTGATGTGATTAATTAATCAGGGATATATTAAGGGGATTGATGGCATGATCCAATTGTAGAATTAATTAATTTAGTGATGTGAGTATCTGATTGTTAAAATTGATTAATTAATTTCTATATTGATTAATGTGTTATTCTGATATATGTGAATTGTGATAATGAATGGTAACATGGACATTAATATGTGATATTATGATATTATGTATTATTAAATGGTTAATTTTAATAAGGTCATTCAGCAATGTATTATGAATGGTAACATTGTCATTCAATTATGTGTTCTAAAATGGTGAATGGTGACATGTATATTCAACTAAGTATTTCGAATAGTAACATGTTTATTCATTTATGTGTTATTAAATTGTGAAAGTTAACATTGAAATTCAGCCAAGTATTTGTAATGGTAACATGATCATTCAATTATGTATCATTAAATGTTTAATGGTAACATGGAAATTCAGCCAAATATTATGAATGGTTACGTGATCATTATGTTATATTCTTAAAAAGAGAATATTTGATAATGTGATAACAATTTATTTATGAATTGTACTAATTTTTTTATATAAATGCATAAAATATTATTAATTGGATTTTTTAGACACTGTTGGTGATGGCCTACTATGTTTTACTTGCTCCCTAATTGTGATGCCTACTCATAACCAAAATATATTTAATGGCCTTAACATAGGTTAACGGAAAGGACCCGGTGTTAGATGGATAAATTGGGGATGGAGAAGGGATTAGTGAACTATATCTAGTTCGGGACCTTCTTGGGATTTTTTAGTGTATTTAATTTTTAGTTTCATTTGAAACATGGAATATACATTAGGATGACATATTTAATGTTTAGTTTGAAATTTTATTTCTAGTTTTGGTGATCTGGTGAACTTGGTACTATTTTGTTTCTTGTTATATTTTATTCTGTTATTGTTTCATTATTTTCAGCTGTTGTATTAATCTGATAAAGAAATGAAAGAGGTTATATAATCTCCATGATTGATATTATACCCTCACTACTATTCGATATCATCTAGCATATAGGGTGGTGTGCCTGAGGTCATGTGGAACTCTGGCTTGAGGAGCCGGCCTGGGGAACCTGGGTGAGAATATTAAAATGTCGTATCAAATGCCAATTTTCTTTTCTATTTCTTTTTCCCTAATATTTTTTGGAATGTATAGAGGAGACTAGGAATATTTGGCCCTCAGTTATAAGCTCCTTCATGGGAGTACATACCCTAGGTACATGGTAGAACCAAAGTTCCCAGAGTGGGGTCATTTCTATTATTATTTGTTGCTAAAGTTTAATATTATTGAATCATGGGTGACATACTAGCGGTGTGATGTTATTGTTGTTTCTTAGATTTTATAAGAATTGATTTGTGGACCGGTATGGAATGAACTTAGTATTATTTGGTGACATGCATAATTTTAGGAATGCATGGGAAAATGAATTATGGGTGTGTTGAAGAATGTGAACTGTTCATCCTTTCTTGTGAAATTGAATTAAACAATTTGTTGGGATGTTATAAAATCGTATCATAGGCTAATTTATTTTTATTTTTCATTTTTATTACTATTTTGTGAAGGTATAAATGTCTCTAGAAAGATTCGGGCCTTTTTTATGAGCTTTTTATTGGGATTAGCTGCCCCATGTACATGGGAGAACCAATGTTCCCAGGGTAGGATTATTGTTATTCCTGTTTTATGTTATTGTTGAATATTATTTCACATTGGGTGACACACTTGTAGTGTGATGGGATTGGTGTTTCTGATATATTATGATAATTGACTCATGGACTGGTATGGCATGATAGATGACATTTCATGCTCCATAGTAGGCACTCAAGATTATTTTGTGACATGCATTGTTTTAGGCACGCATTGGAAAAAGGGTTATGGGTACGTTTTTGTACTTCAATTGTTTATCATTTCTTATGAAATTGAATTGAAAAAGTGCCTAATGTGTAATTGAGAACATTTTAAAATGATGCAAGCTGATAATAAATGGGTATCTAATGAGAAACTTTAATAACGATAATGAGTACACCCTTGTTAACTAGGACCTTGGTGTAGGATGGTTAAGAGTAGTGATAGTGCCTCATTTTTTATTGTGTGATTGTAAACACGGGGAAAGACTTGTTATGGATATTTATAAATCCATCTTGTTAACTAGGTAAATATTGTGAAATGAGATTCATTTTTTGTTTTTTTCAATGATATGGGTGGCTTGGGTAGTGATAATTCCTTAGTTTGAGAACTCATTTGTAGCTGGTGCAAGGTACCATCTGGTTTTGCCACATATGGTGATATGTTGGTGGGTAGGGATGCGTGATACTTTCTACAGGTCATGGTGTTTCTATAGTGGGAGGTAACATCGGTGATGGATGAATTGCGGTGGTGTTAACTGAATAATTATTAGAATACTTTTAATTAGTGATAATGTCTCTTACCTTGACATCACCCCAGTTACACAGAGAATGATCTAGATTTACACCTAACTTCTTGAATATCTTTTGGTTGGATATGGGTCCCCTTAGAGGTTTTTCTTATGAAGTGGTATATGTAGATCTGGATGGTGGAAGGTACACCATCGACATTATATAAATTTATAACGTGTAAGGATCATGTTTTATTCCATCAGAGAAAGGCCAAGTGGTCCTTGGTGGTGGTGGATGTATATCCTTTCCAGGAGGCTTTTAATGGAAAGGATGAATACCAATGTCATATAGTGTTATTATGATAGAAAATTAATTTTTTTATTAAGATAGGCCCCCTTCTAAGGGATTAGGGGGAACCCAAATGACTTCAAATACATACAAAGACATTCAAACCCCCCTGTACAATGTCCAAATATAAAAAACAATCTGATTAAAATATAATAATATAGTCCTCTCCTGAGCATTAAAATCAATAAGATGATCTTTCACCTTCACATCGTTGTTTGGTTAGTAGTCCTGTGCACGAATGCACATGCTCAGTACCAATGGCAAACACCATACCCTATCAATCATCTAATTTTGGATATCCATGATAGGTAAAAGCTCACTTCCCCATACCTCTTCATGAGTCATCCCTTGATGAGAACTAGATGCATTTACCCGTAGATTGCGAACTGAAGCGACACAACGCAAACAAACCAACCATTCCACATATTCAAAAATTCAACAGAAAACAATTCTACGATTTCCCAACACCATCCATCTTGCTACAAAACCGACATAGAAAAACCTGAACTCTAATCAATTTGGTCTTCCACCATGAATTTGTCACAATTCTTCGCACATCACCCTGAACCAGGATCCCATTCAAAAAAAATCCATCACTAGTCATCGGAACTGAATCCAAGACGACATCTCGCACCACTTCCTTCAATCCAAGAAGCCCCAACCAAACATCAAGAACAAAACCAACAACACCGAAGCTGGAATCTCACTAGACACCCAGAGATGGTATCCAAAGCCACAAAAAAATCATATTTAGAAAAAAATTGAACAAAAACCACAGAACATCACCATAGAGGGACCACACCCGATGAAGATCGCACTGTGAGCCCCTCTCATCACCACCTTCAGATATGCACGCACACGGATACCACAAAAAACCTCCCACCACACCCAATGCCATCACTGAAACGAGCCACCACCCATCAAACCATAGAAGAAAAGGACATAACCTATACTGCGCCACCGCCTAGAGAAACCCTAGCTAGATAGATGGCTAGGGAGAAAGAACATGCCGATAATGAATCACCAAGAAACGAACCCACAAGATTCCTCCACAAATGGGGAAAAATACCTCAAGAAGGAGCCCATATAGGCACTAAGAAAGAATCTACCTTCATCCCTAGAATGCATCATGTATCTTGTGGAAGATGATCTTGAGACTGATGCATCATTTGAGGATCAGCTGATACATGTGTGAGATCACAGAGAGAAAATGTTATAGGGAATGTTCATGGTGATAGTTCATGTATTATAGAAAACACAGACAGGTTGAGGTGAAAACTTGGGAAAGAGATGCTAATAAGAGGGCAGAGTGTTCCAAAAATTTTAACGTATAATCTTAGTGATTCTTTAGAGTACAACTTGAGGAAGAGTAGTTATATGGATGGAAAATTTTAATATCCAGACCTTTTATAGAGGTTTTCTGGGCTCATTTAAAGGTGTTATTTAGCCTCATTTTAAGTGGAACTTTTTTTTGTCTTAAAAAAGTTTAATTTGGGTGGAAATAGGAGAATTTTGTAAGGAGTAAATGCTTTTCCTGGTTTTTGGATGGTTTCCACATGGGTTTCACATGGTCAAACAATGTTTTCAAGAGGTTTCAAGGTTTGCAGATGGTTTGTGTGTGGTTAAAGAAATGTTTCATACCTTTTTTATAGATTATGTGTGGTTAAAATAAGTGTTTTGTCTAGGTTCCTGGTTTTCAATTTGTTAAACTATGTGTTCAGACTATGTGTGCAAAGTTTCATGGTTAAAACACATGGTTAGTACTAACTATGGGACATGTCCCAACAAACCGGGCACATGAATATTGGAGTTACAAATTTTTTTTAAAAAAATCCTGAAACAACTATATTTAACCCAAATATACCCTAGCTTGAACCAAATCAAATTCTATAATTTTTGGTTGCTCCTGGAGCTTTTGATAAGGATCCCAACCTCATTTCATGGTGATTCAATGCCTGATTCCCAGATCTGCATCTCTCCGGGTATGTGGCTTATTCATGATTGATTTTCTATCTCTCTCCTATTCTACACCCATTATTTTTGTGGGTTGTTATCCTCTGTTTTTTAGGATGTATATGTAGTTTTTTAATCTAGATACATCATTATAGGATCTATATCAGAACTTATGAGATCTTGTTTCATTTGAACATAAATTTAGGTCTTAGATCTAGACCATGTTCTTTGTTGTGTTCTTCTTTAATCCACTTCAAATATGGGTTTTCTGTTTGGTGACCCTTCATCACCGTTATTGTGGTATGTATTATACAATTAAAATCCCATAGTCTTTATTACAATTAGGTGCATGTGATTTTATAATATCTATTATATTTTTTGAGTTTGATTAATTGATTAAATTAATTAATTTGGTGAATTAATCAATAATGGGATGTATGATTTTGGGATATTGGGATTTTAGATCATTAATAAGTAAATTTGAAAGTAACTATAATGAATTTGATATTTGTTAATTGGAAATAATTAATTATTGAGTTAATTATAAAAATATTTTATTGTTGAAAGAGATAATTAATTTTTGAATTAATTAGTATATATTGTGATTTAATGAGATAATTAATTGTTGAATTAATTATAGGATATTGTGTTTTTGAATATTGATTAATTACTTTTTTATTTAATTAATGTGTTTGGAGTACTAAATTAATTTGTGAACTAATTAAGGTGATGGATGTGATAAGATAATTTTAAAATTATAAATAAAATTGAGGTAGAACAATTAATTGATGAATTAATTATGGATATTGAACTGATTAGGTTGGAACAATTAATTGATAAATGAATTGTGAATATTGAATTTATTGAGATAGAGAAATTAATTGAGGAATTAATTGGGGATATTGAATTGATTGTGATGGAATAATTAATTGATGAATTAATTAAGGGTATTGAGTTGTTTATGATGAGATTAATTATTTGATGTAATAATTAATAGATGGATGTGGTTATTTAATTATTGAATTAAATAATGGGATGGATGAGATTAATTAATGGATCAATTAATTAATGGAGTACTCAGATTATTTAACTGGTAAATTAAATAATGGGATTGATGTGATTAATTAATTTTTGAATTAAATAATTAGAATAATGTGATTTTTTGATTTCAAAAGAAAATAATGAGTTTGGTGAAATTAATTTAACGAACTAATTAATGGTATTGACATGGAAAATTAACTGAAGGGACTAAATGAGATAAATATATTATGGAAATGATTAATGGAAATTGAAGTGAAAAATTAATTACAGAATTAATTTACGGAGTTCAATGTGATTAATTAATTACAGAGAAAATTAATGGAATTGTTGGGAAAATTAATTGGTCAATTAAATGAAGGGAATGAATTTGATTAAATAATTATGGAATTAATTAAGGGAAATAATTTTGATTAATTAGTTGATGAATTAATTAATGGATGTAATGTAAGTATTTTTGATTTAAAATAATTAATTAGTTAATTAGTTAATGAGGATTGTTTTGATGATGTAATTGAATTAATTAGATTAATTAATTGGTAAATTAATTAACATGGATTGTTGAGATATTGAGTTGAAAAAATTGGATAATTGATTATTGTATTAATTATGAGATATTATGATTGTTGATTTTAAATAATTTGTTGTTGACTTAATTAGGAGATATTGAGACAGATAATTTGAGAGAATTAATTGTAGAATTTATTATAACATATTGAGATTGTGAATGAGATAATTAATTATAGAATTAATTATGTGATATTGATATTGTGAATGAGATAATTATTTGTGGAATTAATTTTGGGATTTTGAGTTTGGGAATATTGATTGGCCTATTTGTGAGTTAATTAATGGGATTGATGTTCTTAATTAATTGGGGAATTAATTATGGGTATTGATGTGTTGAACTAATTGTTCAATTATTAATGAGAATGCTATGATAAATTAATTATTGAATTAATTAATGAAAAGATGTGAATATCCAATTATTGAATTTGATTGATTAATTTGTGAATTTATTAATGTGTTACTGTCATATATGTTAATTATGATAATCAATGGTAACATGGACATTCATATGTGATTTTATGATATTATGTATTATTAAATGGTGAATGGTAACATGAAAATTTGACCATGTACTATGAATGACAACATTCCCATTCGATTATGTGTTATAAAATACTGAATGGTAACATAGACATTCAACAAAGTATTATTAATGGTAACATGCTCATTCAATTATGTGTTATTAAATATTGAATGATAACATGGGAATTTTGGAAAGTATTATTAATGGTGACATGTTCATTCAATTTATTGCTATTAAATAGTGAATGGTAAAATAGACATTCAACATAGTGTTATGAATGATAACATGCTCATTCAAATATGAGGTTAAATAAAGAATATATAATACTTTGAGAATTATTTATTTATGCATTATCCTTATTTATTTATTAAACTTCAAATAATATTATTACTATAATTTTTTTGTACACCATTAGTGGTGGCCTACAAAATTATACTCACACCATACTCACACTACATGATCGGTACCCAAATAGATTTCGTGGATTCAGGAAAGGTTAGGGGAATTGCACTAGTGTTGGAAGAATTGGGGTTGTATCATGGAATAGGGAAAAAGACATGGTTTAAGGCCCTCTTAGTATTTTTCAAAGTCATTCCTTTTGAGTTTCATTTGACATTTGGAACGTACATTATAAAGACATATTTAAAGTTCGGTTCTAATGTTCTATTTCCAGTTTTGGTCATATTGTGATCTTGGTTATGTTTGGTTTTTGGATATAGTTATTCAATTATTTATCCATTAATTTATTTATTATTTATTACTTTTATAAATAAAAAAGAGGGTATAGTCACCCCATGACTTATATTATACCCTCACTACTAGTTGGTAGCCTATAGTGTATGAGGAGGAATTCATGAGGTCATGTGGTGCTCCAGATCAGGGCACTAGTGTGTGTCAACTGGATTGGGGAATTATAATATTCATATTTTATAATTTTATTTTAATTACATCTATAATGATATTTAGTTACACTCCAACACATCATTACATTATTCTTACATTTTTTATTCGATTATTAATTTGTATTTTAATGTTGGTTTCCACTATACCATATTGTTTCCACTATTTATTCACAATGAAATTTATTTATCATTATTATATTACAATTACATTGTGTTTTAACTATTTTACCAGCTGAAATAGTCTCCCCACTATACATATCACACTCCAGCTACTAGACGGTAGCCTCTGGCATACAAGGGTGGGGGTGGGGGCTTTGTTGTCTCATAACCAACCTATATGGCCATGTGAGTGATTACCAAACCAAGAGACATTAAATTGGTATTTTATTCAATAAATTATTTATAGAGTTTTTAAAAACTCCTTGAAAATATGTTTAGAAAACATGTATATAGAATTAAAGAGATATTCACCCAAAGAGGGAAATAAAGTCAACTTTTTAGAAAAATATATATATATAAATATATATATCAAAAAGAGGAAAAAGTTAATATTACCTGAAATGTTCATGAATAATTAGAGTGTGATAATATTGATTTGTTTTAAGATATAAATATTAATGAATTCCTACAAGGGTGACTTAAAAATAAACAATCATGAATAATAAATAGATTGTTATTTACACCCTTACTGCTTTGGTAACATTTGAATCACAAAACCTAATAAATAAATAAATTCAAATGAATAATTAAATGGAATGAACATAAACAGAATCATGATATACCATATAAAATGGTTATTACACATACCAAATAAAATAATAAAGTGGTGAATAATACATAAGTATCATAGAAATAAAAGTGTGACGAGAAAACCCTTCAACATGTCTGAATTACTTCATATGTGTTCAAACCTTTGGTATAATTAATAGAGATATATTATATAGATATTATAGAAAAATAATTATATATATCATACCATATATAATTTACTTATAACCTTTATCACCCATTAATTAATAATTATTTGTTAAATTCACAGTTACGGGTGATAACTACTTTGTTTTTCATGTATTTTTTTGTTTTGTAGTTTTGGTCCTTATGCATTTATCATGGTTATATCATCTCTAGAAGGTTAATTATGATATAATTATCAATTATATCCATTATATTCATATTTATGGAAATAATTTAATGTTATATATAACTAATGAGTTACATCATTCATAGAGATGATAGGTCCTACATTGGTATAAACATTGTTTTCATTTTCTTATAAATGGGATAAAAAAATAAAAAATAAAAATTCTTGTTTCTAGAATCATTATTGTATCATATTAATAATATATATTCATAAAACCTAACATTTATCATCTAAGTAAAACAAAAATGAAAAATAAATCACGTTGATTCTTGGAGGTGGTAGTCCACACGTAAGCTTGAGTGAAATTATTATATGCTAAAATATTGAAAGGAATAAAGGTAGATGAAATTTTATTAATTAAAATGTGTAATTATGTCTTAATTTTCATATATAAACATTAACACTTTCATAATAACCATACCTTAAATATTTTTTTTGAAAATAAATTGTATCACTTCGTGGACATGGAAATCCATAGATACACAAGAGAGATACCTTCGCCTCCCATTTTATAGAAAAGAGGGTGGATAATATTTACTTCATAATAATAATAAAAAAATTTCCATATATTTATGATAATTGATTTATTATGTTATGATTTACAGTATAAGTTGATATGAGGTGAATAAGAAGTAAAAATAATGTGATTGGTTAAGGCGATTACACCCCCTTTGAAATAACTCCATTAAATCATCTCTCAAGGGTCTTAGGGTTGGTATTTTGGGATTAAAAACAAATATAAAATGATTATAAGGATGTTTAGAAATTATTTTTCTAATTTTTATTTATTTATAAGGCCTAATGTGAAGTAAATAAGTGAGGAAGGAGGGTGCCTTTTACAACTGTGTTGAGATTCACTAATTGAATTTATTAAAAGAATAAATTATAATAATGCAAATCTCAAGAAAAATAAATAAAAATGGAAAGTAATTTGAAACTAGGGTAGGATATGGTTGAAATAACATCATAAAAGATAATTTTTATATGTTTTTGTTGTTTTTATAAACATTATCTTTTTGTTTAACCCATATTTAATCTATTTTTTCATAATTAATGACAAAATATTTTTCAAACATAAAAGTATATAATTTTACATATAAGGTGAAAAATGGATTATAAATGGACAAGGGATAAATTTTTTCTGAATATTATTAATATTATCCACATTCAAAATCCTAATTATTTTTGAATAATTTAATACAATTTTTTTTAAAAAGTATCATTAATATCGATTTTAACACTAGTAAATTAATTTGACTTCAAATATAGAATGATAAAGTTTTATTTATAATATAATTAATTTAAGAACCAGTAATATGTCATATTATTATAAAATATTAATATAATTCGATAAACCACTCAAATTATATCACTATTAATATTTTTAACATCCTTTATTGATTTTTATATTAATTAAATAAATACTCTTTCAGTGTATCCCAAAAATTTAAGGTAGTTATATGAAAAATAATATAACCCATTTTCATGGAAAATTTTTAATTAAACATATAATTTTATAGCCTAAGGTAACATGGTTCTAATTGAATTCATCCAATAAGAATTAGGATGAAAAATTATGACCATACCACTTAGTTTAAAATTGATTAACCGGATTTACCATTTATCGATGTGATAAATTTTGCCATGGTTACTATTCATATACAAAAATGGTTTTCATTTAACAACCATTGACCTGATAATTAAGAAATACGGAATAAATTTTATTAATTCTATAATGCCCTGGATCCAGAAGCCACCTAGAGGCGCCCCATACCAGGTTGGTCACATGGCCTCAAGAGCATTTCCCCGAACTCCAGAGGCTGCTGACTAGTAGCGAGGGCCTTGGGTGTGATAGTGGGGAAACAATGCCCTCATTGGAAGAGTACACAATGGAAGGGAAAAAAATAACCAATAGTAGAAGCAGTAAACAATCCATACATAAGTGAATAGCGGAAGACTAAATATGATAAACAGTAGGAGCACATATATATATATATATGATGCAAGATACATATGTCTAGAAAAACAGCCAAACAATTCACAATACTAGAAATACAAAGAGTAGTAAAAGGAATTACAAAATAAAGATAAAAATATCCTCAGCATCGTAAGCCTATGCTTTGTCCCATGCTCTCCAGGTCCACAACAAGTCAAGTACCTGAAGTCGAAGGGCGATTTCCCTTGTCTATACCTGCAATAATATAGTCTATTTGGGCCCAAAAGCATGACCCAAACAGGATGTGAGACTAAATCCCAGTATGAAACCACCTGAAGATATGTGCCTAATAGTCAATTAATATATGGCAGGTAAAAGAAAAAAATAAACAGTAAACAGGGACATGCTGAACAATAATCAATCTGCATTTCCAAAGTCAATAAACAATTAACAAGCAGAAAAGCACTACATGTAAAACTCTGGTCCTACCTAGAAAAAACCAACAACCCTTTTTGCAGTGCACTCAGCCTAACCCCTTTGGTTTGGTCATACAAATTTTTTTTTTGAGGAAGCACACACAGTCAATTTCCTTATAGTCTAGGGTAGTCAAGAACTCTCTGAGGAATCTCGCACAACCAATTCTCCTTATAGCCCCAAGGTCAAGGACTCTCTGATAAAGCATGATGGGTCAATTCCCCTTATAGCCCAGGTCATTAATAGACTCTCTGAGGAAGCTCACATAGTCAATCCCTCATATAGCCTATGGTAAATAGGTGATTCAAACAAAAAAAACATAGACTCTCTGAGGAACCTCACACAGTCTGTCCCCGTATCATCTAAAACAATCAAGGAATCTCTAAAGAAGCTCTCATGGTCTATCCCCTTATAGCCCAAAGTAATCCTAGGCTCTCTGAGGATTCTCACTCAGGCAAACCCCTTATAGCATAAAGCTCAAAGACTCTATGAGGAAGCTCACTCGGTCTGTCCCCTTATAGTCTACTACTGTCCAAAGGCTCTATGAGGAAGCTCACTTGGTCTATCCTCTTTTACTTTATAGCACCAGGTTCTCACGGACCTGAGTAAATCAATGCATAATTTTTTTACATGGTAAAAGTAACCCTACGGAACTACTTGGATAACCAATATACAACATCTCAAGCATGTTAGAGACAACACTCCACCCTACGATCACAAGGCATGGAAAACAGGTAACAACCAAATAGGCTAAATAGTACCAAACAATCGTAAATAGAACAAAGCATGAGAAGAGAAACCAAGGAATTACAATAAACCTAAAACATGTCCAATTTACCTTTACACAGGCATACAAGCACGGAAGACATACAATGGGGGTAAAACGGTAAACACACAATACCCAATTCAAGGGTATTGGTGGAATTTGCACATAATATTCAAGGAATTTCAACGGAAAGGCACAAACCACCTACCTTGGTGCTAGGAGATCAGTATAATTGAACCATGAGGCTTTAATCTCATAATAAAGTCACAGATCTACCAAAACACACAAATCATTCAATCCATGATAACTTGAAAAAGATGAGAAATTGGAAAACGATGATCTAGAAGAAGGTAGATCTTACCACTGTAGTTCCAATGCAATCGACGACGGTTGATTCAGAGACCAGATGGAGGCTTGGGGGCTCGGAGAAGATCCGCAGTTGTACCCTCACTCTCGAATGAACCAAATCTAAAATGAGGGTGTTCTGTCCATCAGATGCATCCCCGGTGCGTTAAAAGAAAAAAAATAAAATACACGGCATTTACTATTGGAGTACACAACGTGTACTTATTATTTCCATACTCCACTTTAGGTGGCCTCCACATCACCCCACACAACCATGTGTGTGGCCCTTACATAGCCCGCACACGGCCTCGTGCTGCAATGAAGTTCACATCGTGTACTCATAAAGTACACGACATGTACTTCTATGTTTTCCAGAAACTCCACTTTTCTAAAAAACTCATGAAAAAGGAAAAACATACCTGAAAAGAAGGTCTAGGTTCATACAAACTGCCCCCCTTAAAGAAATTTGTCTTCAAATTTCTCTAGAGAGGCGTAGAAGAAGAAACCCCGAATAGCTCCGGCCACTCTGATCATACATCGGCCTCCCTCTCCCAAGTCTCATCCCGTACTCGCCCGTGATGCCATAACACCCGTACCCGAGGAACAAACAGGACATAGAGAACCCTCATACTATGATCGACAATCTGGATATGATGATCCTCAGACTATGCATCCACTTTGAGCTCAAATTCCTCAGGTTGAAAGACATGAGATGGGTTGTTAAAGTAATGTCAGAGCTGAGAAACATGTAAGATGTCATGCATAGTCTGGTACCTCTGAGGTAACTGCAGCCGATATGCAACTAGCCAAACTCTCTCCAACACATCATATGGCCCGAAATAACTCGGTGAAAGCTTACCCTATCTCTGAATCCTCTTGTGTCCCAACCACAGTGTGACACGTAGGAAAACCTGATCCCCAACCTCGAACTCCAGAGGTCATCTCCACTGATCAGCATAAGACTTCTGTAGAGACTATATAGTAACCATCTTCTTCTGAATCATCTCTGTCTACCCTGAAGTCTCCTGAACAAGACGAGGTCCCAGCAACGCTGCCTCTCTTACCTCCAGCCAACATAAGGGTGATCGGAATGGTCTACCATACAAAGCCTCAAAAGGTTCCATCTGAATAGTTTCTTGAAAACTATTATTTTCAGAAAACTCCACAAGAGGTATATTCTTCTCCCAAGAACCTCCAAAATCCAGAATGCAATCTCATAGCATATCCTCAAGCACATGAATCGTACGCTTGGACTGGCCATCTATCTGGGGATAGTAGGCCATACTCAAAAGTACCTGTGTATGCAAAGACTTCTGAAGAACCTGCCAGACCCGATAAGTAAAACATACATCCCTGTCTGAAACAATGGAGTGTGGAACTCCATGTAGATGTACAACCTCTAGGATGTACAACTGTCTCAGGTCATCAACACTGAAGGTCTCTTTGAATGGAAAGTAGTGAGAATAATTTGTAAGTCTATCGATGAAAACCCAAACAACATCATTCCCTTGATATGACCTCGGAAACCTGGTCACGATGTACATTGCGATATCGTTCCACATCCACTCCAGAATGGGTAACTATTGTAAAAGACCTGCTGGTCGCTGATGCTCTGCTTTCACCTGCTGACATGTGGAACACCTCATGAAAAAACCAGCAACATCTCTCTTAATACTTGGCCACCAATACTGGTGGTGTAGATCACAATACATCTTTTTGACACCAGGATGGACTTCCCAAACTGAGGAAGGAAATTCCAACATCAGCTCCTTGCGTATGTCTGCTGGCACCCATACGTGTCCTTGGAAACACAAGATCTCATCCTTTCCTACTGTCCATCCAGGAAGAGGGTCCTGTCTTGACTGACTCTCCCGCAAGACTAGGACTTCTGAGTCTGATAGATACCTCATCCATACCTGATCGAGAAGAGTATAGGTAATAGCTACAAAAGATAGAAAATTCAGCCCATTTCTATCGTGCACCTCTAGATGCATCTCATATAATAGATCCATAAGCTACCAATCACTTATGGCCTCCTAAACTACTTATGTCTGAGTTCTCCTACTCACCACATCAGCCACTGCGTTGCCCTTCCTAGGTGTATAGGAAAACTCAATGTCAAAGGACTGAAGATACTCGGCGCACCTGTGTTGTCTCAGAATCAGATCATGCTGAGTAAAGATGTACTTGAGACTTTCATGGTCAGTGAAAACCACAAAATTATCTCCCAAAAGATAATGTATCCAACAATGTAAGGCATGAACAACTGCTGAGAACTCTATATCATGCGTCAGGTAATTCCTCTCATGTGGCCTCAACTGCTGAGACCCGTACGCAATGACTCCATCTCCCTGCATCAGCACAGCTCCCGGCCTGATACCTTAAGCATCTTAATAAACATTATATCTCTTGCCCGGCTCTATCAAGACTATTATCGGTGCTGACATAAAACTCCCTTTCATCTTCTGAAAGGATGACTCACACGAATCTGACCACAAGAACTTCACACCCTTCTTAGTCAGACCTGTCATCGATGCTACTAAGCGGGAAAAGTTCTATATAAATCGTCTATAGTATCAAGACAGCCCTAGGAAACTACGTACCTCAAAGATGTTCTTCGGATACTCCCAAGAAACTACTGCCTTCACTTTCTCTGGGTCTACCGATACTCCAGTCTCTGAGATAACATGGCCAAAAAAGTGAATCTGATCCATCTAAAAATAGAATTCTGAGAGCATAGCATATAACTGATGCTCTCTCAGTGTACTCAAAAAGATCTCAAGATGGGTAACATGTTCGTGTCAACTGTGAGTGTACACCAAGATATCATACATTAAAACAACTATTAAGGAATCCAAGTAAGGATGGAATACTCAGTTTATCAGCACCATGAAAACTGTTGGTGCGTTCATGAGACCGAATGGCATAACCGTATACTCATATAGACCGTACCTTCTCTTGAACGCTTTCAAAGGTATATCAGATGGTCTAACGAGAAATTGATGACAATCAGACCCCAAGTCAATCTTCGAGAACACCCGGGATCCTCAAAGCTGATCAAAGAGATCATCAATCCTAGGAAAATGATATCGGTTCTTGACTGTCAACTGGTTCAACTTTTGATAATCTACACAAAGCCTAAGGGTACCATCCGACTTCAAAACAAACAGGACATGCGAACCCCAAGGAGAAGTACTAGGTCAGATGAAACCCTTTCCCTGCAACTCCTACAATTTCTTCTATAGCTCTTGTAACTCAGGTGTAACCATCCTATAAGTAGGAATGGACACCAGTACTGCTCCTGGAACAAGTTCAATCAAGAATTCTACCTCACGCTCTGGAGGCAAACCTGAAAAGTCCTCTAGAAAGACATCTCTGAAACAATCCACCACTAGAGGAACGTATAACAGAGAAGTCCCTAGGTCATTCAGATTTAAACTAGAAATTTGGGCTATAACTCCTCCTAGACCATGATGCTTGGGTCCTACTCGACTCTCCTGGACATCTCACTCACCCCGATGATGAAAAGATCCACCCTCAGGTGATATTAAACTCACCCTTTGGCGGTAGCAGTCGACAACATCCTGGAAGGGGAAATACCAATCCATTCCAATAATGACATCATAGCTCATCATCTCTAGGAGATAGAGGTCCCATAAGAAGTGACACCCCGCAACCTCAAGAGGGAACTCTCTGCACTGAAGTACGCTAGATTTCCTCGTTCCCAACGGTGTGTCTAGTGTCAATATGTTGGAAGAAGAAGTGATATAGAGACCAAGTCTCTTTACAACAATAATAGAGATAAAGCTATGGGAATCCCCAGTGTCGAAAAGAGTAGAAGATAAAACTAAGGCTACTAAGATCATACCTTGAATAGTGGATGGTATGGGATCCTGCTCATGAAGGGTCTGCTCCATCACAAAATTCTGGCCTGCTCCATGACCCTGTGACCCTACCTGACCACTCTGAGCTGATCTGCCCTATTGTCGCTGATAGACCGGCGACTGACCACCCCGGCCACGACCTCCACCTTAGCATGGATGACCAGAAGAACTCCAGTTCCCAGATAGGTGAGAAACTAGTGTTGATGCTCCCAAACGCGAAGTCATATAAGAACCCATGTCTCTAGCTGCTAGAGGGAAAAAATGACAGAAAATCTAGAGATGGCCCCTCCTGCTGCAATATCGGCACTCCATCGGGTCCCTCGGGAAACATGGCCTTGTATGCCTTCTCCTTCTGCACTGGTAGAACCCCACATGGCTACTAGAAGGTGCATCCCGCAAACTATGATCTCCTAGGGAAAGATCCTTATGGCGCTTCCTGCTATCAGTAGGATGAATAGTAGCTCTGGAGTTTGAACCGCCTAGGCTCACTGCTCTAGAATCCCTCAGATTTCACTTTGTGATCAACACCTGGTTGACTATAGAGGATATCAAAGTCAACCTGATGATGTTCACCTGGGAATGGTACTCCTGCCTAAGACCATCCTCAAACTTCCTAGCCAGGAATAACTCATCACCTGCTGGGATCGGTGTGAAACATTGTAGCTCTGTGAAACGAGATAAATACTCCATCACAGAAAGAGTACCCTACTCTAAGCTCAGGAACTCCAGGGCTCGGTCAACCTCAAGGTCTCCGGGTAGAAGTAATCATAAAAGTTATGCTAAAAATCCTCCCAATCCATATTTTGGTGGTGTCCTATCTGAGAGATGACATCCCAACACCTCTTGGTGGAGTCTCAGATCATGTAGGTTGCGAGATTCACCCTCTTATCTGGTGGCACCTCAAGATGCTTGAAGATCGTCAACGTGGATTCGAGCCATGACTCTGCAGCCTGAGGTCCTCCTTCACCTAAGAAGGTGGGATGATTTTGCTGATGTAAAACCCACATCAAATCAGCCATCGATGGGGTAGGAGGTTGCACTCCCAATAAGGTCTTCATCATCCTCATAAAAACCTCCCTAAACTGTGCATCAGTGCCTGAAACTGGTATAACTACTGGTGCCAAGGCTACTACAACATGAGGATCTATAGGATGTCCCTGATCAGCCACATCGGGCATCTGATCACTCCCCTGCGACTGGTGGTCAACCGGAGGATGTCAATGTGGCATGATTCTGCAATGTTAGACACACACCATAGATTTAGGATTAACAAGGGCCGAAAAAATGAAGGCATAAGAAGGAACAAGGAAAATAGGGAATTCAAGTTATGAAAACATGACTACACGATGTGTTCTTTCCCTGCAATACGTGTTCCCTTATGTCATTCACATGGGCGTGTACTTCTGCCTAAACTTGTCGTGTAACACCCCAATCACATGGCGTGTTCTCAAACCACATGGCGTGTAATTGAACTCTATTCCCCTTCCCGAGTATCCTTACACGAATAACCCACATGGTCCTGTTAATCCTAGACTACATGTAATATTCACTAAGGACACGACGTGTACTAGACAAGTTTCAACAAACTGTGTTTTTAGTTACACGACCGTCTACATGGCTGACACCACACGGTGTGTTCCAGGAGGACATGGCGTGTACGAGAAGAGGTAACACGGACCCGTTTTGTTCTTGATACAGTCGGGCACCCAGGTCCTACTACACGGTGTGTCAAGTTCTGACACAGTGTTTATGGGAAAAGATAACATCACCCATGTTGTTCGTGACATGGTCGGGCACCTATTTCATACTACACAGTTTTCTAAACTAGTACACGACGTTTTCCTACAAGATGTTTTACAACCTCGTGTCCCTGCTCACATAATCAGTGACATAGTTATCTACTACACGACATGTATTGATAAATTGCATGCCGTGTATTCTGGCCTTTTCTAGATAGTAGCCTTAGAACTGCACCGGAGCCCAGAAAACATAGAAAAAAAAGCTATTAAGGTTCCAAACTGCGATCTGTGAGGACCCATACTCCCCACGAATCAAATCTTGGCATCATATACAAGTTATAATAAGGAAACCAAGAAATGATCCACCAAATTATGGTCCATTAGGGCCCATAACACCTCAAGAACAAATTTTTGGTGTACATATAAAAAAAGTACCACACAAACAAATTCTCTATCAAACAACAGAGATTCTATCAAAGAATCTATCACAACAGCATGCATAATCTACACAATTTCTAACACAACAACATGAAATTGCTAATGCATCCTATATGGCATGGCAGGAATGCACGGTATGTGATTTCTAACAAGTTCCTATATGATGCATGAGATGGAATACCCTCATCTCATCGGGCTATGACAAAAATAGAACTGCAATAACAATAGCGGTGACAACACGAAGCATGTGAATCACCCAACAGTGAAATCAAATAAACTGTAAAATTGAAAACCAAAAAGTTGCAATAAACAAGGTCGTATAGATTTTCCCTATACACAGGTTAGCCACTCCCGGGCATAGCTTATTACCAAGTACATATTTCGTCTTATCCATGGCTATATGATCCAAATAGTAAGTCAAGAGAAAAGAATACCTTTGATACCACTTTGTAACGCCCCGGATCCGGAAGCCAACTAGAGGTGCCCCATACCCGGTTGGTCATATGGCCTCAAGCACATTTCCTCAAATGCCAGAGGCTGCTGACTAGTAGCGAGGGCCTTGGGTGTGATAGTGGGGAAACTATTCCCTCATTGTAAAAGTACATAGCGGACGAGAAAACAATAACCAATAGTGGAATCAGTAAAAAATATATACACAAGTGAACAATGGAAGACTAAATATGATAAATAGTAGGAGAAAATATATATATGATGCATGATACATATGTCTAGGAAAACAGCCAAACAATTAATGATGCTAGAAATAAAAACAATACTGAAAGCAAGTACCAAAGAAAGAAAAACATCTCCTCAGCATCGCAAGCCTAATCTTGGTCCCATGCTCTCCATCTCCACAGTAATTCAAGTACCTGAAGACGAAGTGTGCCTTCCCTTGTCTATACCTACCATAATATAGTCTGTTTGGGCCCAAAAGAATGACCCAAACAGGGTGTGAGACTAAATCCCAGTTGGCAACCACCTGAAGATATGTGCCTAATAGTCAATGAATATATGGCACCTAAAAACACAAAATAAATAGTAAACAAGAAAATTCTTAATAATAAACAATCCATAGTTCCAAAGTAAAGCAATAGATAACAAGAAGCAATGCACAATAGGTAATCCTTTGGTTCTACCTAGAAAAAACCTATAACCCTCTAGGTAGTGCAATCACCCTAACCCCTCTGGTTTGGTCATACAAAAATATAAATAATCTCTAAGGAAACACACACAGTCAATTCCACTTATATTCTAGGGTAGTCAAGAACTCTCTAAGGAAGCTCACACAATAAACTACCCTTATATCCCTAAGGTCAAGGACTCTCAGAGGAAGCACGCTCGGTCAATTCCCCTTATAGCCCAAGTCGTTCATAGACTCTATAAGGAAGCTCACACAGTCAATCCCTCTTATAGTAGATGGTAAATAGTACATTTAAACAAACAAAATAGAAACTCTCTAAGGAAGCTCACACGGTCTATCCCCTTATAGTCTAAAATAGTCAAGGACTCTCTGAAGAAGCTTTCATGGTCTATCCCCTTATAGCCAAAAGTAATCCTAGGATCTCTGAGGATGCTCACTAGGTCAATCCCATTATAGCCTAAAGCTCAAAGAATCTATGATGAAGCTCACTCGATCTGTCCCCTTATAGTCTACTACTGTCCAAAGGCTATATGAAGAAGCTCACTCGGACTATCCTATTTTAGTTTATAGCACCAAGTTCTCACGACCCCGGTTAAATCATTGAAAAGTAATGATATATTGACAATGTAACCCTATGAAACTACTTGGCTAACCAATTTACAACATCTGAAGCATGTCGGAAACAACACTCCACCCTACAATCACAAGGCATGGAAAACAGGTAACGACCAAAGAGGCTAAACAGGACCAAACGGTCGTAAACAGAACGAAGCATGAGTAGAGCAACAAATGTATAACAATAAACCCAAAACATGTCCAATTTACCTCTACATAGGGATATAGGCATGGAAGGCGTACAATGAGGGTAAAAAGGTAAACACACAATACCCCGTTCACGGGTATTGGTGGAATTTTCACAAAATATTCTAATACTTTCAATAGGCACAAACCACCTACCATGGTGCTAAAAGATTAATATGCTTGAACCATGAGGCTTGAATCTCTTTATAACATCGTAGATCTATGAAAATGCAAAAAATGTTCAACCCATGATAACTTGAAAAAGAGAAGGAATTGAAAAACGATTCTCCAGAAGAAGGGAGAGCTTACCGCTGGAGTTCCAACGCAATCGATGACGATCGATTCAGAGAAGAGACGGAGGCTCGAGGGCTCAGACATGATCCACAGCCGTACCCTCACTCTTGGATGAACCTATCTAAAATGAGTGTGTTTTTTCATTTAGACGTGACCCCAGTGTGTTTAATGAAAAAAAACAAAATACACAATGTGTAATTTTGGAGTACACAACATGTACTTACTGTTTCCATACTCCTCTTTAGTCAGCCTCCACGTCACACCACATGACAATGTGTGTGGCCCTTAAACGGCCAGCACACGACCTCACATGGCAACGAAGTACATGGTGTGTACTCATAAAGTGCACGACGCGTACTTCAAAATTTAATAGTAACTCCCATTTTCTCAAAAACTCCAGAAAAAGGAACAACATACCTAAAAAGAAGGTCCAATATCTTACAAATTCAATACCAATAATTTTCATAATTTAATTTAAAATCAAAACAAAAAAGGCAATGAAAAGTAGTTTTTAAAAAATGCATTTTTATGTATAGAAATGTTTTTATATCCAATTAAATCATATAATTGTTTACAATTAACTTAATTAAATTATTTAAAATATAATATAAATAGTTTTATTTTTAAATCATTTAAAAATGGAATATTATAAATCCTTCATAAGAAATAAAATTTTCAATAAAAATTAGTACTTTTCAGTCATCAATGAAAAAAATAACTTTATAAAAAAATAGTAAAATTACACCCAAAGATAATTTTTATATGATAACTTCAAAAATGGTATTATTTTTAAAAAATAATTTTACATATAAGTTCCATAAATATACTATTACATTTTATCAGAAAAATAAATAAAATTTGATTATGATGAAAATTCATTTATAAAGCATAAGACAACTTTACTAAAAATGAAGTTCTTATTTCCAAATAATTAATCATTATATTTTTATTGAGTAGGTTTATATATATATTTAATAATTAGGTTATTAATGTTTATACCCTCTAATTCTAAATCTATTGATTCTCGGTCAAATTTACCCAAGAGATAAAGGTAGAACGGTCCTTGTAGTTTAGCTTGGGTTATCGAATCCACAGAGACCTAAGAAGAAAACTATAGACACATACATTCTATGGATTGTTTTTTGATATTAAGTGGCCAACATGGGTTAATTTTATATGTTTTTAAAGAATAACTAACAGATTTAAGTGAATTTAATTTAAAATAAAAAGTTTATCCTAGGTTATCGCTCGGGGTGGATTGGACATATTTCCTTTTCAATGATTTCAATTTCTTATATTTGAGATGGGTTCATTTAAGAAGATAAAACAACATCATCACTTACTGGTTTAATGCCCACACCCTTTAATACTAATCACCTATACACTTGAAGGATCAATGTTTTGAGCACTTCAAGGTAAAGGTTCGTATTAGCACATGAAGTGTGTGGCCTTAAATTCAACAAGGGCGATGGAGTTTAAAAATCATCAAATAAAAATCTCAATAAAGAAGTGATTAAACATTAATGGGATGATAAATAAAATCAAATCCATCCCCTTGACACTCCCTTGGATTAACCCATAAGTGGGATATCACTCAATTGATTCTATGATTTCAATGGAAGCAGACAGTAGACTCATGAGGGAGGAAATGGAGAAGTAAAGAAAACAATAAAAATAAAATGATCACTCCACCATTGTGTGAATAATTTCACAAGATTTGGTGTGAATAAATTTACACCATGAGGAAACAGTATCAAAGTGAGATGGAGAATAACAGAATAAAAGGATAATAAGAACTTTTATAAATAAACTAAATTGAATTGAACAACATACATGTGAAAGAAAAACTTGAGACAACAAAATCGCATCATAACATTACAATTGAACAAAGCACCAAAGATGAAAAAATCGTCCACCAAAACTTCCTTAAATATTAATTTTGGAAGACTTTCATCGATCCTACAACTGTACGAAGACTCCCACTTTATTATGGTAGGCCTAGGATGGTGGAAAGCTTGTGGAACTTGGACTTTTCCACACTTGACCTGAGATGGAATCCATCTTTCATCCACCGAACATACGCACTTGGAAGAACTTCTAGATGGCCGCATCAGAGTAGGACATAGTATAATAGAATGAATCACCAGATGTCTCATATCTTTCTGTAAAATATGGGCCCATATGGAGTTGTATATTATGAGATATGATTAAATTAGTGGACTGTATTTCTGGGCCGCAGAATCTGGACCATAATTTTATCTCAAAAATGGGCCTCCTAAATGACCACAGTGGAGGCCGAATTAGCACTGGCTCCTAAAGAATGACTGGTTCTTATATATGTCTTATAGCATCACATGAAATTTGGGAATAATTGGGTTTGTATGTTGGGCCCCACATTCTCATCATTGGGATGGTTTCCAATGTGAATTCTCCATAATTGTTTCCTTTCATCACAAAATATCCCCATCTTTTTCCATGAATTCTCCATTGATCCCTGAATAAAACATGTTAATATTTAAGTGTAGATCAATTTAGAAAAATATAAAATTAAAATATGTATAATTATATTCCTCAAAATCAGATGAATCATTGGGTACTTTAAATGATGTTTAAAAATGTACCACATAGTAGTGCATTTTAAGAAAGAATTTCAATCATAATGTGAAATGATGTTCAAAGTGTAAAATGCACTAAAATGGTGTTTATGAATAATAAAGCACATGAATATTATATATATTAACAATGAATATTAGCCTTATTTAGTGGCTAATCACACCCCCAACATTAGTTTTTTCTAATCCCGAGCAAAATATATCTCAACAATATGAAATTCGAATTCCCTTTTCCAAAAACATTTAAAAAAAATGATCACCAAAAACTTCTATACCAAAAAATCATGATACCCATCAAAATATTTTAATACATGATAGTTTCATAAGCAGATCCCAATACCAAGCCCATTTCTTTGTTCAAATTCAATGCCATATTTCATCCAATATCAATTAAGTATGAGTACGTGTTGCGCATCACAATAGACATGGGGGTTCATCTTTATTCAAGGGGGAAATGACGGAAGCGCTAGGTTGAATCACATTTCAATATTAAGATGATTATTCAAAAAAAATTATTGTATTATTTTGTTTTTGTTTTGTTTTTGTTTTTAACATTTTTCCATGGTAATTGAAGTTGAACTCAAAAGCGTCAACCCCTATAGAGAGACTTTACTGATGACTCCAAGGCTCAAAGACCTTAGGGAACCAAGTGAATCCCACATACTTAGGTATCATATCGAGTTAACTCAGTCAAAAATAAATTCAAATTACCAAAAATAGAGAAAAAAATTACTAACTCTAGGCCAGACAACTATAGAGTCATGATCCCTAAGTGCCGAAAGCCACACATTAGGTCATTTCATTTCTCTACGCGCAAATTTATTATTATTATTTTTTTATTGAATACTCGTATTAAAACTAAAATGGTCACCAAACCTATGCTATTTATTTGGGGGACCCCATGAACTCAAACTAATACACCACTATCCAAAGGACGTGCATTGTGATCATTTTTTATTTGGATGAAAATATAAACGATGAAATATTATATTGGACAGCCACACTTTCAAAATATATGATCATTAAATTATACAAGGATTAAAATCAGAATTAGGGCATGCTAAATTATTTTATTTTCAGTTTCAAAGTGTGCAATGTGTATTACCATGTTCAAGGTTAAAGGAATTTTTCCTTCCATTTACACACATTTTTTTTCAAATCATTCATTTTTTTTGACACAAAAGCATTTTTTATTTATCTTCCTCCCAACATAAAATAACATTGTCCCTGTATTTAAAGAAAATAAAATTTAGAAGCGGGTAGAGGTAGAGAATGAAAGTTCAAAAAGAAAATTGAAAATGAGGATCATGAAATGAAGTCACTTGGTGGTTGAAGTTGAAATTCCTGTTTCTCCCTTTTAATCCTTTAATATCCATGTCACTTGAAGAGTTCCTTAGTAGAAAAAAGAAAAACAAAACAAACAAACAAAAAACAAAACAATATATATACATATATATAATAAATAATTTAAAATATAAGTATATATATAAAAATTATAGAATAAACAAGCACAAAAAAACTATAGGTCAGTGGTAAGTGCGCGCCCCTGTCTCCCTTCGGTCCCGGGTTCGAATACCCTCGGCTTCGCCAGTTAGGATGGGGCTTGAACCATGGCCCACGACGTGTCCCTTTTTATTATTATTATATTATTATTATTTATTTTTTTTATTTTTATTTTAACTTACAAAAACATTAAAATAAAACAAAATGATGATATATTGTCTTCTTTTTAAATTTTTGGGTAAGGCATTACTCAAGGATCACACCGCGTGAAATGGATGAATATTGTGCTCCCCTTTCATACCCATCCATAGTCATAATTGAATAACATGTCAACAGTTTATTTTTTTTAAATATAAAAATGATTAATTAAAATATAAATTTTATTAAAACAACAAAATGATAGGAAAATTGAAGACCATGGTTTGCCTCCTTTGGAGAACTTTGTTTAATGTCGCTAGCCCGACATAGATCCTAAATCTATCAATTTTTTTATGGTTCATAGGTTCGATTAGTTAACTCAACCTCTATTTCCTATTTATTTAATGATTCAATGAATTGTTTTAAACTTTGACCATTGACCTTGAAAATGTAACCACTTGTGGGATCTTGAATCTCTACTACCCCATGGGGGTACACATGATGCACTATGAAAGGACTTGACCATCTAGACCTTGACTTTAACGGGTGTAAATGATGTTTTGAACTATACAAGAGAACATGTTTTCCCGGTTCAAAATGTTTGACCTTGATATTCCTAGATTGGTAGGCTTGAAATCTAGCTTTATTAATCCTTGAATTTTCATAAGCCTCCATCCTTAGTTCCTCCAGTTCATTAAGATCTAATTTTTTTTGTTCTGGCCAATGAGAGGTCATAATCCATTTTCTTAATTTCCAAAAAGGCCTTATACTCAATTTCAATAAGTAAATGGAATGATTTTCTATAAATCAACCTATATGGTGACATTCCTAGGATGGTTTTGTTTGATGTACGATATGACCAAATAGCATCCAAGAGTTTCTCGGACTAATCACTCCTAGAAGGATTGACAGTTTTTTAAAGAATGTGTTTGACTTCACGATTGGAAGACTCAGCTTGACCATTGGTCTATGGGTGGTAAGCAGTGGACACTTTGTGAGAAATTCCATATTTTTCCATGAGTGATGAGAATGGATGATTGGAAAAAATGAGTTCCACAATCACTAATGATAGACCTAGAGAATTATAAATCTAGAGAATATGTTTTCCTTGAGAAATCTAATCATAGTTTGATGATCATTGGATTTTGTAAGAATGGCCTCAACCCATTTTGAGACATAATCAACAGCTAAAAGAATGTAGAGGTATCCTTTAGAGTTTAGGAAAGGACCCATGAAATCGATTCCTCAACAGTCAAAAATCTCAATCACTAAGATGGGAGTGAGTGGGATTTGATTTCTTTTTGTGATAGACCCTACTTGTTGACACTTAGGAAAAATTTGACAAAATGTGTAGGAGTCCCTTGAGAGGGTGGGATATAAGAGACTACACTGAAGAATCCTAGTATAAGTTTTCTTAGAGGAAAAGTGACATCCACATACCTCACTCTGACAACATTTAATGATGGACTCTTTTTCAGATTCTGGGGCACACCTCCTAATGACTTGGTCAGGGCAGAACTTATAGAGGTATGGATCATCAAACACATAGTTCCTAACATCAGAAAGGATTTTCCATTTAGCTTGTGTCCCTAAGAATTTTGGAATGACTCATTTAACTATGAAAATGGAAATGTCGGCATACTAAGGGTAGTCACTCACAGAGTATAGGTATTCATTTGGAATGAATCGGACAGAGAAAGGTGATTTGAGTTGTCTTTGAATTCTATCCTAGAGAGGTGATCAACTACAACATTTTCAACACCCTTTTTATCCTTGATTGTGAGGTTAAATTCTTGTAAGAGAAGGACCCACCTAATCATTCTAGCCTTAGCATCTTGTTTTTGGAAGAGGTATTTTAGTGCAGAATGGTCAGTGAACATAGTGATGGGGGATCCTAAGAGGTGGGACCTAAACTTATCTAAAGAAAACAAAATAGCAAGTAACTCCTTTTCATTGGTGGTGTAGTTTATTTGGGCATCATTTAAGGATTTTCTTGCATAAGAAATGACATAAGGAGTTTTATCCTAACATTTTACTAACAAAGCTCCTACAGAAAAGTCACTGGCATCACACATAAGTTCAAAAAGAAGGTTCCAATTTGGTGATTTCATAATGGGAGGAGTGGTGAGAGAGTATTTGACGGTTGAGAATGAACCCTCACAGATTTCTGTCCAAACAAATGGACCATCGTTTACAAGGAGATCACAAAGGGGATGAGAGATTGAACTAAATTCCTCGATGACTCTTCTATAAAAACCAGCATGTCCTAAGAAATACCTCACTTCCTTAACATTTTTGGGTGATGGAAGGTGACAAATGAAGTCAACCTTGGCTTTATCAACTTCAATCCCCCTACCTGAGACTAGATGGCGTAGAAATAATCCCTCTTTAACCATGAAATGACATTCTTCCCAGTTTAGGACCAGATTATTTTTTTTCACATCTTGACAAGACTCTCTCTACATTCCTCAGGCATCCATCAAATGTAACCCCAAACACAGAGAATTCATCCATGAAGACCTCAAGAAAATCCCCTACCATGTCTGAGAAGATTCCCATCATACACCGCTGGATGGTTCCAGGGGAATTGCATAACCCTAAGGGAATATGTTTGAATGAAAAGGATCTGAATGGACCGGTGAATGTACTCTTACCTTGATCCTCTAGGGAGACCTAAATTAAATTGCACCCCGAGTACCCATCTATGAAATAGTAGAAGGCATGACCTGCCACTCTCTGAAGGACTTGGTCAATGAATGGTAAGGGGAAATGGTTCTTCTTGGTGAATGAGTTTAGCTTCCTATAGTCAATGCAGACTCTCCAACCACTACTCACGCTTGTAAGAAGAATCTATCCATCCTCATTGGTTATCACTATGATTCCTGCCTTCTTTGGAACCTCTTGGATTGTGCTCACCCATTCACTCTCAGCTATGGGATATATGATACCGGCTTTTAACAATTTTAGAAGTTTTTTTCATACTACCTCCATGAGATTATGATTGAGTCATCGTTGAGGTTGACGACATGGCTTTGAATCAGATTCCAGAACAATCTTATGAGGCCCAATAAGTGGGCTAATCCCGGGAATATCAGACAGGGTCCAACCAATGGATTTCTTATGCTTCCCAAGGACATCTAGAAGCATCCTCTCATGATTGGCTTCAAGAGAATAAGAAATGACAATAGGATTTGTTTGATTGTACCCTAGGAAGGCATACTTGAGTGCATCAGGAAGTCCCTTCAATTCAAGATCAGGTTGGTTCATAATTTCAGCAAAAGATTGGGACATTGGATCAAGATCAATTTTATTTCCTAAAGTTTTAGACAAGATTGATTCCCCGCATATAGAATTTTCATCTACAAGATTGGTTTGATCAGATTTAGTGAAGGAAGTTGGAGTGGTCTCCATGAAAGTGGTTTCTTGAAAGTTTTCACTGATTTTTGGACCTAAGACTTCATCATAAGAGAAATTTGAAAATGATTCAAGCCAAGGAGACGAACATCCTTCTTATGAACAAAAGAAATCAATCTCATCCTGACATAAACATTAATGAAATATTCCTTGATGTTCTATTGATTAATTATCAATTCTTCCTATCATATTTACTTCATGAATGTCCTAGTCATCCCCTATTTGTGAGTTTTCATTATAGATGTTCAATTCTAGACTCATGTTTCCAAAGGTGATGGTAATGTTCCCAATTCAGACTCGGATAATAGAGTTGATTGTTGCAAGGAAAGGATGACCAAGGATGATTGGGGTTTGTTCCTCATTTCCTAAGTTTGGATGGTTGTTAAGGACAATGAATTCCACAGGGTAGATGATGTTTTCAACCTGTACCAGAATGTCCTTTAAAATCCCCTTTGGAACCCTAATTCTACGATCAGCAAGTTGAAGTGTGACAGATGTGGGTTGGAGCTCTTCTAGGCCTAACTGGCTGTACAAATCAAATGGGATGAGATTAACACTATCACCTAGGTCACACAAGACCTTGACAACTTTTTTTCTCTCCAAGTTCAACATTGATTTAAGGGAAACCCGGGTCTTCCAACATAGGAGGTATGGTCCCTTGAATGGTGGTACTCACATTAGCAGCGAAAAGGACACGGTTTTTATGTGAAAATTTTCTTTTAAAATTGAAAAAGTCCTTAAGGTAATTTGAGTAGTCAGGTATGGTTTGGATGGCATCAAGAAGGGTAATTTTCAACTTGACTTGTGAGAAGATTTCCTTCAATGTTTCACTCAATTCAGGCTTGGTTTTCCCCCTCATGCGTTGAGGAAATGGTTTGGGTTGTGGGGATTTTTATTCAAGATTTGTTTCTTTGAAAATGTTATCGTGTTTTTTAGTTTGATCATTTGGTTCATTTGAATTTCTATCCAAGTTTGAATCTTAAGGTGGGTTCTGAATTAGTTGTTCAGGTTTCTCAATTTATTTCCCACTTCTTAATATAGTCACAGCCTTTAGTTGTTCATGAGTTGTTTGAGTGAAACTCGACTCTCCTCTTCAAGTTAAGGATGAAAAAGCCTGAGTAGGAATGGGTGCCTTTCCAGTTTTTATGGATTTAAGTTCTTGTTTAATGGGAGTTACTTCTGAGTTCATCCTTTCCATTTGTTTGCACAATTGTTCTATTAGGCTTTGTGGAATAGTTTGGGTTGGTACTTGAGAAGATTGGTTTATCATGGGGGGATATTTCGGAGGTGGGATAGATTGTTGAAAATGGACCGGTGGTGGTTGGTATTGGATAGGTTTGGTTTGGAACTAGTTATTGGTTTGGTAGTTCTGATGGGGGTAAGGATTTTGTCCCTGTGGTTGTCTAGGTTGTTGGTTATCTTTCTAGCGGAAGCCTGGGTGGTCATTATACCTTGGGTTGAATGTGTTTTGGTATTAGGGCTTTTGAATGTTTTGAGAATTGACATCAGCAGGTGGTCCTCCTAGAAGAACATTCTTTATGGATGGAATGGTTGGGCAGTTGTCTGGTTTGTGGTCACTTTTGTCAAAAATTGGGAAAACCGGGTCTATAGTTTGGATTTCATGGATTTTTCTAAGATCTATCTCTTCAACCGTCCTAGAGAGTGATGCGAGTTTAGCCCTAAGGCTTTCCTCTTCTCTAAGTGTATGAATTTCAGTAGTTATTTGTGTCTTTTCAGAATAAGGTGAAGTTCCCCATGTTTGGTTTTGTTCAGAAAGGCTTTCTAGATACTCGTAAGCATCATTTGGGGCTTTGTTTTTAAAGGTTCCATTACACATCATGTCAATGAATTTTTTGTTCCCTAGACCCAACCCTTCATAGAAAATTATCACTTGTTCTGGAATAGAAAAACCTATGGCGTGGAACTATGTTTAGAGTGTCTTTGAACCTCTCCCATGTTTCATAGAATGACTCTCCCTCTTTATCAAAAATTGTTTGGTTACTCTTTTTAAGTGCAATTGTTTTATGGTGGGGAAAGTATTTTTTGTAGAATTCTCTTGGTAGTTGGTACCAAGAGTTGATGGATGATGGTCTCAAATTGTTTAGCCAATTTTTAGCTCGATCCTTTAATGAAAAATAAAATATCCTCATCATAGATGATTCTAGTTGATGTGGGGGGCACATGGTTTCTACAATGTCATTGAACTCCTTAATGTGATGGTAGGGCATTTCGGAATCCATTCCATAGAATGTGGGAAGGTAGTTTAGGAAATGGGGTTTAAATATTTAGTTGGAATCTCCTAGAAAATTGTGCCTAATGCATGAGGGGGAATTGGTCTAGGAAGGTGTGAGGTAGTCATTCATGGTTTGATCAACTGCATTCCCCACTTTTGGGGTTTCCTTATTTGGGTTTCCATTTTGGTTTCCTCCCGGGGTTAGGAGTTTGTTTCTTTGAAGACCTTCCATTGAAATGGGATCAATTTTGGACTCTAGAGTATTATTAAGATTATGATCAAATGTAAATAGTTCCCTTGGTGTACTTGACTCCCCAACCCTTCGACTATCCACCCTAACTAGACGGTTTGATTGATCACGGGTGTAGGCAGACATGCGCCAAAAGAAAAAAAAGAGAAAGGGACAAGATAAGAGAATTTGGATAAGTAAAGAAGAAATAGGGGAGAATAGAATGGATATTTAGGTGACATACTTGGGTCCCCAAAAAACGGCGCCAAAATTTGATTCTCACTCAAATTTACCCAAGAGATAAAGGTAGATCGATCCTTGTAGTTTAGCATGGATTATTGAATCCTTAGGGACCTAAGAAAAAACCTATAGACACTTACATTCTATGGATTGTTTTTGGATATGAAGTGGAAAAATTTGGTTTATTTTATCCGGGTTTAAAGGATAACTAACAAATTTAAGTGAATTCAATTTAAAATAATGATTTGATCCTAGGTTATCGCTCGGGGTGGATTGGACGTATTTCCTTTTAATTGATTTCAATTTCTTATATTTGAGATGGGTTCATTTAAGAAGATAAAACAACATCATAACTTACTGGTTTAATGCCTACACCATTTTATACTAATCACCTATACACTTGAAGGGTCAATGTTTTGAGCACTTCAAGGTAAAGGTTCGTATTAGCACATCAAGTGTGTTGCCTTAAATTCAACAAGGACGATGGAGTTTAAAAATCATCAAATAAAAATCTCAATTAAAGAAGTGATTATACATTAATGGGGTGATAAATAACATCCAATCCAGCCCCTTTCTACTACCTTGGATTAACCCATTAGTGGGTTATCCCTCCATTGATTCTATTGTTTCAATGGAAGCGGAAAGTAGACTCATGAGGGAGGAAATGGAGAAGTAAAGAAAACAATAAAAATAAAATGATCATTCCACCATTGTGTGAATAATTTCACAAGATTTGGTGAGAATAAATTCTCACCTTGAGGAAACGGTATCAAATTGAGATGGAGAACAATAGAATAATAGGAGAAAAAAAACTTTTATTAAGAAACTAAAGTGAATTGAACAACTTACATGTGAAAGGCAAACTTGAGACAGCAAAATCACAGCATAACATTACAATTGAACAAAGCACCAAAGATGAAAAAATACTCCACCACCACTACCTTAAATAGGAATTTTGGTAGAATTTGGTCGTGCCTCCAATATTACAATGCCTCCCACTTGATTATAGTAGGCCTAGGGTGGTGGAAAGCTTGTGGAACTTTGACTTTTCCACACTTGACCCAAGGTGGAATCCATCTTTCATCCACCAAACAGACACGCTTGGAAGAACTTTTAGATGGCCGAATCAGAGTGGTCCATAGAAGAATAAAATGGAGCCCCGGATTAATTATAACCCACTATAAAATAAGGGCCCATTTGGAGTTTTATATTAGTAGATATAAGTAGATTAGTGGTCTATTTTTCTAGACCACAAAATCTGTCCATAATTTTATCTCTAACTTGGGCCACCTAAATGACCAAATAGATGCCAAATTAGCACTGGCTTCTGAAGAATTATTTGTTTTTATATATGTCTTCTATAATCCCAAGAAATTTGGGATTCATTGGGTTTGTATGTTGGGCCCCACATTATCATCAGTGGGATGGTGTCCAATATGACTTCTCGAGAGTTGTTTCCTTTCATCACAAAATATCTGCTTCTTCTTCCATGAATTCTCCATTGATCCCTTAATCAAGCATGGTCATATATAAGTGTAGATAAATTTTCCAAAATATCAAATTAATAATTTATAATTAGATTCCTTAAAATCAGATGAATCATTGGGTACTTTAAATGATGTTAAAAAATGTACCACATAATAGTGCATTTTAAGAATGAATTGAAATCATAATGTGAAATGATGCTCAAAGTGTAAAATGCAATAAAATGGTGTTTATGAATAATAAAGAACATGAATATTATATATGTTAACAATGAATATTATCCTTATTTAGTGGATAATCAACTATATGATAATAATATTTTAAATGTATACTGTAGTTTTTTATGCACTATGTTGCGTGTTACGTATGCTATCGAACATTGTGTTCTCTTAAAATCGCAGGGTGTTACAAAATTTCTCCATAAAACATAGTAGAAAAAACATATATAGGTATATAAGAAATAAATTATGGTTGAAAAACATAATTCAATAAAATACTGTTTATATTTTGAGATTGTAAGAATTCCAAAAAGTAAATGGAGAGAGATAACTACAAAAGGGTATAATGTAACCCCTACATATACCAATGTAGTAGTGGGAAAACAACATTAAATACATGTACCTAAACTATATAATTAATCTAAAAAGAATTATTCTATTTGGGCCACTATGGCCTGACTCACTATGTCTTCAAATGTTATATCATTAAAGTAATATTTATCCCTAGAACATCTTTTGATGACTCCATATTAATAAATTTGTGAGGCTTCATGGTGAACCATTACCAAAAGTATCTAGTCATGAAACAAAATTACCATATAAATTTAATAAGCTTATTAAAATTTCCTTCAACATAATGAGACACTTAAGAACCTCTTACCATCCTTTAATAGATGGGTAGTCTATGAGATATATAAAATTATTTGATGATGTAATGAGGTAATTCTCACATGATTTAAAACTAACGTTGGATCATTACCTATCTCTAGTGAAATATTCATTGGGAAATAATTTCCATTAATGTATACCAATTTCACCTCACAAGGCCTTGTATGGATAAAAAATCATACAAAAACATATGACGATGAAGTTAGGTAAATGATGCAAGCTAGTTAAGAACTAGTAGAAGAAAAAATGAGAAGTTTCAAGATATCTAGAATTATTTCAAGATATCTAAGAGAAGATAGAAAACATATAATAATTATCAAACAAATCACATAAAATATCAAGAAGGGAACTATGTCTTCCTAAAGAAATCTATATGGAATGCATTTATAAGGTTTTGTAAGAAGGGAAATCTATGTCTTAGGTTTATCATGACATTTGAAATTTTGGATAGAATTTTAGTTGTTAATTAACATTTGGATATGAAACATAAAATATCTAAATTTAATGACAGTATATATGTTTTATTACAACGTTAGTATATTCTTGATCTAACTGATGTACAAAATAGTGAGGAAATGGATTTGAAACACGACTTGTCTTATAATGAAGAGCCTGACCAAATTCATAACACTATAGAGAATTTACTATGGGATTGGAAAACTTGGATAGTGAAATTAATATGATAGAATCACAGGATAGGGGAAGAAAAATGTTAACATGAATAATATAGGATTAATAACTACCAATATTTCATCATGTGTTAACATATATAAAAAACATCGAAGATGATTTTTTTAAGAAGATTATAATATAAGAGTAGAGATTTATATATAGTAATTAAATGATATATGTGAAACCCCAATTGTCATGATATTATTATTTTGGTGTTCATTTGTTAATTGGATGGTTAGTTTGAGTTTTTGAGGAGTTATTACCTAGGAATTGGACATTTTT